>JAODUD010000107.1:7106068-7135959 GCA_026784285.1 Stomatorhinus walkeri
TATATATACACACACACACATATAAAGGGCCTGTTTTAATGAATAAATGATCACCTACTCATTCAAAAGGAGAAGGACACTTTACATTATGTACTCTTGCTCACATTTTGTCATTCACTGTGCTCCTCATACCGCATGTCACCTGGAGTGCCATTTTAACGTGCTTCTTTGTTGCGGCAGCTGCCACCGCTTGGCTTTTTCACGTGGAGAACAGCGAAATGGGTTTAGCTACATTGCCATGCGGGAGATGAGGGCCGGGGCGTAATTGGTCACCGGTAGGGTTAAGAGGTTGACTCATGACAATTAAACCTGGGGGACCAGCGTGCCCAAAGGTGCGGTGAAATTTTGGGTCATCATTTTCCATGAGAGCAGCTTTTAGCCCTGGCCTCAGTATGAAAATCACCTCCAATGAGCACTTTACTCAGCCCTCCTCTGGCGGATGAGCTTGGCCTCTCACCCATCATCAATAAGGCTAATGCACCCTGGCTGAACTTGGCATTTTTGATCCAATCTCTTTCCCAGCCCCAGATTGTATAGCATCAACAGAATCATTCAAGAAGGCCATTCTTTACCCACCAATCTTTGTCACTTTTGGTCCATGAGAATTAATGGAGAAAATGGTCAACGATAGCTGCATCACATTATGGCTTGTTTTTGTTGTTTTAAGAGTGACACAAACACAAGCATTTAGTTTGAACTAAATAAAATTCCATTACAATTTTTACAATCAAAAAGTTTCTGCATTTGCTTAACAAACCACATGCATGCAAGAATTTAAAGTATGATGGCTTTTTATGTTTTTACAGGATTGTTATACAGTGGATTTAGAAAGTATTAAGACCCTTTCATTTTTTAAACATTTTGTTATGTTGTAGCTTTATGGTAAAATCTTTTAATTTTTTTTACATTTTTCCTTAATCAAGCTACACTCAATACCACATAGTGAAAACACAAAAACATAATTTTAGATTTTTCTTTCCAGTTTATTAAAGAATTGAATCAGAAAATTGAATCATTGACATAAATATTCAGAGCCTTTGCTATAACACTTCAAATTCATTTTAGGTGCATCCCATTTTTATTAATCATATTTGAAATGGTTATAATGGTCATTTCAACGGATTGTATATGATTTGAAAAGTCACACAACTGTCTTTGGTGCCACGGATGACAAAGTGTATCAGAGCAAAAACCAAGCCGCAAGGTCACAGGGAATTCCTGTACAGCTCAGAGACAGGATTGTGTTGAGGGACAGATCTGGGGACAGGGACAAAACATTTCTTGCAACATTGAAGGTTCCCAAGAGCACAAAATACTTGAATGGAAGAGCCAACACCCTACTTGGAGGTGGAACTGAGCAGTCAGGGCAAGGTGAGTCTGCTGACCAAGAACCCAATGTATACCCTGACTAACAGTTGGGACAACCATCGCTGCACCTGTTCACCGACCTGGGTTCTGTAAAAGATGCAATAAAAGCCCAGTTGGAGTTTGCAAAAAGGTAAAAGACTCTCAGACTATGAGAAAGATGACTCTACTTAAGCCAAATTGGAAACATTTGGCCTTTATTCGAAGTGCCATGTCTGAAGGAAATCAGGCATCACTTATCACCTGTGCAGTCCCATCCCAGTGATGAAGCATGGCGGTGACAGCATCATGCTGTGGGGGTGTTTTTCAGTGGCAGGGACTGGCAGACTAGTCAGGGTCGTGGGAAAGTTGAACATAAGAATGTACGGCGATATCCTTAGTGAAAGCCTTCCCCGGAAACGCTCGGGTCCTTAGACTGGGCTAAAGCTTTGCCTTCCAACAGCAGGACAATGACCCTGCGCACAAAGCAATGACAACACAGGAGTAGCTTAATGACTGCTCTGTGAGTGTCCTAGTGTGGCCCAGCCAGAGCCCAGACTTGAACTCAACCGTACATCTCCGGAGAGACCTGAAAATAGCTGTCCACCAACAGCCCCATCTAATCTGACAGAGCTTGAGAGGATCTGCAGAGAAGAATGGCAGAAAATCCCCAAATCCAGGTGTGCAAAGCCTGTCACATCATACCCAAGAAGACTCAAGGCTGTAATCACTGCAAAAGGTGCTTCAACTAAGTACTGAGTAAAGAGTCTGAATACCTATGCGAATGCTGTGTTTTGTGTCTAATGAATTTGCCAAAACTTCTAAATTTCTGTTTTTGCTTTGTTGTTATGGAGTACTGAGTGCAGATTGATGATGGAAAAACGAACATAAATGATTTTAGCACAGGGCTGGAACATAGATTTTGGAAAAAGTGAAAGTGATTGAATACGGCCCAAACTTGAAGTCCATGTTAACAGGACAAGTCAATCCATGCATTTTTATTCCTATAGCTATTAGCAGAATATTTAGGTTTTTAAACAATAAAAATTAATTAATTCTAAATACAATTAATAATTTAATATAATCAGTCTATCTGGTAACTGGTTATGCAGTATATGGCAATAAGGATGTAAATATAATATAACGATTAAAAAAAAAAAACTTTTCCCAAATGCCATTGCTTTCCAAAATTATATACGTTTTCTGTATTTGGGAAAAAAATGTATTTCAGGATCAGAGCTGGGTAACTAGTTCTTGTCATCTTCGGTGTTCATAGAAAGGTTACCTTATTGGAGCAGCCCATTTTTCTAATTACAAGGAAGTGCTTTCTCACACTTACAGTTCATTTACTTTCGGTTCATTATATCATCTGCAGGACTGTCACTTGCAAACAGCTGGTGTATGTAGGCAGGAGCTGGGTATAAGATGAGTCAGATGTGAGTCAAGAATTTGGAAGGGACTGTGAAGCTGTACCACTGGAAAGGTCCCTTTACTTTAATTGCTCCCTTAAAGTGTTGAACTATAGAAAGGAAGAAAATGTAAAATTGTAAGCTGTGTAATTTGCTGTGGATGAAGGAATATGTTTCACAGCTAAATGACGTAATGCCATTTCAGCGATTTTTAAGCAAGCATTTAATTAAATTGCTATGGTGGTCGAGTATCTGCAGACTTATGTGCAGCTCATTTAAAACCCTGAGGCAAAACTTCTTTTTCTGAAATTCATATGCTTACTGCAATTCCCACTTTGTGCGTCTAAAGGCGTTCTTTTTACTTTTTACTATTTTCAGAAGGGAAAGATTGGTATAAAACAAACTGGCAACATTTAATGAAATACAAACTCCTTCATCGAGCAACAATGTAGCGATATTAAATCTGTTTTTGTTGGACCAGATTAAATACCTATTGTATTTTAATTTAACAACTTTTAGAGACACTACAGACCTATTTTATTACCTGTGTGTCACCTAATTTTATACTTTTGAATAATCAAAAAAATACATTCACGCATTTTGTGCCAAAATTTTTCATGAATGATTATACTTTAGCAAATAAAAACTAACAACCTTGAGACCTGTTTTATTTTGGTATTATAAAAAGAGGAATAACTTAAGCTTGGAGATAAGAGACCCTTCTGAGAGATGAATAAATCAGGAAAAAAATCCTCCATTCCAGTATACAGTATATATTTGTTTTTGGATTATTTTATGTGATGTCCTAACAGACTTTCCAGAAATTCAGAAACAGAGAATTGCAGCCAGTGTGAGAGGGTTCTGATGCCTCAGACATCCCTCATTAAATCATATTTGTATGGTGATGATTTAAATTGCACCTCTTGTGAAGAATAACAGGCATTAACTGGCAACCGTTTGTGGGGTTGATGCATTGCTTGGCTAGATGTTACTGTGGCATACATAGGACTTGCTCCTCAACTGGAACATGATCCTGGATCGATACAGCCTAGTGCGAATGAGCAGATTGTGCACGTCCCGTATTTAATTGCACATTCTCTCTGAAGCTTGCTCTCAATTATAGTTTGTGACAGAATAGTGCATAGATATTGATGTAAGCCAAAGAGGAAATGGTACTGTCAAGTTAATCACCCTGTGTGACAGAGCAGGCAGCTGTGGCGATGCAGTGCAGCATGGTTTGGGATCCAGCCACTGAGGTGCATCCTCTGAAGCTGCAGGTTCCTTCCGTTTTCTGGAAGCTGGCACCATGTAGCTGAGATCTGTCCATGGCTGGCGAGGGAAATGCCGAGACTGTGCCCTTGCTGGGGCAGAGCAGTGCATTCTGGGAGGCTTGCAGGGTAGCAAGTACGTCCCGATCCCCTCTGGCAGGCGAGTGGGATGTCAAGGACATTTGTCCTTGTTGCATCTGTATTGATCGGATGCTGTGGTAAATCCCTTCGATAAATAAACTGTACAGATGTGGAAAACAAGCTGCTTCATGACGTTTAGTCCAAAGACCTTTTCTCTCATCATTTCTTTTATAAGCAAAAAAAAAAAAAAACATATTAATCCGCACCTCTCTTGGCTACGATAGAGTGTTTAAAGCGGAATCTATGAATATGCAGCAGGCTACAGATTCCTGGCCCACTTTGCTTAAACATCCATTTCAATGAGCTGTTTTTCACATGGGACATCTAACACGACACTGCAGATTGAACAGGTTGAAGGGACGTAGCAAACCTCACAGACTGAAGTGCTGCAAATCAATATCAGCTCTTTTTCTGTTTTTGACTGGAGCTGATGTGTGTCTAGTATGTCTATAAATTCCATAAATTGTCTGTAGTGTGTGTATGTCAGTGTGACCCCCCCCCCCCCCCCACTGCACTCGCAGTATGCCCAGGGTGTGCCCTGCCTTGCACCCGATGCCAAACATCTCTGTACTGAATAGGTGGTTGGAGCCTTGCTTTATTATTATTATTATTATTATTATTATTTGGCAAGTGTGCCAATAAGTGTGCAAGTGTGTTGCAAGGAAACACTCATTTGAATATTCATTCTTAATAGGGTCTCGATATGGCTTAAAACTTAACTTATGTTTTAATGTTTCTTTTTTTTCGTTTTCCTTTCTATTTCATTTACTCCAAGAAATGAGTCACTTTACGCATGAGTTACTTTAGATTTCTTTTCAGTGCTTCCGAGGTCCAATGCATTGAGTCTGATTATAAAATATATTTTGATCTCATGCTTTTTCCAGGTCTCCCAGATACACATAGCTGAGTTACTTAAACAGCAGAAATGTTTGCCACTCTGTTTATACTGTGCTTTCCAGAACGGTACTGGTATTGCACTGGTCTGCTGTCAGCCATGGTGGGGAAGTTAGCTAAACCCACAAAAACAGGTTAAGCTACTGTAAATTACTCACTTTAAATCATTTTTATGTTTACTTATAGAGCCACACTGTAATGTTCCAGACATGTTTTACTGATAAGACATCGTGATGAGTTTCACTGGTTTGTTACATTACAATGTGTTGTACACAATGATCACACCATTTGATTTTACTGAAGTATGACATGGCGCTAAGTTTTACAGGATTGCTAAAGCACAGCTAACCGAAATAACTCGGTAACCGCTAATCCGGTTAAACCATTAACGTGCCGCTAATCCGGTTCTGTCATGATCCGCCTGTCAGAGCCTCCTGTGTGCCGCACCCCCTCGCTACCTCGTGTCTTTACCCTAATGGAAACCACCTGTTGTCGATTGTGCTAATTGGGTTTTGGTTTCGGTCTTGTCAGTATTTAGTCCGCGTCTCTGTACCGCCTGTCAGATCTGTCATTGTGATGTTTGGTAGCGTATACCCCCGTTTAAACCCTGTGTACCCGGATTGCCTGCCTTTTTGCCTTCTTGCCTGCCTGACGCTGCCAACATCCAGGCACGCTCCGAACCCGGACGTGACAGGTTCAATAATGTTAAACCATGAAAAAAATTAGTTGATGCTAATGATAACCACTAACTTGTATTATATGAATTTAGCATCGGTTTGGGTTTCGACTCTGAAACCCTTAAAAACATTCCCAGAGAGCTTCAACATTTTAGTCTGTTTAACACTGAAGTCCCATCTGTCGGAGTTTACCAGGGGATATTTATGACTTAACAAATTGGTTATGGCTGGAGTCTATAGAGAATAAATCTGCATTGAAACCTTCTTCCTATGATATTCCATTTGCAAGATATTCGTGGTTTTGTCAGAGAAGCCCTATTTCGCAGCTGGCCTATGCTGACATTTTGCCCTCAGGGAAGCCACATAGGCACAACAAACATGGTGTCACTTACCTGGAACTAGGAAGGAGGGTGTCAACTCTGTATTCTCTGGTCTATAGCTTTGTCATTCAGAACTCAGAAAATACAACCTGTATTACGACCTGGATTACGAAGCAAGAGTTCTTGCTTTGTCGGGTAACTTGTCAGATTTAACTGGGTAAATGTAAGTGAAAGAAGATAAAGTCCAGTTAAACTATGGTACCCTAAATCTGACAAGATATCTGGCTAAGCAAGAAATCCAGCTTTGTGATACTGGCCCCTGTTCTCTGCTTAGCTCAGGGTACGTTAATTTAAATGGTCTTTATCTTTGTTCACTTACACTTAGCCCAGACTACCTTAAATAAATCAAGTTATTGAACAGCCATGACTTGTGGTGTGTACATGTAGTCAGTCAACAAGGTCCCAACCGACCGGAACAACTATTTATGATTTTAGGGTGCCGCTAATGGTTTTCAAAGTTACCAAAAATTACCAAATTTGCTACAATTTCCATGTAGTGCACATGACTGGAACATCATATTGACATAGTGACATCACAAGATTGACAACTTTAGCCAGCTGGCTGGAGTGAGATTTTCAATAAACCTTTGTCCTATGTTAGCTTTCTGTTCCTGTCTTATGTTAAACGGATCGGTGCTGACCCGTGTCTTAAATCAGCCATAAGATACTCTCAAAACAATTATTTATTATCCAATTTCTAACCTCTGGGTTACCTTGTTAGACTTCCATATCCATGAAAATATTGGTTTTAATATTTTTGGTGTGGCTTTCTGGAACTTTCATTTGACAGCATACCTCTCGCTTTCAATAAAAATAATGGTAAAATAAACCTCAATAGAATTATATAAATACACTGAATTGGTCTTATCTTGCCTTACATGTATGGGCATGCCTTGCCTACTGAAAAAAAAATGTTTTAATTTATTTTGTTTAAATAAATATTCCTGACAAAAAGTCAAAAAGCTTTGATGCAGAACACAAATCAATGTGGTGCTTTTAGGCATTTCAAACTTACAAACGGGTCGGTGCTGACCCGTATACGATAGCAAGATTAAGACAAGTCTGTACACACATGCACATGCATTTACATGTATGTAAGTTTTATTACCTTGTAAATAGTCTTCAGGGATTGCAAACTACCCAAACGCTTTGGATGCAGACAATTTTGGATTTATAATGGAATAATATGGATTTTATGGTCTTGCGTGAGAATGAGAGTCCGACAGCGTGAGTGTCACACCAGATGCGTGAGAGTCAGCAACCCTGCAGTTAGTTAAATTCATACATGATTGCTAAAATGTTAGTTTCAGTGTTCAAAGTTATAAACCATTATTTTCTAAAGATACAATACAGTATAGCTTTTGACATGTAGCATGGCATATTCTCAATTTATTTTCATAAACTGTTTATCCTTGTCTATAAATGAATGATTATATTATCAGTTTATTATGATAAGAATGTGATTTGTGGTGTGGTGCTCAGTGGGTAGTGCTGCTGATTCATACCTCCAGAGTTGGGCATTTAAAAAACCACCTCCACTCTTCACTCTGTGGAGTCTGCATGTTCTCTGTATGTCATGCAGGTTCTCTATGCACTCCAGTTTCCTCCCACAGTCCAATGAAATGCAATTAAACTAATTGGTGTCCCTAAATTACCCATAGTATTTGTGTGTATGCCATGCAATGGACTGGAATCCTGTCCAGGTTGTACCCCTGCTGTATACAGTATGCTGCCTGGGATACACTGTATGCTGCCATCACAACCATGATCAAGGTAAGCAGATGGCATATATGGCTGGAATATATGAGATAATATAGCAAATAAGTTTGAAATAATTTTGGCACTCATTTTGTTGCAGAGAAGGTTCATCATACCAGTATATCCGTATCAGAATTGCTTGGCTAAGGCACTTGCTTACTCAGGCAGGAACTTAAAGGCAAAAACTGAACTGGTTGATGACAAGCAGGAGTGAAACAGACAATTAACCAATCGGTGAGGAGGCTGGACAATGAGCAATCAGGAAAATACGCAAGGGTAGGCACACGAATGGGCAAGATGGGCAACACGTGGAACTAATTAACCCAGGGAACTGAACAGGGAAACTAAGAACTAACCAAGGAAACTGGGAAACAAATGAATGCTGGGGAATAACAGACTGGTAGAAACAAAAGCAGGGGCACAAGGAACGAAACCAAAACCAAATACAATCAAATGACACTGGAACTACAAAACATCAAAACATGGAAAACGAGTTACATAAAAACATGGAGGCAGAACACGCATAACGCATAGCCTGGGCACTTCCATGTAAACACAATGACGTGCTCAAGCATCGCTTTGTTGTTTGAGACTAAAATGGCAAATAAAAGTTTCCTTCTAAAATTTCATGGGGTATATAGGTGGAAAAACTATAGTGATAAACCATCAGCATTACTAAGCCATAGAAAGATCATCAATGAAATAGTACTGTGGTTGGGTGTAAAAGTTCAAACGCAACCAATAACGTGCGTCTAATTTGAAAATATGTTGGTCTTGGTAACGACTTTGTCTCAGTTTAGGTGGTCATGACTACATCGCTAGTACAGGGTAGAAGCTGCTGAATAGAGGGCATAGGAGTGCAGTGAGACAGAAGTTCATGTGTCATGTTATTTCCTAGAAAGAGATGATTCTAATAGATCCCTGTGCTCTTCAGTTATCTTCACACTGGATGCACTTCAGTCTTTCAGAATTTGCTTGATTGATGCACATCTTACAAAATACATGTTCATTTATTAAGTATAGCAGGGGCTGTATTGTTAAAAAAATTGTTTCCTGTTTTTTAATTCCTAAGTATTAAAGCAATTGAAATGAAGCAATTCATATAAAATGACCGATATAATAAGTGAAGATGGGCAGGGTGCCATGGAAATCATTTCCAAGAGCTACTGCGTCAAGAAAAAACTGCATGACAATCGACCCTTGATAGCTGCATCACCGAGAAGCTGAAGATGTTAGAAGAACCAGCCCAGCTCTTTATACAAAATACAAAACCATGAATGCATATGCAAACTTATATATGATATTGTTGGCTAAAAGTTAAACATTGTTCTATTTAGTTTTCCTCCTACTCATTTTTACATAAAGTTAAAATAGACCAGTTTTGTTTCATGGTCTAAGTTCTAGGATGGTATCCTAAGTATTAACTGAAGTCTTACTGTACTACACTGTACGGCATCAGTGGCATAATGCATGTACTCTGTGATGCTTCTGTCTTCCTCTTTATGCATGCAATGTGTGGATGCAGAACAATCCAAAAACAAGTTTAGCATGCAGCATTTTTCCTTCATATATGCATTTATACTAATATTCATGTATTCAGAATGAAAATGAGCAGTAATAAATACTATTGATGGTAGAATGCACTCCTCCATACTTTCCTAAGCAGTAAATTTGGCACCACTGCTCTCTGTGAAGCCCAGGTCCAGTTGCAGTTCTCTCCCTCCACTCCGAGACAAAGGACAACCCTGTCAGTCTTTTGCCATCTGTTCCACTTATTCACTGGCCTTTGGGAGCATATCCCTGGTGTAAGCGCTAAAGTGGCATGCACTCACAGAGAAAAGCATTACAATGCATCAACGTGTCCTCCCCCCCACCCTCGATCAAACGGACAAAGCGACGAGATCCCACCGCCATTTTAACGCACCCCAGCCACACTACAGTCTACTTTGAGTCACTTTTACTTTAGTTTTGACAAATTTAAAAATCTGCAATTTCAAATTTAGCTATAAAGCGAAGACAATGAAGACTTTGCAGAAGGTACCTTGGTTAAAAACAGGGAGCTTTCTCCTGGCTCATACAGGACTTCCCAACACATGACTTGGCTAATTGGTCCTACCATATGTGAGCCCACATGTCTGGACCTGTTCATGAAACACTTAAGATTCACAGGTTGTACACATATAAGATGCATTTAAATATGCTTTTATACGGGTAAAATAAATCCAATGAATGTGTTTTGCCTTCTATAACACAAAAATAAATTAAATAAATGATCAACCCAGTCACAGTTTGCATTTGGATGGTGAACCTTAAATTTTTAATATGTAGAAATTAACACATTCTTCCAATCTTGAATCAAAACTGTTGACAGCATGCAGCCTTAAGATAGGTAACCAGGGGCAGCACCATTCAGGGGATAATTGAGGGGTAACGTGATGCGGATTACTGAAGTACAGATGCTCCTCTACCTACGAACTTTCAGACATACGAATGAAGAGGACTGTAAGTCAGAATTGTGTTCATTGGGCTCCCGTTTCCTGTCCGCAACGCCAATTCCACCTAGTACGACTTCTGGCTGCTACTCCCGCCGCACAGCGTGTGTGCTCCCAGCATCCTAGTTCTTTGACTTACTAGCATTTCAAGGTCCGAAAGTCCATTCTGAATGTATCTCATTCGTAAGAAGAGGAGTGTCTATATATGGTACCTGGAAATCTGCATCATTTGTTTTACGTGAGAGCCCCACCCACCACAGTAAAAAATGTCTGCTGCAGTATGAGACTATGCAGGTCTTAGCTGCCCTGATTCCCTCCATGAATATTACATATAATCCACAATACTTCAACAATTAATAATGAAAACCAAGCAATCTTATCGGCCATGACAAAACTTCTGTCGAGGAATTAGCAGAATCTTATCACTCACCATTAATATATCACTCAGGCAGAGGAATTAATTATTCATTAAAGTTTTGGATAGGTGAATGTCCTTTCTCATACTTCTGTAGGATCACCAGGCTCCAATCATCTTCCTCTTCACTTCCGAAATGCTTCTTTTTTGTTATCGCAGAGAATTAAAGAAGCTCAGAGGTTTCATAAGAGTCTCCCACAACTGGCTGCTGGAGGATCTGAATGACTAATTAATCAAAGAACACAATGGGGGTTTTGATGATTAAGCTCATTTACAAGTAACTATAATGACCTGCAGAAAAAAAAGACTAGTTCTCACTTCTAATACTGAATTTTGTAGTTTTTCCTGGTCAAGATCGGGTTAGTATAATCATCCCCCCAACACACACACACGGAGAGAATGAAGATTCCACATACTGAGCCAGGGATGGGAATCAAACCTACAAGAACACAGGGACAGTATGCAAACTGCTCACACACAGCTGGCGATGGGAATAAAAGCCACACAATCAGAGGGAGAACATGCAGACTCCATACAGACAGCCGGGGATGTGAATCAAACCCACACACACACAATGATGTAGAAGGTCCATGTAGAGTCAGGGATGAGAATCAAATCCACTCAAACACAGGCAGAGCATGCAAACTGCTCACACAGAGCCAAGGATTGAAATAAAACCCACACAAACACACAGGGAGAGCATGCGGAAGGCCCACATAGAGCCGGGGATGGGAATCAAATTCACACGACCACAGAGAGAGCATGTAAACTCCACACAAAGACAGGGCAAGCATGCAAACTCCACACACAGGGCCAAGGATGGGAATCAAACCCTCACAAACACAGTGGAAGCATACAAACTGCTTACACAGAGCTGGAGATAGGAATCAAACAGACACAGGGGGAGCGTGCAGTCTCTAAAAATATAGTTGGGGATGGGAATCATACCCACACAAACACACAGGGACAGCATGCACACTTCACACACAGATTCGGGGTGGGAATCAAGCCCACACAAACAGGCAGGGACAGCACACAGACTGCCCACACTGACACTGGGAAGTGCATTGAGACACACACAGTCATACAGCTGGGGATCAGGAGAAACACTCACTCACTACCACATGGAAGGGACCTCAAGCACGTAAGGGGAAAGGCAGAGGGGTGAAGCACTCAGTAATATGACGTTAGTCAACAGTCCCCGACAGTGAGCAGACTGGTCAGTCGACATTTTTATACCTCCTTTCATCAGTTAGAGCTGTCAGTAATTAGAAGGATGTGCTGCTGTCAGTACTGGGGTGACTGTGGACAGGAGAGGGGATATGACTGTGCAGCATGCTCGAGACCATCTTCAGGCCAGGACACATTATTATTACATACATTATAATTACCATTATACAGTACTCTAACTGGATGGATGGCTTATTATTACATATACATCACACCGTTGCTTTTTTATAATAATCACAGATTGATTGCCTCCCATAAGGTGAATGACTGGTAGCTTATTATGCTTCATTGTAATTCTAGCATAAAACGTTTTCATTTGGATCAAGATTCAGTATCATATTCCAGCTCACAACGTTTCCATGTTATAATCGTTGTTATTAACATGCAGGCACACAGTAATCTTGTGCACTTGTCATCCTAAGGATCTCCTTGCCAAATTAAATTTGTGTAAAAAATGGATTAAAAAATAACTTTTGAGAAATGCCAGTGTCATCAGTATTTATTTCTTTGGATAATTAGCTGTGCAAAATAAATCAAATCAGCGCAATGCGGACTACATTTTCAGGTTCAAGGGGCTGCAATAGACAATTCTAATTTTACAGAACTTCAAATCCTCTTAATGAAGTTCTGACAATTGGCAATTAGAGATTATTTTTCTCTGGGGGCTTGGAAAGTTTGCAGCATGAAGAGTGGAGCACTGTTTCATCCCAGTTGGTTGAAGACCAGAGGACAAAGAGCCAACAGCCCATAAACAGCTTACTTTTGGCTATTAACTGGACCATTAAGGTAGGTGGGGAGCTGTGAGATGACTGAGGTAGAAAATGCATTACGCTTCATTAAAATGATTTTAATAATGGTTTATATTCATAACCCCCCAACCCGAGGGAAGACAACACACAGGACCGGGGATCAAAACTTGCAAGTAATTTGTTTTTTATCCTTGGTGGCTGTTCATGCAGGAAATTATATAGCATCTTATACATATATGCACAATGGTTGCTTTGTTTCATTGAGGATGTAATAAACATTATTGCTTAGTGTTTTAAGGAAGGATTTTTGAATGACGAGTGTCTCACCGGTTGGTTGGCGCTATAGTTTCAGACTTCCAGGGCAAGTTGGCATGGTCTGTAAAATTCCCAAATGTCCAGTGCTGGGCTGCCTGTATATCCTGGATAAGCAGTATGGGTGATGGGTGGATTGATTCTTGAAACTTTGTTTGTATTTATGAAATAATGTTGAACTTGAAGACAATGAGTTTCAATGCCATCATCCTGCAGACAGCTGTCACACAAGCGGGACGCAGGTCTATAAAACATTGAAGCTGAGCGGCTCTAGTGTTAATTACTGTAAACCCTACAGTTTCCATCCACAAAACCACAAAGGCAAGTTTAAACATATTAATTAAAGCAAATTACTCATGATAATCTCAACTAATTTGTGAATTAACATTTTACAAGAGAGTGAGAAGACATTAACCACGAATCCTTCTTGATGATAGCTTACTATCAAGCATAGTTTTCACTATTAATTCCACCACTCGATTAAACATTTAGAACAGTGCTGTTTTTTCATATTTATATTCAACAGTTTGTCGTACATACTTCATAGTTTATACATTTGCCTGCTTTTTACCAAGAATCAAAAGGGCTGTTTGCACTGAAGTGAACGATAAATGGGTGAATGCAGTGAATGGATTTCCAATTTTCTTCAGCACAACACAAGAAACTGGGTGCTAAATTGGCCAGACTCCCGCACCCCGAAGTGTTCGTAAAGCAAATAAAAAGAAGCGCTTCCTAGAAGTGAAATTCTAAATCTCGGTAGTATGAGTCTGTCAGGTTGACCAATTCCAGTTCCAACCTGCTCTGAAAATTGTCTGTTCTCCACTGCCCAGCCTCCCCTGAATATTGAAATCATCCGATTCCCATATGTCTTTCTGTCATCTTTATGAAGACTTACTTTTCAATTTTCACCTAAATTCTTTTGAGGTATTGTGTATCTTCTTCGCCAGAGTCTGTGTGGTATCTTAGACCTGTTTCAGTAACCTGATTTGATTGTGTTTTGCCCTGGCACTCTGCAGACTGACCTTCATTTGACCCCCTGCCTGGAATTTGGACTGTGTTTTGCTTTTCCGATTAAACACCCATTGACTCTGCATTTGGGTTCCACGCATATTTTGATTCCTGGTCTTAGAGGAATGTCTTATGAGGAGAGGTTAGCTGAGCTGAATCTGTTCAGTCTCGCACAAAGGAGATTAAGAGGGCACATGATCCAGGTATATAAGATTCTAACTGGTTTGGATGCTGTTCAGCCAAATGGCTGCTTCAATATTACTTTAAATACTAGAACTCAAGGCCATAGGTGGAAATTAGCGGCAGAACATTTTAAATTGAATTTGAGAAAACACTTCTTTACACAGCGTGTAGTTAGAGTATGGAATAGTCTTCCTGCTAGTGTAATGCAAGTTAAAACCATGGGTTCCTTTAAATCAGAGCTAGATAAGATTTTAACAACTCGAGCTATTAGTTAAGTTCTCCCCAAACAAGCTTGATGGGTCAAATGGCCCCCTGTCGTTTGTAAATTTCTTCTGTTCTTATGTCACAGTGTGTAATGGTTTTTTAATGGCAAATTTGCCTCTGATTTTGATCTGTATTTTTAAATTTTGTTGTTATGAAGAGCTTTAAAAAGCTTTAAAAATTAGAGATTAATATTAAAGGGGCCATAACTACAATTAAAAATATGACTTTGCAATGGATAAACACAGATTGCATTTAACTGAATGGAGTCTGAACTAAGAAATCTTTATTTTTTTTCTACAATAATGCTTCACTATGAAAATAACATGGTATCTTGGCTGACAGACAATGATGGCTTTTTGCAAATTATGGGTTGTTTTTTTTGCTTCTTGTATTTCTGTTTTGAACACGAATTGGCCAGAGAGTACAAAAAAGTAATTTACTCAAGCATCTCCTCAAAGGTACTCTATATCTGCATCATGTTCTTCCTTAAAGTTAATTTTTATGCTGACATAAAGTATGTGGAGGAAAAATGTGCCTTTTAAAAATCACAGTATCATTATTATTTGACTGAACAGAAATTAAATTGTCCTTGCAGCAGAAAATATACAGTGGCACCCCAGAACTCGAATTTAATCCATTTAGAACTCCGGATCAAATCCTAAAAAGTTTGAGATGTGATCGAATTTTCCTCATAAGAAATAATGGAAAACCAATTAATTGGTTCCCGGCCCCAAAAAATTACACCTAAATATGTTTTTTTAGCATTTAAACACAAAATGAACCGGATAAAACAAGAAGAGCATATACTGTACTAAACACATCTAAGCACATTTATCAAAACAGTAATTTGTAAAGTAAGAAAATAAATGTATCCAAACAATGTGTCCTGGCCCAATCGTCCACTCCAGATCGAGTACTAGGTAATTTTTTTTCGAACTGGTTGGTTCGACCTTTAAGAAATTTGAGTTCGAGAACTGAGGTACCACTGTGCATTCTTAAATGACCTTGGCATTAAAAGCTTCCAGTATTTTTTACAAGTGAAATGCAAACTCAATTAAAGTTGTAGTGTTTTGTTGGTAGTGAATGAGACCTAAGGATAGTAGAAGGCAACCGTTTTGCAAAGCACAAGGTGGGATGAAGTGATTACCGTATGTGCAGAAGCTGACTGCAGCCCGTTGGCATGACAAGGCCGATTCAGATGTTAGCGGGTTCTGCTTCCATTGAAAGTCCCTTCATCTAGACTCTGAAGATGAAGTGATACGATGCTTATTGATCTGGTCTGAAGGTCACGCTGCCTGGTTAGTGGTGATTCAGGGACCGGTCATTCCAGGTCCTGCCAGTGGATCAGTGGCTCGACAGCTTGACACCTCAGATGAGTCAGTTCAGGCAGCCAGCCTGAGATTGCAGGCCGGTTATCTGTTAGTTGCTGAGTAGAGCACAGAGGTGCTTGGAGGGCTGTGGCTCAGATGCTTGGTAATGCGACCGTTGCTGTAATCCGTCTGTGTGGGGAACAGCCCAATAGCAAGGGGATGCAAAGAGGAGGAAGATTCATCACCAAAGAGGAATGGGGGCACGCCATGAGGGATCTGCTTTAAGTTACCCCGCTCTAAACATTGCCTTGCTGGGGAGGCAGCGATATGCACACCCTCATGATAAATAGACGCGTCCCCACTTTGTCAACAGTGAAAGCCATTGCTTAGAGACACTTAACTAACTTCCTGAGAGTTCTTAAGGAGAGTTATGTCTTTGTGAAGCTCGAGTGGGCTCTGGCGAAGATTAGGACGGCTGTGCTGACAGAGATGAAAGCTCATGTGGCCTGCATGCTGAAAGCTATCCGTGTTTTGTTAGCAAGATGAACAACTGGAGCACATTTCCTACAGATGTGGACCAAGGTGATTGGAGGTGATAGATGGCCCTCGAGTTGGGTGGAGCGGGTAGACTGATGGAAAGATTCAGTGTCCCTGTGTTTCCCTGAAAATGAGATGGAGAAAAGCTTGTGAGTGGATTTACAAGGCCATGTGAAAGTGACAGAGGTAGATTGAGGGAACTATTAAATAAGAAGGATTATTTCAGAACACCTCCCTCTGATATTGCCTACACCAGCTTACTATGCTCCAGCGTCTCTATCAGTGGTCAGAGGTCCGCATATGAGTGATGGGGCCACATACTTGAGCTGAAGATAGCGTGATTTTGTGGGAGTGTTGGGGAAGATTTGCCGTATTCCCGTGTTTTCATTTTTACGTCTGATTTATTACACCAATAACAATACCGAGCTGATTTAGGCATTCAGAAATCCATCCATCTATCTTCTAAATGCTTATCCTGTACAGAGTTACAGTGAGCATGCAGTCTATCCCAGCAAACCTCAGAAGACGCGCCGGATGGAACACTAACCCGTCAGAGGCTGCATGGTCATACAGACAATCATGCTCTAGCGGCAATTTAGAGATGCCTGGTTGCCTAACCACATGGTTTTGGACTCCAGGGGGAACGCTGCAAACACACACAGAGCTGTGGGTGAAAACGGATCTTAGAACCCTGGAGATTTGGGGCTACAGTGCTAATCAGTGAGCCACTGTGCCACCGATGGGATTCAGGAAGGCTCATTAAAATGGTGACCTCATTTATTGGCTGAAACTTCAGCCAACTGAATTTTTTTTCAAAATTTTATGCTTATTTTTACATGACATAGGGGTTGAAATAATTAAAAATGACTCATACAAATGTTCCAGTGATATTCACATTGAACAAAACAGACACTATGAATAAAAGTAATTCTAATTACAGGTTTTTTTTGTATTTTCAAAGTTTTTTCTTTCTTTTTTTGCATTTTAGAAATAAAGAGAAAATATGGCACATGAGCAAGTGACACGAGTGTCAGGCGATGACAGTTCTTGGTTCCATGTGGTTATGTGACGTTGTAGCGCGGTCAGGTGCTGCACCAGGCGTGGAGCATTTTTGAAAATGAACGCCGGGCATCTTTCAGCTTTCTGACAGCACCTCTGACCTCACAGCGGGGCCACTGAAAATGACGTTCTCTGTTCTGCTGGACAGGAGCGTCTTAGAAAGGGAGTCTCAACCCTGGCAGCCAGAAGTTTTTTCATGTGCTCCTTAAAAAGGGCAGGGGGCTGGCTACACAAGCTTGGGGAATGTCTTCAAAGAGCGTTCTGGATGTACTGCTTCATGATTGGCAGGGAAATTCGCTGTTGTACCCAAATATTTATCCAAGAACAGAAGAGAATTTTACATCTACATTTGAGCACGGGGACAAACGCAGATCTCATGGGCAGCTGCGGGTTGATATTGAGGCAGGTTGGCCTGTCGTCACTCATTAGGGTCAAGAATCAGGAAGCCTCCCGACATGGCAGACCGTGAACCTGCATGGGTGTGTGTGAGACGGCAGGTCTGGTAATGAGTTGTTCCGGAATGCGGATTATGAACTCCAGAGGCTCACCTGCGCACCCCCTTCACAGCGGCTGCTGCAGGCTCACACAAATCAAATGGCGGGTTTGTGGGGAGCATATTGACTGCGGGAAGTAACACGGGAGAAGCTGTCTGATGCTGTTTGCCAGGAGAACAGAAGACAGGGTTCCCTCGAGAAGCCAGGGTCGTCTCCCTCCTGAGTGAAGTGGCATCACCTGTCAGTGGAGAGCTTTGGACACGATGGCTGAACAACACTTTTGCATTTGTCTGTGCTGTAGCACATCCACTGGCATGTTCCGCCTTCCACAAACCGACTCCGCTCCTTGCTAAGCAGCAGTAAGTGATTTATTTTTAAAAATGCTACCCTTATTAAAAATTGGGACTTCTTTGTACTTTTGAGCCAGTGGGAAAAAAAGAATCTGCAGAGAAAGTTTCACCTACGGATTTTTAGCAACATTAATTAGGCCAATATGTGATGCTCTAGTTCAGGACCATTTTTTATTAAAAGTTTAAAGTTTAAATTCCAGATGTACCACTTTATCCTCTGGCTGATGTTTAATGTGAAGTGTCGATTGAACCACAGTAGGAAAAAAATGCTATAATCCATCCATCCATCCATCCATCCATCCATCCATCTTCTAACTGCTGTTCAGGGTCACCAGGGGGTGGAGTGAATCTGGAGCCTATAATGCATAAGAATAGACGTTGTTGTGATGTATCTGTAAATGTTTTCCGATAAAAAGGTTACACTAAAAAAAAAAACAATCAATGACAATATAAATGATCAGAATTTATTTATTTCTTTGCAGGCAAAACGGTTTCCAAATACAAGGACGTATTATGAAAACATGGAGGGGTCTCAAGCATGCAAGGCTGTTCATTCAGGGGACATTTACAGATGGGTCAGGTGTAAAGTTCCAAAAATGGATATCATTCTGCAATTTATATATTGGTGCGTTATCACTTGAAACTCGGAAATTCCATTCGAACTACCACATCTCAGAACAAACATGGCTGCCTTCATGAACACGCTGCTGTGTGTTGTTGCTTTATATTTTGCCATATTTGGAGTGAGATTCTTTTTTCTGAGAGACATACAAACAAGAAACAAGAAACACAAACTAGTGAAACCATCTTAAAAGCTTTACAATATCTTTGTAGATTCATAGCAAAATTCTTTTTTCGAGAATCAGACTACAAACAAAGAAAGTACCCTAACTGGTAAAAATCTGACATTGAATGCTAGGATGCCGTTTATGGTCACGATATGGTATTTTCTTAATCGACCGACCACATGCAATTACATTTATAACTATTAATACATTTAACAAAAGAAACATTTAAAAATATAATTACTGTTGACTGTGTAAGCAAGTAAGAAAATTCTGTCCAACATCAACGTCAGAAAGGAGGCGTGTTTCCAATGGAAAGTGGCGTTTTTCGTGACATTTTCATGTGAGTTCCAACTCGGAGAGGGAGAATCAAACGCAGGATATGAGTCTGACAAAATGAAGAACAAGACATTGATAAATGGACCCACTCTATGCTGCACCCACACATAATGTCAACTCTCCCATCTGGCCAGTCGGCTTCTCCGATGAGTTGGTCTACAAGAACTGGGACCGCTGACTGCGAGGCAGGCGGGCGTGACGGCGGGGTTGGACTCAAGTGCTGAGCCAAACAGGAGCCACCAACGACGAGAATCGAAATGTAGCATAGAGTCAGGCAAGTGGTATCCAGGATGCTAAGCTAGACAAGAAAGCAGAGGAGAGTGCTCACATCACAAGTGGAACAGACAGAACCAGTCAAAATCTGTAAGCTGAATGGAACCAGGAAGCCAAGAGGTCAGGAGGCCAAGAATGGCGAGACTGAACCAATCAATGTGATCAAAGACTTCACCAGTCAAGGAAGGAGCTTAAATAGGTTAATAGAATGCCAGATTCAAATGCAGGTTTAAATGATTATTGATTGATACCATCTGGACCCATCTGGGTATGGCTGTGACCATGCCTGAGACAGGTGTTAGGGAGGGGCCAATCCACATTTTTTTCCAGTTCCAATCTGATTCCGATACACAACTGCCAATACTGATACAGATTCTGATACAAGAGCTCTTTTTTACTTTGTTATACTTTATAAATATTTTTTAAGCTAGTAAATACAGATTGAAAAAATGTCATAAAGTAAGAGTTTTTTTTTTTTTGACAGATAATGCTAAAACAGAGGTCAATAATATGTAGATTAATCAGTGGCAATTTCTATATTGCTTGAAAAAATTAGCTTATAGAGATTTCAATGATGGGACAATGATGAAACCACCAAGAGGAATTTAATACCAAGAAAACTGCTCAGGATTGTTCTCCTTTGTTAGAGATACAGAAACGATTGACTGGTTACAAAAAATCTATAATGTATCTGAACAACCACATTATTATTATCAGCTGACCTGCCATAACTTGCAGACCTGAGCTATTCAGAAATGTCACAAACACAGGACATGCATCTGAAAATTTTCACCATTGAACACATTAGATGTGTTACAAGCACTAAAACATTGAGCATGTATGCTAAATTAATATCATAAAGACATTCTGCTACACTGAATTCCATAATTTATGGAGGTGTCTCCAACATGATATAGAAAAAGAAGACAAAAGGATTTGCCCCCTTATTCTCCAAAAGATGGGCTCTGATTGAGGGCGTATGCATGGGTGTTTTGACACAATGTTGTCAGAAAAGCCAATGACTTCATTGACAGCTGTCCCTAAGGGCTATGCTTATTGTGAAAACTTGATATCATCCCTATTACCGCTCTGAGATTCTTGGTGCCCAGCACTGGTGTCAGCTTCAGAGTCACTCAACTTAGCGCTAGTGAAATTTAAGCCATTCCCTCCAGGGCAGACATTATGCATTGATAATCTGGATAGATTCGATAATTAGGTGTAATTCAAACACAAATGGGCCACTACCCACACATTAGCTAACAAACCAGATTTCATGTATAGTTAAGGGTACTGGATCCTCACAGTTTAGCATCTGGCTTGCTGCATATGAACCATTTAGCATCTGGCATGCGGTATGTAAATAGGTGAGTCTGTTTACAGGCCACCATGCATTAGCAACATCTTTAACATCTTTAACAGCTTTAATCTTCAGGTTCCTCGAAATGGTTTTATGTTGTCCTCCTGTAAAAATGATTAGTTTGAACACTTACAGTTTTCCTTGAATGGAACAGATACAGTGCTGTAATTCTGCATTAGCCTACTTGAACATCTCTGGCCCAGTGTTGATATCTCCACATCAGCATCATTTCACACACTGCGACGGTGTGATTACCCGTGATTCTCTCCTCTTTGGTCAGTAGGCCAGCAGAGGCCTGGAACGGGAAAGCATGCCTGACAGAGATCATGCAGCTCCTTTAGTGGGAAGGCCAAAGAAGAAAATGTCCCTGTCCCCTTTACGAGTATCAGCTCACATCTCCGTATCTGCACCGACTGTAGAACAAACACATAAATAACGGGCGGGAAAGGAGCTGTGGCCTGGGATCACTTATGCGGGCCTGGCGCCACCCCCCTTGACAGATAGAGATCGCTACAGGCAAATTTCCTGATTAGAATATATAGACTGTCTAATCTGCTTTCCTAAACTTGGCAATCCCCAGGGTGACTAATTATCAGGATGCTGCTCTGAGAGCCTCCGCACAAGGTGCCACACTCCTGAAACGTCTTTTATTCTGAGGGCCGGGGGGATGTGAGAGTGTCATGCAGGGAAATGGGAAAATGAGGGGTTTCACACAACACTTTTAATTAGAGTACTGCGTTGCACCATCGCGGCAATGCACAACGGCAGACGGCTGAGCATGAGGGAACCCCCCCGCAGGATGTGGGGATGGCAGATGAGCACCGATAGCATGGCCCGTGCCTTTGCAGAGCATTTGTGCAGATCCGAGCTAATGAGTGCGATGATGGCTGAGCCCCCGTTAGCGTAGCGAAGCAGTGCAATGTGCATGTAATCATGGTCAGCCTGGCAGTGAACCTGCAGAGCATACTGTGAAACAGGTGAATGCAGAGCCCAGCAGATTTATCAAAGACAGTGACAAGTGTGTTAAGTCATTTTTTCCCCCCAGAAATGCTTTGAAATGTCTATAAACCTTTAACTGCTAACGGCCCCCACCCCTCCCCCCACTGAAATAAACATGAAAACCACCAGGATTGTGCAGGGTGTTAAAAATTAAAGAAAAAAAGAGAATGATTCTTAATAATTAAATTGTAGTTTCACACTGACCTCCATTTACTAACGTGAATGGTTTGCATTTGTTAGAATTTTCCAAAAATAAAAAAGATGCTTTTTATGTCAAAATTAATGCATTAAGAGAACATTTAATTTGAAACCTACTCAAAAATGGCATTTATGCATGAAGTGAAAATAATGAACAATTGAATAATTGTTATTTCTTATATTATGGTAGCGACTGCATATTGTGTTTCATATACAGCGAGGCTGAGGCTTACATCACCGTCGTTCTCTTTCTGGATGCTAATTAGGGCTTTTTGCCTGGCTGCCAAATCAGACGCACCTCTGTTTGTTTTTTATCACAAATTCACTTTCCAAGAAAACAGCCACGGGGAGGTGAAGATTGATGCCTGTTTTTCAAAGTCTGACTAACTAGTCAAGGCTCAGAGATGGGGAGATCATAGATAGGGATAATTATTATTTCACTAATTTTATTTTTTACATAGACCCTTAGACAGTTTTGCTCTGAACCGAAAAACAGAAATGAGAATAAATTGTTGGACTGCTGCGACACGACTCTGTTTGATAAATGAACTCAGAATTGTCAGAGTAAATAAGACCACTGCTGCTCTTCCCCTTCAGGGTAAGCTTTTCATTTATCACTCAGCGAGGTTGACGCTTGGCACTGTTACCTTCTGAATTACTTGCCACTGGCACCGTTGCCACCCAGAGCCCATTTCTCCCTCACCCTCATTTACATTTAGACCAACCCCCAGCACTTAAAAGCAACATTGATCAAAAAAACTGTCTGCTGTACCAAGTCCTATGATCATCAGGAAGAGTCACTGATCAAACAGTTAACCAGCTGTCCGAGCCACTTGTTTAGTCAGCAGATGATGTGTTTTTTCAACATTTTCATTCGATAATCTAGACATATTGAAATGTGGCTTATATGAGGCCAGTTACGTTAGGTAAAAGTGACAAGGAGATGTCCCAGATATTTTTTTTTAGTTACATGTTTACAAAAATTTCAGTTTTTAAAACATTTCCATTTTTTTGGCGCAAACTTTTTAAATGCAGCTCAAAATTTCACTTTTTAAATAGAAGTGCTGTGGTATTAACTATGCATACCTAGTGTGACTGCCCTCCCCAGAGGTGTGATATGGTCCCTTTTTTTGAGTGTGAGTCGCTCGGCACGGCACACGCTCAGCCTTCCCCAGCACCCAGAGCTGCAGGAACCCATCAAGGCTCTAACTATGCTAACAGCTTGCATTCCATTGCATTAAAGCCAGGTCACTTTGCGCTTCATTTTGCACGTTAGTAGCTAGTTTCTAAGACATTATGTAGCTGACATTAAATAATGAAAAAGATGCATTTATTCAAAGTCGGCTTCATTTCGTTTAAATTTTCAGTACAGTCTCTCTTTTAATTTGCATCAGTGCGGATGTCAAATTCTTTTGGACATATAAATATTAAACGATTACATGGTTACTGAGTGGCATAGTGTCTCGGTGGGTCTCACTGTCGTCTTATAGCTTCAGGGTTGTGTGGCTGAATTTTTGCCCCAGTTCTTCCTGTGCAGAGCATGTATCGATGGTCCTCCAATGACTGCTTAGTAGCTAAAATAGTCATTAAATATGCACTATCAATTATGTGTACATGTATACATGTATGTGAATGTCTTGTGATGGTAAACTGCCTTAAATGTTAATCATCAACTGGATGTGCTGAAGTGAAAACATTAAGATTACATTTTCTTTACATTTTAGAATGTTTTTCCCCCTGTCTGTAGGAGAACATTTATGTGCACAGAATAGAAAATTGTCTCATTAGCAGACCCCATAATGCTCAGTAATGCCTAAGGAGATTCCAGTGGCCGTTTTTCTGTGTGTGACAGGAAAGCTTCCACTGGCACTGAAGACTGTGATTTAATTTCCTCCAGTAGTGAGCACATCTCAAGGTAGGGGTGCAGTACATACATCAGGCTGAACGGAATGTTTTTGCAGTGTCAATTGAAAGCTTGTAAATTAAAAACACAAGCCCAGCAGTGGTAACAAAGTGTAACCAGTGTAAACGCACAGTGTCTGCCATGCCTGTTTATGCGCTTATTGTCCACTGGATTCAATTATGCCGTAGGTTTCTCAGTCTTTATTTACCCACATCAATTTGCCAGAGGAAATGTACAGAGGTAGAACTATAAGGAGCGGATGTTGACAGAGAGGTTGGCTGTGGAAGGGTGTCCCATGTTGAGTACTGTGGCCGTGTTGTGAGCTCCATGTGATGCACAGCCGGACACAAAAGAGTCCAGGTCTGCAGAAAGAGACCAAAAAGCTTCCCTTTAGAGGGACCACTTTAGTCTGCTTTAATTCCACATAAAGCAGTGAGATGAGACCTGTGGTGTTTCATCATCCTGGGGCAGTCACCATATGCATCCCCCTACAGTTTATGTAGAGTATCGTGGTGTGCTTTTGCACCATTTGAAAATGAAATAAGTGCAGAGTGAGTTTCAGCAGAGCATTTAGGAAATGCCTCTGGGCTTGAGGGTCCTCAGCCAAGGGGCTTAGACAGTTTATAATAAGCACAGACAAACCCATCCATTTTCTATACCCACTTACCCTACTGGGTCATGGGGGTCTGGAGCCTATCCTGGAAGCAATGGGCACAAGGCAGGGAACAACCCTGGATGGGGGGCCAGCCCATCGCAGGGCACACCCACACACCATTAACACACTCCAATTAGTCTCAGCATGTGTTTGGACTGTGGGGGGAAACCAGAGCACCCGGAGAAAACCTCATGATGACACTGGGAGAACATGCAAACTCCACACACATGGAACCCAGGCGGAGACTCGAACCCTGGTCCCAGAGGTGCAAGGCAACAGTGCTAACCACTGCACCACCATGCCACCCCTCACAGACAAGCCATTAGATCAAAACAATCATCATCATAATCACCACCAAACGAACAAAACGATAGAAAATATAAGATAGAAAC
This sequence comes from Stomatorhinus walkeri, assembly GCA_026784285.1. Lineage (NCBI taxonomy): Eukaryota > Metazoa > Chordata > Actinopteri > Osteoglossiformes > Mormyridae > Stomatorhinus > Stomatorhinus walkeri. The sequence continues at coordinate 7,131,244 of JAODUD010000107.1, forward strand.
TCCTTCTGTCATTATCTTGCTAATGAAACCTCCAGGCGGAGCTCTAAAGTCAACTGGCTGCACAGACAAACCCACGTTATGTGGCTTTATTTCTGTATCTGGGGTATGAAATCTTCTATTATAACTTTTCTGTCATACAGATCTTCTGACCTCTGTCAGGCTGATCAACACCAGAAGGTTAGTCTTGGGGTGTCACTCCATCCATGGTGTTAGCAAGAGTTCCAGGTTCTTAAAGGGACCCTACATGGGACAGAGAAAACAGGCAGGAGATATGAGTGTGTGAATGAGGTGCAAGACGTACGGCTGTATGCATAGCAGCAGCAGTAACATTATTTATAGCGAGCCATGTTAGACATGAGGTATAGCAAGTTATATCAGTGCTCCGATTACATGTAAATACTGAGACTGACATCCCTGACATTGGCTGCTCCAGAAACTAAAAGCCCTGTAGGTGAAGCATTTATAATTATTTATTTCGGGAATTTCGAGATGCCTCGCCTTCTGGATACATATTAATCAGCTGAGAACAGCAGGAACCTGACCTTGCTGTGCCTTAAAAGTGACGTGCATTTTGAAGCCCATCGTTAACTTAAGAGGAGCCCTACAGAGTGTGAAGAGGCACACAAATAGATGCAAAGATGTCATACTTTCCACTTCGACTTGCAGTTCTTGTTACAGTATTTTTAAATGTCTGTAGAGTTCATGTTCCGTGAATAGGGCATTGCAGTATGTTAATGCTCTACAAACAAATGCATGTGTCTGTATTCCTGCATGATACAGTAAGATCTCACCTTAGATCTGCTGTCAGGTTTCTGAGCTGCAGGGGGGGCTGACTTGGAGAGGGAGTTGGCATCGTAATGAGAGAGGTCTGCGATCCAGGTGCAGCGTAAGTGAGTTCAATTAATCATACTCCAAGAAAACAGGCGCAAATCATAATTCGGAAACTGCAGGTCAAAGAAGAAAAAGTCAGAACTATCCAAAGCGATACTTCCCAACTCTAATCCAAATGAAAACCTTGCAGAGAAAACCGGCGAGATTCTGCTAATATGTCACTGCAGCTCAACAAGGGGCAAGCCTGAGAAGGGATTTAGAGATATCCTTTAAAGACATGCCACCTTTGTCTCTATCAAGGAATATTCTACAGGTGTGTCTGGGTGGACATCTTAGGCTGGTCTGGCTGCGTGTGGCTAAGTTTAAGCCGTCAAGCGAACAAGGAATTGGTTTTATCCAGGTGACATAACCTTTCATTTTTATGCTGCAGACGCAGATCAGTTTCACTCTTCCATTTCTGTACTTCATTAAAGCAGTTTGCTAATGAGACTATGAAGAGAGTATTGTTTGGTCTGTTTGAAAGTTACAGTGGCGTGTCACCAGCATATGACTAAGAATTAATTTTATGCTTTCGCATGATGTTCCCAAGCTGCTGCATATGGGGGGAGAGTAGCAACAGTCCCAGCGCTAATCCCTGTGGGACGCTCCATATTTAACTTATTACAATGGCGACACAGTGCAGTTAATAGATTCCAGCATGCAATGGTAATTATTTAATTAAGAGCATAACCATTTAAGGACAGGTCCAAACAGGGAAATGGACAATTCAACTGCATGTAATGAAGAAGTATTTTCGGATCTGCTGGGCCCAAGTGTTTCAGAGCCCATTTAAAACAGGTCCTTTGCGGTGGCCTGGATTGAAGCGAGAATGAAAGGTGTGTCTTAAGTTGGGAGGAAGCTGTTTGCATTTCTTGAAGGAAAATGTAAAAGCTGAAGTGAAATCTATCCTACAATAGGGTAGGAAGAAGGATGTGTTTACGATATTTCGTGTTGGTCCTTGTTACGATATTTCGTATCACGATGGGTAAATGTTTTTCACTTTCAGTACATTATTCAATAAATTTCACGAGATATTCAATATTTTATTATGAAATAGGCTTTGTGTTAATGATTTTGCCCGCTTGTAGGCTAATGTAAGTGTTCTAAGCATGTTTAAGGTGGGTTAGGCTAGGCTATGATGTTTAAGTTAGGTGTATTGTATTAAAATGCATTTTCACTTTATTTTTGCCTTATGATATGTTTATCGGAACATTACCCCATCGTAACCTGGGGAGAGGCCATATATGTAGATTGTAATGAGATGTAATGTAAAGGTCTTATTTTTTCAGTTAAATTAATTAGATGTAAATGATCAAAACAGTGCTAGCAGTCTTTGATCCAAGATTCTTGTTGAATTAATAGCTATTGGCTAAACCTGCAGTCTGATGCCATGAATTTTACGATGACAGTGCAGGAAGTTATTCCTGCTAATTTAATTTATTACGTAAATTAAAGAGTCCATGAACTTATTGGCCAAGTTTGCTGTGGTTCTGCAAAGGACACTGGAGTTAGTGACTATAATATCAGAATAACTGAGATTAAGTGACATTAACGCATGAATCATGTAGATACAAAGTTTATTACAGCTTTCATTTATAAAGCTATTATAAAGATATTTTCCCTAGAAATATACTAGGTATGCCAGGCTTAGTATCATTATGAATGTTAAAATAATTGAGCATTATAGGTTTGTTTGTAGTCCTCAAATTCAGCTGAGCAGATATATAAAACATGGGAAAGAGTTGGTCTATATTTCTGCCTATAAGGGTTTGTTTCAGATAAACCCGTCTCTACTCTGAATTTTCAACTAGAATGTAAAAAATACCTCCGTTCGACGAGGCTTTTACCAATTGTAATTTGTGGCTGTACGCCATGCTTCTATGGAAAGTAAGTGGCAAGAGTTAGTGCTAAATCACACCTCATGGACCAGGATGTCCTCCTTTCCTACACAGTGAGTATTTTATATCAAAATGTGTCTTTGAATTTAGTTTTATTTTCGTAAAGGAGTTAACATGGGGACCCCTAGTGGAGCATCTGATTTATAATTTTGGTCAAACTAACACACTTTCTGGTGATATTTACTTGATTTTGACTGGGACTTTGAATGATGTTTCAATTTATGTGATTCACCGAGATCCTTGGGAAATGCAACAGAAAATGAGTCAAAGGCAAGAAATATCCTTCAGCCTGAAATTTAAGATCACAGGGATGCTGACTGAGTGGCGCTTGAAGTAGCTGGGCAGGTGTTTTGTAGCAGTTATGTCATTATACTAATGATCCTCCCAAGGAGGGGCGGAGACTGTCTCACTTATAAAACTAAGGACACATGCTTTTGGATGTTCGCCATCTTTCAACACTAGGTAGAAAATCTACTAGACAGTATATACAGCAGGACTCAGGAAAGAGGACCTTCGCTCCTGGTGTAGGATTAAAAAAACTTATGTGAGGTTTGGATGAAAACTTCTGTATTTTATATAGCTAGCAGCTGTGTGGTGGCTGGTCAATTATTCAGTCCATCTGGTTTTGAGGTAGCTGCGAGAAATGATAGCAGTAATATTCTTCATCAGTTGTAATTTTATGTAAATGTAGTAAGTGTGATGGTGAGAAAGAGCAACCATGTTTGAATGTATAGCATATAGCTAGTTTTTCTTATTAATTACAGCCAAAGTTGGCAGGTGTTGTGACAGATATCTGACGTGGCTTGCTGATGCCAGATATGCAATTAGATAAATGTGAACATCGCCATCTATCAAGATGACGCGTTTAAATCGGGGGAATATCTTGTACTTAAATTGCCTCTATTGGGTTATTACCCAAAGTCCTTACCTATCTCAAATAAAGCTACACAGGTCTGAAAAGGCTTGGAACACAATGTGACCAGGAATACAGTCCAATGACAGTCAAAGAAATGTTATGGATGCAGCCCAGAATCTTTTTATTCAGGAAGAACAGAGATGCTTCAGCAATGATGTCTTCTAATGTGCACCTACTTCCCAAGGGACCTGAGGCAGTGGAGAGAGGTCCTGACACACTTTCTTATGGCGGAGAAGTACTCTGACTCCCTAATAAGGGCACTAATCCATTACTCCTTTAAGGGAGCAACTTCTAAACAGTTCCTTACGGCTCTCACTGCACTGATTTCCCTTGGTAATAGGAAAGAAGCACGGCATTAATTAATTGGCTTTGAGAAGAGGTAGTAATGAACTTGCTACCTTGTAGAGTTTTTTTTATTAACAAAATAAGCTTAGCGCTAAATCAGCTGACCTCCATCTCTGAGGCCAGGGCTCAACGGATTAAGAAAAACTTATTATGAGGAGTGATTTTGTGCCTGCCCCCGTTTTGCTCTCTGTATCGATATTTGCGTTTAGCAAGCATTGATTTTCTCTCCCATAGCACTTTATTGTTGCTCAGTTTGTGGGACTCTGTGCTTCGCTGTTCATGTGAAAAGTGCCCCCACCAGCAATGATGATTAAAACTAAGACCTTACCTGAGTCGGGTGTAACATACCAAATGAGACACTAAGCGGGAAAGTGATGCTTAATGGTGCTCCCTTGTGTCGTGCAGAATCGAGCATCTTGGCATCAGGATCAGCCACCATGTTTCTGTGTCTTTCTTGTCGCGACGCTCCGGTGCTCAGTGTGCCATGACTACATGTGTGTACAAAACAGATTACAGATGAGGGCAAAAGGTCCAAGGACCAACAAAATGTTAAATACTGGAAGCGGTCATTTTTTCTGGAACAACACCATTTTCTGGGTAGGCAACACTCAACTGTGGAAGAAAATGGGCACAGCATGATAAACAATCACTTCTTGTAGTGTATTATATATACTGTATACACACACA
>JAODUD010000107.1:7141304-7164454 GCA_026784285.1 Stomatorhinus walkeri
GGGGGGTTGGCCACCCACTGAGACACGACATGCTTATGTTCCTTTTATGAAAAGTCACTGCTCATTATGGATGAGGGTTTATGTTCCAAAGCTGAATAACCGGGTAACCCGCCACTTGTTGTGACTTCACTGCTGTCATCATCAATTAACTCCCTGAACAATTAGGGCTCTTCTCTGCATATATTTATATCAGTTCTTCAAAACTCTTTCAAGGTTATTTGGAATGTCTACATGCACGATGCAAAGTGTCCCGTGCCGTGGGGGGAGTGTTTGGCGAGCGCACAGAGGGTGTTCTTTGTGACACTCTGCGGGAATGGTCATGATCAAAGCATTTACCGGCACGTCCAGGAGGCTGTGACATCATCGCATAGGGCGAGCATCACGACAGAGCCGAACTGTTCTTTTGTACTTTTAAGAGCAGTCAGTATGGGTACCCTTTATTTAAAACAACACTGCAATTAAGACTGTGGTAAAAGCACATGATATAATAATAATGATGATAATAATAATAATTATAACAATAATAATAATATAATTTGTTATTATTATTATTATTATTAATAATAATAATAATAATATTATTATTATTACTATGTAATAATAAAAGTAACTATATACATCGCTGTACTGTACCTCACGCGGCCGAGCATCTGAAGGCATGACATGTTTTCAAGACTGTCACAAAGTAGTGTGTATATTTTTTAGTAGGAACCATTGTATTTAATTTGAACCTGTAATGTAACAGACTTATTGCAGTCTGCTCATAAGCACAAGTTGTCCATGAGTGGTATGTACTTAACCAAGGGATGACCTGTACTGAGGTGTAAAAAGAGAAAAGAGCGACAGGTACAGTACCAAACCCATCGTAACGGGAGACATAACCAGGAGACCTTGCCCCTTGACACAGACAGACATATGCAGCGTGATTTGGAGTGGCATACATTATCTTACACTAATTAAATAAATTGCATCATTACATTTGAGGCATATTTGTGCAGTGGCTTGTCCTGCCGCCTCACATCCACTGGGATGTGGGGTTGAATCCTCTCCCTCTCGCATGTATGGAAGGTTGCGAGAGTCTGCATGCTCTCCCTGCTGGGCAGGATTTCTCTGAGAAATATGGTTTTCTCTTGCAACCTAAAGACATACAGTCAGGTGGCCTGGCATTTGTAAGTGGCTCATAGATTTTGTGTATGTGTGTGTTTCTGTGTGTGTGCCTTTTGATGGACTGCCGTCTTGTCTCCTTCCTTCCCTGTGCTACCAGGCTACCTATGTATTTGATATGTAAAGACTGACAGGCAATACGTATGATCATATATTCTGTATTAGCTCAGTGGGCTGCACTACCGCCTAGCTGCTCCTGGGTTGTGGGATCGATTCCTATCCACAGCTCTACATTATGATGACGCTTGCGGCTTCACTCCATGTTTGTGTAGGTTTCCTCTGGGCGCTTCCTCATGTTGTATAAAAGCACACAGTTTGGAGAACTGAGCAGCCCAAAGTTTGTGAATGCACCCTGAGGGCCTGGCACCCTGCCTTCATATATATATATATATATATATATATATATATACATACATACATATGCTTTATTATGCTTAATAATCATACTGCACTAAAAATAACATTAAACATATGCAATTTGGAATATGTCATTTCTGTTGTATGCAGTTAGTTTGATAGTTGAGTCTATCAAACATTTAGATTATCTCTGGAAACATACTGTACTGAAGGTCTAATTACATTTTGAATGGTGGGTAATGGTAAATAATTCTACAAAGGGAACGTCTGAGATGGTAGGAAGGCAGCTGCTCTCTTGGACAAGGTGTTGGAGGAGACAAGTGTGATGGTATGGCTTTGGCAGGCAAGCCCGCTTTATCTTCTTGGGGAATGCAGCGGTAATTACACACCTGACAGCGGCTGATAAATATGAGTGGCGTGCTGCCAGACGTGGGCCACGGACAGTGCCGAGATTCCCAAATTGAATTGTGTCTTTAGGCTTTAAAAGTAATATAGTTTTCCATCTCACTCAAAGAAATAAATGGTACATCTGGAAGCTGGTATTGTACTCAGATTCAGCTTTAAATCCATCCAGCGTGTCTGTCTCTGAGTTTCTTTGCATTAATGCAACAGTGTTTCATTTCTGAAACGGTACAGGAAGTACTGCGTCTCCGCTCGTCCGCTCTCTGTTGCCAGGTTTTTATTAAACCATCAACACGCAATAAAATAACTACAAAACACAGGATTTGCAGACAATAACGGTATTACGTAATCGCTTATTTTGTTATAAAGTAAGGAAACTATTTTCAGATGAATGGCACGCATGAAAACTTCATCCATCTTGCAACACTCCTCATCCATGGAGGGGAGGGCCCTGAATGGGATGGCAGTCAGCAATTCAGCTAAACAGGATGTGTTTGGGCTGTAGACGGGAAGCCCCACATGCAGAGAGAAAGGGGCAGGCGCTGGACCCAGAGCCCTCGAGTCGCTGAACCACCATGCCAATCCCCAATAAAACAACGATATCTATCCATTTGAAGATTGATCTCTTTGGCTGAAAGTGCGGCCCCATCCATTTTATACGACTACCCATCCTATTCAGGGTCACAGGGGGTCCAGAGCCTGTCCTGTAAATATCCCAGGGTGGGGCACCGACCCATCGCAGGGCACACACACACATTCAATTCACTAACTCCGATTCACCTCAGCATGTTTTTAGACTGTGGGGGAAAACTGGAGAACAAAGAGGAAGTGTCACACAGACTTGGGGAGGACATACAAGCTCCACCCACAAGGAACCCTGATAGAGACTGGAACCCAGGTCTCAGAGGTACAGAGCTAGCCACTCCACCAGCCAGACCTGAAAACATCCTGAATTAAACACATAGAAGATTTAAATTGTTTTGCTATTCATCTATCTTCTTTAACCACTTGTTCAATTTAGGCTTCTGGAGGGGGGGGGGGGGCGGTCTATAGCCCACGGATAGGCACAACCCAGGAGGGGGGGCACCAGCCCATTACAGGGCACATCTATGGACAATTTGGGTAAGTTTAATGAGCCTCAGCATGTTTTTGCACTATGGGGGGAGGAGGAGGCAACTGGAGAACCTGAAGGAAACCCCTTAACGAGCAAACTCCACACACATGGAACCCAGGCAGAGACTCAAACCCAGGTCCCACAGGAGTGAGGTGACAGTGCCAATCACTGCACCACCGTGCCTCCCCAAAGTTACTGCCATGTGTTTTAATTTTCATTGCTTTTTAAAGGTTCATTCTGATGTACTTAATTGCTGCCAGTTTTTCTGAAAAAGCTCAGCCTTGCTGTGGGACACGCCCAGTCCATACGGTCTCTAGCCTCCTTTTCTCACCACATAGTTTAAATTGCTAGCCCTGGGTTTGCAGCTGATTTCGCAGCTCGGGGGGCTGATGGAGATGGGACTACACAGGCCCCTCCGCTGGCCGACGTGTGAAAAGCCTCACAGCACGCGAGCGGAGGACTGCAGCAACACACCCCAGGAAAGGACAATGTATGGTCAGATCAGAGGCTCTGTTAATCTCAGTTAGGAATGGAAAGCTATTTTTCCCCAAAAGAGAACCCGACAGTAATTAAATATATACAGCAGTCAACCATAACATTAAAACCAGCTGCTAATATTGTGTAGGTCCCACTCCTACTGCCAAAACAGCTCTGACCCGTTGAAACATGGACTCCACAGGCCCTCTGGTATTTGACACCAAGATGCCAGATTCTTTAAGTTCTGTAAGCTGCAAGGTGGAGCCTCCCTGGAACAGACTTGCTTGTCCTGAACATCCCACAGATACTCAATCGGATTAAGATCTGGGGAATTTGGAGGCCAAGTGAACACCATGAACTATTTTTCACGTTCCTCAAACAATCCCTGAACTATTTCTGTAGTGTGACAGGAATACCATTGCCATGAAAGGGATACTTGGTATGCAGTAATGTTTAGGTAGGTGGTACATGTCAAAGTAACATGCCAGGACGTAAGGTTTCCCAGCAGAACACTGTCCAGAGCATCACACTGCCTCCACCGGCCTGCCCCTTTCCCATAGTGCATCTCTTCCCCAGGTAAACGACACCCCTGCACCTGGTCGTCCACAATGGTGTGACTCATCAGACCAGACTACCTTCTTCCACAGCTCCATCGTCCAGTTCTGACCATTTTTGCCATTTTAAACACATCAACTTCAAGAACTTACCTAATATATTATATGGCACCCTTGACAGGTAGTATTGTACCGAGATAATTTATATCATTCACTACACCAATCAGTGGTGTTAATGTTACGGCTGTTCAGCGTATTCCGCCTCCTTGGCCAGGGCCGGGTGGAGGAATGCTCTGCATGCCTGTGTACTACTAAGCTGGGGGATGTGGACACTGGATTTTTGGAAAGTGGTCCTCATTGACTAAGATATTGTGTTGAGATAGCTGACCATCTCCCAATGACTGTCAGCTGCCTTCAGTATGAGTAGTGTCATTTGTTTCCTGGGACACCATTAAAAGGAGTCCATGACAGGAGAGATGAGTCACCTGAGCTGTGAGATCCCAGCATTCACCGCTGTGCCATTCCGGGAAAAACAAAAAAAAAAATTTGAAAGGGCAATGTTTGGACGTGTGCTTTGAGTTTAACTATTGATTGACCTGGTGACATTCCTCAGCTCCTCTTGCTGCAAGCGGGCACCAGGGAAAACCCTCTTACCTTCTTTGTTTTGATGCCTTCCACCCTTGGCAATTGAAGATGAGTTGACCCCTTACCTGTCACCTTTATTTTGAAGTCTCTAGTTGTATGTGTGCGTTTTTATGTGAGTGTGTGTTGGGGGGTGCATTTAGTCAAACATGGGGGCTGGAACTGTCTCTATGTAGACAACCTTACTTTGGTATCAATCACATAACAGCCTCAGATGAAGTCCTCCCGTATATAGAGCCGTGGATGTTATTTATTTTGCTCTGACACTGGGAGCTCTTGCCGGGGGCCTGTGGAACGAACGGGTTACCCATTCCTGTTATCTCAGCAGCCTGGACTCTCCTGCCTGTCTGAAAAATGTAGATGCTGCACTGAGAGAGCGTGTCGGCGTGTGAAGGAATTGCCTCAGGCCTCTGCATCATGATATACTTAAAAAAATACAGGAGGAGGAGAGAAGATAGAGCATTTCAATATGGCCCAGCAATCACGTTATCACTGGGAGCAGGTTTGTCTGGAGGGGGGATACACGATAATGGGAATGGCTACCATAGCCCCTCACAGGGGCTTGTGCCTTCCGCCAAGAGCATGCTAATATCCCGACACTGCAAAACTAGGATCTTCCATTCCATTGCAGGACATTATGAGGGCCTAACTTAGGACTCTATGTGCTTGTCAGTGGGTGGAGATCCTGGCATTTGCCTTAAAGATCGGTGGCTGTCAACCTTATTATACGGTTTAGAGCATTTTATTGCACAAAAGTACTGGAACATTTGCTTCAAGGATGCAGTGCTTGGTTTGCATGTTTTTTTCCAATCTGTAGAGGTATTTTTCTGAAAAATATCCCCACAGAGATTTTCAAACCTGAAAAATCAAACCTGTGGGTGGTGTCCCACAAAATTAAATTCCACATTTAACAAGTTATCCTATCCAAATGTTGCAGGCTGTCAAAGAAAATGTTTAAAGCTATTTATTTGGGTAGTGAGTGTATATTTTCTCGGAAGATAAACAATTGAACACTAGAATAGGTGCGTATGAACACAATAAAACATCATGATTTCCTTCTGTTCTTTGAAAAGTTACTGATGGCTAGTAGAAAACCACTTTGGTTCCCAAACCAATCGTTGGGCAAAAATGTATTTGTTAAATTTCACTGCCAGCTCAATTAATTAACAGAATAAAAGGGACAGATTATTTTCAGATTAGATAAAGGAGCAAATTTGTGCAGGGCTGTATGTAATATATTGTTTCTGCGTGTCTAACTAAGGAGTGGCCATTAAGATGAGGGGGTAAGCAAATGGGAGCAGGTGATGAGGCCTTAGAGGTGTGGCACAGTGTCAACAGACTCTCTGCACTAAGTGGTAGCAGGCAGCAGATGGCACACAGCCGCTAAAAGCCATTCCCCACTGCGGGCGTCAGCAGCGGGGCCTGGAAACTCTAGGGACCTCTCGCCTTTAAAAAGCCAGCACTAGGCTCAAGCTTGGCACGACTCAGCCGCCTCTCTCACATCCTAACATGTGCAGCCCCCGCATGGAAAGATCGGAGAAGCGATGCCCATTGCCATAGATGGCTTCCTATCTCAGCTTCTGCTTCTAACAATAGCCTGGCAAAATGATTATATTTACCAAGAACCCAGCTTCTAAGAAACACAGCGGCTCAGGCCCACGTTAATTGAGACTGATGTACAAAATCGAATACTTATTATTACATTACAGAGGCTGTACCAGTGGCAAAAGCAGCAGTGTTTCAGAGCTGATGTGATCGATCGCTCTCACGTACATCCTGCCTCCTCACAGCAGGTGGAGAAAAACAATGACTGACTATTAATGGGGTATGGGGGCACACTCCTTGGATCGGACTTCACTTCAGATTTCCGGCCCTTGGTTCAATACCCAGTTCTTGAGGAAATTAGCATGGCTTAAAGTGCAATGATAAGAGGTATCACTGCAATTTAAGCCATGCTAATTTCCTCAAAAATTGGATATCTGACCAAGGGCTGGAAATCTGCAGACCTTGAGCCAGTTTGTTTAAACATTAGTCATCTGAATACAGACCTCAATATCCCACAGAATTCCATATGTTTGGTTCCATTTCATGTGGAATAGTCTTGCACATTTTATGTTAAATACTAGTGATGGCCAAATGAAGCTTCGTGAACCATTTGCTGTATTTTCTAATACCACTAGATGGCGGTCTCTATTTTAAAAAGGGCTCAATTCATGCACCAAAGCAAACCAAGAGCTCCATCTAGTGGGGTCAAAAATACAGAAAATCATTCATCAAGCTTCATGTGGCCATCACTTTTAGGTACGCCTTAGCACCTGAGAAGGAAACTGGCTCAAAGGTCTAACCTTGCATAAACAATTACTTTAATGCACAAACAAGAGGACCAAGTAAGGAGCATGTACTCAAATGGACCAATGTGAGCTTTTTAATTTCTGGTGGCTGGAGTGTCAATCCTGCCACCAAGTTTTTCCCTGTAAGTTGGAGGACCTCCTTATAGGGCTGGGTGTAGATAAAAAAAAAAAAAAACAATTGCAGGATAAGGGCCTTGCTTAAGGGCCTAACAGAATAGAATCACAGGATTTTAACTAACAACTTTCCAGTTGCTGGCACAGAGTCCTTGCCTCAGAGTCATCACTCTACCTATATAGTACCAAGCTCAAATTTTAGTCAGATTTCCATTCAATCGACCCACACATCGTTCTTTATCAATATACCAACAGTGTACTGCCTGTGGTGACCTAAGAGGATGTTAGGAATGTTTGAGTTTCCACTTAATTGCGTCTATAGACTACATTGCACTAAATAGGCACTTTGCATTTTGTTCTGCTTGAACAGACTCCTAATTGGAGTGATGCATTGTGTTATGTGTGTCATTGTGTATTAGATAGCCTTTTGTTTACCAGGACTTAACATGAAGTGACACTAATTATAGCGGTCTTAGTGTACAGGTATTCACGTCATGACATGAATGAGACTTGAGTTAAGCTAAAAAAAAGTACACATTAATAGCGGCATAGCTAACCTGGGGTGAGCTATTGTTGGAAAAAAAACATTTTAGAAGAAGTTTTTTTCAGAAAGAAGGATCAGTAAGACGTGGGATTTTGCTGAGGGTCCCCCTGGCAAATAGATCTCTGAGGAAGATCTGTGGGCAGGACCATCCACACAAATCTTTTAGGTGTTATGTTCAGAAAAATAGTTTGCATGGACACTTTATCAAAGTTCCAAAACCAATCTGTGGCTCTTGTGCCATTAAATTGTCATCTGAGGAATGTTTTATAAATTATGTCGAGGTAAATAAGGCTCTCTTGTAAAGATAGTTACGGATTACATTATATGTTTGACTCAGCGTAAGGATTTGATATGCACACAATGGCGATCACCAAGGTACACAGAGGGCTTTATGCTTTCGGAAAGGTCAGAATAGTGATTAACCCTCCTGTCTGTGCATTAGCACACAGACACGCCTCAGCACACACACACACACACACACACACACACACAAAGAGCTGCATTTCAAAACTAAGTCCGGAGGGGAAAAAAAACTGATTTCATAGATTTTAGTGTGTTGTCTAGTAGTAGAGTAACACCGTGGGACTGCAGTGATCCCCTAAGACCTTAAGGGGCCGTGATCATCACCATGTTTATGGGCAGCAGCCGTCGTCTCTGAGGGGCAGCTGGGAATGCTGTCCGACAGAAATGCAGACGTAGTGGCAGGTGGCTGCTGATTGACACAGGCTGCAGGCAATGCTACTACCCCCTTCCTCTCGACCCAACAGAAAAGGGGAGTCATAACCAATGGCTTGTGTTTTCTCCACCCATGATAGACATCCCCGATGACAGCCGCCCAAACAGGCTGAGTCTACAGCACCGCCAACGGCCTAGAACCACGGGAAGCGTGGCTAGTCGGCCCAGAGAGGACACGCCCCACTGAGGAGGCTTACATCCTCCCCACGTCCTCCCTCCCCCACATCACTCAACAAGCACACCCCCATCTGAGGCATCGCAGTCCAAACCATGGCTGCCACAACAATCACAGTACTGACCCGATAACATGTTTTTATCAAGCTCATTTTGATGTGGTAGCAAGACCATGATTAAAAAATACTTCCAAAGCATGATGAATTACTTTCTGCTTCTAAATGATTGTAAATTACTCCCTTCCACTCTAGTGCTGCTAACGACAGAGAGAATCCTCACTGTATCAGATCCAGAAGGCCGGGCCCAATTAAGGTTTAAGGACAGCGGGCCTCCTGTTGGGAACGCATTCGCTGACAAATAATGTTACTAAGGATTCCTCATATTCACGCTGCCTCTCACAAATAGAATGAAAGATTCCTACTGCGTGTAAATACTCCACTTTGTCTAGCAGTTTACTATCTTCCTGGAACCATACAGACATCAAAAAACTAAATTAAATCTTACCCAGGATGCCGCACTTTCTTTACTTTATGTGGGTGTCTTCGGGGGAGTTAAACCGCTTTATTCAACAGCATGGCTAAGATAATAACAAGAAAAAAAAGTTAGAGTGCATGAGTGAATGATTAAATTTTCATTTTCATTACATTCAGCATGTTTGTGTGTGTGTATGTGTGTGTTTGCATAGCTACAGTATTTATTTATCCTCTTTGAACTACTTTTTCTGGAGTGAACCTGAATGTAATTTCCCTGATCAATTTCACACAGTGAGTCCTTAAACATGTTAATCCCTTTTCTCTGACAGACAGACCCTCAGTTTTAACCAATATTTCATTACTTTTTACACTCGCTTAGCCACCACTTACAATTTTTGCAGTCTCTGTTCCTGCATATGTTTCGACCATATAGTGAAACACCTGCAAAAATGGAGCCCTGGCAAAACACATGAATCCAGTGCTGTCCGGCTTGTGGCCCGTGCCGTTTCAGTGGAGGTGGCGACTGCAGTCGTGGGCACCTATCAGAGCCACCAATGAGCTGTAGAACATCATATTACATCACTATAACTCAGCTCCACTATTCATATTAAAATTGTATGGGCTGGTGTCTGCCTGCTGCTAATGTTGCTCTGCTAGATAAAGAAACACAGCATCACAGTGAAATATCCTGTCCAGCAGTGTCCCACGTGGGACTGATGCCCATGACCTGAGGCCCTGACAGCAGGACCACAGTCACCGTGTCACAATGCTACCTTAAGCTATGATTATGTGCAAATCATTATTGTAGGGCTGGGTCAGGTTGAACAGCTGCATTGTTACTCAGGCAGCACATCTGGCTCATGGGAGTGTTACTTGCACAAAAATGTTCTGAGGGCAGAATGAAAAATGACTGGTTCAGAGAGATCACCAATCAGGTTGCAGAGGAGGTGGATCCAAGCAGCTAGAGGAAGAGGGACCAACCAATCAGATGTCATGGCCCCTTCTCCTCTAATTGCTTGAACCAACCTTTCCTACAATCTAATTGGTTATCTTTCTCAACCAGTCATTTTTTGTTCTGCCCTCAGAACATTTTTGAGTACGTAAATCTCCTATGAGCTCACATCTATACAAGCCTATTGCATGCTCCCCTGTGTATGTATGAGAGAGATAGAGATGCTAATAATACCACTACATGGTACATACAGCCACTCCCCAGGGTAGAATGGGGTTACATTCTGACAAACCTAGCGTAAGGCGAAAATATCATAGGCGAAAATGCTTTGTAATCCAGTGCACCTAATCTAACAAATATCATAGGCTAGCCTAGCCTACCTTAAATATGCTTAGAACACTTACATTAGCTGTATGGTAAAATTATTAACATAAAGCCAGGGCATCCTGGGTGTCAGTCTATTTCTAGTCTTTGCTCAGGCGCATCAATAGAACCCTTAGTTTTGGGACTGGTGTGAAGTTCTTTTGGTCAGCCGATCTGGCATTCTGATAAAGGCTATGAACAATTTAATCGGTATTTTGTTTTCGAAAAGGAAACCTACTCCAAAGGAAGGGGGTGACGTTTTGCAATGATGGACAATACTGTAAATACAGAGTTAATTAGCTGTTCTACAAGCAGCTAACGTCTGGGCTGTCTGGAAAAACAAAGCAAAAAAACTGGCAGGCTGTAAGCGAGGAATCTGTTGTCTTTTCAAAACAGACCACCAAAATTCATTTTCATTGGATATATTTAAACAAGCTTTAAAAGATTTAAGTATGGACTGGAGAGCCTTACTGCCAGCTGATGAAATGGATAGGATTTCTGATTACCTGCAGATGGCGCCAGAGATAAGATTTATTAATATCATGTTCACTGCAACCAGGGCAGAGAACACAGCTGTGGGTAAACAAACTCAGAAAAATGACTGAGCGCAGATACATTTTGATTTCATTGCATGACATCTACTGCTTATAGTCAGGAATACATTAGCTTGCTTGAGAATTGCTGATGAGATGTTATCAGTCAATTAAATAATGCAAAAAAATACACAGACTGACAGCTAACATCACCCACAAGCCTTGTTCCTCACTGTGAAGGGGTCACTGATGTAAGAATGTACAGACAGCTGGCCTGTAATATGTCCACAGTCAACAGAAGCCACATGGATGAAGACTGATTGAGTTCGTTTTCTCAGTCGCTTTCATTTAGTCTCATAATGGAGTCAGCAGCCGGTAGCTTTTATGAGTGCGAGTGCCTGGAAAGTGTCCAGCTGCTTTAATTGTTTCAGAGGAGGTGAGAAGACCACGGAGAAAAGCAGCCAGTTGTGAACTGAAGTACACCCAAGACACTCTTATACTGATGGTGGCTCCAAGTGAAGTCAACAGAGAAAATTTCATTTTTTTTTGCATTTTCCAAAGCTTCCTTTAAGAAATGTACTTTTTAAATGATTTACGATATTTCCATATAATGCTGTGAACTGTTTCTAATTTGATTGCACTGTGAATTTATTTTGAGAAATAACTGGCACTATACAATACAAAATGATCTAATTAAAATATGTGAGGCACATAATTAAAGCTGCTTTAACATTTACAATAGAAAATACATACCACACTCCCATGTTCTTCATTACTGTTTATTGCTTAGCCAACACTTTGCCTACAAACAATAAAAATGATTAAACATTATAAATGACCCCATTCATATAGCTGTATATTCCAGGGCAGCTCAGTTGAAGTACAAAACTCAGCAGGACAGGAGATGTGGCCTTCCTGGGGGGGTCATCAGTTTGCACCCTCAACCACTATGTTATCTGCCATGTATTTCCATGCATATTTACAGTATTGACAACAACCCAAGCTTTTTCCATATTAGGTGGAATATCTTTTGAATGAAATTGGATAGTGAAACAGCTTTGATCTCCATAGTAGTACAGTACAGTATCAAACAATAGGAATTAAAACAGGTAATATGTGGAAATAGTATAGAAACTACCATGACACAATTATGGGCAACCTTTTGAACAAATCAAATCAATTTGATTATAAAAGCTGCAATTAGACTCAACTATGGTTCTGTCATACCTGTTCCTGACTGGTAACCAGGTAACTGAGCCTGGTCTGTGATGTTGCTCTGAACCAATGGCAATTAGCTTTCAGTCTCATTCAGAGTCATGAGCCTTGCTCATAGAGTGCAGGACTCAGAGCTGTAGTTGATTCAGAGTCTAGTTTTCGGGGCCCGTTGTAGTTCGTTATTGTTTTGCTTAACATTGCCAGCATCAATAACTGGGTTCCGGGCCTATGGTTCTTGTGGACCCTCTTTGTCGAGGAAGCAGGTCCTGTCATCCTGCTTCCTCTTCCCAGTTTTCCAGTCTTGTGTGCACCTCATCTGGGAGTCTTCCATCCAGTCAGCAGAGGAGTCCCACTGGTTGCCTGTTTTCTGCAGTGAGCCGTCTTAAGGTCTCAGGAGCTGGAATATGAGTAGAAGACCTGACATTACAAATGAATGGCTCATTTTGGACTGCTTGGTATCAGATGTATGTGGGAGCCAACAGATGGCTTTTCTACCTGATTATTCTTTGTTCAAGATGTGACAAATATATTTCTGGTAATTATATGACAAGAATAATTTTGAATAAGAGTAATTTTGAATAAAAGAGTAATTTTAAATGGCATTTTGAATATCAGTTCTTTCCGATTTCCTTTTTGGCAATGGAAAAGACAAAAGGGGTTGTTTCAAATCAGCATATTCAACAAACATAAGAATTCAAATGACCATTTCAACTGTTCATGATGTTATTTAGAAGTTTTCTGCTCAAGGAACTGTCAGACACCTCTGAGGATGTGGTAGAGATAGAAAATGGACTAACATGTCAGCCAGTCCACATAATGTGATGTGATGTGACAACCTAACAGTGAGGAATTAATTCATACGTTGATTTATATGCCGGCACCCTTCAAAAGATGACGTGATGAAGATTTAAGTGGCAGAACTTTGGATATTCTGCACTGCGAGTCAGCTGTGCCTTTTTCTGAGACAGATCAGGCATAGATGGCCTCTTTCATCATCCGTTAAAGGGGTTTCCTTTGTGTTTGAGAAGATTCTGTTCGTGTTTACATAGCCAGGTGCCAAGGGAGACAAGGATGTATTATTGCGCTTGTGTTTGTGAAGGACCCCAAAAATCGAAACAGAGGGACGAAATGTGCTTTATGGCTTCACCCCGACGCATGAAGCTTGGTAGTTTTGAAGTTTCTTTGGTTTGCACAAATCATGCATTTTATGGCATTAAGCATGATAGAAATCACAGGTAATTAGCTTCCTATGTGAAATTAAAATTAAAGCAGTTATCAAATCAGTCTTCATTAGTAGCTGTCATTATTTCATTGCTCAGTGAAACTTTTTCAAAATTAACCACAAATATACATGAAAATGAAATTATTGCTACTATTAATTATTGCTCTCGTGATATTTTTAAATGACATACAGCAGAGGATGTCCTGTTCTGGTGACATGCTAAGCATCATTTGCTAAAATATACGGTATATGCGGCATCATTTATCCAGGCTTTTATAGCACAGATTTTTTTTTCTGCCCAGGATGTCATTAAGTCACCTTCGTGTGAGGTATGTGCTTGATCACTCCCTGAAACTTGTTTGAGTTGTGCTGTATCTGCATCAATCCCCTTTCCTGCATTAGTCATAGAGGTCTCCGCGACACCTGCCATTCGACAGCCCTGAACAGCAGGCAGATTATTCACAGTGTTGTGTGGACTTGTGTCGCTCGGGAACGATTTGTTCTATTTGGACGAATCTTTTAAGTGAATGAAATAGTCACGGTAACTGCACTGCGTCTTTCATTATGTTCCCCGAGATACTAGGTCATAGACTCTGTTTTGCTGCCCGTGTGTGTAGTAATGTGTGAATGTCTGAGGCAGTCTGTATGGCAAGTACAGATACTCCACACTTTATGATGGTTTGACTGAAGATATTTCAAGTTTATGATAATGTGATAATGATACACATTCAGTAGTCCACTTTAAATGATCAGTTCATGGGATAGCAATATGCTGGAGGATACTCTCTACAGATGCCGCGCAACAGCAGCATCCAAACAGCCACATAGTATTTTATACCAGGTTGTATATGCGTGTGGATTTCAGTGTTTTGTAAGACAGAAAGAGGACCACAAATACAACCAAATATTAGCATAAACTTGTGTTAAAGACTTAAAAAGAGTATTCAGCATGAGAGTCTGGGTACCCTGTGGTCATAAAGGGATATAGCATAAGGGAGCCGTAATAATCAGGTAGGTATTTGTGGTATTTAATTTACAATATTTAAACAATGTTCAGTTGGTACTAAGGGACCTAAAGTGTGCCAAGAAAATATCCCACGCACCATTACATCACCACCACCAACCAGAATTGTTGATACGAAATAGGATGGATCAATGCATTCACGTTTCCCCCTACCGTCTCAATGTCTCAGGAGAAATAAAGACTCATCTGACCAGGTAACATTTTTCCAATCTTCCATTGTCCAAGTCTGGTGACCCCATGCCGACTGTACCCTCAGGTTCCTGTTCTTGGCTAACAGGACGCTGCTGTAGCCCATCCGCTTCAAGGTTTTACATGTTGTGCGTCCAGAGATTCTCTTCTGCATACCTTGGTTATAACGAGTGGCTATTTGAGATACCGCTGCCTTTCTGTCAGCTTGAACCAGCCTGGCCACTTTTCTCTGACCTCAACCATTAACAAGACATTTTCGCCCAGAGAACCACCACTTGCTGGAAGCGTTTTCTTCTTCTTCAGTCCATTCTCTGTAAACCCCAGAGATGGCTGCGCATGAAAATCCCAGTAGATCAGCAGTTTCTGAAATACTCACACCAACCCATCTGGCACCAATAACCATGCCACATTCAAACTAAATTCATATGTGTATGAATTTAATAAACCATGTTATTAAATGAGCATCTCCATTCTAACCTGTTTTGACATAAAGCGTATATATCAGGCAGACAGTGCCCAGATGCACAGTAGACCTCTGTGTACTGTATGGGTAGAAGAAATTAAGACAATAGAATGCGTCTACCTCTGCATCTACAGCTGTCCAAACGTGAGTTGGCTGTGAATTTCAAACAAATAGCTTTTCTTGAAGTTCTTAAAAACAACAATTATTTCCATTATACATTTTCTGCATTAGGTAACAGAATCACTTGAAGTTAAACAAGAAAACATGAGGGGGTTGTATATAACGATTATAGGTAGGGCTCTGTAACAGTGGTAAGTGTAGGGAAATGCATTTCTACCCATCAGATCTGTTGAACTGCAGTATTCTGTATATTTACGCAAACATATTTTCTGTAAAGCATAAAGCAATTTTACGCAGATGATTCTCAGAGCTGCAGGTACTGTAATTGTAAAAATGCTAAATGTATTGGGAATACTTTTCCCACCATTCATGAATACACTCACTTGCCACTTTATTAGGTACACCTGTTCAACTGTTTGTGGAATTAAATAATCAGCGAATCATATGTAAGTGGCACAATGTATAAAATCCTGACAGACACAGGTCAGGAGCTTCTATTAATCAAACACCAGAATCGTGAAGAAAGAGTTTCCTTGTGAAAATGCTAAAAACAAGAGTAGTCATGACTATGTTTTTATGTTTAACAGTATAATGATTACAATGATTAATTCTTAGCAACCTCACTCAAAAATCCCTCATTTTTTGTAAGACCAGAATAGGTGATGACCTTAGCTCTTTAAATATTAAAGAAAAAACCCACAAACCCACCCATATTAGTTAGAATGTTATAGGAAAATCCATTCACATTCTAGGTGCAACGGTTCATGGCATGGTCACGTGACTGAGATATCATGTAGCAGCAGGAGAAGGATGACTCAAATGCAGGCTGTCAGTAGGGTTACCCCTCACAGCAGTGTTTATTGTGGGGAAACAGGCAAGGTAGCAACGCAGACAGAGAACAATGACTGAACAAGAAGCACAGCCCTAACACACGTTAATATACCTGACTAACGAAGGAGTAAACACAAGGCAGCTGTAGCTGATTAACAAAAGGGCGGGAACAAGAAGTAAGATTAACAAGCTTTAGGCACGGCTGATTAGAAGCCACGCCCAAGGGAAATGAAATGCAGGGAGCAGGCAAGCAGGGCAGGGCTGGACGTGACAGAGGGGGCTCGCTTTGTCATGCTACATGTTTGTCTATTTGCTGGGCTGAGGTGTAGCTGAATATCAAATCAAACTGATGAACAGCCATCTTGGAATATGTCTATGTACTGATTCGTGATAAGAATATCTAAGAAGTCTTTCGACGATGACATGGGAACATGCGTACTTTGCAGAATCAACTGAGAGGACCTTATGCCAGACATCCCACAGTACATCAACACCAAGAAATGAAGGCTAAAAAGATAATATAGTATATTGTAGATAATATTACATGCCAGTTTGCAAATTTTTGTTGATTTCATATGAAGGCTGTCTGTGTGTGAGGCACCCAATGTTAGACAGTTTAGAAGGTTGTAGTTGCAGTAAGTTATTGCCTGAATAACTTTTATTCCTTCACTGCATGCAAGTCCTGCAGAATATTTTCTGAGAGAGTCACTAATAATGGAGTTAGAAAGAAACCCACAGGATCATTTTAAAGGTAATCATAGAAGTTATAAAACCTATTCAAAAGGTTAAAATACTATAGCGTTACAGATGAGTGGGAGAGGCAGGTGGTGGAAAAATGGAGGCAGAATCATAGTATGGATGGAAGTAATGCTCTTTTAATGCTTATAAAAAGACATTTGGGTGCCCACGCCTCTACCCTCACACCTCTACAATCACACCTCTACCCTCACTCCTCTACCCTCACACCTCTACCCTCATGCCTCTACCCTCACTCCTCTACCCTCATGCCTCTACCCTCACTCCTCTACCCTCATGCTTCTACCCTCATGCTTCTACCCTCACTCCTCTACACTCATGCCTCTACCCTCACTCCTCTACCCTCTCACCTCTACCCTCACTCCTCTACCATCACGCCTCTACCCTCACTCCTCTACCATCACGCCTCTACCCTCACGCCTCTGCCCTCACTCCTCTACACTCCTGCCTCTACCCTCACTCCTCTACCCTCTCACCTCTACCCTCACTCCTCTACCCTCATGCCTCTACCCTCACTCCTCTATACTCACGCCTCTACCCTTGCACCTTTCACACATCCCAGTCGGTTCCCGGTTGGGCATTTATCTGATGGATGGTCACCATATGGACAGTGGATCTCAGCTTTTTTTTTTTTCCGAGGACCCCATATTTTCTGTTTCCCTTGTATGTGTTTTACAATGGTGACAACTTGACTCAAACAAAGTTTCACTCCACTATGTCCAGCAACACTCCTTTCTTATGTTTATTGATATTGTTCTCAAAACAGAAGCTGAATGTTTATGAACAAAATATATGTATAAATGTAAACCTATTTGCCAAATAGCTCTAGAATCAGAAGCCTGACAACCATTAAAAGTGTGCTTAATAACCCAAAGGACCTCATTTTAATGTATTAGCCATCAACAAATTAAAACAAATATTGCAAATTATAATGTTTTTAACAATGTTTTAAAATGAAATTAGCCAAGTAACAACTATTCCTTGGCTTTTCCCTGCATCGGCCGCCTTGGGAGACACTGACTGAGGAATGGTTTGAGTTTTGCTGGGATTCTGTGTAATGTCATGGTGTCTATTTAAAATTATGAAGAAACCTCTAATTTTAACACACAATTGCTACCATCCAGCCCTAGCAATGTTATAATTTTTTCTTGCCTTTCAAAAAAATTGTGCACTGCCCCCTTGATCCCCACTGAGATTCTGCAGTGGGCCACTCCCCCCGGCCCCCCAGTTGTGAACCACTGGTGTTGGATGGTGGGAAGGGGGCCGGTACTCAGTCCCACAGCACCATGTGCTACCAGACAGAGACAACATAGAGCATGAGATGGAAAATCAAAACAGGTATGCTTTTCACGTTAATCTTGATGTTAAATATGCACATGGGAGTTCTGACTGCGGTAAAACAATATATTGTAGTATTATGTTAACTACTGCAAATGAACAATGAACCTGAATACATTAACAGTAAGGGCAGTTCTCTTGTGCTTGGTAATTCTATAAAAGCCCTGACTGTCTTATTGTATTTCAATAGGGACCAAAATGTGACAAACATTTAATGTGACATCAAATATCCCGTCCATATGCTTTCAGAAAACGTTAAAGTAAAATATTCTTTTTCATTTATAATGAGATCTGGATTTACAGGTCATATGCCTATAGCTAAAGAAGCCTTTGAGATGTAGAGAGGGTAAAGATGTTTTAAGGAAGGAGAGAAAGTAGGGGACTAATGAGTCCACTGACCTGAGATCAGTTGTTAAAGGTAATAGCTAAATCTTTCTTATATGAGTGAAGGCAAATACATTTGTTCTTCCTGGCTATGCATTTGGATGCTGATGGAGTCCATTAAATTCCCCTTTCATTCCTCAGTTCCCATGTCTTGTGATGATGATGTCATTTTGTACCTTTTTTCACATAATCATTAATGTAACGTGATAAAGGATGTACAACATCCCTTTTAGACTATTTTAGAAAACAAAACAGAAAAGTACGCTAATGATTGGTCAGGTGACACTTTTTATGTTTTCTTCAATTAATTTCTTTCTTTTTCATGCCATTGAAAAATACGAATTCTGCATACCTTAGAGTTCATTTACAACAGTTTTCCCTCATTTGATGACATTTAAATTTTTTTTTGTTATTCTGTTTCACTCAGACACTTAGATCGATATTCAAATATATAAGACCTGATCATTCAAATATTTTCTTGGTAGGTATTACCAAAATCACAGAGAGCAACACAGGCACAGGTAAACTATATTTATGTGTAAATCTGGGTGTCAGACTACACCTAGCCGAGGGCCTCAGTCAAAGATACATAGTTATCCACAATTCATATTCAAAATCATCATATAATAAAAAGAAAATCCTTTTCTGCCATTCAACATACATAACATAAATGTTTAAATAAATTGAAGACTGCTGAATAACAAAGTAACAGCTGTTTACATCATCACTTTATTTCTGATAATAAGTGACATCAAAGATGAAATGAGACAATTTTGGTTTGTCAGATTGTTATGACAAATTTCTTTCATGGGATTTTCTTTTTGGTTGCAAAATTTCTATCAATTATAACTTTGAAAAACAAATAGGACTGCAGTGACTGTTGTAACTGGCAAATACCAAAGTGAGAGCTCTGAAGCATTAGGCAGAAAGTTCTTTCAGTTATTTTCATCTGCGATGGCTACTCCCTGCCATGTGTCCATACCTTCCGGGAGAGGCTACAGACCTCCATAGTACAAGCAGGTACAGAAAATGGATGGATGGTTGGATAGATGGATGGATGGATGTTCTTTTTATTATTTGGACACATAGCATTCATCAGCATAGTAATTATTTCTTAGCATTCATTTTGATCAACAGTTAGCATGGAACCTGCTAATGAATAAGGAAATGATGTCAGTTCATCCATCCATCCAGCCATTCATTCATTTTCTGAACCTGCTTGTACTATGCATGGTCACGGGGGTCTGGAGTCTCTCCTCCAGGCTACCATCCATCTTACATAAGCCCTCGTCCCACAAGAGGTCACAGCACTAATTTCAAGCCTGTCTCAGACAGCATAGGACACAAGGCAAGGAGACTCTGCGGGCTGAATGTCATAAACAAATTATACTTATATATCCCCATTATCAGACAAAAATTAATTTGCTTTCCAAATGTATAACCCCTGCAGTTTGTGATGTAACTGGTACCTTTCCAGTTGGGCAGGCACTTTTCCACAGGACTGCTTCGGCCATTGCATTTCCATGGCGAGCCTCTCATGAAGAGCCAAAGATGTTGATGCACTGGTAAAGGGGGGAGGGGACATTGAGAAATTTCATCTCAGGTTTGAAGAGATGGCCAGAGCAGAGGACCGGCTGCAAGAGAAAGGAAGACTGCTGGATTTCCTTCCAGGAGAACACTGGAAGCTTACACTGGCATGAATGAGAAGAGCATGAGAGAAGCACTGCTGGTGTCTTACCTGAGGCCTACCTGAAGCCTACCACCAGCGGTGCGCAGTCATATCCTCACTGCCTGTAGAGACAACCGCGGAGATATACCGCTGTCTCAATGGAGCCTGCTGTCAATGGATGCATACTCGCTACTTGTTACATTTTCAGTGGAAGGGGTAGAGTAACGATTAATGATAACACTTTACTTAGAGCTGTCATTCATAATGCATTATAAATACCTTCGTAATGCATTATAATGGCCAGTATATGAAGTAATAAATCATTACAGCATCTTCAAATGACATTATAGTGCTGATTATAATACTTCATAAGCCCCAATGATAAGTTCTCGTCTATAATGCACTACAGATACCTTTATAATGAATTATAATTGATGGCAAAAGAATTAATTATGCTTTATACTGCATTATGAAGGTATCTATAGTGGATTATAGATGATGCTTCCTAAAGCATTCATAATTAATAATACACATGACTATAATGTATGCCTTTTTAATAAATATTTATAAGCATGTTTATAATGGTTTATGAAGGCATTATAATGTGCAATGAATGTGTTCATAGATTCTTGCAGATATGGCGTTCTCAGACAATGTTACCAGATTAAAGTTATAAAGCGTGAATTTACCAAGAGCATGGTCACACCTTTGACAGCTTCTTCAGCACGTACTCTCAGTGGCTATTTTATCAGGGTCTCAGAAACAGCCACCCTATAATGAACAAGAAATATCTAGTCAATGGCCTTTCTGTGGCTGCAAACACCTTGCTGATGAGACAGGTCATAGAAGAATGACTCAGCAAAGCTAACAGAGCAGCCACATGTGGAAAAGTAAAAGCCCAGTATGTCCTTGGTGTGCATAATGGTTTTTCTGAACATACAGCTGATCTGCCCGTGAAGTGCTTCTGCAGGCAGATTAAAAACTTTGATGCTGGGTCCTCATATTAGGCATAAAATAAGCAAGAAAGAATTATTATACCCAAGTAATTGAATGACTATTGTCAGTTCATGTTGGACTCTTCTTCCAATTGATCTTATGGTTTATACATTTCTAAATGGCAAAATGATAATAAATGCCAATGTGAGGCATGCGTGCTTTGAGCAATGCCCATATAAAATAAGCCGTGGTGTAGGAAACAGACAATGCAGATGATGTCAAAATTAATTCAGCTTTTGGTTGAGTATTTGGAAATACTTCTCTCGGTATATTAATAAATCTTTTATATTAATTGTCTTTTATTGCCCTTGAAGGTAACACACAGTGGAATAAACATGATATGTTTTAAAACCAAGTGAGAAGGGTAAAATGGAAAACATCTGTTTTATATTCAAAAAGGCGTAATGATTATACATAATATGCTAATGACATGCTAAGATAAGCCATATGGACGCATATATACTGTAAGTTTATTTGTTCAATTTAGACATTAAAATCTTGTTCTTGATTTGATTTGACCTAGAGGAAATGTGAAGTTTTTCAGCTTTTATGTGTGTTTGTAACTGATCAGTCACTATAGTCTGTCTGTCAAGGTGGATTGAAAGAAAATTATGCCATAGAATTCAGCTGAAGTAAGCAGAGGTAATGAACAGTTCTTTTTAAATGAGCTATATAAGCATTACATTTGTATTCTGGATTAATTAAAAAGGACATGCAGTTTTATGATACGATTTTCCTGTTTGTTTCAACTGCAATGTGAGGAATTATCTAGGAACTTCAACTGTTTTAATATTTATGAACCATTTTTTCCCAAAAAACTAAATTCATAATCTAATACTGGTGATGAGATTAATAATGATGAGAAAAAATTCCACGAATATAATTTACAGACACCCATTTTCCCAGGCAAACATGGAGAGTACTCCACAAACACAGCAGAGGGTGGGAATTGAACTCTCACAACCTTAGAGGTCTCAAGCCACAGTGCTGCCCACTGAACCAACAAACCTGCCTTTTTTTTGGCAAATATGCTTCTATAGGAATTGAACTAAATTAAAATTGTGGTACTAATTATATACCTTTTCACATTAAATAGAATGGGATAGTCTGTGGATGGACAATATCCAGGAATTTTATAGTACCATAGAACCATGTGGAATTCACACAGAAAGACTGAATCTATAAAGGGTTAAATGGTTTTCTTTGTCAAATTTCTGATAGTAATGAATTATTTGTGGAGCCTATGGGTGTCTATGCAGCAATTTATGTTTTTCTTATAATTTTTATACATAATTAATAGCCATCATCTGTAGTAAGCTAGATTTTTTTTTCTTCTCTGTTTTTGATGCCTAAAGGAATCTTTGGCGCTACTGGAAAATGAGTATTCGGAAATGTTATTTTGCAATAACAATGGTCATAAAATTTGCAAATAATGGGCTGGCAGTATCCTCTTGCAATGAAAAAGTCTCAAACATAAAGATTAGCATTATTTTTTATTACATTTTTGAATGCCTTGGCTTTGTTTTTATCTTAGTGTTTCAAGATGATGTTCTAGGAAATGTAATGAGGTTTTTATCTCCTGAAACAATGTTAGTAGTCTAAGACACCTTTACACTGAATAAAACCGACAGTTTAATTCTCGCCCTATTGGTGACTAATACAGACCAATTCAGAATGTTTTATTCATGCAGGAATAATCAATTTTTTCTTATAATAGTACTTTCCTTGTTTATTCAAGTCCTGCAATGCAACTTTTGCCTCTGTGTATTTCAACCTCTTGTTTTTATTTTGTTTGTATTTTTGAGGCATCCACGCATACAGCACACACACACACACACGCACACACGCACATACACACAAACACATACACACATGCAAACACACACACTCACACACATGTAAACACACACAAACACGCACATGCATGTAGGGTAAACATATCCTTATGGGGACCGCTCATTCATTTCTATAGGGAAAATGCTAATGCTAACTAT
>JAODUD010000107.1:7217655-7231778 GCA_026784285.1 Stomatorhinus walkeri
GAGTACTCAGCTGGTTGGGAGAAACAAAACCATGGTCTGGATTTGTAGCTTCTGGACCTGAAATGCCCAACACTGAACATTTGAAACCTTAAAATCATACATATTTGTTCCTGTCAGATGTGATTGTATCTGCAACAGCCTATCTAGCATGCTGTTGGCTGTCTACATCAAAACACAAGACGTGATTGGTCCATAAATTAATGTGAATGTAAGCCAAATGTTCGTGAAGAAAGACAAAGTCCATTTAAACTGGGTACCCTGAAATAAGTGAAGAACAGGGGCCTGTAACACAAAGCTGGATTTCTTGCTTAGCCAGACAGCTTGTCGCATCATAGGCACCCGAGTTTAAAGCAACTTTATCTTCTTTCACTTACATTTAGCCCAAACTACCTTGAATCTGACACATCATCTAGCTAAGCAAGAAATTCTGTTATGCGATACAGGCCCCTGGTATTATTTTATGAGTTATAGACTAATAAAGAGCTGAGATTTTCCATCCTAGTTCCAGGTAAACAGGGCCATGTTTGTAGTCCCCAAGTGGTTTCACTGAGGACAAAATTTCAGCATGGGCCAGTTGCGAAATAGGGCTTCTCCAATCAAAATGCATATATCTCAGAAACTGAATATTATGGAAAGAGAATTTCAGTGCATATTTATTCTGGAGACTCAGAGCCAAAAACCAAACCAAAGCTAAATTAATATAATAAATATTAGCGGTTAACGGTTATCGTTCGCTTCTGCTAAACTTTAGTGGTTTATTGGTTTAAAATTAGCAGATTAGCAGTTATCAAGTATAATTTTCGGGTTAGCTGTGCCCACCATTTTCTGCATATAATGAATGCATTTTTTGCTTGCATCTCAATATTTCTGCATCGGAAAATTCAATCAATAACCAATATACTCGACTAAAATTGCTGGTGCCAGCAGTGAAAGTTACCAGTGCTTATTAGCAAAATACATTACAGTTTTTTATTCTGTGAAACTGAAAGACCAATCTGCTAGCCAGGTTTAATAATGAAATAGAAACATGTTGTGGGTCATAAGAATAATATAGATAGAAACTGTGTCCCATTTTGATTGCAATCACTCCCTCCAATAACTAATAACTAAGAAAACACTTGGGCCTCCATTGTTTTGGAGAGATTGTGTAGTTTTGAATTATGCGTGAAGTTTAACCTATGAACTTTTTTGTGCCTTCAATGCTTATTTAGCATACTGGTCCCAGTTCTGTTGTGCAGTGTGAAAGAAACATACAGAAGTAGCCAGGAGCCTCAAAAGTCCCCGGGTGAGACAGACGGAGACCACAATGCAGAACTTTGATGTGAAAGTGCCTATAGTCAGCAACAATGAGGACATGTTCATGGTCTCTCACTGAATGTGGGACACCAGGGAGCTGTCTGCTGGCACATGAAGCATCATTGACAGAATGACAGATATGTTGCAGGTTCCCTGGCATCCAGCCATGCCCTAAGGATGATGTCACCCATCTGATTCTGTAGCACCACCCCCAAGTCCTTGTGTTCTCCCTACCAGATTACCGCTTCCCATGAAACAGGAAATAGCTGTCCGAGAGTCGGTAGGGGGAATTATCGGCCACCAGCTCTGTCCTGTTAGCCCTCCTTGTGGCCGATTCCCATTGGCTGGCACGCTGATCATCCCCTACTGGCATGCAACGGATTCCCAGAGAGATGTTGCATCATAAGATACGCAGTGCATCACATTTTCTTTCATTCAGTTTTCTATCTCACATGAAGAGATTCTCACAGTACCATGCAATTTTTACAGTCTGGCAAAATGTATGCCTCTCTTTGCTGACATAGCTATTCCTGGATGAGACTAAAGGAGCTGCATGTTAAAGTACACAGTAAGATGGCTGCCAAAAAGTCATTTTCTCTTTATTAAATAAGTGTAGCCAAAGGGAACTGATAACAGAAAGACAGTGCCACACAATTAATATTCCGATTAAGATGCTTGCGAATGATAGGGACGATCCATCCTTTTGCAGGCCAGTTCTGCTTCTGGTGTGTACTTTAGGAGAACTAATGACAGCAGTGATTAATAGTGTGTTGATGTTCTTCTTCTGGTGCAGAACGGACCGTTGCCCTATCACAGGATGACTGCAGAAGCAGGAGGATCACAACCGATCAAGCAGCCAAGGCTCCTTCCTACCACCATTAATATTTTCTCATTGATGCTGTTATACTGCTAGGGCATTCACACTTCAAGTTAAGCAAGGATGTATGCGATTTATGGCAATGGTGGGGCTTCCATGGGGGGTCTTTCCCCTAAAAGCTTAGCAAAAAAATATCCAGTGGAATCTATTAAATAGAACGTTGAAAAGACACTCCGTGAAACAAATGAGATAAATCTGTTCCTTCGGGATAGATCTTTTTGGGGAAGAAATAAAGCCTTATAGTTAATGGACCCGGGCAGTCAATCCAAAATTACTCTGAGAAATGGTGTTTAAACGTTATTAAACTGATAAGACATTGAACTTCCTGTCATGAAAAACAGAAGCATGGCCTTTATTTCTGTTGTAAATACAGTCTTCATTATGCCAGCAAAGTCTGACTAACTCACTGGGCAGTCCAGCAGGAAAAAAGATGCTACACTGCATTAAATGCTACGTCTGACAGGTGATGTATCCTGCTCTCTCTGATGGTCTCCACAGCTCAAATACACAATTTCTTATCAATTAAGGCTGTATTGTAACACTAGATTATGATTTAAGACTGCATGGCATTTTATGATAATGCAGGAGCAAGAGAAAGGAGTATGTTTACTACACAGAACAAAATCTGTTAATGATGTATCAGTACAAGAGTATTAATATTATTTGTAAGTGTATGTACTTTCAGCAATTCAATATATTGTAAAGGTAATGACTGGATAAATGCATTTATTGCTTTTTTTTATCAAATTAAATCTGTTTGCATAGCTGCAAATTAACTGAAGCAATTCATGTTCAATGCCATGTTGCCCTAAAATGAGTTTAAGGAATTTATCTTACTAATGAAACGTCACTGATGGAAATTTGCATTCTGTCCCTCATCACATACTCTTTCCATGCTGTTATATAATGGGGTTATAATATTAGTATGCCAGGGAAAGGGCTATGTTCAGCAGTATTCATTGAACTATTTTGCCTTCCTTTAACTTGAAAGAGCAATGACTCACCAGAAATCAGCTCTATTGCATGGTGTGCACAATTTTCAGCTTTTGGGTGATAGTACTTGATGTTGTTCCCAAAATTATTTGTGCATTTCCATTTAATAGATAGCTTATAGATAAAAAAACTAACAAGATCCTCTGAAAAGCACCTTTCTCTTAACAGTGAAATGGCCCAAAGTGTGAGAA
Organism: Stomatorhinus walkeri; assembly: GCA_026784285.1. Taxonomy (NCBI): domain Eukaryota; kingdom Metazoa; phylum Chordata; class Actinopteri; order Osteoglossiformes; family Mormyridae; genus Stomatorhinus; species Stomatorhinus walkeri. Next base: position 7,221,013 of record JAODUD010000107.1, read on the forward strand.
GCAGCACAGATTTGTTCCAAATGTCAAATGAAATGTCCCTAAAGTTGTCGACAAAATCTCCATAAGGTTGAATTTTGCCTGTGAGGCCAACGTTATTAAAATATTGCTGAAACTCATATGCTCTGCAAAAGTAAAGAAGCACTATAGCCTCAAACAGCGACTGGCTTGCATTTACTGTGATGATGTGGTTTGCATTATCTGCATTATAAAACAGTCTCTTACTTTTTGCAGGCTAGCTCAAATGCTAATTCATGGGCTTTGGTAAAATGCAGCAATTCATATGCATAACTCCAGCTGATTTGAAGTATTGTACAGGTAACACAAATCTTGTTTTCTGAGGACATTTGTTTATGCACTACTATAAATATGAACCTCAGGTCATCATATTACTGCCATCTGGGCCCTTTCACGTCGGGGCCAAAGTGTGCTGAGATAAACCGAGGTGTAAAGGTTGCAGGTAGGGTATGATCAGTGGAGCCCTGGAATTCATAAACGCGGTATTACGGCCAGGATGCTAAACTTGTCCCTAAAAATAACATTCAAAAAAAGAGTATGAGAAATGGATAGAATTAAATTCAGTATTGCGTATCACTAATGCCGGTTTGCAACGACAGCATGAGGGACAAGCACGGAGCGGACTGTTCCTTTTAATCAGCATTTAAATGGCATAACACTCAGTACAGGAAGTCTCCCTACCTGCTACATATCGACACCCATTAATTAGCCAAAGTACAAAGGGAAGTTGCTGCTATCCACACTCAAACTTACACATGATTGGAGTAACGCTTATAGTCTCTGTCTCATTAGTGAAATTGGTGCACATCCATTTAGAATTAACAGACTTCTGCAAGGTCCTACCAAATAAGCTGTGATTAAAGGTACGCGCTGTACTGCGGATGCCGTTCAGCGCGAGAACGTGAGCATGTCAAAACATATTCATTAGGTATGGGCAACGGGAGGCGGTTCAAGACGGAGGCTCTTAACCTGGAGGTTGCAGCTTAAAGCCCTAGGAGGTTCTGCACTGTAATGTACTTCAGCAAGGTACTCAACTGAATTATCTCCAGTGAAACATCTACATCTACAGCTAAAAGCTGGTTAACTCAGATATACCATAGGGATTCTTCTTCAAAGTTTACATTTCATGTACATCATAAGTTTTCATTAACTAATTGTAATGTTATATAATTTATTTATTGAAAGCAAAAAGTTCTTTTAGCATGCCACTGCTAACAGTTTGGAAGGTAATTATTGAGGCGAGCGATTATTCTTGTCTTTCATAAAAATTCTTTGTCCTTTTGAAATGAGTAATATCCACGCAGCCTTTGTACCAATGTACTGTACTATAAATATGAGCATATTAGCTTGTGGCAGTTTTGAAATGGGCTTAGTTGGGCTATAGGCGATGTGTTACGGGCAAACATCAACTATGACACTGAGGGCCGGTTTCCCAAACAAGGATTAAGACTAGTCTTGGGCTAAATTGCCGTTTCAATGGAGATTCACCATTGTAACTCAAAGCTAGTCTAGGCTTAGGCTTAATCCTTGACTGGGAAACTGGCCATGATAGCCTAAAATATCAACTTAAATAAACTCCGTGGTCACTTATACAAAAATGTTCTCCAATAAAATATTATTTGTTCATTCTGTTTTACGTGTTTCACAGCACCCAAATCTTGACTGATATGTTTAGTCTGCATGGTATCAGGCCAGCTCCATCTCCGTCTGTACTGATATCCTGCATGTAAAACATGTTTCAAAGGATTTTTTGAAGCAACTTGGCCAACTCCTCAATTGAAAGGTTTACACCAGTGGCAGCGCCCCCAGTAAGCAGGCGGTTACTGTGGCAACCACTCTATACTGGAGATGGCACTCGTAGCAACGGGAGCCTGTCACCAGACATTATTTTTTCCCACTGTGTAACTGTCACAAACAGAATACCTGACAAATATCCTACATTAAGCTCTGTAACTAAAGAAATTAAGGTCAAACAATGTTACGTGGTTCTGATAGATTAAAGCCATTCTAAGCTGCCAATAACTCATGGCTGTCAAGTTCAAATAGGATGGTACAGAGTACATAGAAAGATGGTGTGATTGCGCTATCTCTCATCTAAGCATAATGCCTTATGCAGTGGAAGGGAAGGAGTGTTTATTCTTATTCTTAAATCGGATGTAAATGCTCAAGCGCTGAAGACAGTATCGTATTTTTCTGAATTAAGTGACACACAAAGGAGCAACCAGCCATTGCTTGTTGACAGTCAGATTCCTCCTGTCAATGATTAGAGCTGCACAATGAGGGTGTGATTTTATCTTTAATGTTGGGGCTTCACTATTTACAAAGGTACGGGGTGCAGGCAAGTGTCCGGGTGCCCGTGCTTGCGTGTGTGCAATGGAGTACAGGGAGGGTGAAAAGTTCAGATGTCAGTCATGTAACAGAGTAGATGCAAACAGTTCTGGACCAACACCGGTGTCAGGACAGTCAAGACTATGAAAAGCCCACAGAGGCTGTTCTTCAGGCAGCAAGGCTCCAGATACAACCTGGGGAGACGAAATGCAGCAGGGAGTCTATCCTTACTATATTCACAGTAGAAGCATTGAAAGTTTTATTAGTACTTAAAAATAAGGGTCTGTTCTTCTATTTTGCATTCAAACATGCTATAGCCAGTAGTCGATTTTCATTATAAGTGTTCCTGTTGAGATGATTTGAACAATGATTGTTGAAATGACAAGAGCAAAATTGAAAATAGCCTTTGGGAGTGTAAAGACCATTAATCTGTGGTTTTCTATAAACTTATTTAAAATTCCTTGCAATGTATGTTTTCTCTGTCACATTCATGATTTCATTGTTTACGACCAAATGATAAAATCCATCTCTAAGACTTCATTTAATTTATATTTCGTTTATATATTTTTTTTTTTTCATTTATATAAATGCTGTTACTGTCTTGTCCTGTGGGACTCCCTTAGTGCCTACCTTCTCAGACCCAAATTCACAGTCAACTTCCACTTAGCTGTAAAAATCAACAACACAATAAGCATGATGGCCGAAAATACTTGATTAGCAGCATTAACCGTATTTACCTGTAGCGGGAATATTAACAATAATCCACATTATCCTTTCTTTAGTGACAATGAAATGCACCGCAGACAAGAAAACAGCAGCTAACATGATGCAATAACAATGCCAGTCTAGTTTCTGTGTTTAGTTGACTGGCCCCCATTTTATGGACGTCATGTATTTTCTCTGTTTTTTTGGCTCTGGTGCATCTTGGTTGAATCTGGGACATAAAATATTGACTTCACATCAAAGCTGCCAAGCAACTGTAATCTCCCTGATTCATTTGCCTGTTAAAACTCCTCTCAGCTTTTGGCAGAAATGGCAGCCGGCCGAATGAAAGTGTAAAATGAGGAAGCCTCCATATATGTCCGTATTATTTTCCCGATCCGGGCTGTGTCCTTCACGGCATCTAACGCCCAAGATATTTAAGGCTTGATTATGCATGATGCACCATATAATTCAGATCATTTATTGTGCCCACTTTCTGGTTCCTGATGGCACAAGGGGACACAGGAGCGCAACCTTTAGGATGGAGGGGGGGGCATCACTCATACTGCTCACGTGGAAACGCCTCCATAGCAACAGGCCATCTCTGCAGTGTCGTGCACGCAGCTGCATTCATCACACATGGCATTACCTCATTTGTGTTAAGCATTACTCTGTGTTTTCACTTCTTCTCAGTTAGGTGGCCGTGCTGCTCGGCGCTCCACACTGACAACCGCTGTCTTTTATCTCTCCGGCTAATGCAATAGCTGACGGCATTTGTCAGGCAGAGCGTTTAATAATAATAACTTGTTATTGTTGCTGTTGTAGTTTGCATGCTTTGCAGCTGTTCCAGCCAATTATATTCCCTGTCTGGCACTCTGACACAAGTTGCCCTGCTCCGACACCACGGAAGGGAGCGTTCACACACGCGGCGTGTCCGCGGCCACCCGCCTCCCAGCAAAAAGCAGCTCCTCGCTTCGCGTTCTTTCGCCCGGCCTTCATTATGGCTGAGACAAGTGCTTTGTTTTTGTTTCTGTCTGATCCAATAGTCACACGGTTTCATTTTGTCATGGAAAGAGTGGAGGCAGAAATGGGTGCTCTGGGGGGGAAGAGTGTATGTTATGCATTTCATATTAATGAGTTGGAGAAAGTGGCTAAAAGAGGGTCACGGTGACATGGGTGCAAGGGGTTTGCATGCCAAGCTGATGGATGTCACCTTTGATGAGGGGAGTGTGGGGATGCAGTGGCTTATTATTCATTAAAAATGTATCTGACAGCCGGCCTCCCAAGGAAATCTGATGAGACACTTCAGCTAGTTAGTCTATACAAATCATTAATAAATAGACTTTAAAAATTGACATTAATACGAATGTATATGTGGAAAATTTGAAGGAACGCATAGCTGGAAAAAAGGAACCAGAGATGCTTATTATTTTATCATGCAAAAGTTGGCTGGTGTAATACGGTCTAATCTATGATGTAATGTAAAAAAGGTTATTTGGGGAATTTTTTGATGTGACTGTTACTAGCCAATCAACTGCCATCCTTGAGCATTCGAAACCTCACTATTGGATTCTCACTTCCCAACATTCTGAAAGTCGATGTAGGACACCTCTCTATGGAGTGCCCCCTGGGGAACTCAACTTTCAAACTTTTTAAAGTTGCACTCCAATCAAATAGAGATTGCTAATACTACAGTACTGAAATTTTCCATAGCACTTGTGGCCATCATGTGTAATGTTCATGAGACACCATAATCTTAACGGTTAATTTATAGCATTATCGCATTTAAGTGTCACTGCAGGCTTCTGATTTTAAATTACTATTCATTGTTAGTTTTTCTCTTAAATGTTACTGCATGTGTAAAGAGCTGTTTTACCTCTACTGCTACAAAAAGCTACTATTTTTATCATGAATTCTGCCTTCTATGAGGAAATGTCATTACTTTAAAATTTGTACTATTTTGGAGAAATAATCTTTTCATTCATTCTCAGGAGAGCTCCAAAACATAGAGACATCAGGGCTTCCTGCACAGATAAAACGTGTACCAGTTTCATGCTTTTCTAAAAAGACACAATCACCATAAATATATATCAAAAAACTGCATTGAAATTCAGTCCCCAAAATGCCCTTTTAAGTTTATTGTAATAAAATTTCTTAGAGAAAACAATTGTCTGGTAACACAGAGACACAAATATGTGCAGACTAAAACAAGATTGTAACCTGTGAACCTAACCTGTGCGAAGATGAGGAGGGGAATGAGTGCCTTTGACTTTACTCTAGCCTTAAGCTGTGCTATGAAAATGGGGCAAGATAAGAGGTTAGGCTGTACCAAACGATGCATTCCCAGCCATAGTCATGGCGGGGTATGTGGGGGCAGAGACAGGTGCAGGTCATGTGGGGGTGGCTGGATTTCGCACAAAATGGCAGGAGATGGAGATGACACAGGAAGTCACAATGGGCACAGATCACTAGGGGCTAACACTGTGATGTTCTTGTAACTGTTGGAGGCCATTATGAGTGTGAACCAGACTTGGACCGTGTGTCAGATTTCGAGTTTTGACATTATATAACGAGGAAAGAGAGCAAGATTCTACATGGTCACCCTGGTGCTTGTATCTGTCCTGTGTACATAGATGCTGATTGGTACATCTGATGCATTTTTAGTACTGAAAATTCAAAACCGGGAATCATGTGTGGGGCCGCAGATGTCCCTGGCACTTGCAAGCACCAGAAGCTGGTCCAGGAGTCTGGAGTGAAATGGTGGGAGACTGGCTGGCCAGCCGACCACCAGCAGTTGCAGAACCCAATTTGAAACTGGATATCTCTCCTTAAAGGCAATTTTTTTTACCTGTCGAGGCCATGTATGATATCTGCAAAAGCAATGGGGTGCTTGCTCTGGCCTGGCCTGGGAGATAATGGTGTTAATTAGCAGGAACATTTCAGCCGGTGGTTCTTCTAGTTCTCCGTAACAGCAGCTGACTTTATCGCTCCTTTTCTCTGGGGTTATTAAAGGTGTCCAACTGGATCAATCCCACACACCATACTGAGAGGCCCAGCTGCAGTGATTCTTTGCCATAGTACATGATGCCGGAACCCATGGCTTTGGTCTGCTCAAGGGCAGTGAATATGAAATACCAATGACATTCCAATACAAGATCAGGAAATTGTATTGACACACAATTATCACCAGAAATACTTTAGAAAACCACTGAGTAAGTAATAAACTATATCCACTTAGAATAGGGCTGTCAAACTCCAGTCCTGGGGGGTCAGAGCCCTGTGTAGCTTAGTTCTTTCCCTGTTCCACCACAAATGATTCAGCTCAAGAGCTGGGTGGTAATTAGCACAAGGAGGTGCAAGGAACTAAATAAAGTGCACAGAGGGGAGACCCAAAAATGTGCAGGGCTCCGGCCCCCCAGGACTCGAGTTTGACACCCCTAACTTAGAACAACATAACAAATCTAAACTCTTGCCAAAAAATGCTAGACGATGAATTTCTTATCATACCTGTATTCTCTTGACAACCGACACATGCTTATCAGCAAAACCAGCATTTCATTCGAACATGCAGGCTCTTCTCCGCTTCTCCAGCATCTCTGGAAAATCAGGCACCTGAAGATTCATGGCCTCTGCTCACAACTTGCCACCTCTGTAATTAGTCTTGATTCTTCTCTTATTCTTAGATATTTGCAAATAGCACAAAAATCAACAGAAATGCATAAATACTTCTGAAACTTGAATGGGATTCATTGCAAAATGAGTACCGGGAGAGAGAGAGTAGCCGTCACAAAGACATGATGGAGGATTTGCAAGTTTTAACACCTGCTTCTGATGCTGACTGGTCACCCCTATTCTTTTCCAAGTGCACTTCAGTTTTAACCTCTGCAAAACTTCCGAGACTGTGACCCCCCCCCCCCAGGACAATATTTAATCTTTGTTCTGTGGAAAACAAGAAATTTCCCTACTCTGTTGTGCCAATTATGCCCAAAGAGAGTGCCAGGGCTCCTCTTGACTACGATGAGATTTATCTTGAAAGGGATGCACGTCATGCCCCTTGTAATCGGTAGATGTTGTTTCATACAGATTAACCAGTTGCCCTTCGATTGTCATCAGGAAAGCAGGTGGGTCTCAGCAGAACATTGGAACCTCAAAAAGATTGACTTTACAGACACCATACAGCCTGAACCCCAAGGGTGTAGATTTGGGTATGGATGGTAGGGCACCATGTGCGTTTGGGGGGGGGGGGGTGATGTGGTCCCTATCAGTGTTGAAACCAAACCTGTGCCCTTGCTGAAACCCTTTCTTTTATTTATGGCGCCTGAAATTAAATTTAGCTCAAAAGCCAGTTAGAACCGTGAGTCTCTATAATAGTCAGCTGAAACTGGAATCGAATTAAGTTTGGCCAACCCTCACGTTTAATGTCATTTCATGATAGCCGTAATATATCCACTTGGAAATGGTATGTATTTCAATAGTGTGATTTCCTTTCGTGTTACTGCATGTAGCCTTATCTAGTTTGGCTTCTCTCATATTAGGTACCCACATTACATTCTGAGTGAACTTCTTGCCATGCATTGTGAAAGGTTTCATATCTTTTTTGGTTCTTGATTAAAAAAATAATTTTGAATTACTGTTATGAAGGCAATATGAAAAGGACACAAACTTTTCTTCCTTGGGATTTCCTATGGAACTGCATGGCGTTTCATATGTATGGTTATTTGATTATATCCCCACAGCATGTTTGTAGACCGTCTTCTTTCATAAAGCCATCTGACAGTTACTGAACAAATTTTTGTAAGAGTAGTAATGGAACTTTCTGAGGTTTAGGCCTAAAGTATTAACATTGGAGAATTATTTTTATCATTGAGATTAGGATATTCAGTTTATGAAAGGATGTAAGGAATCCATGAGCGGTTGATGGTGGAACTAGATTTGAGGTGAATGCCATGTTTCCTGGCTATGTGATGAAAGGAAGGGGATGAAGAGCATTGTTTTTGGAGAGTATCCTGATGGCTGGTTCAAAATTGGAGTGACTCGAAATTGAATTGTGTGAATAAATTGTGCAAGAAAACCATCAAATGCAATCATACATTTATTTCTGTGTTGAAATTTCAGAAATATTTAGGCTTAAAAGCTTTCCCTTTAGGATTTGCACTTCCAGGAACCGATAATGCAAACTATTGGCATAATAATTTTTTGCTTCATTTTCTATTTGATTTCATTTAGGATTATGGGAAGGTGGAGCAGTAGAAAGTGCAGTCAAGCCAAAGTCTAACAATCGCTAAAATGATCACATAAACGTGCCATAAGAAGCCGGAATGGGTCACGGCAACTTAGTCAGCAACATACAAGCCAAAAATGTAGAGTAAAGAAAAGTACTTCAGAAATATTTTCACTTGCATTATTTAATCAATGTACCCTAGGAAACACTATGTCAGAAGTCGCACGGGTTTTGTTATTGGAACAGCTCTTTGGAAGAGAACTGTTACAAAAATCTATAAATGCTCGGGAGTCCATGGGTTCAGAGACATTAAATGAGTTTGTCATACCTCTGCTGTGACAAAAGTTACCGAGCATCCAATTTCTGTGCTCCACTGCAGCAGAGCATGTTATTAAGTATCTGAGTGAAACCAATAAATAGATAAACACGTTGGTAGTGATTGATGACCTATCGGTGAGGCTAATATCTTAGGGAGTGGAGGGAGGGACTGAGTGGCAAACGGCGAATACCCGCGAAAGAAGCTGAGCATCACAGTAACTCAGCGTAAAGCTGGCGTATACCCACAGGGGATCTACTCAGGCAACGGGAAGAAGCAGCTTCCTGTGCGGAAAGCTCGTCCTTCTGCACTCAAAGGAACGGATCGATATGCTTCAGAAGTCCCTCCACAGTCCAGTTTCGAAATATTACAATGAATATTCAAGAGCCACTGAAAGCTGAACAATGTGGTTTGTCCAGTTTTAATGGAATTGTTGTATTTATATATCGTTCATATTTTTGATTTGGGGCAGGCATTTGTTCCTCTTGCCATGTGTTTTTTGGGATAGTGTAATTTTATGGATGGATGGATGAACATATAGAATTCTTAATATAGTATTTGTCACTCCTGGCTCTTAGCATCTTTTCCTTGTAAATACACTGGTATGAAGTCAGAATGATCCATGTGCAGGAACTTTAGACCTATCACAACGTCTTTATTTTCAGGACTGACTGCAGTAACACGTACGATATGAGGAGGCAGAATCTGAAGGGCAAAATCCCAGATTCAGGTTTTAGTAATTGATTCATAATGAAGTATTCAAAAGCGCTCATTCGAGAAATTATTAATCACGTAAGGCAAAATACGGGTCATCAGTGCTTTCAAAGTCAGCATCATCCTGTCAGACAGTGAAAGACTAAAGTGCATACTTTTAATTTACAGACTTTGGAGCCTTTGGTTGAATCAGCTCTAATGGAAGCTACCCTTGCCATCTGTGATGCCCAGTAGATTTTGTTTCTGGTTACTTTTGATTGCCTGAATTGGGCCTGTGATCTTGGGCTTAGCAGAGCTTCTGTCAGAGGCCTACGAGGGCATAACCGAAAATGAATAGCAGTGCCTCACATTGGCTTTCAGATACTTTCAGATGCTGAATTCCAGTGTCTTACCCCTCGCTTACCTTTCCTTACTTCCCACAGTGGAGTAACATAAAAGCAGTGTGGTGTCCACACCTTGAGGGTGAAACATGTCTTCCAAATATTTACAGCATATGTACGAATTGCCCCTTAGTCCCTCTTCAGGGTGGTGCATGACAGGACGCTCAACCCCCCCCCCCCCCCCCCCAACAGCTGTTGGAGCTGCCATCCACCCCAGGCCAGGGTGGGTTGGAGCACCACACCAGCAGCTCAATCTGCTCAACTCAGGCAGCAATTTAACTACAAGGGGATTCAAAACACCACCCAAGGCTCTTAATGAGCCTGGCGCTGGTCTGGATGGACCTGAGTTTGCACTCTCCACGAAGCCGATGTTAGCAGAGCATCCTGATTTGATTTTTATCCTTTCCTCCAGCCGGAAAACTGCCTGGTTTAAGATTCACCCTTGCTTTGTAAGACTCGAGTAAACACCGGCTGTGTTGTGGGCTGTACTCAGCTAAATCAAGCACCTTTTCAGAAGGTACCGGGAATCACTGACATCATTTCGGTGGGGCCGTAGCTTCAGATTCCTCCGTGATGTTGGAGAATGAAAGACGTTTATGATTCATCTCTGTGGTCCTTCCACCCTTTTCACTCTCACTCTTCTTGCAGTGCTGGGCGAGGAATATTGATGACAAAGACAAACAGCACTCTGCTGGTTATATAACAACTGTAAACAAAGACAGTATTTAGCATCTGAAACAGGTAAAATAATAGCCATTAATTACAATCAGCAACTTGGGCCTAATTACATACATTATTGTGCGAAAACACCTCCTTCATTTTATGTATAATTAAATGCAAGTGGAGCTTTAACACAAGAGTGGATCCAATGAATGTGTATCACTGTGGTTTATACATATAAAGGTGGAGCAAATTGTCTTTCAACCCAGCAAACGAAGCTGCTGAAGTGCAGGGATTTCCTATCTGGGAACACAACAATATTCGCACTCACGGGGTGAGCTGAACCAGGCTGAGGATTTCAGAACTCCACGGTGATGTTTAGAAGTGTTCTGTTGCAGGGGATACATCTCGGCTGTCACTGCCACGCCCC
>JAODUD010000107.1:7259622-7276902 GCA_026784285.1 Stomatorhinus walkeri
AGCCACATGTATTCTTTCACACATGTCCTGGGTCTGTCCCAGGGTTTTCTCCTGGTTGGACTTGCCTGAAGCTCCTCTGCAGGGAGGCATCAGGGAATCATCCTAGGCTGATGCCTGAAGCTCCTCCGCAGGGAGGCATCAGGGAATCATCCTAGACTGATGCCTGAAGCTCCTCCGCAGGGAGGCATCAGGGAATCAACCTAGGCTGATGCCTGAAGCTCCTCCGCAGGGAGGCATCAGGGAATCATCCTAGGCTGATGCCTGAAGCTCCTCCGCAGGGAGGCATCAGGGAATCAACCTAGGGTTGCAGAGGCAGTAGTCTGAAAAGTAATGCCCAGCCACATGTATTCTTTCACACATGTCCTGGGTCTGTCCCAGGGTTTTCTCCTGGTTGGACTTGCCTGAAGCTCCTCCGCAGGGAGGCATTAGGGAATCATCCTAGACCGATGCCTGAAGCTCCTCAGCTGGGTCCTTTCAGTGCTGTATAGCAGCGGTTCTACTTCGAACCACTCTGGAATGCCTGAGCTTCTCACTTCGGGACGAGTCTCCCATGAAAGTTAAGCCTTAATACTTCACATTTCTGCGTGTGCTTTTGGCTGCAGATGGTCGGTGCACAGTAGCTTGTGTTCATGCTACATTTGACTGCAGACTAAGAGAGGCCAGATATTGTAACAAACAAAAATACAAGCAGTCTAGCAAGACGGGTAAACTTTTTATGAACAGTTTTAATGTTGTTAGTCCAGGCTTGGGTAGTATTAAAGTAATGTGACATACTGCAGTATTTTGAAATCCTTATAACAAAATGAATTGGCACTGCCCTCCGTCTCCATCCCTGCTTAGTGAATTTTATTGTCAAGATTTCAAAATGCCAGTATAGTGTTTTAAGATGTGCTTTTTAAAATACCCTATACCTTGGTACAATGTCTGGACTGTATGAAAAATTAGCTATGCGTGTACCTCCAACCCTCCTCATACAGCTGCTCACATAACTACAACAATGACAGCAATTATTCTTTCTTTACCCTTTTATCATTGACTGCTGATCTGTGAAAGGTCACGCTGCCACCTACTAGAAATGCCTAGTCAATTATCTTACACATGCACAGTTCACATACACAGGTGGGCACAATCGCTGCAAAACACAGAAATGTGGGGTAAATGCAAACTGACCACAGCTGTCTGCAATAAAACCCTGTTGATAAAATTTGCATCACTTCTCCCTATGTGCGACCGAAAGCACATGTTGCAAAAATGAAGTATGCAATGGCAACAAGGTGGGTAGCTGCGCACTTTTTTCACGTAAGTGTGCTTTTGCATTGACTTAAGTGTGGCAGTTTGGTCTATTCTATTGGGCATTTAAGTCAAAAATGCACTTAAAGCACCCATATTACACCCCAAAGTGTGTAAATGACATTGATAGTGATAGTGATAGTTGATAGTGAAAAATGTGAAAAAAGCACACAACTGTGTGCATTTTTGACTTGCGCATGGGAGAGATGACCCCTATGGGCAGAGATGCAGCAGAATATGAGTATATCCCATGTAAATGATCTTTACGTGAATTCTGCCAGTGACTTAAGCACTTTTAATTACATTTTTCACCACCCACTCTGTGAGCTGTTTTAAGTCACGCCCTTCTATATGGCCAAGCGCAATATTGCAATGTTCAAAATGTCAAGCATGTAATAAAACTTTACTTTCTACATATATTACACATTTAGAAATAAGTGTTACCATCAAAAATGCATGTGAATAATATGTGCTATATAACACAATAGTTTATAAAAATATACAGTGGTACCTCAGTTCTCGAACTCATTAGAACTAGAATTTCTTGTAAGTCGAACAAACCAGTTTGACCCAGAACTCGATCTGAATATCAGAATTCGAACTGTGAACGCTGACCTAATATAAATTGTACAGCAGGGAAATGAGTCATACTACAATGCAATTCTTACTTGAATGCCTTCTTCACAGACTGGACGATTAACCAAATAAAGCAGTGCAACATTACAGTAACTAACAATAAATAAACCACTAACTTACGTGTGTACTATTAGAGCATTTATGTCATTTATTTAAAATTTATTTTACCAGGTAAATTAACTGAAAACCAGTTCTCACTGCTTTTCGTGATATTCGGGAGAAATAGTAGATAACGCATCGGAACTTCCTGGGATAGAAACGTCATGCATTTAACTAAACTCTTCAGCCAATAAGGGCAAACGTGTGTCGTCACGGTGGCAGTTCCAGTTTGTGCAGCTGGGTGAGAGGTCGCAATGCATCTAACCGTAATGCCTTGCGTCAGGATTAGAATGCGTTGCTTTAAGCCAGCACTGTAAACAAATTGAGCACACCCAATGACCTGACTGGGGAAACAAACTGAAACACGGACTTAATGCAGAGAACTAATGACAACAACCAGAAACAGCTGAACACATAGGAATCCCACACGAAGTTAACGAGGGGGCGTGGCACACGGAAGGAGTGGACAATGTTTTATCCTGTTCATTTTGCATTTAAATGTTAAAAAAGAAAAACATATTTAAGTGTAATTATGGGAGGGCGGGAACCAATTAATTGCTTTTCTATTATTTCTTATGGGAAAAATTCGATCAGAACTAGAACTGTCACGCTGGCGGATTGCAGCATGCCTGGATGCAAGCAGCGTAGAGCAAGGACGACGAGGAAGCAGACAGGTTCAAGGAATACAGGGTTTATTGACCAGACGACCGGGTAAACACTACTAAACATCACAATGACGGATCTGGGGATACTAACTCAGACGCGGACTAAATACAACAGAATGACAGGGAACTAACAGGAAACAGAGGATCACAATCAGACGAATGAATGACAGGTGGTTTCCATCAGGGATTGAACACGAGGAGTGGGAGGTGTGGCACGCACGGGGCTTGCACGGACGGAGCATGACAGGAACTTTTTAGGATTCGATCCGGAGTCCGAAATGGATTAAGTTTGAGAACCGAGGTACCACTGTATTAATATATACAAATATATTGCCATTAGGCTAGATTCAGGACGTATGCACACTTGGCCTAGATGTCTTGTATGGTGTCTGAGCACAATAGTCTCCCCTCCCCACTTCCCTCACTGGTCTGCGGTCACATTGTGCTTAATGATTCTGACCTGAGCACATTTTCATCATTACCGTGTGACTTTTTGTGTTGAAGAAAACATAGGAAGAGAAGTGGTGCACACCAGCACAATGGAGTTCATGTTAATGTCCTTATTTTGTGTCTTATTTAAAATGTTTTGGGCACAATGACACATAGCCCAATTACAGATTTGTTGAGTTTGCAATGCAGAATTTTTTCCAAATATCTTGGATTTTTTGTGTGTTGCCTCCAGCTATTACTGGATACTCTAGTCACCCAAAATTTCCAGCAAACTCTGAACCTCTGCAGTAGACCAAAGTTATGCTGCCATGTTTGTTAAATATTTAGCCTTTATCCTGATACCCTTAAACTGACAGATCGTGAATGGGTGGATAGTGTAACGCTAATCTCTGTGTGCCAATAAACTCTACACATCATTTCATACATATGCTAGGTCAGGGGTTCCAGATGAGACTTTCTGACCAGGGCACTGGTCTAATTGGTAACCTGTCTGTGCTTAGCTGTGTAGATATGTGGATTTTTAGTGGCAGTTACTAGTGATTGGTTTGGATTAATGCATATGCAGCATATGTGATAAAGTATAAGCTTGTTTGGACTATGCAGTTAAATTTTGTTCAGTCCATGCTAGTAATATTACTTAATAATATAAATATAATATAAATAATATAAAGTAATATTAACATTTACACCGTATCTATTGGTTAGGCACATTTGCTTGTTTACAGAATTGTTCTGAATGAAAAGGGAAAAAATCTGAAGTATATGGATTTGTTCTTAAACAAAACAAAGATTCAAGCTTCGACGTAGGGCGTTCTGGTGCTAGGTGCCATGAACACCCTTATGCTCGAGCATACTGTTTGTCATGGACAAACTGTGGCCAGCATAAAAGTTCAATAACAGCTCTGCTCAGGTTCCGATTGGACAGGTTCCACCTAATCACATCCTTTCAGGTTTGCTGAGTTCTCTCCCGCAGCTCTAACAGAGTCCCCCGGTAAAACATTGAAGTCCCCAGAGGGTGCGAATTCCAACACCCTGCCCAGTCTCTCCCAGAAGGCTGGATACGCTGAGCTGGTGTTTGAAGCATAAGCAGACATGAGTCAGATCCTGACCCCCGACTCAGAGTCGAAATGAGGCAACCCACTCGTTCATTATAGAGAACTCCAATAAACCCACATTTGCTGGACACCTCTCACCCAAGGCGACTACAGAGTAGAATAAGGTCTAACCTTGGGTCTTTTTCTCAGACTTGTCCTATTTTTTCGGGACCTAAAAATGCTTGAATTGGGCATGATTACTCTTTTTGTCATGTTGACGTCACAAATTTCTACAGTCAGAACACTGTGCATATTTGCAGTGCCTCTCTTCGCACCCTGTGTCTGGTGTCCTCTTTTTTGTCACTCTGGTTGGGCCCTTATCTGCGTTGAGGTGACGTCAACTATAGCTAGATGGTACCTTTCTACTTCCTGATCTAGTTCATTTAAATATATTTGAGAAACATTTTTTTTATGATGCCGTATATGCAGTGTTCATGAAAAGTGTTGGGACGCTTAATTATGTAAAAATGTTGCAGATGTATTAGTTTCATAACAAATATCTTTTGACAAGCAGTGTTTAACACATATCTTCCAGACATTCTCTTTTTATTAAGTGTTTTAAGTGTCGTTAATGTCTTTTTTGACTGACTCATTCAGTTCTATTTGTGCCATTTTGCTATTAATTGCAATTGTAGTCACTGACTCCCAAAGGAATGCTAAACGCAAATGATTTATGTCATTGCAATGGTGTTACCAATTAAAATGCACTCATTGAAACTGCTTGTCAATTAACATTTTTACTTAGAACAGCTGTTTTAGAACTCTGCTTTTGGTTTTAGTTTATTACTATTTGAAATTAATGTTTTACCTATAACTACTAGTTGTTTCTAATATACAGCACCCACCACAATTATTGGTACCCCCTTGTAAAGATTTGTAAAAAAAAAAAAAAGGGTTGGAAAAAATCTGCCTTTCAGTGAAGTAGCTTCATCTTCCACTGAAAAAAATTGGAAAATCCAACTTTTCTTTGAAATAAGGTGGGTTTGGTATAAAAAGAAGGATGGCTATAATGAAAACGACCTCTTCCAAACTGTAAAACATGGTGGAGATTCTGTGATGTTGTGGGGCTGTTTTTCCTCCAAATGCCCCAGAAACCTCATTAGGCTACATGGCATTATGGACTCCATGACATACCAGGACATTTTAAATCAAAAATTGAATGGTCTCAGATGCCTTGCTCTTTATTATCCAGTCTTATATAGATACAGTGCTTTTATACTGGCAAAGGGAGGTTGTACAAAGCATTAAATGCTGGCGTCAATGAAAGGTTGGATTGTTTTCATTTTTTTCAGTGTGACTGCAACCAAACCATGTATTTTTTTTTGCCCCTTTTCACAGATCTTTTCAAGGGGTGCCAATATTTGTGGAGGACACTGTATATTTTGTAAACAAATGAATAAACTAATAAATCTGCAGGTTTTTTTGCTGAGATAAGCAACACAGTCACACTAGGTGGAATATACTCTGGTTACACCAACTGAGTGGCAAAAAGACTGCTCAGTTTCAATGCCACAAGAGCATCTAAAATGGGAAAGAGCTGTTGTGTAATTGATTATCCAAAACGATTTATCAAGACATTGGAGCTATCTTTTTACAGTCTGCTGAGTACTGTATATATACACTGTATATCCGTGTGATTGTGTGTCAGGGTGCATTTAGGGTGTGAAGATGTGTCATCTGTGCTGCTGTATATGTAGGAAACGTATTTGACGCTGTTGGTTGTATATAGCTGGGCATGTGCTTTCATCTGTGCATATGTGTTCACCGGCTGGACTGTGCATTTCAGATGTGTTCCTGACGCAGTTTTCAGCGCTGCAAACGTCACGGTCGGTGCGCACGCGGAGGCTGGCTGCTGCTGAGGAAAACACAGAAGTGACACGCACTGCCCGCTTGGCGCACATCCTCAAGGAGATCTCTGACATGATCATCAGCTACAAGGGTGCGTGCCCCGCCTGCCCCTGCAGCTTCTCCTGCCCCCTGTGTGCATTCCTGCTCATCCTGGGAGACGGGGCCACATGAGGACTACGTGCAGCTGCGAATACCCTCCTGTGCATCCCCCATGCATTTTTTATTTGAGAGATTTGTGTTAGTCAGCTTGCCTGAAGTCCTGCTTGTTTATAGCTGTCAGATTGCAGTTAGTGGTGTTTTTGGTACTATTGTGAGAAATAGTTTGCCAACAATTTTTAAATGTATGGATTTTTGCAGGGATAACCTATAAAATGTGATCTTCAGTGTTTTTCAGCCTTGGGGTCGCGACCCCATGTGGGGTTGCCTGGAATTCAAATGGGGTCCCCTGAAATGTCTAGTAATTAATTTTTAAAAATTACTGATTTTTTTTTAAAAACTAATTATTATTCTTTTAAAAATTATGGATAAAACACCACATACAATTAGAGGTGGGCGATACATCAATTTTATCGATTAATTCGAATTTACAGTTCAAGATAATGTGTTTTTATGAAAATAAATTTTATTACTTATTTTGCACTTGAGCACCAAAAGCGGAACTAATATGATGCACCGTTCTTCATGGGTAAATTAGCGTGGTGCACCCAAACAGAGCAGATTCACAAACAACATGACAACCACAGGGGAAAAGCTGGAGATGATAAGAACGGGGCACGGTGGAAGGCGATAAACATTGTCATGATGTATATTGGTGCCCATACATACTGTGGAAAAGCTGGGATTTATTAACATACTAAAAGTTTTTTAAATTTCTAAAAGTGTTTACAAAGGTGTGTTCTGCCATTTTACTTACAAGCATCTTTTTTAAATTGTCAGATTGTACTTTAACTCTAAAGTAAAAAAAAAAAAAGTTAAAACTTGTTTTGAACTATTTATTTGTCATCTATAGTTTGATCTAGTAGAGGAGGGGAAAATCAACATAGATCTTAAACATAATCTTAAACTGCATTCTTCATGTTCATAAATATCAATAAATATAAAAGAGTTCAAATTAAATGATCGTGATCACTTTAAGCCTTGTAAAGACAAGCCCGCCTAACTGTTTATGTGATCAGGGAAAATAAAATGTGACTTTGTGCACTAATCTGGCTGCTCTGTATTTGCAACACTGTATAACAACCCTGATCAAAAACTAATTCTAGAAAACAAAAATGTCTATGGGGTTGTCAGAAATTTGTGATGTCGAAATGGGGTCACGGGCCAAAAAAGGTTGGAAACCACTGATCTAAACCATAACATTTCACATTCATTCATTGATTCATTCTGTCATTCATTCATCTACCCAAAATAACATGCATTTTTGAGAAAGCAAAGTCAACCAATCCCTGGAGCAGTTATGATTGGGGGCCTAATGTTGAACCAGCACCCTTCCCGTCACAGTCCTAGCCCACATCTTACACAGCCATATCTTTATTTAAAAATAGGTTAAACAATAAGATAACTGATGTGTAAAAATATGTTGAATAACTAGTGGAACCTTTATTGACAACCTCATCCGGACTCTTTCTGTAGCTGTTGTTCAGGCCAGAGCTGGTTAGGAGGCGTTTTGGCTATACAGTACAAAATTGTTTCATTTTATTTATATGTTCAGGAGGTCTTGCTTAAACAGCCTGATTCAGATCACACTACAGCTTTGCGATGGGATTGGACTTTACTGTACAGTGCATTTAGCAAAAACCTCACTTTGTCTGTATGTACGATATTGCTGTAGCAGTGCAATGGAATTTCAAGGTTGTCTTTGGCAAGCTTGAGATGGGCAGCAGTGTGAATTTGCACAGTGTGTATCTGCAGTTGTAGAAACTGAACTGCATCTGCAGTTGTTGCATTAAAAGACTGAATCTGAATTTATTAAATTCCAATTTCAATTTCATTATTGAGATGCACAATCTGGCTCCTTGAGGAAAAATTATCGACCGTAGGTTCCCAACGCAACTCATTTCCACGTTTACGACAATTCTGCAGGTCGGGGTAAAGTGGGAGCATGTGCCGGGGTGTAGCAAGAGCCAATGCGGGATTCGCAGGTTTGTCATTATTCAATGACACATATGAGAGTAAGCTTTATGTACACAAGCGATAAGCATAAACATTAACCGTGGGTCTGGTTAGTATGGTAGTATATGTGATTAAATGAATGATTTTTGGCACTGCTAGTTTATGTTAATAAGGTAGACTAATTCAAAACTAGCTATGGATATGAATTTTACTTCTAGTGCAATGGAATTTCAAGGTTATCTTTAGCAAGCTTGAGATGGGCAGCAGTGTGTATTTGGAGGCTGTGGTTTCCCTGATGCTAACTTTTCATTGGCACCGCTTATGGCCAGTGATTTGTGTGTTTTTTATTTTGTAGGAAAGGTTTAATTCAGACCTGACTTGGCAGAAACAACTGAAATCCAGTCACCTTCATTTCAAGAGGGCTGTCAACATTCTATTTCTGTTAGCGACCATTTTCTCTATGAAGATGTATAAAGATATGACAAGATATGCAAATGTTGTGTAGCTTGTTACATAACATTAGTTTCATCATTATTATTATTATTTATTATTTAATATTATTATGACTTAATGACGATCAAGGATTCCGGCCCTGACTGATGGACTTTCTCTCTCTCCGTAGACTCAACCAATCAGATGCTTGCTTCGCCATTGCTCACTCTGCCCTCTAGGAAACGGTGAGTTACACTCCTGAATATGTGTGTAACTGTGATGTATATGCGGTGTATATATCTGTGATGTAGAATTAGACTATGGGATTGGCGTCTCTGTTATTGGTTGTGTATCATAATGTTCTGGGTGCATTTTATGTGTTTTAGGAATACACAGTACTATGAGAAGGTGTCAGACCCACTGGACCTTAGTACCATTGAGAAGCAAATCCTCACAGGACACTACAAAACTGTGGAAGCCTTTGACACTGACATGCTCAAAGTGTTTCGAAATGCAGAGGTTGGTTTTCACACTGATAATGTTTTTCTGAGAGCCTGCACTCCTTTATTTGGATGTGAGTTTGATGAGTGAGTTTCACTGCAGTTTGGAATGAATTTACACTTGCTTGCGAGTGAGGGCCTTTGTAAATATCACCCCACCAAAGAGCAGAAAGCACTTGTCAGCACTTTTGAAAACTGAGGACAAATTCGCAGGACTGGTCAAAAATTGCAGTATAGAAGTCTGAATAGACAGGTAACTTAAAACATGGCTTAATCAAGCTCTGGTGCAACCAGCAATTATTGAAAGATCCCCCTGTGTCCACTCTGCTAACGCAATTATCCCAAATGTCATAATCTAATCCAGACTGGCAGGTGGATGTAACTTTGGTCATTATCTACTGTTGGGAGGCGAGTGAACATCAAACCAGTCTGATCCGTAATTCATTTATTCCACACTTCGTCTTGCAGAGGTTCTATGGGAGAAAGTCAGCCATTGGCCGGGATGTGTGCCGACTGCGTAAGGCTTATTATGGAGCGCGCCACGAGGCTGCTGTGCAGATTGACGAGATCATGGGGGAGACGGCCAGCGAGGCTGACAGCTCCGACTCCCTGGACCGGGACCATGGCAACACCAGCCACCAGCACAGGGGTGGGGCATCTGGCCCCCACGACAAGGACGAAGATGTCATCCGCTGCATCTGCGGGTTGTACAAAGATGAGGGCCTTATGATCCAGTGTGAGAAATGCTTGGTAAGGCACCTACATCATACACACTAGATATGATGCCTCTGTGACCATAGCCTGGGTTTAGACTGAAAAGAAACATGGCACTGGCAACGTCAGCACATCCAAGCCTAATTAGGGGTTTACATTTTAATCTTGCTTTAACTGAATTAACTTTACCCTGTCCAGGATAAAGACAGAGCTTGTGCCTGAGGTGGTGCAGAGTAACCATCTGCTGTTGCCCCCACTGTTGCAGGTATGGCAGCACTGCGACTGCATGCGTGTGGAGGCCGAAGTGGAGCACTATCTATGTGAGCAGTGTGACCCACGACCAATGGACAGGGTAAGCAGCAGCCCCCTTGAGGCCTGACTAAAAGATTCAGACACACGATGGGAATATTCTGGGATGTAAATGTCTATGTAGATTCCACACAGGCTGTGTTCAAAATCTCTGCATATTATCATAATAGTGCATTTGCTATTTTGTAGTTCTGCTGGAATCTGTTGTACAGATTCTCAATGGCAAATTCGACTCCTTGTGTAGTGCACCATAGAATACCCACAATGCATTTCAAATTGTAGTGTGCTGCTACGTATATGCTCCATGTGTACATTATGCAAAGGTAACATCTTGCCAAACAACTGACTAATACAAACAAAGTGGCACATTTCATTTTAAGTAATTTGTAATCATACTCATAATCACTGCAAAGACTGTAGTTGACGTTTCACTTTTAAGCTGACCGCGCATTTTGGAATGTGGTGTTTGAAACCTGGGGTCTTATTTATCAGCTTAGAACAGTTCCTAAAAGAGTGCGGCAAATTGGTATTTTATCACTCTTGCCTACAAACAGCCATACAAAGTGAACGTTTCTGAATTTCACATATTCTAAATGTGACTTCATGTGCACAGCAACACTAATTTAAATAAAGAAACCATGTATGGGTATATAACTCCCGTGTTCCGTCATAACTGGAACATGGAAGAGACGTATACCCTTATCTCCTTATTCCTGTTTGTGATATATTGCACTATACACTTGTACTGTGATTTTGTAACTGCATTTTGCTATTAAGCAATAAAAGTAAAAAAAAAAAAAGTACATGGTGATAAACAGAATTTCACTGCGAATGTGGTAGACGTTTTGCTGGACATAATAGAAAAATAAATAAATAAAAAAATACCAGTGGACAGTCAAAGAGAAATATGGGCTGATATTTGTGCCACTAGAAACTGAATTTGCAGTTGTAGAAACTGAACTGAATCTGCAGTTGTTGCATTTAAAAAACTGAATCTGAATTTATCAAATTCCAATTTCAATTTAAATTTATTGAGACGCACAATCCGGTGTTGTGCCGAATTCTGCACCCTTGCCATGAAATGTACCCCCTGTCGGGAGCGCACACCACTCTTTACTATAATAATCAAAGGGGTAAAAGACGTAGTTCCGTCAATCTAAATGTGCAACAGAAATATTAAATTGCGTTTGCACATCTAGAAGACATTTATCACTGTTTCACTTCACGAAGGCTGCATTTAACCCGTTTAAAACTGATAAACTGTGACATGTAGATGATGAGCCCCAAAAAGAGAACGTAGGCTATTTATTTGTCTCTTCAGTAGTTTATTAGTTTGAGTCTTTGGCTTTAATAACCAAAGAAACAATATTATTCCTTATACATACAGTGCTGCTTGAAAGTATGTGAGCAGTTGAACAGTTTAGACATTTTTGTTGTTTTACCTTGATTTTATTATTTATTATCATCACCAGTTTTTATGTATGAAATGTCAGATATATGTTTATCAATTGCATGTACTTGTTTAGTGGGACTTAATTTAAGTAGCCCAAAAATTACATGAAACATGGAATTAGCTGCATTGGTTAAGTCAAGCAGGTAACAGACCCAGGTGAAACACATTTGGGTGCTTAATTAATCATTTAAGCAGACCAGTGAAATGAGACATCCTTGGGAAAGGATTTGGCCTGCACTACTTAAAAGAGAGAGGAAACCAACCAAACCACTGTGGTCCCATAAAAATCAACAAAGCCAAGAGCAAAGGAGATATCCGAGGACATGAAGAGAGTAGTGACAGCACATCAGTCTGGGGAGGGCTATAAGACCATCTCCAAAAGATTCCAGCTCCATCCATCCACTGTAAGACAGATCATTTACAAATGGAGGGCCTTCAGCATGACATCAACTTTGCCTACAAGTGGACGCCCATCAAAAATTCCACCTTGAAGCACCAGAAAAATAATAAATCAGGTAAAGGCCAACCCACACACCACCTCTAGAGAACTGCAGACCTCTCTGGGGCAAATGTGCATGTGTCTACAATCAGATGAAAATTGAATAGCCATGACATTCATGGGTAGGTTGCTAGAAGGAAGCCTCTGCTCTCAAAAAAGAACAAAGCTGCCCATTTCAACTTTGCCAGAGAGCACTTGGACAAACCAGAGACCTTCTGGAAGTCCATTCCCTGGACAGACGAGTCCAAAATAGAATTATTTGGTCACAATCAAAACTGACATGTTTGGAGAAAACCTAACATTGCATATGAAGGAAAGAACCTCCTCCCAGCAGTGAAGTGTGGTGGACATGTGAAGGTCTGGGACTGCTTTTCTGCTTCTGGACCTGGACGACTCAATGTTATCCAAGGGACCATGAATTATTCGACATATCAACAAATTCTTGACCAGAATCTCTTGCCATCAGTCAGGGAGTTGAAGCTGGGATGAAAATGGATTATGCAACAAGACAATGACCCAAAGCATTCCAGCTGAACTACAAAGGAAGGGCTTCAGAGAAACAGGATTCACACTATGGACCTTAAACCAATTGAAATGTTGTGGCGAGACAAGAAGAAGTTGGTACATGCAAGATGTCCCTCCAACCTCTCTCAACTGGCTGAATTCTGCAAGGAGTGGGCAAAAGTCCCCATAAGCAGATGCGAGAGGCCGGTTAGTGGTTGCAGAAGATGTTTAGTTGAAGTAATGGCTGCAAAAGGAGGAGCCACAAGCTACTAATACAACAACTTTTGCACATGTTAAATTTTCAGTTTTTGTGAAATAAACCGCCTTTGTTGAATTAAATAATGGAAAATATCTCTTTTTGTGTGCCCATTATTTGGAAGGTGCTTTACAAATTAGGATTTGGATGTATGTGTAATAAGGTCATTTTGATGTTTTTTTACAAAAACAGTGACCATATCTGGAGGGTTCAAAACTTTCAAGCAGCACTGTATTTAATCATTCATTTTTCTCCACAATGAAGAGAATGTTCTGGTACAGTGATCTGAAATACCTGAACAAAAAAGATGTTTGTCTTCATGACGGCTAACCTGGCAGGAAATACATTTCCATTCTCTCATTTGATTCTATCACAAAATGCTATTAGCAACCAATGTATTTAACAAAATACATAATAATTACTGAATTTCATAAATTCCATATCATGTGCAGCACGCGGTGGGCGGGGGGGGGGGGGGTGCATTTTATGGCAGCTTACTTGTTTCGTATTTCATAAACTGGCTCAGTAACTCTGTTATTAGATCGACATCTTTGCAAGGTACTATTATGTAGATTTATGAAAAGCATCAACTGACAGCAACATGCAGGGGTGAAGGGGGGTGTGTCCTTATGAATAAGCGTATGCACCGTTTTCAAGTCTAGCTGCACTGAAACTGAATCTGTGAAGCTTGCTCAGATAACTTTAGGTCTACTGTGTGTGTTATCAAAAAATTATATGGTCATCTGAGACAAAGATGCAGGGGAGTGCGCACCCCCTTTGGACTTATAGCTGTGTTGTGAATGTACTGTCCAAAGCATTTTGAGATATAATCACCAGAGACAGATACAGTACTCTACTACTCAATGTACTCGCGTATTAGAAATTACTACTTCCTATGTACTCTACATCACATAATAAAGAGATTTCACTTATATTTCACAAAGAAACAAGACATGAATTGTACCACTAAAAACAATGGGTGCTGAGAAAGAAGCCAGTGCCTGAAGATGTGGTATAACATTTTATTGTACAGTACAGTGAGCTTCTTTATGTAAAGAGGCATTTAACACAGTACAGCTACAGTATCTATGTCTACGTATTGCAGGAGTCACATCACATATACATTACTGTATGCATACTGTATTACAAGTTAGATATTGGCAGTGGGCCATTATACACTGGCAACAATGCCCATTCGCCTGCATTTGTTGCATTAAGCGAAATACCGCTATTGTCCTACTACATCCACTTACCGGCATCTCTCAATCAGTGTACATTATTTACTATGGACCTCAGGCATAAATGCAATCAGATGTGACTTGATCAGGTTTATCTTGCCACTAGAGGTTTGTATGTATGCATAGTTGGAAGTGTTCGTAAACGTCTGCCATTCTATGGAGAAAATGTGCATAAGCTCAGTTTACGCACAAAACTCCTAATATACACTTGATAAATGAGATCCCTTGTCTGGTTTCACTGTGTAATTCTCTATGTAGTAGTCCTCATAGATTGTTCTGTATAGGGAACAGTGAGTGAATGAGTGAACAATTTCAGTAACAGCCACAGATTAAACATATTGAACTTAAGCATGTCACTATGACAGTGGAAACCACAAACATTGAAACAAGAGCAGGAAGTAATTTTCCTGTGACTGACGAATGTCCCTCTCGCTCATCCTAAAAGTAGTGTTTCCCTAGCTTTGGGACCTGTTCCTAACCGTTTCTGTTAGCTTTCAGCCCTGATAGCTTTCTGGTTAGGCCTGATTAAGCCGGTCACTAAATGAGATGCTTAAATTTTAAAGATTTTAATTAAAATTCCCTTAAAGCCAGATTTGTTAGCTGGCTCCCTTAAATGTTCCAGTCATGTTAAATAAAACTGCTGTTAGGAATAATTGAAATGTTTAAAAAATTACTTTCAGATTTACTTAATTTTGCTATTTCAAGTTAATGACAGTTAATAACAGTTTAATAATAATTTGTTAGAATCTCCTTTAGCTCTTAAACAATTAATGAAACATATTTTAATAACCTCACCAAGGGTTCCCATCTATGGAGTCATGGAGAGTCTTAAATAGAATAAATCTTTAAAAGAGTAAGAAAATAAATGCTTTTCTGTTTTGCTTTTTCCCTATATTGCTTTTGCTTTTATCGAAGGGCCAAGCTGTCAGTCAGCTGGCTCTGGGGGGCTTCCTGCCCAGACTGAGTAGTCAATAGTGGGTATGCACATGATGTCACAGTAGGTGGAATATGCCCACTGAGGGGCAAAAAAAGCTGTGGCAGAATTATCGTTCAGCTTGAATGCCCCAAAAACACATCTAAAATGGGAAGGATCTGCTGTGAGATTGATTGTACAGAATGATTTAACAAGAAATTGCAGCTTTTTTGCAGACTGCTGAAAACTAAAGAAAAGTAGCAAATGGATCGCTGCAATCCACAGAAACAACTGGAGTCTGAGCTCCGAAAAGTGGATTTGCAGTCATTATGTGTCAATTGTGTTTGTGGGATATTTGGGTAAAATCATACCTCAGGTTATATAACGTATTGACTACTCATCAATTAAATATTTTGCATCATTCATTTATATTCTTTGTAGCAGTAAAGTTTTAGTCAGAATTTATAATATAATTATTTATTTATAATATCCATGTTCATGGTCCACTGATCCTTTGGGAAGATGTTTGGATCCCTGTTGAGTCCAGCTGCCTTTATCTGAGCAGAGAATCGTTTGTTTTGCAGTCCCCACAAAAATTGGCTATGTTGTGGCATGTTTGCATCTTAGTCCATCTCAGGGGGTATGTCATGGTGGGATGGCCCACCCAAAGCCAGTTGGTTGACAGCTTGGCCCTTCAAGAAAACAAACACAAAAGCAATATAGAAAAAGCAATAAAGAAAAGCATTTATTTTCTTATTTATTTATTTTTATTTGTTTTTCTTTCCTACTCAGCTTTTACAGATTTCTTCTTCTTCTTCTTCTTCTTCTTCTTCTTCTTCTTCTTAATAATAATAATATTATGGCAGTCCTGTCACTTAATACCCAACAGCGTTCTTGAGACAGTCTCTGAACAAGTCCCATCAAAAAGCTGCCTGCTTTGTTACAGGAAGTACCCATGGTACCACAACCAAGCTACGCCCAGTCTGGATCCATCTACTACATCTGCTTGCTGCGCGATGACCTGCTGCTGCACCAAGGTGGGTGGGGCTGCTCTCTGTGTGTCTTTATATCTGTTTGTCTTTCTCTGTGTCTTTGTGTGTCTCCGTCTATGTGTCTGTGTGTGTGTTTGTGTGTCTGTATGCCTGTTTGTGTATGTGTTTGTCTGTGTGTGTGTGTGTCAGAGACGATGCTAATTCCCAAGCCTGACGCCTTCGTAGGTGATTGCGTGTACCTGATGAGGGACAGTCGACGCACTCAGGATGGTCAGCCGGTCAGACAGTCCTACCGCCTCCTGTCTCACATAAACAGGGACAAGCTGGATATCTTTCGCATCGAGAAGCTCTGGAAGAATGAGAAGTAAGAGAAAAGGGCGCCAGCTGAGTTGGTATTGGTCTAATATTTCCAAGAGTAAATGCCAGTTTGCAGGCAAAACAGTTCATGTCTCATTGCAGGATGGGGCCTGTCAACAATTTAAGACGTAGCACGGCATGATGAAAATGATGCTTGAAATGTGCCCCTTTTCCCTCCCTTTCCCTCTCCACTTTTCTTTTTTGTCTACTAGTGGTGAGCGCTTTGCCTTTGGCCACCACTACTTCCGGCCTCATGAGACACACCACTCGCCCTCACGCCACTTCTACCACAACGAGCTCTTCCGGGTTCCGCTGTATGAGATCATCCCACTAGAGGCAGTGGTGGGCACCTGCTGTGTCCTCGACCTCTACACCTACTGCAAGGGTGAGGCCCGGCTACTGAGCTCTGCCACTAGCAGCACATGTACACTCACTGGCCACTTTATTATGTATGTTCGCTGAAGCAAATATTTAATCAACTAATCATATATCAGCAGCATAATGTATGAAATCGTTCAGATACAAGTCAGGACCTTCATCACATCAAATGCCAAAACGGAGAGGAAAGGTGATTGACATGACTGTGAATATATTATGATTGGTGGTGCCAGACGGGCTGGTATGAGTATTTCAGAGATTGGTGATCTACTGGAATTCTCATGCAAACCATCTCTAGGGTTTACAGAGAATGGGCAGAAAAAGAAAAAAAAAATCCAGTGAGTAACGTTTCTCTGGGTGAAAATGCCTTGTTGGTAGCAGAGGTCAGAGTAGAATGGCCAGACTGGTTCAAGCTTATAGAAAGGCAACATTAACTCAAATAACCCCTATATATGCAGAAGAGCATCTCTGAATGCACAACACATTAAACTTTAAAGCAGATGGGCTACAGCAGCAGAAGACCACACTGGGTGCCTCTCCT
>JAODUD010000107.1:7277002-7297909 GCA_026784285.1 Stomatorhinus walkeri
TGATTTCCATTGGGAACTTGCACATGAGGAGCGGGGGGGCGTGGCAACATGAGGCTGGAACGAGTGGATCATGACACGGGTATTCTGAACTGACATTCGGCGCATAAACGCAGATGACAGTCGGAGACCCATCCCCGACCCGAAGGCGCAGGGAGACAGCCCTCTCGTTCACCGGGGTAGACTCTGTTGTTAATGCACTGAGCTGTGGGGCCAGCAGTAGCCTCATCCCAGCCCAGCGTGGCTCACCCGCTGCAACTCCAGAAGGAAAGAGCTTCCAGCCCCTCTCCAGGAGATTGGTTCCAGA
Organism: Stomatorhinus walkeri; assembly: GCA_026784285.1. Taxonomy (NCBI): domain Eukaryota; kingdom Metazoa; phylum Chordata; class Actinopteri; order Osteoglossiformes; family Mormyridae; genus Stomatorhinus; species Stomatorhinus walkeri. Next base: position 7,277,307 of record JAODUD010000107.1, read on the forward strand.
ACTCAAGCTATGTGTTGAGTTGAGCCCGACTATATCCAGTCGATATCTCTCAACCTCACGCACCAGCTCAGGCTCCTTCCCCACCAGAGACGTGACATTCCATGTCCCGAAAGCCGGTTTTGTCAGCCGGGGATCGGACCGCCAGGGCTTCCCTTGGCCGCCACCCAATCCACAAAGCACCGAACGCCTGATATTCCCCTTGCAGGTGGTGGGCTCACCTGGGTACAGACCCGCATGCCTCTTTCGGGCTATACCCCGGTGACCCTAGTCCTGACGTGGGCTATCATGGGGTTCTTTCGGATTGCCCTTTGTCTGGCCCTTCCCCCGGTACCTTTTGCCTTGGCAGACCCTACAAGGGGCTATTGGCCCTGACAACATAGCCCCCAGGGTCACTGAGGCACGCAAACCCCTCCACCACGATAAGGTGGCAATCCAAGGAGGTGTATGGTTTTTGACATCCCATCCCATGAATATGGAGCTGGTCCCCCCCTATGCAGCTATAACAGCTGCCACTCTTCTGGGAAGACTTTTCAACGTGCATCTGTGGGAATTTTTGCCCATTCATCCAGAAGAGCAATTGTGAAGTCAAGCACTGATGCTGGATGTGAAGGCCAGGCTCGCAATCTCCATTCTGGTTCTTCCCAAATTGTGGTTGATGGGGTTGAGGTCAGGGCTCTGTGCAGGCCAGTCAATTTCTTCCAAACCAAACTCACCCAACCATGTCTTTAGGGACCTTGTTTTGTGCACTGGGGCACAGTCATGCTGGAACGGAAACGCTACTTCTCCAAACTGTTCCACCAAAGTTGGAAGCATAGGATATCTTGGTATGCATACATTTGCAGAGTGTGTAAGGTCAAGCAGTACATGTGAAAGGGCCTACAAACATACTTTGGAATTTGCAAAGCAGATTTTATTTATTGTAAAAGTCAAGCTTGACTACAAAAGAGTAATGATAATATTTATGGCTGCTACTAAAGAGGATTTTTGTATGGATTATTCTATCAACTATTTTATCAATTGGTTGATTCATCTAAATGGTTCATTTTCACCGAGAAACTCAAATAGACCATTTAATTTTTTTCTTCTTTGAGAACAACAAACTGTATGTTATTGCAGGGCTTTAGATAATGGATGCTGGCTTTTTGGAACTTTATGGACATTATTGTCACCCACAGTTCAATAAGCAAATTAATAGTATACCTAAAATATTAATGATATGCGTATTGTGACTATCAGAAGTTATTCATCTGTATAAATTCGGTGTATCCTTCTGCTTGTTTAACTCGGTTTGCAGAGTGCCCCATGTGACTGTTTTGGTAAACAACGGAAGAAAGGGATACAACATCTCAGCAGCCACAGTTTTTTTTTGTAAATAGAGTTATTATTTTTATTTCAGTTCATGAAATATTTGTTTTATTTAGTGTCCGTTTTTATTTCAGTTTTAGTTGATAACACTGGTCCCAAACAACCCAACATGCATGACCACACACTGGCACCTTCAATCCATGTAGAATAAGCACAGATTTTAGCTTAAACATTTTCTCAGGCACTTTATTCAGTGGAGATTCTAAGGCAGTAGGCAGACAACTTTATGGCTTTAATAATGAGTGTATTTAGCAGAATAGCGCCTTTTTGTTTTTTCTTCAGATGCTTGTGTATAGTGCCAGTGCACCTGTAGAATGCCACCCATCTTTGCACAGTGTACAGTGTACCGTCTTCTTCTTTACTGATAATTTGAGCTACCCCCATAATTACGCAGTGAAAAAGGAAACGTTTGTTATAATGAACTGAAGCTTTTTAGAAATTATAATGACAATTTCTTGAAGATATATTTTTTTTTAATGATGCGTCGGTTTAAAATATTGATGTCAACACATTTTCGGCATCAACGTCATCAAATATGTCAAATAATCATGGCGGCCCTACTAAACTCTTACGGTATTTTTATGTACGCACATGACCCTCTGTGTTCCTGTTCCTGAAAAATCTGGCTCATCCAAGATCTTGAAAAGCCCCATGTAGGCATGACTCCTCAGCCCCACTATTCAGATGCTGCATGTATTTGTTTATCTAATGCAATGCCTGTTTCCCACAGCGATGCAATTAAATCAGCTCTAATTCACTATTTATGTATTCTGCCACTGAATTATTAACCCAGCAGTTTTGTGTATTATTGCATTTTTGTACTTATGTGTGAACTTGTATAACTGCCATTATGAGACAGTTTTTTTTCTTCCCTAAGACATGCCATGTATTATTAATTTATGCCTGATATTTGGAAGCACTCTGAATGCCGGGTTAAATAAAAAAAGAAAAAAATGCTGAATTGTAGGCTATTAGATTACGGCAGTCAAACACCTGACTTCATACTTGTTTCGGTTCAGCAAGGCGATGATAAAAGCTTTAAAGCTCCTAATGGCTTCAGCCAAATGATAGAAAACTGCGACACACTTTTAACTTTGTTTTGATCTTCCCCCATAATGAAAGTCATTCCTTTGAGTTGCTTGTCTTCCTCGTCATTGTCTGATTCTGGGCAGTGACCTGATCAATTTCGAATACTGTTTGTCATTTTGTAACTTTCACTGTAATTTTCAACGGCGCTGCCGCTGTAATACCAGGGTGCAGAGCATGAAGATGCAAGCACATCACAGACTGTGCCACAGACTGGCCACACTGGCCTGTATCTGTGTGACGCTATAAACACTGCTGACAAGTGAGGTGAAGGGTCATATCAACACAGGTTTTTTACTGACCCAGGGCGTGGTATAATGAGCACGTGGAGAAGCTTGGTGGCACTGCATGGTGGCACTGCATGGTGGCACTGCATGACAGCACGCTGGACCCAGGTGACAGGAAACAGATACTGTGGTCCCAGTGTGATGTTTCTCTTTTGTTCTTTGCAGACAAGAGTGGGTGGTACACAGGGATCACAGTCTATTACACACGGCACTTTGTGGCCTAAGGCAGTATTTCGCACTCCAGTCCACAGAGACCCCCAGACAAGCCACATTCTTGCTCTTCGGTAGGGAGCTGTATGGAAGCAAAAATATAGACTCTCTGGGAGGGAGCAAAAAGGTGGACTAAGCATAAGCAAAAGATAAGCTACAGTGGCATGTTGTTTTTTGGCCAGTGACATGTAAGTGAGATTCACATGGGTCTCAGGCATGCTCATAAACCAGTGCAGTAACACTTTATTTGAAGCATTCATCAATAATGCATTATAGATACCTCCGTAATGCATTATAATGGTCGTTCTAAGAATTAAAGATGCTTAAATTAAATATACTGCATTATGAAGGTAATTACAGTGCCTTGTAGATGAAAGTTTCATAAACCATTCATAATGCATGTGCCTATAATGTGTTACTCCTTTTTGTATATATTTATTGATGTGTATAATGCTTCATAGATGCAATATAATGTGTAAAAAATGTGTTCATAGAGTCTTATTGAAATGACACTCTGGGACAGTGTTACCGCAGATCTACACAGCCTTACTGCGCTGACAGTGACCTGGGCCTTTTGATGGAGATCTTTAGTAAACAGGAAGTCCTGGGCGCCGACGCACAGCTCGGATGGGTATAGCTGGAAGGCAGTGGCTTGCTGCCCCACCGTACCTACATGAATGTGAGACAAAATGTTTGCCATGCAGATCATCAGCAGACAGTAAATTGCATGAGTACATGAACATCAGGATGGCACTGTGCCTGGGACACCTCATCTTCCCAGTGGTAAACACGCTCCCCAGTTTTAAGGGTAATTGGACTCTCCAGCACGCTGTAACCATAGCTTCTACCTTTGTTGTTAACTACAGATGCGATCCTATGATCAGTGCCACTGATTACTGCAGAAGCAGCTTCTGCTTGATTCCAGATGCCCACTTTAGCCCAGGAATGTGTGCATCTGCAGGTGCATTCGTGTATATGTGTGTAGTCTCGGTATACCTTTGCTTGTGGGGACAAAATGTCCCCATAATGTGATGAATGCCTGTTTTTTTTTACCTCATGGGAGCCAGTTTCCTGGTCACTGGAAGGGAAAACTCAATTTTCTAAAAATCTGTGACTGCAATCAAAAAACTAAAAAAGCAAAAATTCTTGTATTTTGTTTGGTTACTTATGGTTGTGATTAGGGCTGGGTAGGGGTTAAGTGTGTCATAGTTAGCATTACCATTTTTCCCATAGAAATGAATGAGCGGTCCCCAAAAAGATATGATTGCACGACTGTGTGTGTGTGTGTGTGTGTGTGTATACATGTGTGCATTTTTGTAATTATTACATTGTGGGGTCCATATTTCCCCCTAGATTTCCCCACAATGTCCTAAAAATTTGCACATTTATGTCCCCACAAGGATAACCTCAATTTTATAAAAAAATCTGTGAATGCAAAAAATGCCAAGTCTTTAGATGGGATTTAGATTATGCCCATATAAATGAATGGAAAGTCCCCATAAATATATGAATACATGGACTGCGTGTGCACTGTTTGTGTGTGTGGGTGGGGCCATGGCATACCTGGAGACCAGCATCTCGTCTCAGTAGATTGCCTACCTAGTGAAGTGCTGGGCTGGCTGTTCTCTTTGGACATCTCCCCACTGGCTTTGCCCAGACAGGGCCTGGGGTGGTAATAAGACTGCCTGCTGGAATCTGGGTCAGCTGAATGTTTATCTCCTGTCCGTCTACGCAGCTTCACCCAAGGAACTTGGAGCACTTTTCCCCTTTACCACAGATCATGCACCACTGACTTGAGCTCTATATGGGTTTTCTTCAAATTCTCTGGCCCGCTGCTGCGAATCACATCACAGTAAGTATCAGTGTAAGGCTAGAAAAAGGGAGAAACACAGTTAAGTTCTGAGCTGACAAACTGGTCCCTTCCCTCAACAAAATTAAATGCAGTGCCGTTATCCATTTGGGCTACATCACAGGATGAAAACCCTCTTTGTCCTCAGTCAAGAATCCCACCTCAGGTTTTCCTATGCAGACACGGCTTACAACGGTCCATGCTATGATATTTCCACTTTATGATGGGTATGATTATTTAATAACTTACATGACATATTCAACACCTTATTATAAAATGGGCTTTTTGTTAATGATTTCGCCCACCTGTTGGCTAAAATAAGTGTAAGCATGTTTACGGTAGGCTAGGCTATGACGTTTGTTAGGTTAGGTGTACTTTATTAAAATGTATTTTCACCTTACGATGTTTTCACCTTACAAGAGGTGTGCTTGAATGAAACCCCATTATAACCCAGTGAATGTCTGTGTTTACTTTTGTAGCTTTTCCAAGGTACTTGAGCATCAAATGCATTCAGATACATACACAATGCATCCTTTCAGTCGCCACAATTTGAATTATAAAACAAATTTTGTGTAATATGTAAATGGTTTTGAGCTTCTGCTATCTTCATGCTGCTAGTTATCAGAAGATCATTCACTTCTACATGATCTTGTTGTCAAGCTCTAGGGCAAAAATCCCACTAAATAAATACATAAAAATCCTGTTTGTGGGAACCTTTTTGGGTGATGAGTGTTTCGTGAGGGTCACAGAGCCTAACAGAAGTTTGCAGAGCTTAGACAAATAATGCATCTCACTGGAACGATAAGGAATATTTGTGCAATAAAACAGTTGCTGTCTTATTCTAGAATTGCATTTCCAAATATCAAAACAACGTTTGCCATACAAAGAATCTGCACCTTACATCATGTGACTTCATACATAAATACCTAAGCTACAGTCTGTATAAATATACTTGTGCATACACAGCTAACCAGTAATTGCTCATATGTTGTATTATCATTCATTGCACAAATCAATTTGCATTGATTTGATAGCAAACAAACTTGTTCATACCTGAAGGTTGTAAGAGAGTCATTTTATTGCTGAAAAATGTCGTGCACTGGGTGGCTCACTCTGGGTGATTGCTCCTGGGAATGCTCCAAGCTGCAACTGGTGATGCTGGAGGTGCACTGGCCACTGGTCTTGAAGGAGGACATTTGGGTCCAAGTCTAAATAGCCCAAAGAAGGGCCTGGCAGACCCCCAAGATGCCAGCCTCCTCTAACCCTGCTCCAGGATGTTTTAGAGGGTGCAGCACACACAGGAACAGTCCGAAATCAGTCCTGGGAACTTGGGTTCACATCCCAGATAGAAATGTCTTGCATCCTTAAACAAGATATACTGCTACAAATTTACCTGAATCAGTTCTTTAAAATCTACTTTTAATTATAAGAAAAACCCAAAAACCCTGTATATTTCCTTAGCACTGCTTATTTCTGAATTGTTTAAGTTATTATTATTTGCTAATATTTTACATAGAAAACAGTAGGATTGTGGGGATTTTACAAAATATATTTTATCAACTCAGAGTACTGTGCAAAAGTCTTAGGCCGCCAAAAACAATTAAGTTTAAAGCTATTTAACCAAGCCATACATATATATTTATTCAGAAAAAGTATGATTTGGCATTAGAATACATATGAGTGAACAGTAATACAATGAAAATCTCAATGGATGGATGGAAGCAGACAGCTTTAGTTCCCTCAGGATGTGGGGGCACTCCAGTCATTCTATATATTTGTTAAATTTCACTACCAGCTTACATGATTAACTTAATTTAATTAGTTTATAAATTTCATGAGATATAGATTGGAGTCCTAGTGATTGAATTGAAGAAACATAAGGTTGTATTGGGTAGTAACTGCAAAAACTGGGGCGATTGAGCACATACATAAATTCATATGTTTTCCCAATCATAACAAAATTTTTGGTAACACTCGACAGGGCACAAATAAAGTATTATACTATTTCTTAACAATTGTGAACTATTGAAGGAACTAGTAACAAGAATTGAATAAGACAAGTGAAATACTGTTTATCATTAATGAATCGTGATAGATCTCATATCTCAAGTTTGTACTTCAGTAATAATTATAAAATTGAATTTACATTACATTTGGTCCTCACAGTGTAATGTATATCTGACCCATACACACACAAGCAAAGACAGAGATGAACACACACACATTTTCAATGTTCCAGCTTCTACACGACTTGCATTCTGCCATCTACATAGATAATTACAGAGACGCATGACGTCTTGGGAGCCGAACATACAGCCTTCATCTATATCACCGTCCCAGAAGCAGCATCGAGGTTAATTAAGTGAAGTGGAATCAAGCAGAACTAACAAAGCTGACAGTCAGGAAAATCAATCAACAACATAAGCAACATAAGCATATGAAATCTACAGTCGAAAGGTCAGAGGAGACGAAAGCACTGATATTCATTTACGTAACATTGTAAAAAATCCATTCCATGGTATTAATTAATTACTCTATTTACTTAATGCAACTAATTGTCATGCTGATGGCAATGCAGATCATTAAGTGCTGTTACACAATTGAAAGATGAAAGGATCATTTGAAACAAAAGTGGGACAGCAGAGTATGCATTCAAATCTTTGTTATCTTACAACACAGCCATCTATTGTAAAGCACTCTGTAAGTCTTAGGCCCGCAAAGAAAATTTGGTAACACTCTACTTGACGGGGTACAAATGCTAAAGGTTGTCATGCTGGGATTAGAGTTTCCCCCCATAGAAATGAATGGAGGGTCCCCACGAAGATATAATTACAAGCCTGTGTGTGCATGTTTGTCCGTGTGTGTGAGACAAAAGAAGAGGTTGTGTATATGCGATGCAGACTCATTCACATGCAGGATTCAGAGCCTTCTCAGACCATTAACATGGCATTCACGTTGCAGAAAAACAAAGTCATATTGATAAGTCAGTCCAGATTATGCAGCTTACATTTTTATATTTACATTGTTTATTGTTCTATTGACAGACCCTCAAGCATTGGTGGGAAATTGCCATGGAAATGAATAGACCACTACTTTCGGCATCAAAAATAATTGTTTAAATTGTATTTGTGCAGTACATAGTCTTTCAAAAAAGACTGACATTTGAACTGAAAACAGAACTTTCAAAACTAAATGCAAATTTAATTATAGCAAAGGGATGACTGCATTTCTATAACAGTTTTTTTAGAAGCAGAAGCAACTTCAAAGAAAAAAAACAACATTGTCAATACTCATTTTAACCCATATTGCTTTTTATTTCATTTTAAACTTATGCCGTGTCATGGTCTGCTCTCAAAACAGCTTCATATGTAATTCTCCAAAAACGGCATGACTGTGAAAATACCAATGCATTACTCTGTTGTACATATCATGCATCCGTGTCATGTTATATAGTGATAATATATTTCTGAATTTATATGGTATATATAATATATAACAACACATAAATTACTTGCTGCCTGTGTGTTTTTATGACCCTGAATGTTATCAGGATTTCAGCCAATATCAAGACAGATACGTTCATTGCTGAGTAAAGAATTCTGTGCATTTACAATAACTGACCTTACCATCTTTATTGTCAGTGACTGCCCAAACTCAAACTAAATTTACTGACCAGTGCAAAAGCAAACATGTCAAATTTTAGGCCTATTCCTTCCCTTAGAATTGTTCTGACAATTTAAGATTTATCAAGGCTTATTAAAATCAAAGCCTCTGGTATGGCCACAGCATTTAAATGGACTTTGCAACAGCAGTAAAATTTCAGGTTGATCTTATGAAAAGATGACCTGACATTCTCCTGCACAACTACCTGATACGGAAGGAGTTCATTGCCCCATAAATAACAGCCAGTCCTGATGCAGCAAAGCGTCCCCAAACCATAACATCACAAGCACCATTTTTAGCACTGCTGTAAGTGTCTGACCGTGGAAGATGCCGTCTGCTTTCTCACATACATTACAGGGCCTGTGTAGACCTGAAAGTATCACTTTTGAGTCATCTGTTCATACAGCATCGTTAAATGCAGTTGCATACAAGATGTTTTTGGGAAATCTGAGGTATTTGTGAACAGCGGTTTTCACTATGCTTTTTATACTACTCCGGTGACTCAGGCCTATGTATATTTTTATCTATTAAGGATGATTATTGATTTGATCTTGAGGATTTTGGCAGGATGGCCACTCATGGTACATTACACTACTCTTCTAAATTGCCTTATCTTGGACAATATGGCACAGACTGCAATTGCTCAAACACACAAGCCTTGGGATTTGCTTGGTAACTATCAAAAACAATTTTTTTCTTTTCTTCAAGAGATCATTAGGTACGTGTAGAATCTGTGTGCTAACAACTTACCTCTGACGGTAAGGACCCAAGTTTGTCTCATTTGAATTTGAAAAGGCTCGCCTAAATCACATCATATTATTTACCAAGGTATTCAACCGACTGGATTCAAATAACTTTAATTTTTCGTATAAGGAGTTTTACTGGGATACCTGTCCATGATTCCAGCTTGTTCACATATATTACTTTCCCTTCTGTCAGAATTCCCAAATATCATTATGTGCTGTAATATTCATTGAGGATGTATTATTTTACTTAACTTTGCCAATGTTTTCAGTTTCAGTTTAGAGTGCAATCTTTCGTCTGAGTAAGGAGGATATTTCTCCTTCTCTTGTCTTGTACCTTTTGTCATAACCCTGCTCAAAACAACATGCCCTTGTCTGTGGCATAATCGCTTAAAGCACAGTCCTCGCACAGACGGCTGTCACCAATTACCATGGTGGCTAGATGAGCGCCGGGTGTACCTTTCAGACTTATCGCATCCCGTAGACATATGCCAGCCCAGCCCCCTGTGGCAGTTACCCCACTGCTATTAGGATCAGAAGCACAGACCTTAAGGTCACACAGGGCTGCACCCCACTGCCAAGGATCCGTGTTGTTTTCTAAAATTTCTGGCAGAAATGTACGGCAACTCAACACATCCCTCCTCAGAAAAACTCAGACAAACGACATCCTTGTCATCCTTGTGTGGTGACTTGGCCAGAAAGCACACAGCTGTCACCATACTCATTCATTCATTTGGCTCGTCACTTTTGTTTCACATTATCAAAAAACAATACCTATAAAAATAAAAAAAATCTGATCTGCCCCGACCACGCCCACCTTCACGTGACCGCCACGCCTCCAGCGTTCGTCATTAGCGGAGGTCTGAACAGCTGCATCGCATCTTCGGTGATTAGTTACCTCATTTAAGCCCAGCGCTGACCTATAGAGCCTTTCCGTGTATGGTATGTGTTTCTGGTTTTTGGGTTTCCGATTCCTGCCTGTGTCCTGGATTTAGGTGCCGAATGCCGCCTTGTTACCGATCCAATGCACATACCTGCACTCTCCCCTTTGTATTACGTCTGCAGATTGGTTTGCTTCTCTGACTCACCGGTTCTGGCCCTGCCTGTCTCTGACGTCGATTTGAGCTTCCGAATTAAACATCCTAATATACTGCACTTGGATCCTCTCTGTCTGATCATTATAAAAAGCCATCAAAGTCAAAGATTAATAACAGCATAAAATCAAATCAATGACGAAGAGTAAATACGTCAGTCAGCTAAGTAAACATTGCATCAGTACCGCATTTTCTGCTATCCTGTAAATTTCACAACTGCATTATGCTTCGTATGAATGGATACTGTAATTCACTTGGGACAGCAGAGTGAATATATGGGCTGGTACCTGACATAATTCATTGCCTTCCAGGTTATATAATAGTTATGCCCATTTGGCAAACTTCTCTCACCCGAGCTGACAAAGTACTGGGCTCCGGCAATTTCCAAATCTGACACTGTGACTGCTTTTCACGTCTCTGTATGTTTGTTTATCCAGTTCACAGTGCATTTAGATTCGATTCACTGTGTATTTCACATTACCATGTCAAATGCATTTCCTGAATGTGTCTGCATGTATTTTTAATGTGTTTACATGTCTTCACAATGTCATATAATTCACTGTCTATGCTTGCCTCATTAAAAGTCAAGCAATGCTTTTTTCAATCTGCGTTTTATATTGACCTAAGAAAATTGCTCTTCCCTATCGGGTGGTAACACTGGTGTACTATAGTGTAAACGATTAGTGAGCCACCCTGCAAGGAGTTAACAGTACTGCTGTGTCACAGTGTAATGTGTTTGTGGCATATCAATAAGTCATTTCAGGGGTCAGATAAACCCCAGATTTTGGCTCACGTCTAGAACTTTCTTCGGTTTTGTGTACTGGTGATGCTCAAAACTTTAGCTGTCTGTCTCTTGTCAGCCAGCTAGACAAACTGCCAAAGTGTTTCAGTGCGGAGCTTCCTATTACCACTCTAGAACAGTATTCCTAGAAAGGTGTTTTAAAAGTAAAAATTTAAGTAGGACAACATTTATTTTAACATAAGTATTTCACGCTACATTTGAAATGTATACAGTATATCAGGCACTGACAGATTAAATAATAATCAAATCCACTTTGTGAGTGTCGTTTTAGCCTGTAAGTGAGGTGCTTCAGTGATTTACCAAGTCACATCTACCTCTGGGCACAGATACGCGTCTGGCAACAAGGGAGCGTGCTGCGGTTCAGCACAGATGCCGGAAACATCCTGATCTGTGTCATCCGTGGCACTGGGAAGCCATAAAAACTCCTTTCCTCTTCAGTACTCCCGCTTCAGGGACTGGCAAAAAGGCCACTCAGAAAGGCGGAATCATACACAGATCAAAACCAGGTACTGGCCATCGTGAAATGATCACCTGCTCCTCTGGTGCCGCTCCAACCGACCTGAATAAGCACAATGACACACGTTGTGCACTGTGTGAGTGGCGTGTATGGCAGCAGTGTGACATCGCCGCATGCTGGATTCAGAATTAGAATATGAACCAGAATGAGGAATGGAAGGCAGGACTAATTGTGTGGATGTGACCAAGCTGTATTGGGGAAGTGTGATTGATCCTCAGGCCCTCAGAAGAACAAAGTGGTGTCCACCGGAATAATTCCCTTTGTAAAAGGTCTGTTTTTCCATCCCACTTTAAGGCCTTAATCTCAGCCCTGCTCCATTTAAATTTGGTGACTGAGAGCCACTGAAAAGGACAGGAGGCATGTTAAGTATTTATTGAACAGCAAGCACTCTACCAAAAGAGAGATCAGCATGATGGTAAACGATCAGAGGCAGGATAACAAGGTTTTAATTGCAGCCGCGCCATTATAGTAAAGCAACGCAGAGGGTGAAATATCATCTGGGATTGTGAACAATGACGCCGCGAGCCAAGGGAGCGGTTGACACCTCTCGGTATTGTCAGCATTTATGGTGGAGCCCATGACTCCTGACTGGCCGCCATGTTCCAGATGTAAACACTGCAAAGGAAACAAGGGCAGGATCACAGCTGGGGAGCCGACAGGGGCAAAAAGCGGCAGGGGAGAATCATCTGTGTCATATCTGAAAAATGCAAAAATGCACTGCCCCCCACCCACCCCCAGAAATGTAATCATTTCTGTACAGCGTTCCTGTTAGACTTTTTTAAACATCGATGCTAAATCCTAAACCTACTTTTTTGCTGCATATCAGATCATAATTTATGTAGGTGCCTGGCCTGTTCTATGGCGATCAATTTTAATTATCTGTTGCACCTTGTTCCTGGATTTGAGATTGACCTGTCAGAGCGGAACACTCTGCACTCTTCCCTGTGAGATTCGGAAATTCTGCTATGTGGATGTTGACTTGCATAAATGGAAAATATGCAATGAGAGCATTACAAATACTAATCTTACAACACGATTAAAGGCTCAAGGTTGGACCTTGGGTTTGGATTATGGTGTAACGGTAGGTGGATTCTAGGGTTAGAAGGATCTCTGATGTTTAATGAGGCATAAAGTGTCTGTAAAATGGCCACTTGTGTTGTATGTTTTACAATGTGTAAACAAATAGATTGCAATTACAGAGTCATTACTTTGGCCAATTGCTAAGTATTTTAATTAGAACAACAATGTATGTGCGTACACATAATTTGCACAGTACTTAATCACATTTACAGGGCAATTAAAGTGTATTGCCAAGATTTCTGACTGACAATATGGCGTCATTGTTGACTATAATCTTTGCCACGTAACGAGTAGATGTGTTTGGCCTTACAAAACGCTATTGTCAATATTTCACATCTGAATGCGGATAAGGAAGATCAAACACAGAAGTTGTATTGTGAGAGATTTCTGAGCATTGTTTAAGGCGTGGCCATATGACTGTGAATCTGTCAACAGATAATAAATGGCTTCAATGCCAGGAATTGCAGGAATAGTGGATCCTGGGGGAAACAGGCGAACACACAAAGACCTAAAAGTGCATGGAACAGATGCTGTCATGTCCAACGTTTCTGTGGGACTTCCTCCTTGTGATACATTTTATTAGTTCCTCTCCAGCTATTGTTATGACTGGATTGAATGTAGAGCTTGACCTGAACTCACCTATGTAATTTGGCGTGATTCTACCTTAATTTACAAAACACCAAATGAATTACATGTGTTGTTCACATTCATGACTGGACCGGCATTTCTTGGTAGTAGAATGAATCGCACACGTGCGTGACACATGCAAATTGGATCAAGACAGGTCATGATTAAAATACCACAATTCTTGTGTTTTTTACTGTCATTGAAAAACAATAAACCAGTCTGCTTAATGTTTAAACTGAGGCAAATACTTTATTGTGTTCAGGCCAAGGAAGGAGCTCCTACCTTTTTCCAGCGCTGAGTTTTATGGAGTTGTGGGTGCAAAGGACAGTGTAAAAACAGCCAATGCCTAGCTATCATCGCTTTCACACTCATCGTGAGGGGAATGTGAGGGGCAACGTGGATCGAGTCCGCGCTGCCCGGAAGCCTCGTTTCAATCCTGAAGTGTTCGGAAAGATCCGAATCTCGAAATTTCACGTATTCTTCGAAATTGCCCGAACTAGAAATAAGGCAACCATGTTGGCGTCATTTAACCCTCGTCTGCAGCCAAATTATTTATGGTGGGAAAAGTAAATGCATTTTCCACATAAAGTCGAAACAGACTGCTGGTGACATTCTGTCAATCCTTTTAATGGGATTACCCCTCTCAGATATGGAAATAAAGCAGCCAATCAGAGACCCGGAAATCTCACAGTTATTAAACTGCAGACCCGAATGCTGCATGGGCTACTCTAAGTGTGCATGTCTGTAGATATTCCCTCCATTAATCCTTCACTCTTAAGCACACACCTGGGAATCGGGATGTGGAAAGAGCGAAGAAAATAGCATTTCACGGCAAATGAGAAATTTGTACGGGCCTGCTCTTTACAATGCCGATGTAGTATTGCTTATGTACTACAGCAAGCCAGAGTTGGGCGTTTGTAAAAATAATTTCTTTTAATTTAATATTTTTATTATACATTTTAAGGCAGTCCGGCAAAAGAAATATTTTTTTATTGTAAAAGAAATAATTACTAATAAAGTCACACACACCAAAACACATATAATATAAACAACTGATATGTACGCCTAATGAAATAGCTGTAAGTCAGGAGACGATTGACAGATTACTGACTTTAATTATTAACACACGCACAATCAGCACTGCAGTATTTTTGATGCCAAGACAGTACAATGGACATACAAGAGCGACAGCTCCAGCAATTAGAGAGGTCTGCCTGAGCCCGTTATACTTGGTTTCTTTAAGTGGGATTCTCCCGCACTGTACGGTAGGAGGGGTTGTAGTGACGCTGCGAAGCCCTTTGGTGCTGAGCTGAACATCGCTTTTCACCTGCAGTTGAGCGCCAGAGGACTCGGGACGGTTTGCACTAGACAAGCGCCTAAAACATCGTGGACGGAGCTGAAGAAGGAGACTGTGGAGGAAGCTCAGGATAAATATCCGTAATACAGAATATAAAGATTTTCTGTGCGAGAAAATCAGCCGAATCGCAGGTCTCCCTCTCGCTCCGATTTCTTGCGACAATGAAAACGGGCTACGTTATATTACTGATGACCACCACAATACTGAGCACATCTTGGGTGAGATTTTAAATCCTCTTTTATTTCGGACTGCTGGAAGTGCCGTGCCGATTTGTGTTCCCACGGCACCGGGAGTGCGGCGGTGCGGCGACACAGAAAATGAATAGATTGATTTGTAACTTTCTCTCCTAAAGAAGTGTTTCATTCTTTCTAATGTTTAAGTACCCCGTCGTGTATTTTAACGGTTGCCACTCGTCGCTTATTTTCATATATAGTATAGTAGATGCTGCGCGGTGTGTTTTTGTACATGGACTGATGACGATGAGGTGCTGTTTATTTATTCGTACATTTATTTACTTATTTGTTCGTTTGTTTATTTGCTGCGGGAAAGCCTTTCGGGATGCATCAAATGTGTGGCTATTTGCCGTCTCTGTGGATTCTTGGCGTCCAGCGCGCTTCGCCGCGGCTAACTTAACGGTGCGGATGTTGCGGTCGGAATCTCGGTTTCTCTTTGTCAGATTTATGTCCACTCTGCGTTTTTCCACACACACGCGTGGACATTTTCCTTCATATGCGAAGGGTACCGTCAAAAGTTTGCATCGGAGACAGTATTTTGCCTATCATAGCAAAACTACAACGCAAATACACTCCAAAACGCACGGCGCACAAAGTTGCAGCTTCGCCTGTGGATGTAATATTGAGTTCGTCGTTCATGTTTTTGTTTAATTGGCAGTTTTTTTGCCTAAGATATTCAATAACTGTAAAAAAATAACCTTATTTAATATGGACGTGTGAGTTGCGTTTAATTACATTGAAATGAATGGAATTTTAGCTTTGGATTTAAAAAAAAATAAAATAGAATGTATGTGGGTGGTTTGAGGCTTTGGCTGCAATAATAGGCAAACCATAAGGTTTTTTTGCCACGACGGTTTCTCGTCTTGTAACCTGCTTGTCATCAGTACGAAGAAATCACTGTAAGGAGTAGTATAAATCCTGAACGCTGTAGCATTCCCTGACTGTGCCATTTCCTTATGAATGCACAAAGACTGTGGTACCCACCGCACACACCAGTGATGGGAAGCAGAACTGATAGTCTTTCGGCTAAGCTTTTTTGCCGTGTGTGGCTGTCGGATGTTCATGCTCAGGCAAACAGACAACACACACACAGAGACATACACACACAGACGCACACAAAATCGGTCGCCGGAAACTTGGAAAGAGACTCAAGCTTCCGATAAGCCACCGTCAATGCAGCACTGGCAATATCCCCCTCCCAGCTGGGCTGCTTAGGTACACGGTTTCACGCAGAAAGACAGGGCTACTCATTAAAAGAAGAAGTCTGATCTCAGGGGGTTGAATTTTAGGGGTGCCAAGGGGCTGAGCCACAGTTACTCCTTTTATTGTATTATTTTAACCCACATCGCGGAGCTCCGTTGTCAGCGAAACAGAGCCGCGCTGCCGCTCTGATGTGGATGTAGTCAGGCGAGTTTCGGCATCAGCTGCTGCTGCTATAATAAAAAAGGGAGACAGACTTTGGAGACTATTTTGCACTCGTACCTGCCACTTTCACGGCCCCACCTGACATACTCTGTAGCAACATTTGCACAGCACCTCGTTTTGGGAGTATGTTTCTGACTTGCCAAGCGAGGTAGGCGTATTATAACAAAAAAAAAAGAGTTTCAGAATTGTTTCAGAGTGGTAAAGATATGGGTCGTTATGCAATTTTGAGCAGTTTTTTTCCCTATTTGTTCAATAAAGTATCCCCTGAATAAACTGCTCATGAATGTCTGTCTGGGAAATGCATTTCTGCAAAGGCATAGCTGACGTTTTCGATTCAGATCCGCCGTAACAATAAGCTGAATCCATATTAATAAACGTCTGACAGTTTTGTTTGTTTGGTCCCTAGGGGAATTATGACCTACCGTCTAAGCCACCGTGCAGACCTGGATTCTCAGAGAGTTTTTATACAGTGTTCGTTTCGAGGGATATACTACAAGGTCAGAGCATTCTCAAAGGTAAGACATGCTATCTCTTTACAAAGTATGCAGCTGTTCTTTCTGGTGCTCAGAGACCGACCTGGGGCATTCCGTGAAAGGGTGGGAGAGAAATACATAATGTTTCTCTGCTCGACATTGCTGTTTAGCACGTCCTTTGTGGAGCAGCGTCGCATTGTTTAAAAATAAATGGCAAAAGAATGTTGCAGTAGATAGTGCCCCGGTACGGCAATGGGGCACCGACATGGGGAGTTACCTGAAATGTACGCACCGGTATTATACCAAATACGCAGCATCTGGCGTGCAACATGCGGAGCGAGGCGTGCGCACCCTTGGACACTCCATCGCGCAATGCACATGCACGTTCACACACACACAAGAGGGAGGGGGGATTCACCTGTCCAGCCCTTTACCATGTGACCAGGAAGGGTGCATTTATCAGTTGCGCTTCACCCATCAAATGGGCGTTTGGCCGGGAGTGCGTAAATCGAGACAGAGGCCCGGCCTTCGGCGGCCGCAGCCCCAGCCGTGCCGCCCCACAGTGTCCCTGTGACAGTATTTTTTATAACTCTCGTCCAGCTGGTTCATGCTGCTTGCCACACGGCAGCTGGAGGAGGAAGCTGGGCTCACGATCTGCTGCTCCGTAACGGCGCTTAAGGAATCTAAAGGAGGACCTCTGAGGGTTTTTTTATGGCTGCTGAAAAAGCGCTCGTTATTATTATTAAATTGGTTTTAATGCTTCACCGTTGTCATTTTTTCATGATTGTCAGGGGGAAACGATCCTCTCCTTACCGACCTTTTTTGCCGACATCGGGGGAAAAAGCACGCCGCTTGTGGCATTGTGTGCAGCGAGGCCTCTCCTCGCACGGCTTGCTGTGTAATCGGAGGCAGTTTTAAAGTAGAAATATTTATGGGGAACTGTATTAAATTGGTCTTAATGCATAGATGTTGTGATCATTTCTTTGATGAATATTTCTTGCTTCAGTGGCAAAATCAGTTATTCTGTGAACAGCGTTTAAGGGGAGAACAGCCGATAGTGCGGAAAATCTAATCAATATCTCGAAACTAATTCAGCACACAGGCTTCTAATATAGGCTAACAGGTATTCTCTATTGATCAATGCTGTATTTTACTGTAGAAAATCTTTGTTTCCGCGCTGTAGTGACTGGATCTTTGGTCGCATGCGTGTAGTAATAGGTTTTGTTTGCCCGATGGACGCCTTAGATTTTACAACCAATTAATAGGCCTACTGTTACGCAAGCAATATTTAAATCAGACACTTCTTAATTTCTTTATAGTAGTTTTAATCACATCTAATGACGTATAATAAATTTTAATGATGTAAAAAAACAGTTTTTATTTTATGGCATCTTTCTGGGCAGTGTGTAACTTACTGGGTGACTCATTCTGTGGTTACACATGGTTTGACAGACATGGAGTAATGAAACAGAAAAAGAAAATATCCATCCAGTTCTTCTGTGGGCCTTTGGTGGATCTAAAACAAGGCAAACAGAGAATATGGGGTTTGGATTTTCATTAAGGTATCTGCATTGTATGGCCAGTTATTTGGCTTATATGCGATTTGAAGACTTTCTGAAATGTTTTGTTCTTTAATGGTTCCTGTATTCTAATTTCCCTTTGACATTAAACCTAGTATTTAAACTGAAATGTTGAGTAGTTTTGACTTGAAGATGAATCCTTTGCATGCCTTAATTGAGGCTTTTGTTTGTTTAAATGGTAAGGAGAGAGTTAGACTGATATGCCTGGACGGCGGTCTCTGTCCGTGACTTGACTATGATCTCAGTGTCCACCTTTGGTTCCTCAGCCACCATCTTTCTTTGTTATATGTAAACAGAGCTCTCCCTGGATGAAAGAGTGCTGTCTTTATTATGTGAGATAGACGACCTTGTCTGCAATAAGCCAGAAAGCAGGCGGATGAGAGGCGTGAGAGTGTGAAGCCAAAGTGGATTTTGAGGTGTCAGTCGTGGGGGGTGGGGGTGGGGGGGTACCCAGCTGTGGTGGTTGGGGTGAGTAAGAAAGACGCAGGATGTGGACTCCGTCTGGAATCTTTGTTCTGGAAACGGGACCACCAGCGACATGAAATGAAAGCGTGTGTGTGTGCGTGGTAGTGAAGTTATCAGCCCAGCAGGGGGTGTTAACAGAGTTCTGTCGGATTATCATAATGTGTTTTTGCTGAAATACAAACTTATGGTTCGGCAGCCAACACCTCCTTCATTTGCAGTGGAGTAGGGAATGAAGCGGTCGTCTTTCTCAGAAAGTTTCTCTTTTTACCGTTTAACTTCTTTTTGAAAAATACACTTTGAAAATCCCACGAGAAGATTGAAGTTTTGCCAGTTCTCATATTTACTGGCCTTTTTTTTTGTTTTAAACTCGAACGTTTAGTTATTTGCTGTGGCGTCTGTCTGAAGCTAAAAGCTTTAAGTCGTGCTTGGAGATCTGTTATCATCTGTCTGTCTTAAGAATTGTTAAGAGCGTGTTCGAAGGGTCTGGGGAGAGGTGAAGCCCCAGCGCTGCCTTTAAAGAGCATGTTCGACCCAGAACCGCAAGTGACGAGAATAACTGGCCTGATCAATGCCAGCCGCTGCACGGAAGGTGATGCAGCGGGGCATGCGAGAGGCACATGCTGCGTGGAAGCATTAGCTTTGGCCCAATGAGAAGCCCAGAGCAGCTGCACAGCACAGAGCCCGGGCCCGTGGCGCTCTGCCCATTTCGACACACTTCTCACACCGGAAAATCTCAGGAATCAGCACCGATCGCTACCTCTGAGCAGGAAAAGACGCCCAGTTCTTCCAAGCTGTAGGCATGTCCAGAAAGAGGGGTAGGCTTATAAAATGCTTCTATCGATACTCGGGATTTAATGTCGGGACTCATCAGGAAGCTTTGACTTAAGGGAGCCCTGCCAGGCAGCGTCCCCACGCCACCACAGGCTGCCTACCTCTGTTGGTCCTTGCCACCTTAGGCAGACTGTACCATCCGTGTGACAGGGGAGGTCGCTTGGCTGCGTCACTATGGGCTACATTGGGGTGGCTGCCTGCCTCCCTGCCTCCCTACCACTCTGGGCGGACCGTACCATCCGGGCATCAGGGGAGGCAGCGGGGCCGCGTCACTATGGGCTGCGTTGGGGCGGCCGCCTGCCTCCCTGCCTTCGTCACCGGCTGGGTAGGGGCGGACTGTACCATCCGTGCAGCAGGGGAGGCAGCGGCTTGGAGGGGTGACCCTGCACACACCTCGGGACTGGGAAAAGGCTCAGTGTGAACAGCCCATGTTCTTCCTACCCAAGCGGAAAGCTTTAAGCAGGGTGATGGAGCCTGACCGCAACCCCCGGAGCTCCCTGCCTCTTCCTGAGCCAGGTCTCAGACTTAGTCATAGTCAGATCTTGAAGTTCCCTCCTTCACAAATCATATTATGAGAATTACCACATTTCCTCCTTCCAGAGTGTAATAGTGCAATAAGTACTGTTTGGAAGCAAACTGGAATATGAAAAAAAGAGGCATCTTGGGAGATCGGAGTTATAGCTGCAAAGAGACACATTCGTATTGAACCACTCCCTCTGTAAGTCACACAGCTCAGGAAATGCTTTCTGCTTTCAATTTGATAATTCACTTCAATCTGATAAGTACATTTTCCCAATAAAAGCAGGCAGGGAGGACTAGGCATGAAAGGTGAAATTTGTGCCACGACAAACAACTCATTTCATGGACTTCAGCTGCCGCTCACCTCCGTTGGTGGGGGGGGGGGGGGGGGGGGGTG
>JAODUD010000107.1:7404565-7417579 GCA_026784285.1 Stomatorhinus walkeri
ACTTCAATGAGAAATAGCAGTGATTTTGTTTGATTTGGGTCAATTGACCCAGTCAGTCTTTCTAGTGTTAAAAAAGCATGAGTAGGGTATATGCACAGAGGGTAAAGAATACACAGCAGTTAGGGTATATACCATGGGTAGGGTATGCACAGAGGGTAAAGAATACACAGCAGGTAGTGTACATACCATGGGTAGCGTATGCACAGAGGGTAAAGAATGCACAGCAGGTAGGGTATATACCATGGGTAGGATATGCACAGAAGATAAAGAATACGCAGCAGGCAGTGTATATACCATGGGTAGGGTATGCACAGAGGGTAAAGAATACGCAGCAGGCAGTGTATATACCATGGGTAGGGTATGCACAGAGGGTAAAGAATACACAGAAGATAGGGTACATAGCAGGGTTGGAAAATCTTATCCAGAAAGTGCTGCTGTGTATGTGAGTTTTTGCTGCAACTCCCTGATTAAATAACTAATTAGAGGTCTGATTGGCTGAAAAAACCTCACACCTGGGTTTGAAAAGCTGACCTAAGGGTTGTCCCAAACACCTGCATACACACTGACCCTTTGCAGATAAGATTGCCCTTTTTACTTTCACATATACCTTTTACTCAAGTGACACTCATTCAGAGGAAGGTATGCGATGTAATGCACCCCACGTATCAGCAGGTGACAGGGGTGAAACCACCAGCGTTACGGCACATTGACATTAACAGCCTGCTGATTCTGCTACTGGGGTGGTAAAACAAAGTGCGGGGGGGGGGGGGGCATTCAGGTAGGAATCCAGTCTATTAGAGTATAGAATATGAAAAGGCAGTGAATATCTATGATAGAGGTGCAGGGTTTTTATAATGGATACGAACTGTATATAATGGTATATACCCCCAGGATGTCAGCTCTGGAGAAAATAGGCATTGTTCCTTTGCAGAGCACAAGGGAAAGGTGATTATGGGGAAACGGGCCCTTAGAGGAATCCAGTGGCTGATATGGAGGCTTTGTGGTTTGGAGATGGGGAGGGGGCTCCACTCTGTGGAGATGATGACACCTCTGAATAATTTTTAGGCTGAATTTACAGTTACTGTGAGGGCTCACTTTCCCAAAGCTTTAGTGCTTAGGGAGCTGGTCACATATTTAGATGCATCCTATAACACACCAGCCCAGGCAAGGGGAGAGGATGAAGGGTCCAGCCCTTAATGGGAAGTGATAGGCGTGACTTCCTGCAGCCTATCATGATGAAAAGCAGATGGATCGAAGGCCAGAGAGAGCTTTCAGTCATCCTCTGCTGTTTTGTGCGTGTGATATTTATGTACCTATTAATCCTAGGAGAAGATTGTATGAACAGGGCTCCAAAAGTGTCCCTGTATACGGCTCTCCTAAACCATCGACAATTGACCAGGTTCCAAATGCAGGGTGTCAGGGCTGTGCAGCTAAATGCTGTTTCCTGGTGGCTCCCGGTGCAGTGAAGAGGCAGAAGCTTGCAGACCATCACAGTTGTCACACAAAACATGGCAGCAAAGGCCTTCACTGTATGTCCTCATAGGGCATAAGAATGCAGAAATGCAGTGTCAAAATCACTGTCAAGGTGCCACTGGACATTACACTCAGATTTCCTCTTCTGGAACCAACATACATTATATATATACTGGGCATAGGCCCATATAATTTGAAAAGTAGTCGCTCAAAATGTCCCATTCTTCTTAAATACAAAAATCTGGTGAATTT
Organism: Stomatorhinus walkeri; assembly: GCA_026784285.1. Classification (NCBI taxonomy): domain Eukaryota; kingdom Metazoa; phylum Chordata; class Actinopteri; order Osteoglossiformes; family Mormyridae; genus Stomatorhinus; species Stomatorhinus walkeri. The sequence goes on from JAODUD010000107.1 coordinate 7,406,291, forward strand.
CTGATTAATAAATTAGCATATTACGGCTGTGAGCTACCATACAGTGCAGTTACTTTGTCACTGTAAAATAACAATCAACATCCAGCTTGCTCCATAAATGTGTGGGCAAACACACACACATGGACACGCACACACACACATGCATGCACTCACAAACACACACACGCGCACATAAACACACACACCTGCATGCACTCACAAACACACACACGTGCACACAAACACACACACACACAGACATTCACGCAATAACACACCTAGGTTTGTAATTATATCTTTGTGGGGAAAACTCTAATCCCAACATGACGACCTTAACCCCAACCCAGCCTTTATCATAACCATAAGTCTCCAAAATACGAGACTTTTGGTATTTTTAGTTTTTTGATTGCATTCACAGATCATGGTGGGGGACATTTGGTCCCCACAATGTAATATAAACATAATACACAAACAGACACGGTAAGAGTGTTACACTCAATATTCCTCCTATTTTCTTAGTCACTCTCTTTCCCTCTCATTCACGGAGGCAAATCAAACGTATTTATGGCAGCTACGCTGGGAAGCAGCCTCCGCAAGACGTCCTTTAATTTCATTTCCTAAATGCCAGCGACAAATTTATCAAATGAGCTGAATCGAATCAGAATTTTCCGGCGCTCCATCCGTCACGCGGCTTGCTTTGGGAGGCGTGGGCGTTGTTGACCCCACTTGCAGGCGCCGCTTGCGGGAGGAGCAGGAGAGGGGAGTGGGAGAAGGGAGGGGCGCTCTATTAACGTTATTCTGTTTTTCAATAACAGTGCATTGTTTGTACATAATTTGAAACATGTTTGGAGAATGGAATGTTTATTCCCCCCCCCCCCTTAATCCACACTGGCCCTCGCTCCTCACTCTGATCTCCAGTTCTTGGTGCTAGATAACATCCAGGTTGTCAAGTGGCTTGGAGCATTCGCTGTCACCCTAATTGCCTGCTCCTGAGGCCAGAGATGTAGGTGTAATTGCAGTACTAGAGAACTCTGAGGCACTATGCTTTTAGTCCACTTATCTGTTCCTCTGGAGTGATTATAGTCTGTTTCCACCAAAGCAGCCTCATCAACATTTCTCTGCCGTGCCACTCTTTGCGAAAAAAGTTTGCTTTAACTGTATGAAAACTGGGCGTCACTTAATGCTGATCCAAGTGAGATACAGAGCTCAAGCCGTGTGTATCCCTGGTAATGCACATTAGTGGGAACTGTATTAAAACTAACTTTTTATTTTTTATGCCAGCACTAGATCAAGATAATGGCTAATGGGGACTTAACTATTAATATATTAACTAGTTGTAACTCAATAATGTTAAATATTAAATGAATGTTAAATATCAGGTAAATATTATTTTTATATTTAAAGGTAGAGGTATATGTTTATAACAGACCTTTTGTGTGGTTCATTGTGAAATCCTGACAATTGGCATAAGATATAAATGACAATGACATGTGGCAGTTTTGGCCCTGGGCAGCATTTCCTCCAGGGGTCCCTGTCTGTACGGAGCAGATTGTTATGCTGTCGACCTCAGCGGTCAGCGCAGAATGAAATCTACTGAATGCAGAAGTGCGGGTTTGGACCACGAGTAGCGTGTGAGATTCCAAAACACTGTCTACTGCACTCTTTCCTTCCTCATAATATCACCTCCCTCATGGGGCGAGGGCCGCAGCAAAGGTGTCACCTGGGCTAACGAAGGCTGCCCTCCGAATGTCTGCGATTAGATCAGGGCTTTGCATGCGCTTAAAGGAAGAATAAAGGGGCAGAGGATGGCTATTTCAAAAGAGTTTTCTATTGACAGCTGGGTTATTCATCGCAGTTTAGAGTCTCTCTCATGACAAAGCGCCACCAGTCCTTCAAGAAAGACAATATTAAGACTAAATAGGTAGGAAAAAATAAATAAATAAATAAAATAAAAAAAGACTAAATAGGTAGACTTACAGATAGTTAATCCTTTACTGAAAAAAATTATGAAGGAGATAAAAAGTATAGAAATTGTTAGAGTATATGGTGCTCTTGGCAAGTAACTGTCCAGCAAATTGCAGGGCCCTTATCTGCAGACGTGGGCTGGAATAGTGCAAGCTCTAGGACCCAGCAGTGTCAGTCTCTGCTGCCCGCCCAACATCACAGAAAGTGCTCTGTGGGCCCTTTGAATAATAATCTTCAGGGAGGTGGGGCCTGTTTTAATCCCCCCAGCTATGGGTGTCCTGTCACGGCCCGTGACGAAGGATGGGGCTAGAGTGAATGCTAATGGGGGGGTCACCCCAGCAGTAGTGAGGTCATGGAGGAGAGGGTGTGTGGGGGTGTACGGGGGCGGGGGCAGGGCTGCGGGTGGATGCTAATTCACCTGTCACACCTAACCAGGCGGTGGGGGTACGGATTCATGCAAAATGCTGAATTTCCCTTTCGCTCCATCTTCCTGTCTCCTCCATGCCTTTTCTCCCTTTTATCTTCTCTGCCTGCAGAAACAGTGGCCTAGCACTGAATGGTGGGATGTGCGCGTTAGCTAAACAGTCCATCCAGATAATGGAGTTCTTAAAGCATCCACAATCCACAGTGAGCTCCATCCATATCCGCATACCTGGACACCTCCTACAAGTATCTCCGTCTGCTTGGAGGGTTTCTCATCCTGCTCTTGGAGAGTGGCCATTCATTTATCTGAATACATAAAAAATAAAACTTCAATCTCAAAGTCAAGGCGCTAAAATTTTGCTTTGAAGTGCACAATGTTTCACTGCAGCAAAGAGAAGATTTATATTGATTTTGTCTTTACATGAGCAAATGCACGTTATCCCAGTTAAACTGAGAGGCTCGCTAATGGTTCCTCGGTGCTGGGGTACATTATGCCCCCAATGCTGTACGATGTGCACTATGCAAATGCATCGGGTTAATTTCAGCACAGCCGCCTCTGTGATTTACTCTTTTACTGAAGTACCTTTACAGCCTGCTTGGGAGTACTTTAAGTTTTAAAGGTTGGATTAACTGTTTACTTATGTTACAAATGTATGCTGGTTATCCCATGGGTTGTGATGAAGGAGCTGCCCGTGTTGGACGTTTTCGGAGAGCAGGGAACGATGCCTGAGGTGATTCAGAAGCTCTTAAAATCTTCTAATAACACTGGAGCTTCGGAAATTTCAGCTAGCATTCAGAGGTGCCTGAAGGGCTTATATTCAGTGATGGCGCTCAGAGTTATTTATGTAAATTATGCAACCCACAGCCACAAAGAGGGTTTTTGTTGCTTATTTATTTAGACCAGATAATACCAAACAGACCTGTATTTAAAAAGGGTCAAATGTGCATAAGAATGTCTTGAAAAATACATTGTTAGAGGTATAAAAAAATGCAATCCAATGAAAATTATGTAAATATTTCAAACAAATATATAGTAATAAAGGTGTAAAAATGTAGTAAAATATGAACTTTATAAAACTGCAGATCCTGTTATCGATTCAACCCTAATGAATAATGGGTAACACTTTACTTGGAACAGGGATAAAGTAGTAGTCCTCTCTTGCTTAACATACTAATTAACCAGAAATTGCTCAAACTCCTACCAAGTCAGGTAATTAGGGAGTTTCTTTGACATGTATAAAACTTTGCAGAAAACACTCATCTGGATAAAATCATTCAGGCCCTGAAGTAACAAAATACAAAATTTTGTAAAGAGGATCACTGAAACAGAACGATTATTTGCAACAGTAAACAACAGTAATGACTGTAGTGGCAGATCGTAAATATGTAAGCAAGCAAGTGCATGTAGAATGTAATACAGAGGTTACATTATGCCTTTGCAATGACTGAGCTATTTTGCTGTTGTTTGGCTTTTCATTGTTCTAGAAGTAGCTGGACTGAAATTGCATATGCAGGATTCACATGAATAGTTTTGTCATAAGCGGGCATTTGTAGGCATCTAGCGTTGTTTCTGTGGATCCCGGCTACCTTTCATCTTAACACTTTTCTTGTTACTTTGTCCAAATGAGGCCTAACACCCTGATCATGAGTACAGCGCTCACCCCAAGGCTTAAGTCTCCGCATTTCTGGTGACAAGCCCCGTTCCTTAATCCCTACACCAGCAGTGCCACAGAGCCTTCTTCCGGCACGGCTGGACGAGTACAGCGTCACCTTACTGACCTCCCGTGACTCTGAGCTGTTGGTTCGTATGACTTTCAGTGGCACCACCTTGAGGCCCAGGTTAGCTACACTCAGCAGACTCCTCATTAAGCGGATCCTGCTGTAGCTGCTAGCAGAGTCCAAGTCTGGGACTTTAGGTTTCATTCGATGTTATTAGGTTTTGTTCGCAAAACACTCTGTACTCCAGACAATGGTTTATTCTATTTTGGACTGCTCGCTTAATTTGAGATATATATTCTTGAGGGGGAAAAAGCTACACATTGAGCACATTGTGACTTCCTTGCACGCCTGGTGTCTTTCATCTGATGGCGCAAGACTGAGTAGACAGCAAAAGTCCACAATCATTACTGTATGAGGACACAAAACAGCAGCAGTTATAGAAAGGAAGGGAGGCATTTTATAAAGAATTTCTGGGTCTATAATGTCATGACCAGGATTAGTATGAGTCATATGGCATATAGGTTATTCTGACCTGCCAGAAAACCCCACTCATGGTTGTAATTAATCTGTCTAATTGTGACAGGGCACCTCATGTGAGGTACAGCAGTGTCGGGAATGCCCCTCCGTCTTGGCAGCTGACGGAAATGGGTGGCATATTGCACTCAGCAGGGATTCTCCTCAGAGGTTCATTTCGGGATGGGACGGGACGGGATGGGACGGGATGGGCTGGGAATGAGTCCCACAAGTGGGGGGAGGGGGGGGGTGGACGCAGCCCGTTCTTTATCTCAGCTCTCTGTTCTCCGACCAGCCACAGTGCCACCACCGGCATGGCAGATGACTTGATTTCTCCATTACCTTTCTATATACTTTATATATATATATATATATATACTGTATACTTCATCAAGACCTCTGTCCTGATTTAATCATGCTTCCCTCCCTAAAATGCTCCTGGGATCCTGGGATACGTCAGTTCTTCACCACACCACAGGGCCCGGAACTTCATTAACAAAGTTAATAATAAGGAACCAACCAAAAGACACATGCTTAGCTGTGGACGGACACGGCGCCTCTTACCAGTGCCGAGCTGAACAAAACGGACGTGACTGTGGACATAGAGCAGGATCAGGCGGCCATGGAACAGAATCACAGACACAGACAATAAACCAGGAGATCCAGATGTTCAGACTGCCTAAAATAACCAAGAATAAGACTCAGCCAGCAAGTATTGACTAGAGTTGACTTAAATAGGTTAATAGATTTCTAGATTAACATCAGATGTGAATGATAACTGACTGAAAGCATCAGGAAGTGAGAATGACCAAGGAGGATGACCACATCTGTGGCGGGTCATCTGCGAAGCGTGACTGGACCACATGTAACAGCTGCACTGTTATAACATTGTGAGCCGCAAGTTCATCCAACCCACCTCCACAGTCTTGGCAACTACAGAGACGCTCCCAGCTCCTTTTTTTTAATTTTCCAGAGTTCCGAATTTGCATGCAGTCAACTCAAGTACATGAAACGGTGTCACCAGAGATGCAGCAGATGGGAGTCTTGGAAAAAAAAAAACAAGAAATAAGGAAGCTCTGTAGTTCAGGATTGTTTTGAGGAAGTGATGTCCTCATACTTAAGCAGCTTTCTCTGGCCAGTGTACAACATACGATGGAATTGTAATGCTAAACTTCTAAGTGTGGATTGCTTTCGTTTCTGGCACTTTGGCACATATCTGAATAGATCTCTGTCAAAGGAAATTGACATTAATCATACTGTTGAAAAGAGAGGCTCTATCAAAAGCTTTTCTGGTTAGAAGTATCACTCATTGTACTGTTCTCTTTGCATATACATATAAATTGTTTATCAAAAGCTTTTCACTCATATTGTTCTGTTAGCAATCTCTCCTGCGTATAATGTTGAGAATGACTATGGATGGGTCCATAAATATTTGTGTTTACACTGAGCTGAATTAGTGTTAGCGGAGCTGGCTGGAGGCGTGAGGCCAAACTGGCCTGCTCTTTCAGCTTCCCGACAGCAGGAGGCGTTGCTGTGTTCATTGTAGTCACAGAGAGCATAAATCCTGGTGCTACTCAAGCAGGCCTTGATGAATTTTTCCAGTGGATTTGGCCGCGTGCTGTCCCATTCTGTTATGTTAGAGTGGTTTGTCCGCTGTACATAAATGTGAAAAATCTTCAGTCAGGGTGGGATAAGGCTTGCGAAAGGAGCATGAGCAACAGTGCTTTGGTACGACCTCTTTATGTGATTTCAGTCTTCCCTGAAGCCACACCACACCCTGGGCACCGGGCACCGGGCGGAACATATATGTGGTGCTGTGCTGCCGCAGCTGTCGTGGAACGTCGTGGACCATCCAGAAAAAGCGTTGCATTAAGTTCTGAAGAACGGAGTGAAATCTTTGTGCCACCGTTGCAAGGGAAGGGACAAGGTGCACAGGGGGACAATAGGAGAAAAAAAAACATGTAAATAAAGGACAGAAGCAGAGCAGTGTAGCAAAAGAAGACGATGCGAGAGAATTTTGTCCCTCAGGTTTCCCAGCAGAGGTGGTTAACCTCCGTGGACATATGTTGCTTTAGGCCTGAATATTGTCTTTATGACATACTCATTATTGTCTTTATTACACACTATATATGTATACTACATACTACATATACTATATGTATACACATACTATAATATAACGGCATTTCCCCAGCCCAGAACTCCAGGCACTGATTGTGTGATCAAGGCTTTTCCTGAAATTCTTGGCTCATCTCGCCCCGTCATTTCAAAATGCTTCTGCTGCTCTTGGCTCTCACTGTGATGAGAAATTCATCCTGCCTGGAACAACAGGTCATATTTGATTACAGGCGGCAGAGAACAAAAAGCGGGCGGCATGAAGCTACGGCGGCGCTATGGGGCTGAACACGTTCGGCGTTAATGGATTGTTTAGGACTAATTCTCGCCCGAGATCATCTCTTTTCATCAGCAATCCGTGGTGCTTCTTCAAAGTCAACCTGACAGCCCATTATGAGAGTAGACAAGCTGAAAAAAAAACATGTCAAAATATAATACTTTAAAAAATGTAGTTTTTCTATTTAGGTGCCACTTTAAGTGAGAGAATGATGCCGAATCAGTGTCCTCATTAACAGAAGCAGATGAAGTGGAAGTTGAGGGATAAGAAAAGATACCGGTGATGGTAGCAGGGACACCAATTAAAATGGCTTTTCATTATGTTAGGGCTCGTATTGAACTGAAGTAAACTGAAGCTGCAGACTGTTTTGTTTATGGTAATGTGACTATAACTGTAAGAGCATAAATCGTGGCTCATTATATTCTTCTTTTCTTCTGCTTTTTTGTCTGTTGTAAATGCGGTTGGTGTTCGCTGCCTCTCCCCACGACATGGCTGACGGGACGCGCGCTGATTAAGCCTGAAAGGCTGAGCCGCTTGTTGTGTTTCTCCGGCTCCGATTCCCATGTGAGCGGGGAAGCTGTCGATCCTTTCCCTCTGCGCACAGGGGACTGCGCCTGCTTTTGAAGAGCATCTGTTTGAATGAGAAATTATATCTTAATCGTCCCCCGGGGAGCCCCAATAAAAATGAGCCGCCGGTGACTTTGAGTTGGGAAATTAAGATACGCACGACGTCTGTAGGTGGGGCTGGAAGCTTCCGGTATTTTCCCCTGCACCGGGTGGGCTTCTGTTTCTCAGAGCTGCACAGCAAGGTCGTGGAAGCAGTCAGATGGTGTCCTGCAGGGCCTGAAACTTTAACTATAGCTGTAGGCAGCCCCCCCCCACTGCACAGTATTCCAAAAACAACTACCAGAGGAGGCTACAGATATTAAAAATTCGTTTGATTTGCAGGAGTGAGATTGATCTGATTTGTGCAGAATGTAAAAGACACCCATTTTAACTGCTGCAAAATAGTTGTCTACTTTTAAGTCAGCATATCATGCAGACTTTGAGTAATGTTACTTTTAAAAAGTACTTTATTCATTATTGTATATACACATATATTTAATTACTTATGAATTGATAGCTTATGGATAATGGATTGAATTGTGAATCGCTGTGAAATTTTAAACAATCATGAACTCTAGAACTCAGCTAGTTCACTTTTGAAGTATCACAGAATAGATGCTGCTTTTTATAATTTCTTTTCTTGGAGAGGAGGAAATGCCTGCTGGGCCTTGAGTTTGACATCTAAGCAGTTTGGAATTAAACAAAAGTTCTCAGTGGGTTTGGAGACAAAAGCCGCTGAAACCTCTAATGGCTGTGGCCTCCTACCTCTAATGGCAGGCCTCCTACCGCTGAGTTTATGTCCTAGTGTAAAACAGACCATGGCTGAAGGACAATGTTCCTAAACATTCTCCTGCATGGGTTTAAGGCTTGAGAACTGGCCAGCGTGTTTTTTATCGTACCTTCAATATTCAGCACAGTTGCTGAATTTCCCCGATGCTTTCAATTCTGGAAAATGAGCTGAGAGCTCAGTAGAAAGAGGTCACCCCCACGGAGACGTGCGGAACCCTCCCGTTCCCGTTCCCGTTCCGACAGGTAAATGCGGAGATGCGCTCCGTGGGCCGCCACGTGTGGTACAGGAAGACCTGGTTATCGAGAGGCCCGGCCTGCTAGTTAGCTAAACGGAGCTGCGGGACAATCGACCATATAGCTGGTGAGAGTTTCCTCTTTTAGTAAGTCACAGTTCATGAATCACTGTTTTGCTGTCACCAATCACCAGATCACCAGCCTCATTATCAGGGAGATATATGTCATTTCCTGCTCAGTCTGGGCTGTTCCGTTGGCTGCCCTCGCTGGCCCTTTTCTAGTTAGTGGAGTGCCGTGCCGTATACCCACGCGGGGTCTGCGTGCAGCATGACATATACCCACGCGGGGTCTGCGTGCAGCATGACGTATACCCACGCGGGGTCTGCGTGCAGCATGACGTATACCCACGCGGGGTCTGCGTGCAGCATGACGTATACCCCCAAATCCTAAGAAAAGACTGGCACTGGCTCCTACCCTCTCTCTCTCTCTCTCTCAATCTCTCTTGCTCCCTCACCGTCACGCCATTCCCTTTGCCGTCACATTGCACTGATTACTACAAAATTCGCTGGTGCTGTCCTACATACGCAGCTCACGATTAATGTAGTAAATCTCCTGCAAACATTACAGTTAATTCTTCCCAGCCAAACTTCTCAGCGCCCACAGAATAATTACGGCAGAGCTGGATATTGGTATTGCAGGGGTGTAGAATTAGCCAGTGTTTGCAGGACCAGCGTATTGCGTAACACCGTGTCCAGTGTTCTGTTCTCCTTACAAGAGAACAAAATTAAATTCTGCGGGGGAAAAAGGATTTTTGCTAAGAGTTAGCATGACATCTCTGTTTACCGACTGAGTCTGTAGCTTATGATTATGATTGCCTGCATCATACAGTTGTAATAGAAAAGGCGGGGGCGTGTCAGTCAAACGAGCAGCCAAAGAGAAGCCCCACTCTTGATCCGAGTGATGCATATTCATGTGGAATTACAAGGCTTCATAAAATGCTGAATTATCTTTAATGAAGTTGCACGATGCAATGTTTATAAGAAGATCAACACAGATGTTAGATGCTTTTAATGTACCGAATCAGCCTCTACCAATTGTCTGATGGCTTTTAATTACTGAATGTAAAACAAATGGAAGGAGGCCATTAACCACAGCACATTTAGATTATAGTTTCATGGAATGATGCATAACTCCACAGTCTGCCCTTTAATTGGTGCTATTAATATTAGTTAAACTTTTAATACCTATTTATTAAAACTTTAAATTTTTGCCTTGGCTAATGTGAACAGAATTATGAATTTCAAAGGGCCATGTTCTATAAAAAGATTTTAAAATAAATTATTGATGCTTTACCACTTCACTTAATCTGCAAGAACTCATTCCTAATTTTTTTTCTTAAAAAATTGCCCAGAGGTCCATTATTAGATTGAATTTGGAACATTAAATACAAGAAAGTTCCTTTGTTCTATGAACAATTATATTTAAACTGCTTAGTTGCCATACTTCATCTATTCTGCTATGCTGGATAAATGTGCTGATGCATAGAATGGGACATTAAGAATTCCTTTTCCCAAAATCAAGAATTGCTCTGGGTCACTGTGTGTGTCAGTGCAGCCTTTAGACATGCACAGATACAGCAACATAGATTCAGACATTTCATTTTCTTTTAATGCAAAGAAACAGTTTATATTCAATTGTCTGACTGTCAAATTTGCTCATGAAATAATCCATGCAACTGCTGTGTGTTTTCACATCCTTTTCCCATTTTGGAGGACATTATGAGCTCATTTAAATCCTTTCCGTCTGTTCTCGTGCTGTTTTCTGAGTTTTGTTGGCAGTTTCATAAAGATAGATGTTTTTCTGTTAAAGTTTCTTATCTTTTCTCCGCAGCCATTTTGCCATGTTTCTATGTGGTGTCCCGTGTCCCTCCTTTACTGGGACGAAAGGGACCGAGAACTCAAAGCTGCCCTTGGCGCCGAGCGGCGTAGCTAATGACGGCGTAATGCCCGCCTGTGAGGCTGGGTGCACCTCCCTCCGTCCTCCCTTCTTTGACAGAGTCTGACCTGTCACAGCCCTCCCTGGGGACAGTCAGCCCAAGCCTTGTCATTTACACAAGTGCTGTACCATCACTTTGAGGATAGTCTGTAAAGTACATTGTCAGTCGTACCTCAACTGAATATTTTTAAACTCTTTAGAACTCCGTATGGAATTCATTCCTCAGCTCATGGATAATTTATACCCTCCATTTATATACCACATAGTCAGCACTGAGGAGCCCGCCCAGCCTCACATGTGCAGCATGTGGCCCATCAAATGTAAGCAATGCAATGTATTGCAAATATTGTAGAACACTGACCACATCATTACATCGTGACCTCGTATTAAACGCCGTCGCTGTGGGTGAGCCTTTCCAATCCGATGAAGTGAAACTTGGCCGACGTATAACTTGACTGCCCTTTCTACTGGGCAGATAAAGCACACAATTTTCCATCAAGCAATATTACTGCAGTTTTCTGCTTAGCTGTGGCGTTTCCAAGCAGCGTTGCCAAATTTTGGTTTCACTTTCAGATACCTCTACAGTACGATAATAACACGTGTAATTCACAGGTCTCCATGATACATGACCCCCTCCAGCCACCCCAGGGCCCTTTCCACTAATAACCCAGATC
>JAODUD010000107.1:7417611-7429958 GCA_026784285.1 Stomatorhinus walkeri
CACGCCTCAGACTCAGAAGACCAGGGTTCGATCCCCAGCCCCGACCCTGTGGAAAGGACTTCAGGCCAAAAGCACCATATGGTGGGGCTTATTGTACCCAAGGACCAACCGCATTCTCTTGTCGGACTAGGATAGTTCCCTTCAATTATTGTTCCTCTTAGAAAAAACAGTCAATATATTCATTCAACAAGAAAGCTGATGACAGGCCGCCAAATGTGAAATTAAGTGATTACATAACAAGGCCGTTTGCATCATTTAAATAGCGTGCCATTGTCACAATGGGGAGGGGCACCGCAGCACAAATGTAGATTTGTATAAAGCCAGAATGTTAAGTTATAATATTTGTGGTAATCCCTCCCCAAGAATACAGTCTCTCGGAATGAATAACGAGCAGCAAACACATTCAGGATCTGTGCTACTGGAGCAGATTCTCCATCTACCATTGATTTCTGCCGCACAGAAGTCTCTCTGCTTGATGCCTATTGGGTGGGGTGGGTCCGCCTGCCGCTGCTCTTCTTTCATTTCACTTATTTATTAAGACCAGAATATTAGATTATCATCATCTCTGTCTCTATTGCCTTTGTTACTCATACTCTTGTTGTCTTTCATTGTTTCATTTCACTTTCTTTTTCTCGTATTTTCTTCTACCCCTTTTTTTCTTCCCAAAACTCTCAGTCCCTCTCGGTCCCCCCTCCCCCATCTCCCTCCGCCTATCCCTCCCTCCGTCTATGAACCAAGGAGCGGGACCCATCTAATTAAATATTAATGAGCTACTTATTAAAGGGGCAAATGGACACCACGGTAGTTTCCCCGCTCCCCCGGCCTACTTTCGAATGCTAATGAAGCACACATTAATATTTTAGTGGCAGACCTCCCTCAGAACCTCTGCGGTCGGTTTGACGGGGTGGCCGCAGATAACAAGGTCAGAAGCCTTGAAATAAAAATGACGGCTACCTAGCTGAGACCGTACACGTTTTTGCCCCAAAGGGATGACTGGGGAGTGTTTTATTATTCTTGCCTCTGTAATTATACCTGCCTGTGGCTCTGGGGATTTTTGAGTTTTGAGCGGGAGGAAGGCATCGAGCTTTTCCCGGCCATTCAAGGGAATGACATCACCCACTGATTGCGCATTATCATCGGAGAATGTAAACCATGCTGGGGTACAAGTTGGACTTCCAGAAGACGTTGAGGTTAGAGAGGTGATGGTGCCAGTAAAATCTATTAGAGATGTGCTGAAATATTACAGTGATATCCTGGTTATTTCTAACAAATGCACTCATTTGGTATATTTTAAAAAAATGATATGTGGAAATTTCCTGGCCTCTGGGTCCTAACTCACAAAAGCAGAGTGGATTCGGCCCTTTGGGTGAGGGTAGTAAGACAGCCATCAGCAAGTGAGGCTCTTTGAACGGCCCGTGACATCTTGTAAATCGGCCGGCTCGTGCTGGAATTCCCGCATGCCAGCAGGCCTGTAGCACACGTCTTCCGTGCCGAAAATGCTTCCCTTCGGAACAGCCATTGTTTGTGCAATAAAACGTCCCGATTCCTGGCGGCAATAAAATCAAAGGTAATAAACATCTTACTGTGTCACACCGAGACGGGGCACAAGCTCAGAAAGGCAGCGGCCGCTTTCTTACAGATGTGACTCGCTGCTTCTGTTACCCGTGCAGAGAAACTGAAGCCCTTCTTCACATTCAGTGGCCACTCTGTTAGGTACACCTACCTAATACCCGGAAGGGCTCACATTATGCTCCAGAACCTTTTGAAAGGTAGAAGAGAAGCCACCATTTTTGTTATTCTTGCACTTAGGGCCTCCATGTTAACTTTAATGAGTCTGGTCCTTCTTCTCTGACCTCTCTGCTGTTGTTTTCTGCCACAGACTGCATATTCTCTGACTGTGTGCTTGTTTTTTTGTGTTGTTTTTCACCCCATTCTCTGTAACTTCTGAACACTATGGCGGGTGAAAGTCCCAGGAGGCCGGCAGTTTCTGAGGTGCTGGAACCTCCGCGTCTGGCACCAACAATCACAGCACACTGGAAATCACTTAAGTGACACCCCTCAGCTGCTCTGATACATAACTGCACAGGCAGTGATCCTTGCCTGCTTGCTGCATGTATTCAAGTGCACCCACCCGATTGGCTGCTGCTTACATTAGCGAGCAGCTGTGCCTAATACAGTGGCGAGGAGCAGAGATATCAGCCGTGTGGGGAGTCAGGGTGTCTGGGAGAGGGGCAGGCCTGCTCTCTGGGCATTTTTATTGGCCACGCCGCTCGGGATGATCTCTGCTGTTGATGCTCTCATGTCTGTCCCACCCCCCCATTCTCTGCCTTTTTGTACTGTTGTACAGAGATATGAGCTGGTCCCCACGGCCTCTCCCAATCGATGTAGCTCCATACAGCACCAGATCAATGTGTGGCCACTCTTTAATAGAGCCGTCCCCCTCCCCGCCCTCACTGCCATTGCATCTGCGATCTTCCTTCTCCCTCGGTGCTGCGCAGGAAAACCCCCTACCCTTACATCAGCCTCTCTGGTTCTGTTCCCAACGTGTTCTGGCACGCCAGGCACTGGGTCTCAGCTAGACCCTTGGTATTTGGAGCTTTTTGCTCAATAGGCCTGGACTCTCTTGGCATCCCTGGGCACTGACCAGGCAGCAGTTGGGGGATTAAGTGACTTTCTGCTACAATTCGTCTGCAGCTCCGTAGCGCCTCGTCCTTTCGCCTGGCGCACACGTTCATTGAATAATTTCATGGGAACTGACGCAGTTTCCATCATGCACAAGTGAGGCACCAAAAACGGTTGAGGGATCCCGTGCTGTTTTGGCAGGGGAGGGGGGGGTCATGTCCTTGAGGAGTGGAGGCACACAACAGTCGAGTTCCGGAAAGTTCTTCATCAGAAATCGATGCCCATCACTGGGTCTTTATTTGTGCCCTTCAGTGACGTTTTTATCAGCTGAGACAGAAGTCCGTATATTGAGCACGGCCCCTTCGTGTCACTCTCCCACAAACAATTAACGCAAATAAAGTTGCCCGGCTTTATCTGGGAAAGGAGTCTCGTGTTCAACCTTGAGTTCCGCTGCACGGATGCCACCGACGGCCCTGCCGCCCCCCCTCACGGCGCAGGGCGGAGGCGCTGTTATCGGTCGACTGAAAGACAGTCTGGGTTGATTTCCCCAGACGCCGCTCCAACTTTGGAGAGTAAACACAATAATCACCCTGACCTAAGAGCATCATGGGTACTCAGGCTCCAGTCAGACTCCCTTTTACTTAATGCTCCGTCACTCCGAGTCCTAATTCAGCAAGTGTTACAGAGGCTGTACTGCTTCCTGTGATCTCTGCTGGCCCTGCGACCTATTGCGGGGTTAAGATGGTGCCCATTTCCGCATCTCTCTTTGATGCTAAAGCCGCTCAGGGAGTCCTTCGGGAATCCCCTGTCGGCATATCACACGCCCCAGGACAGCTTTCCTCTGAAAGAACAAGAGGCACTCGGGCAGATGGCCGTAACCTTCGGGGGTGAACTTTCCTGCACAAAGTACTAAAACTATGCCAGTTGGGGTGTGGGGGTGGGGGGGGGTTGGGTGTTGATTGCTGCCAAAACTTCTGCCAATATAACAGTGAATTGGATGGCATGATAGGCCATCGGTGCATCAGCTTCACACATCAGCAGGAATTCTTGGAAAAGTCAGACATATATCAGGATAAAGGGAGTCACTGCATTTTATTGCAATTTACTAGAATCCTGTGAAGGGTAAACTTCCATCCTTGGGCCCAAGACTGTCTGGGAGTGGCTCCAGCCTCCCCCACCCCAATGACCCTCACTAGGATACGATGGATGGATGGATGGATGGATGGATGGAATTTATATTTACTCTGAAACAGAGCAGTGACAGGACAACAAAGGTTTTATTAATGCATCCTATTTTTTAAATATAATTTAAACTCACCCCCCATGTCAGTCTTGTAATACTATTCTGCTGTATACAGGAAGAACTGTAATTGCATACCTGCACAGAATCCAAAATTGCATGAGTGCTATGAATTTATAAATGATTTAAGTCTTTAAGCATTATTCAAATGGCAGTTTTGTCTTACAATAATGAGATGACTTCCATTTGTAATTTTCCATTATATTTGAATTATATTTACATTTTTATTCTATGCAGGGGTTTAAAGATCAACCAGGCTAATGTGTTATTCATCTCCAAAGTAACAGGTGATAATATAGAATCTCAGGAGAGTCATGGGTAATAGCCTAGTGGAGTATGGTGTTCAGGAGTATACAGCATTCAGGCACCAAATAAAATAATACATATAATTATATATATATTATAATACATTTGAAATTTCCACAACATTGTGTTTGGACTGTGTAGAATGAAATTAATTGTTTAGGTAGAAATTGGAATTGAATTATTGTTTCAATTGTGCGCCCTTAAGATTATAGAGAATTAGCTATGATTAAATTGGCGTCCTGCCCAGGGTGGACACTGACTTGTACCCTTAGTTTCCCGGGACTGACTCCAGACTGCATTAGCTAAGTGCTTATGAAAGATTCTTGTTGTTCATGTTTTTTCCTCTTATTAGTAGCCTTCCAACCATCCTTCAGTCCGTGTTCCAATCAGTCATCTTGGACAGGGTCATGGGGGGGTCTAGAGATTGTCCCCCACCGCCTCGTCCTTCTTCACATAATAATAATAATAATAATAACTCCCTCATACTCCTGACGTCCTCGTCATGGGGGAGGGTGATCTTCCAGGAGTGTTCAGCCCAACTTAGAAGCTCTAGAAGTAATTCATTTACCCTGGAGTTCTCTATGATCAAGCTAATCTTGATGAGCCACTAGATTGGAGAAAGCGGTTCTACTGAGATGGAAGGCTACCAGGAAAACCCTTTTTTAACCCATGGTTAAAAAGCAAAATGAAAATCATACTGACTCAAACTTTTCCCAGGATAAAAGGTCTGTGTTTATAGGTGAGACAGACGTCTAAAAGTGAAAAATGAGCTACATGCTCCTTTGTCCACTGGCGGCAAAAGCAGCACTAACTCGAGTTTGGCTACTGCAATGGCTGCTGAACTGAGTAGTAGGTCAGGACATCAGACCCAACTATCTGAGGATGTTCCAGGGGCTCATCAACACCTGAAAAAAAACCACTGGTGTATGAAATGGACACCTGGAATGAACACTTCCTCATCCATACCTTATACACTGTAACAGAACTAGAAACAGAAAAAACACAATACAGACAAAAACTGCACAAAACATTCATACAGGAAGACCCCAACTGTCACGTCCTTGTGTAGGCAAGCCAGCAGGGGACGCGGCGACAAGGTCAGGCAGACCGAAGTCCAGCGATCAGGGGATTTATTTGGGCAAACAGGCAGAAACTCGGTAAAGACTTCAATGACAGAACTGGGGATACAAACTCTGATGTGGACAAGACTAAATGAAACAACAAGAAACAGCTGGTTACATCGGGATGACACACGAGGTTAACGAGGGGGCGTGGCACACAGGAGGACGGTGCGAGCAGGTCATAACACCAACATGAATATCACAGAACAAAGAATTGCAGATCAATCGTTATGAATATCGTTATTCCGCAAGCAACACTGGAAGAAATCAAACACCAAGTACCAGCCAAATTATACAAAAAAAGACATGATGACAGTGGGATCAGCACACATCCACACTGCAAAGAGCTGGACCACAGCCATGACACTTCACACACTGACTGGACGACCCACCTCAGTCCCCACAATATTACAAACACTAATACATTTGATAGAACGCTCACACTATACATAGGAACCGACCCCACCCAAAAACGACTGGTACTGAAAATGCGAGCATCCAAAAAAACTATAAATGACAGTAAATAACACATTACTAACCACATCATACTAAATACTCACATTCACTGCAAATGCACACAGTCATCGATGCAACAGCAGTCACCGCCACCACTCAATGTAGACTCAACTCAAGCAACCGAATAGGTGGCACCACAACATCACACCCGTCTAGCAAGCCGGCCTGGGAACGCAGATAGGAATCACAGATTTGAGGACATCAGATGTGACCTGGGTCGGCTAACACAATACAAGCAGAACAACACATCAGAAAAGCTACACAGTCACCTGAGATAAATATTCAAAAGGACTAAGGCACACATAGACAATGACCGCACACTTACATATATAGACACATTCAAACAGAAACTGGCAGTGAAATCACCAAGACTAAGAGGATACAATGATGGAATCAACAAAAAAAAGTCAGAACATACAATTTCAAAACAATGGAAAACAGTTCTACAAACATACACTAAACAAAACACCAACAGAAAACAATTGGACACCTATTCAGCACAGCCTCACACAATACTGGTCCTACCTATGGTCCAATGCAGTAGAGCACAATAGGAATGCCACATGGGTCAAGGAAGAAGAGCAAATAACAAACAGCATTACGCTGATGCCTTTTGAACAGACAGCGACTGCAGATCTGACACAAAAAATAAACAAAACACACAACTGGAAAGCAGCTGGTGTAGATGGAATACACAACTTCTGGTACAAGAAATGTATCACTCTGCACACGCTCATAGCGCTACATTTCACACACATACAAAATCCACAAGACACACCACAGTTCCTAACAGAGCGCATCACATACATAAACCCAAAAAACAAAAATACGATCCCACAAATTACAGACCCATCACATGCCTATTAAACATTGTACAAGATACTTGTGTCAAGTATAAATAAAATATACACTAATATCTCAGACAACAACATACTCGCAGATCAACCAAAAGGATGTCAGAGGATACACATGGGCTGTAAGGGACAACTTCTGATTGATTCCATGGTGCTCAGGAAGACACACAAAAAGCACAGTCATCAACATGCGGCATGTAGTGATTACAGAACAGCTTCTGATAGTGTCCCACATGCATGGGTATCACAGATATTACACATGCATTGGATCCATCTCCCACATACCATTCTTCAGACACTGACAACAACTAGACACTGGAGAACAACCTTACATCTTCACATCAACACGACCATGGATATAAATACAGTCTGCATCAGAAGAGGCATCTTCCAGGGAGATGCACTCAGCCCTCTCTAGTTCTGTCTTGCTCTTAACTCACTATCAAACAGACTCAACTGGACATACTATGGATATAAAACCAGCACCAGCATTACACCCGCTCACATTTATTCTGCATGGATGACTTGAAAATATCTGCTGGAACGAACATGCACTTACAACATCTGCTCCATATAACAGAGACATTCTTACAAGATATAAACCTGGAGTTTGGCCTGGACAGATGTAAAACACTCCATGTTGAAGAAGGATCCCTGCGAGAAGAATGCTTCACTCTCCAAATTGATTCAATGATGGAGAATGAGCTCTACAAGTACCTGGGATTCCAACAGGCCAAACTAACTGAGCATCAACATATATGCAATACCAGTACTCACATGTTCCTCTGGAGTAATACATTGGACATTCATAGAGTTACAACAGCTCCAAAGGCAACACACACACTACATACAGCACATAAACATCATGACCCCAAATGATGCACTGACAGGTTCACCCTCCCACAGGTGGAAGGAGCCTCATAGACACACGAAACCTCCACAATACACAGAGAAACACACTGAGAAGCTTCTTCCGCACAAAACAGAACACATCAGCAGTACACGATGCTATTGTCCATGTAGACACTAACTACACACCTCTTAACTTAAACAAAATGCGCAATAACACAGAACACATCAGCATTACACGATGCTATCGTCCATGTAGACACTAACTACACACCTCTTAACTTGCACAAAATGCGCAATAACACAGAACACATCAGCATTACACGATGCTATCATCCATGTAGACACTAACTACACACCTCTTAACTTACACAAAACGCACAATAACACAGAACACACCAGCATTACACGATGCTATCATCCATGTAGACAGTAACTACACACCTCTTAACTTACACAAAACGCGCAATAACACAGAACACACCAGCATTACACGATGCTATCATCCATGTAGACACTAACTACACACCTCTTAACTTACACAAAACGCACAATAACACAGAACACACCAGCATTACACGATGCTATCATCCATGTAGACACTAACTACACACCTATTAACTTTTACAACACGCACAATAACACAGAACACACATCAGCAGTACACGATTGTCCATGCAGACCACAACTACACACCACTTAACTTACACAGACCATATTACAACCCCACACCTCACAAAGCCATTAATGACCCCAGAAAGACCTCCATGGCAGACACCCCTATGAACTCAGCCAGCCTCATGTAGATAAACGTGCATCGAACAGCTGACTTATTCACGGGGATCTGTTCAGTGAGACTGAAGGATTCATGTTAGCTATACAATACCAAGTCAAGTTAAGTCATTAACACTGGAAAATACATCCTAAAAGACACAAGCATTACAGACACCACCTGTAGATACTGTCACAATTCACAAGAGATGATGCAGCACATCACCTCTGCATGCAAACCACTGGCACAGGCACACTACACACACCAACACAATCAGGTTACCAAGATACATAAACAGACATATGCACCCCGTTTTACATCGAAATATAAATACTGAAAAACATCGTCTCTGGAAAATGGGTATGGTGGTCATTGTCCCCATTATTCTATCCAGCACAGGTGTCATCCCACATGCACTACAGGAAAAGCTACAAAAATGACATTTACACCCAAACACATGTATTACACTACAAAAAGCAACAATAATAAGCGCACGCCACATAGTCAGGGAATTCCTTTCACATTTGTGTCCTGATGTCATGGCCTTCTCCTGACATAGGAGATAGCCACAGGGATATCCCAGAATTAATAAATAAATGGATAGATAGATAAGTAGATAAATAAATAAAAATGAAAATATGTGCCAATTTACAGGATAGATATTCCCAGTTGGAATTAAGCTTGACACTTCATAACACCGTAAACTCAGCCCAAACTCAGCAGCCGTTTACATAGGCAGGTAGGTCCCCACATCCGGTCTGCCTTCTCCTCCATTGCTTTCCCCGGGACTCCCTGTTAACAAGCCTGCCCACCGCGTCGATGGGAGCCAGCGTCTCATCATTAATTATGGCTATTGAGGGCTTGTCTGGACGGGAAAGAGAAATTCCAACATTTCCCTAAGCAAACAGCCGGTGTGTGTGGTAATGTGGGCTTATAAATAGCCATGAATGATTTTCTTTGGCCGCGTTTGAACACCTTGCGAAAGATCTCGCATCCATCCTGCAGTAAAGTCATTGTGGTGATTTCCCAGGAAGAGCTATTCCCATTTCCTACATTGGTTTTTAAATAGGACTGGTAATAATTCTCATCTCAACAGAGGAGAACGCAAAGAGCCATTAACGGGCTGTTTGTGTGCTTCATAACACATGGCTTCTGCGAACAGAGAAGCTTCATTTTTGGACCTTAATGGTCCGATAATAAGGCAATGATGTGAAACTTCCTTCAGGTTATTTGCCATTTTCCAGACTCGGATTTAGTCAGCAGCTCCTTCCTTAAGCACTTGTAATAAATTTGTATTATCATTATTGTTATTATGATTATTATTATTATTATTGCAGTCAGAATGACTCCTGAGGTCTTTGCCCCGTGAAGAGGGTGCTGGCTGCATTATGAGGTGCCCTCGGCAATACAACACGTGGCTAATGATGGTATTTAATGAAGCCGCCAGCTCGGGTCCAGCCAGCGCCGCGGCCGGCTCGTTCCGGAGTGGCTCAACATGCCGCTGACACCTCCAGAGATGCCCATTAAAATAAGACGCCGTGTCTGGCCAGCAGCAGGCGGTAAGCACAGGAGCGCCTTCTCGTCCCCGGCGTGGCCCGCTACGTGGGTCTACAGGAGAAACATCTGCATGCACACACAAATAAGGTGCCCGCCTGTGCCCCTGCGTTTTATTTACCCAGTGCCAGTGTATGCATGCGATTGGCTTCTTAGGCCAACTCTGTCCGTGCACCTGTGGGCTCAGCCAGTGCTGTCTGCTTTCGCTGCCTTTGCCCCAGCCGGGATGGGGTTTGTGCCCAGTCTCGCTGGTCCCTGCAAGACGGAGGAAGAAGCACTTCTCTCTGAGCACGGAGAGCCCGCAGCGATGAGTCACTGTCTTTGACATCTTCACCAATTAGAGAGCTGCTCAGCAGACAACATGACAGGGGACAGAGGCCACTCACAGGTCCAGACCCGTGCCTATTTTCCTTTTTCGATCCTGTCACTTTTTTCATTTCATCCACATAGAGCGAAAAACGGTGCCAAAGCAGCCGTACCCTGCTTGCTCAGTAGCACTGCCCTCGAGTCAAACCTAAAGCCTTATTTTTATTTTATTTTTCACATGCCAAGCTCACGTCAGTGAGATTAGTTTTGGTCACACAGCATCTGGTCTCTGTGAGGGTCAGTAATCATGTACTGTGTTTACCAGAAAAAGGCAATATAGGTGGTAAATGTAGCTCTGCTTCTATAACCCTGAAATATTGTGCCTGATTGTAGTGAATTTCAATTTTTCTGTGTTCAAGCAAGTTCACAAAAAGGCCTGGTGCCTTGGATCAGTGTGGCCTCAAATCTTCATGGTCCATGGATTGATTTTGACCCCGGCTCGCTGTATGTAGGATTTGCATGCCATGCCTGCCTTTGTGTGTCCTCCAGTCCAGACACAAATGATTTAATTATACTGCCATCCCCCATGAGGGACCGGAATCAGTCCAGGATGCCCCATGTGCTTAATGGGACAGTCTCCAGGCTTTCTGTGATCCCGCCTTGGCCAGATACTGGGCAGATCGGCAGTAGATGCTACAGGAGCGAATGGACTCTTTGTCTAGGTGAGCACAGTGCACAGGTGCGACCAAACAAAAGCACTTTCTATCCACCCAAGCTTTCAGTTCAGCAAGATAACAAAGAAAGGAATCCTCTGACCTGCTGCGGTGTGCATCTCCAAGGCTTCTCCTGCCAAAGGCCGCAGCTGATCTCGTTAAGGCAGTGCTGAGTACACTGGCTTATCTTTAATTTCTTGCTCATCACTAAGTTCGTTTGAGTTGAGTTTTTATCATAAGGGCTGGGGGATGGGGGGGTGGGATGTCTTGGCATCGCACGCGTGTTTGTCTCTTCCCTGCCCGCTGAGTCGCTGTCGATGCGGGGAGGTGAGGAATCGCGTTGACAGTCCGCGTGAGCCACACCGGAACCCGCTGGCAGGTGTGCCATGTGTGGCTTTGGAGCGGGCGATGCCAGTCTCGGCTTCCCTGCCGTTGGCGCACATTCAAGAGAGTGTGTGGGTGGGTCTGGGCGCCGTCGCGTGGAAGGTGCTGGCACGGCGACAGGGTGTCCGTGAGACAACAGGAGAAAGTGCTGACAGCCGGGAAATGAGCCGTCGCGATGGAGCCGAAGGGGCATGCATGAAAAAAATGAAAAGGAACATTTTAATCTTTCAGCTTATGATGATTTAAGTGCTGAGGTGATGACAAGATGTGCTGTGAAATTAAAGGCATTGATTATAGTGGATTTATCTAAAAGTGCAATCAACCCAAGCTTATCTGGGCTGTACAAAGCCCTCTGAATTCAGAGATGTAAATTTAGGGTCTTCAGCCAAAGGAAACATCACACGAATAATCCAGCAGTCAGTGCAGTCAGATTTGCTATGGGGTTAGTATTTGGGAGGGATGTTTCCCTACGGATAAACTGAAAAATAAACTTATTTAAACATGACGGGCAGGTGTTTCAATTTGACGAGGCATTTTGTAAACATAAATCGTTCTCTAAGTGACGCAGCATTTTTAATGACCCATGGTTATAAATGCAATTTAAATTTTCACTGACAGAAAACAAGAGAAATATTTTAAGAACCCTCATCTAAGAGCAAGAGCAGGGTGTCTTTATAAAGGCACTGTGTTTCTCGTGTTGAAGTTGCCAGGAGTGTATAAGTGGCCAGAGTAGGAAAAGGTCAGCATTTAGCTGCACATAAGATCTTTAAGCAACATGTATCTCCGTGTTTTACGCTGCAGACCAGAAAGGCAAGAAACGGAATGGTGGAGCCATCAAATTTCTTCACTTCAGCATTATCTCTTTGCATTAGTTACAGTTCTTTTCCTTTTCTCAGTTATGCCAGAGACGTTTGAATAAGAGCGAACAGTCATTCTTCTTACCTACAGAAAGAACCCGGATTTGTTTGTTCAGTCTTTTCCAGACTGTGGTAAATCATGGATAACTGAAACTGCAGTAACTGAAAACTTGGTAAATGTGTGGAAAAAACT
>JAODUD010000107.1:7432804-7451694 GCA_026784285.1 Stomatorhinus walkeri
GACTGACACATTGTCCACTCTCATTAAATTGTCAAATTACTGTATTCTTAAATGTAACATGATTGCACATATTAAAACTGAACTAATCATTAGCAGCAATATAGCAAGAATGTATCTCATATGAAAAGGTGGAATATCTGTCATTTAGTTGCATTAAGTTATACATTTTATGATTTTTTTCTATTTATAATGTCCTTGTAATTGAATTAGGCATTTTTGTTGAAAAAGATGATAGTATTTTCACCAGTAATGGTCAATAATGAACTTTCTGGAACTGCTGCAGCAGCAAACATACTTTTTACTTCATATATATGTTTTACTTCATATATATATATATATAAGTCCTGCTCCATTTTTCTTTTGTTTACCCTGCCAAATATGGAAGGAAGTTGATTACTTAAACTTCTTCAGTCATTTAGATTCAGATTTCAGCTTGGGAAGTAAAAATCGTTTTGAAAGGTACTGTATACCATTTTAATGGTCACTAATGAGAATCCTGTGTCCAGCCAATCCACATAGCTGACTTTAGCCCTGACCTCACCATCACCAACCAAAGAATAGTTGTAAACTCTGCATGTGGACACATGCTGACCACCATTTAAATGTCACAACCAATAATGTGTCAGTACAGCACAGATGTGTTTATAAAAAAGGAAAATTGAGGAGATACCGAAATTCCAGGTAAGGCATGTCATTTATTCACTTTTCATATATATCAACCTCCAAAATAAGAGAATACTTCTCTGTTGATTTCTTATTATATTCTGATGTGCCATTGCTATTTCTCATGCTTATTCCTGATTGATGGCTTAGCCACAACACTGTGTACTTCATTACTCTGATTCGGCATGTCTTCCATGCAAGCTGCTTCAAGACGGCAGCGTGCGAGGAATGCGCAATGCGTCAGGGGAGGCGGAAAGAGCCCCGTTTCAAGTTCGCTGTCGATGTGGGGCTCCGCTTCTCTCCCAAAAGCCCTGCACTCCTCTGTCTCCAAAAGGCTACGAGATGATCACCCTAACCGGAAGGCACAGGCAGAAGGCTACTGCACAGCGGGAGGCTTGGCAGGCTTCTACATAAAGGTTGTGGGGAGTATTCACACACAGGGAGTATTCATGTACAGGGTGTATTCACACACGGAGTATCCACACACAAGGAGTATTCCACACAGGGAGTATTAATGCACAGGGAGTATTCATACACAGGGAGAATACACATGCAGGCAGTATTCACACACAAGGAGTATTCACACATGGAGTGTACTCACATGCAGGGAGTACTCACACACAGGGAGTAATCATACATGGAGAGTATTAATATATGTGGAATATTCACACTAGAAACTAATATGGTTGCATTGTTTTTTATACTCTATTAAATTGGCAGGAACTCCGTGAGGTTGCTGCGACTGAACAGGACTTTTCATGGATTTGACAGGAGACAAATGAAACTACTTCTTAGATATATGAATGCATGTAATGCATAGTAAGCATAGATGGAAGTGTTGAGCGGCTCTCAAATACCACTGCCGTGTTTGACAGTCCCGTCGATAAGCACAGAAGTCTTTGGGATTAAAAAAAAAACATTAAAAAACCTTGCCTGAGGCTATTTTTATCTATAATTATATTATTCAACAAAGAAATTAAAGGAAGTCTTTTTTCTTTAGAGTTTTCTTATGCACTTCTCTTTGCCACAAAGTTCCCATGTGTAAAACTGCGACGTTTAATTACCCACTTACTGGGCTTTTACACCCTTCTGTCTTTGTGGCGGGTTGGGAAGGGGTGGCTGCGGCCGTCAGATCGTCCACAGATTTTCCACTGGTCACCAGGAAGCAGACCCAACCTGGGAACCAGCGTCCATCATGTGCTCCTGACATCCACGAGCTGTTCCATGCATGCAGGAGGTGTGGAGGGAGGCAGAGATGGAATTTGCAGGGAATTCAAAAGCCAGAAAATGAGGAGGTGGGAGGGGATTTTGCTTAGGATAGCAGTATATGTCAAAGCATAGCGAGTCTGAAAACTTGACACTTTGAATCAGAGCCTGACTGTCAAAGACTCAGGATGAAATTCCGCTTTGTGTTTGAAGCCCTGCTGTTTGACATTGGGCCCTTCACTTGTGACACTGGGATCTGCATTCCCATGCAAAGCCTGGGTAATTCAAACACATTACTAGCGGCAGCTATATTAACCTTTATTCTCCTCTCTGCTGCCATTCAAAACCGTCGCGTGACTCTACGTTTTGTCCAGGAAGGCTTTGCGGGTAATTTCCATCCGGATGGCTTAAAAGGATGAAATGGCGACTGTGAACTTCAGTAACAGCCTGTTTTTCTTTTAAACATAAGAAATAGAAGCACCTCACTGGACCCTGAGTAGCCATGTGTTTCTGAAACGCAGCGATGGGCAGTAATTAGAAAAGCTGTTTTTTGCTGGATTTAGCACGGACTCCGTCTTTGCGATTGACATTCAGCACCCTTGCTCCGCTAAGCTGTGCAGTCAGCAGACAAGTTCCTACTCCGCACCTTCACCCAGTCTGAGGCAGACGCTGAACCTACACAGTCCGACGCCAGTGTACTCACTACTCAAATGTGTCTCAGTCTTTAATCTCCCCTGATTGCCACGGTGACGGAAATGCTGCGGGCTTCTGCCACTCTGTAATCATCCCGCTTCTTCTGCCGTTCAAATTCGAATGCAAAGGTTTAAAGCAAACCTCCTTGTTTGGTTTTTCCTCATAAGATCGAAGAGCAATTGCCCAAATTCAGTGAGGCGAACAGGGTAAGGCTTGTTTTTGAATGAGAGGTGTGGCCAAGATTTCAGAATAAAAATGTCAGTGGATCTCTTGCAACAAACAGCTTGACATTTCACTTCCATATCCGTTATTTAGAATATCTATTATTAGTATTCCTTATATACCATGTTCGAGGATGTAGAAAACAGTGGCATTCTCTTGGCATTCAGCTAATTAGTTAATTGTTTTTCCTGGCTTTGTAAATGTCCAAAATTAAAAATTGAAAGACATGCATGCTTGCTCAAAAGGAATCGCACAATGGGTTATTGTTTGTCTTGGGGATTGTTTTATAGATCCTTTTAATGATGGTGTTCCTGGCTGCTTGAAAAGACACAGAGATTATCATCAGCCTTTTCTATTCAATCTCACTCAGTCCAAACAAGGGTTTCGCAGAACCTGTGGGAAAGACATCTCCATTAGTCTTCTGTGCTTTTCATTCCTGTCTTTTCACCCCGTCTCTGTGACCACGCCTGAAGTGTCACTCAGAGACCGATGAGCACATCGCCGCCTAGCCGAGGATCAAAGCTGCATGTCCGGGGCCTATCAAAGTAGGGAAGAGGCTCATTTCTCCAAGCTGTCGGCCTGTTTCAAATGCTGATATTTGTTCCAGATGGACCGCACTAATTTCTCCCTGGGCGGCAGGTGAAAACGTCTAATTCTCTGCTGAATTCTCTGCTTAGGGCCGCTGCCTCTTTGGCTTCATGGCTGAGAGATCTCAGGATGAACAAACTAGTCAACAGGAGAAGGGTATGTCACTACACACAAATGAATAAATGAATAAATACTTTGAAATCTGGAGGTGAGCAGATTTCTGTTAAAAGACACAGCGCACAACCATTGCATTTTCAACAAAGGATCTCGGCAATCGAGACCAGCCCGTCCTATAGGCGATCATCTGTGGCACCTGTTGAATGGGGGGGTGCAAAAGAGTGAAAAATAAATGGAAGAAATATCTGTGGTTGCATTTCGTGCCATTCCGTTGCATTCCACAGTTATTTAAACTAGTTTTAAATTCATTACTTTTCATTTGAAACAAGGCATGACCTAGGTAGTTACCAGCCAGAGACCCCGTGCCACTGAAATGATTTCAATATAAATTAATTGACAAAATTTGCTTTCTGCTGCTCTGGTATGGGGTAAGGGCAGAATTTTGCCTAGGGTTCCAGAATACACAGGGCCGGTCCTGTCAGCACTAATGTGTTAATCTGCTATATTTACAGTGACGTATGCAGGTTGTGTTTGATACTTTCTCTGATTTTACAGTACATGCTTGTCTTATGTAGGACTTTATCGTAGTTTCACATTAAATGGGACTTTTAAGTCTTCTACAGAATCTCCTTAACCTGTTATACAGGATTTCTTTAATTGAACTTCGCTTTGAAAAGTGTGAATATGCCAGAGATTGTGAGGTAAAGAAGCAAATTTGCGTACCTCATCACCAATAGGCCACGTACGGCTACAGTGATCATTACAGTGCTCCTTCCTGTGCAGTGCCATCGCTTGCCCTGTCGCTGTCACCAAGGTAAGCCAACCAGGGAAAAGCAAGGCAATGAGAGCAGTGATTTTAAAGTGACAAGGCACAATTTTGGCACTTAACTGCCAGGTAAATACTGTATCAAGTCTGGACTAGCTGAAACTATGGGCTTGTCTGTTTAAAATATATATAAAATATATTTCACACACTGTAGGTAGACTCTTGGCAGTATTGCTTCTTGGTGAGAGTCACACCCAGCACATTTCAGAGAACTCTTTAATACACCCACTTTCTGAAGCCGAAAAACTCACCGCATTCCAAATTGTCCTCTTTACTATGTGACAGATGAGCTCAAAAAGTGCAAAATAAGAGAACTATAGTGTAATGGTGTAGAGTTTAATTAATAAATATCAGTATGACATGAATTCATTCTGAGACTGTGGTCACAATAAAGTGTCACAGTAAAATGTTAGTTTGGGTGGGTGTCCTGGTGATCTTTCACAAAAACTGCCATGTCTCCTCATTCATGCGGAGTTGGTAGCTGAGCCGATTTGTGGATCGATACAAATGGGGTCTTTCAGCATTTAATCCTTCGGCCAAATTAGCGCGCTAGCCTCCGGAGAGCTTGGATACCACCTGACTGGAATGCAGTTTGGGGGCTGGGCTCCAGCACCCTGCGGAAACACAGCCCTGTCGTTGTCCACAGAATGAAGTGGAGACTATTAAAAAAAGCATGTTTTGGGGTATCTACCTCATGCTGGTCGTGAGGATTTAAGTTGCGGCGACGTGGGGCAGGATTAATGAGCGTATTGTTTTGAGTGTACGAGCTGCCACTCAGGTGGGCACTGCGGCCACCCTTCCGGGATTGGCTGCCGGTAACCGCTGACAGAAGCGAAACGAAATGTCACACTCCAGACGGCGCCGGCTGAGCGGCGTCAGCGGGACCCGCGTCGCCCAAGGAGAGTGGCAGCTGAGTCCCCTGCGCTCTCCGCCGGTGACGCTGGCACCACAAGGACAGCTACAAAGGACGAATTCCCCCAGAATGAGGGGGTCCTCAGCTGAAGGCTGCACACACATGTCCAGCTGTCTCATTACCGGGGCCCTGTCGTCCGGCCGGACTTGGGAGCTGGTCAGCACCAGGGATGGCTGATGGGGAGCCGTATGGGATAATCACACGATGAGTCATAATGAGTAAGGTGCACCTTTTGTGTCACTATTTAAGCTATTAAACCATCACCTCTTCCCTACGGCTCCTGTTCACCAGCCATGGTGCACAGATAAGAGTGATTGTCTCAGCACGGGTGGGGATCCACAAAAAGACCCATCCCTTTTCACTCGCCGTGCAACATATCCCAGCATGCCGTGCTGATTGTGCTTCAGTCCTGTCAGCGGTGCGCAAGCGCAACACATCACATGCAGCAGTAAGCAGTGGGCTGGATATGACACCTTCAGTATGGGTGTCACTGCTCTTCTGTTTTCTGACCATTAGTAACCAATCCATTGAAAATGGCACAGTTGAAGGCTCCTATAGATAGCATCACCAGTGGGTCTGGCTTCCTGTCCAGGTGGTCCCCCATCTTGTGTCTGTGTTTCCTGGTTCGCAGTAGACCTCTATTAGATCAGCAGCTGTGATGACGGATGGATGACCGGTTTGAGGTGATTATTTGTTTAATTTAATTGTGAATGAAAGGGATTTTTTTGTGTGATTAGTTGTCATTGTTGATCTACAAATACAACATGTAGTGAAATATACTGTGAACGACCCATAGACTGCGTATAAAATCAAAAATAGACGAATAAGTCAACAGTTTAAAATCTTACAATAAACTAAAAAGGTACAATAATTTAAAATGCATACATAGGAGAAATACAGAAGTACTAATATAGGAAATAATCTTAAGGTTAAAGAAAAAACTGTAAATGTGCATATGATGACAGAGCTTTGAGGGGGATGATTCCAAGGGTCCCTGTCACTCATGTGGCCCTAAAAATAGGATTATAATTAGTCTAGGTTCGGGGCCATTGCAATATGCTTTCAGGGGCCTGAAATCTCGCGTAGCACTCCAGGGTATTAGGTTAATGTTACATTATATATTAGTATTATTTCACTAGGAATGTCAGTAAAATATATTAATGTGTTATGGCTGTGTGGCGGAAGCCAAAGGGCATTAATCAGTTACTGAACACAACGCGGTTCATAGGCCCCAGATTACTGATCTCATCAGCACCCTAATCTCTTCCCCTGACACACACCTTCAGCAACCTTCATACTTCCCAAATCTGTCAAATTTGCCCCAGACCGCAGAGCAGCGATCAGTTGGCTCAAAGTACCTGGGACATTGGAAGCACAGGACTTGTGATCAGTGCTTTGTGGGACTAAAAGCTAAATCCAAAAGCCAGTCACTTTATGTGGCTTTGCCTTATTGTGACTGTGACCCTGTACTGGACCTGCAGTCAATATTCAGAGTGTTTTATTCTCTCTCTCTTTTTCCATTTCAGCATCCAAAAAAAAAAAACTCAGTTAGAGGTCTAGATCACAGGGGCATGTAGAGCGTGTGGAGCGAAATCTCAGTTGAGGTTTGGGGAGATTTACAGCAGCAACGCTGCTGAAGACTCACTAAATAATTATCCCCGCAAAAGACTGTGAAAGAGGCTTTTAACATCCCACTGATGCCTGTATATCTTATTTCATTGCTACTTATGTATTGAAACTAGGAAAGGCTTCATGAAATTTGATTTTCACTTCTAATTCATGTTTTTTTTCACTGAAATCCATCTATCTATCCTCAGTTTAATTTTACATCTTGAGCTTCATTAAAGGATGTAAAAGGAAGTGGTTGAGGTGTAAGTACTATTACTTGCATACATGTTTTATTCCACAGAATTATTATATATATTTTTTAAGCAGGCCATTACAAATACTTGGATGCTGTATATTCAGGGAAATGGATGTCTGTTAAATAGAATCCCTGTGTGCATTCAGCCATCCCACACTGTATGGAGAATTAATGAAATATTTAACACAGAGCACATTTTCCTTTGAAACCACAAACAACATGCCACATCCTCTCAGGCATGTTTATCAGGTTCATGTCAGACGACGACAGGTTTCATCAACATTATTTTATGCTTTTTACTTTAGTGTCTTTTGTTGAGTTCTACTTTCTTCCATTTTCTAAAGCCTATAGCTGTAAACGGAAAACACCAATTATCACCTTTTGGGCGCGACAAAGCTCTGCGGAGCACAGCTTCTTCAAGACTTGTGTGATTCCTTACCTGCCTGTATTTTTTAATACCTCAAAAGGCCGATGTAACAGATCCTTACACACATCGTCCACCCTTTTTTTCATCACGTTCTTTCACACCCTGTCTTTCGCAGCCTGTTTTTTTGTCATCACACATGAGAAAACACTGGTGTCTGCGTTGCATCGGAGTAACATGCGCAGTTTATCTCAGGGAGCTGAAATTTTCTTTGCAGGAAGAATATCATTACAAGGGCAGCTCACATAATCCCAGAACTCCACAACCTGCACTTACAATCACCATCAAAATAAGGTGTTCAATAAGCTACCAACAGGAAACTCATGCATGGGTTTGTTTGAATCTTTGTTCCATCTTTGTTTTGTCCAGTGTAGCCTATATGCCTGTTAGGACAGCAAAATTAGATCCTAATTACATTTCTTTTCAGCTCTTGATTTGCCCCCAGCTGGTCCTTCATTGCTGATCCTGTTGACTAAGGCAGAATGTCGACATTTTGGGCTAACGTGCATGTTAGTTGCCGTACCTGGAGGGATTCCGCTATCATACAGTAAGACTGCTAGTTCTCCCGCCAGTTATCGATCGATCGTTATTGAGAGACGCTGATAAGACATGTTACACATAAGCTCAGGGTCAGGGTTGAGAGGAACTAAAAAGAGTGGCGTATCGACAGGACCTCTACTGCCTTTTCCCACGGTGCGTGCTCTGCCTCCCGCCGGCTTAGCATGTGAGAGTCTGGGGCGACCTCTTATATGAAAGAATGTAATGTGTCTTTGATCACCAGATCTGATTTCAAAGGAGTGGAAAGACAAAAGCCATGTTGCCCCATGTAGACTGAGTGGAAGGCAGAGATAACAAGCGGATGGATTGCACCATCCCTGAACATGCAATGCCCTTTCCATTTGCTCCAAATCAGCAGCACCGACTCTCCTCCAGTCAAAGCCTGCCTTACTTCTACCTTCTCTTAATTTATCAGCATGCCTTGGAATGGCCGACTACAGTATGTATTCTGGTTTATGCATAAAAAAGTGTATAAAACCGTAATTCTTATAGATAGTTCTTTTCACAGAAATGTTGTTTTCCAGTGCAGAGCTTGCAGTGCTGCGGTGTGCTATGGGGCCTAATGTGTCTGTTTTTACTCAGTGTAACATTTCTCAGTGTCAGCGTTTATCTGTCTCTTACAGGCAGAGGGGCCAAGCGTGAATTTTAAATGGCCCGTCAGCAGCTCTCTATCCACTCGCATTGATTCCTTTGCTACAGTACATAACTACTCGCCTCACCATGCCTCCAGTTTATTTCTTATATTTACTCCACCATGATAGAGGTTTTACAGTATTATTATTATTATTATTGGTAGTAGTAGTAGTAGTACTAGTAGTAGTATTAGAGGTACTTGTAGAACTGATATTCTTATTACTAGTCTTTATCATTGCAGTATTGTAGTAGTAGTAGTAGTAGTAGCATTGATAGTAGAGGTAGTAGTAGAAGTGGTATTCTTATTATAATTCTTTATTAATTCAATATTGTAGTATATTATTATTATTAGTAGTAGTAGTAGTAGTAGTAGTAGTATTGCTAGTTTTATTAGTAGCGACAGCAGTGGTAGTATTGCCAGTAGTATTAGTAATATTGATAGTATTGATAGTAGAGGTAGTAGTAGAAGTGGTATTATTCTTATTATTCTTTGGCATTCATATGGAGAGAAACAGCACTCTCCCAAGTCTAAAATAGGTTCTCCTGTGTTGTCATACAATTATGACATTTGTCAATTTACTTTGCTGATGTAATTATAATAGTAAGCAGAGCAGAATACAAATGGATTTCCCCATTAAGTCCCCTTGGGCGGTTATTGTATAAATCTTTGGCTGCAATAACCAATTGCTTGAGGATTGCCTCACAGACATTATGTAAATGTAGGATTAGACTTTTAATGAGAGGGTTATGTGGGAAAGTGGGGAGATAGCTGGAGAATGATCTCTGGGAGAAGATGCCATCTTCAATAAAGGATTAGAGTGTTTGGGTGAATGAGAAAGCACCCCCTGTAACCCCCCCCCCACTACCAGGGCTGGCATTTTTAGGGAAGCACTGGGAGAGCAGATGGGTGGCAGGAGTGAACTTCCTGAGCCAGGCTTACATTTGACCCCCCCAGGAAAGATGCCTCAGATGTGGGTGATGCCTGTGCACTCAGTCAGAGTCTCTGCCACCTGCTGGCTAAGGTGGTTAATTAATCTAGGGCACAGCAGTGCCATTGTCTCTCAGGGTGTGTTTCTTGGATGGCTGGACCCACCTGATCCATTATGGGCCACAGTTTTCCTGGAGCTTCCTAACAGAGCCACAGTCATTCGCCACCTGCTAAATGACTCCTTGGCTTATGACAACAGGCGCGTCCGGAGGGCCGTGTTTATTACCAGCTCGGCTCTCCTCTGTCCTGTTCTGGTCTCCATGGGGGTATTAAAGCAGAGACGATACCCGCCTTTCTCACTTTCTGTGTGCCCACATCCTGATATGTTCATGACAGCCATCAAAAGTGGGTGAAATGGAGCCCACAGTTTATAGTCTGCAAGGTCGTTTTTTTTTTTTTTTAATCTTTGAGGGTCTCTGATAAAAAGCACAGCAAGGTCTGAGCTCAAAGCTTAGCTGGATTCAGGCTTTTCATTTTTTTTTTGTGTTAGCTTCAGTCAACTTTATCAGGTATATCGCTTTTGTACAGAGGTGATAACTATTATCTCCGCAAGATATCACTCTTGGTGCAGCAGGCCGTAGCAAAATACAGGAAGGCTGATCTGACAGTAGGTCTCTGTCTTTTCTTAGTCGAACACAGAAAGTCACATTTCCAGCTTAAGAAATTAGATAACACCTCAGAACGCCCCCATAATGCCGAGGGTGACGTTGTGGCCTGACAGAGTGCGTTTCAGCTATAATGGGGTAGGGGGCAGTAACTTCTTTAAGCCACAAATCTTTTACATGACATTTGTGTTTTAAAACGCTTCTTGTTATGGGTATAGTGACTCGCTGAATGGCGATCCAACCCTGTAGCTCCTGGGCGGTTGGAGTAATTTGTTACCAGCTGAGTGTTTCAGACATTTCCTTTCGTTTTATCGGGACCTTGCAGTTTCGGTGTGTCTCAGCTTAGATGCACTTCATACATGCATCTTTGTCCATTGGTATGTTGGGCATTTTTAAAATAAATATTGGTCTCTTTACATTTATTTGCATTTAAAAATCATTGATTTATGACTGAAATTCTCTTGGCAAATAGTCCTATGTCTTAAAAAAAAACAGATTGAAATGTCAGTTATTGGACTCAGCACTGTATTATTTTCATTAATGTGGGAACAGTATAGTCCTTCTGACCCGATGCAATAAAAATCATGCGGTTGCCAACTTTCTGGCACTCGTGTAGCTGTCCTGATATTAGGATGTGTCTCTCCGGCATGTTCACTCTCCTTTGGCCCCCACCTCGCTGTGCAAGGGCATCGGACCACTTATCAGCCCCACACCTGCAGCCGATCGATCTGTACGCATGGCGAGTCCACCCCCCCACCCCCAGCAGGCGGAGCCGGACCAGTCCTCTGCTGTCTCGCTGTTTGTATCCCGAATGGAAAAAATGGAAATCAAGCTGGCATTTTTAGCTATCTGCTCAGAAGCTGTTTGATAAAGGATGAGCTCAGTTCCAATATTGACTGCGGGCCCGCTGAGCCAGGAAATGTATTCACTGAAAAGGCACATTTGTGTTGAATGTGGCCTTTAAGAAAAGGAAATAGGAAAATGGTAAATGGCATGTACAACAGCGGAGAAAAGAGCAGCTCCAGCAGGAAATGAGGTCAGTGTTGAGGAGTGGGTTGAGGTTAGTGTGCAGCTTAGGGTTTGTCTGGGCGTGATGTTTACCTGCTGCCATGTGCGTTCATTTCAGTTCTGCTAATGTGGTCCTAGAAGGAAGGCCTTCAAAAAACTGCTGTGTGATCACAGATATTACTGTGCAGTTTTATTACCTTTTAAAGATTTATGCCATTTTTTAGAAAACATGGAATTGTGCTGATGTTGCATTTTAAACTCAATACCTGCAAGAAGAACACTTTTAGCCACACACAGGCAGAACAGATGTCTTTTTCGTCTCTCAATATTTTTTATCAGGTTGTCCTCCTGCCCACCCACTGCACAGCCCCCACCCCTGCCCCCCAGGTGCTCCTCGTAACACCCACAGGCAGCCAAGTACACGGTGTGGTGACCCCCCCCCCCCCCCAGTTTCCTCATTTTCCGAGCTCAAAAGTCACGGTAACCTCATTATCCAAATCTTCAGCGATGCATTCTGCTCACCGTCCAGCCACTGAATCCCGGCTTGTTGGGGAGATGGGGGTGGACAGGAGGCAGCTTAATGGCCCCTCTGTAATTTAAGATAATGAAGGATTTCTCCAGGAAGGGAATGAGGTGATCATCAAGGCCAAAAATAGAGAATAAGAACTAATCTTCAGTTGCCATTACAGAGCCTTCATCGGTTACAAATCTCAGACTGGGAAAAGGACAGAAATCCGCCAGTACCGTGTTTCCGGGTCTCTGCTCCAGCAGATACGTTGACTTTTGCTTGTCCAGAGCGCTTCAGGGATTCTGGGTAGCTGTGTTTAGCCTCTGTTACAGCTCACTCCCCTAGCTGGCTCCTACTAACACAGTCAGTCACAGCTGAGTAGAGGCGTTCCGGCCCTGACCACTGTCCTCTCCTGAAACAGCCATCTTTGTGTTATGTTTGGCACCAACGTTAAATAGCACCCCCCTCCAGGAATGGAAGAGGGATATATCTTTGTGTAGCATTAATTATAAAACTTTGTTCTGGGCAAACATAATGCGCAACGACATTAACGACATTAGCTAGTCGATTCAGCTAAATGTAGCTCCTCTCTATCAGCAGCCTCAGGCATCTTCGTCGGTCGTTCCTGAAGCTGCAGTTCCTTCTCAGTTCTCTGTCTGCCCCCTTTCCCATTCCGTCATTGCTGCCATGCACATTCTTGCATTTTGCTAAGCGAACTCTCTCTGCTCCGCCCTGTATTTACCCCCCCCCCCCCAGAGTGCTGATGACGACAGTAAAAAGGCCCTTTGTTCTGAGGGGAGTCAGTGCCATTGGTGGCACCGTGACGATAATCAGTGAAGGCAGATTTTCTCTGTAATGAATGAGTCGATTTCTCCAGGAACAATTGAATTATGCTACCTTGCACCCAACAGAGCGGGCCGCATAAAACATCCAGCGGTATAGCGACTATAATTGATGCGCTGCCCTGCTTGTGCTTATAGCTGAGCTGTTTCTGTCACTCCAGATTTTCAACAGTAATAAACAGCAATTACAGCTTGCCGCACAGAAGTTAACCTGGCGCCAGAAGTCCAGGCAGACATTTCGAGCTAAATTGTGCTGATAATTACAAAAGTCAAACGTGTACCGATAAGGGCGAAATGCCCAGTGTCGTACAAATGCGCTGTAGACAGTGGATGATCTGGAAGGCATGAAACTATAATAGAATTGTGCGGGAATCGAAATGGAATTGAACTAGAATTGACCTAGACTTGTAACGGTTCAAAATGAAGCCTGTCTTGGGGGCACACATTTTTGGAGTTTGTATAAATGTGCCCTAGTTAGTTGAGAAGACACAAATAGCGCGCCCTCCGGTGGTGTCTTAGAGCAGTGCAGGTCCTGACATTTCCTGTTAGGAATACGTCACTGCTGTGCTCACTGTTAGAAAGAGGACATGAGAATTACAGCACTGCGATCACACGGCAGTGACTGTGCTCTAACAACTCTAACAAGGGTAATCACTTTTACATTTTTTACAAATCCGGACCAAGATTTTGTTCCTACCACCCAGTTGAGTACTCTGTGAATGTGACTTTTTATGCTCAAATGGTCAGGAGAAACAAAATCTTGGTCTGGATTTGTAGCTTCCGGACCTGAAATGCCCAACACTGCCACCTGTGGATCGCCAAGGAACAGACAGGAAAACACTGGTCTATGGCAGTGACTCTGAACTGCATTTTCCTTTTCTCTGCACTGGTTCCCACCCAATCAGCTCACGGACACTGTAATGGAGCCGTTGAAAGGTTCCGGTCTGGGCGTGTGGACAAGAGAATTTCCACACCACTAGTTGATAAATTACCTGAACCGCGTACGGGGCCAAATTTCAACTAGGAGAGTGAAAGTAAATGGCTACACAATCAGTAGGGACATCTGAAAACATTTTTATGCTAATGATAGCTGAGGAGAGAGTGGACTTGAGGGGGAATGGAAAAGATCCTTATTTCTTTCTGATAATGTTTCCCACAGGATGGAGGGAAAACACCTTTCATCTCTTAATTATTTATAAAGAGCTGCCTGGCGGGATGCCAGGGGAGTGACGAGGAGTTGCAGGCTGCACGCTCAGCGATGAGGCGCAGGCAGAGTGGCGAACCCTCGTCTGCCTTAATGGGGTCTCTCTCCTGCTAGCTGTTGCATCGTGGGCCTTCCATCATTCTCCCAGAGGTTCTGGGTGGTTAATTGTGCCACTTCACCCCGCAGAGAGAGCATGCCGCACACCGCCTTTGATGAACAGCTTC
Organism: Stomatorhinus walkeri; assembly: GCA_026784285.1. NCBI lineage: Eukaryota > Metazoa > Chordata > Actinopteri > Osteoglossiformes > Mormyridae > Stomatorhinus > Stomatorhinus walkeri. The sequence goes on from JAODUD010000107.1 coordinate 7,446,891, forward strand.
CCGCCTCTTGTAGGGAATCTTGAGACGTCGGTATCGGCAGGGAGCCCTGAATTTAAACACAGCCCTGCCATGTTTTAATCAGATTAATTGGAGATTAATCACTTAACGGCTAAATACACCTCAAAAGTAGTAGTCTGTATCAGAGGTAGAAGGATCGGAATTCATTTAGGAGAATCTGCAGAGTTGTCTGTTTGCCTCAGCAGTGACGGATCCTTTTCGTGCTGTGTGCCTTCCTGGGTTCGGCCAGTCATGCAGGCTCTTAGAGCTTATGGAGGAAAGCAGCATGTGACAGCATTGCTCTGGTGAGACTGAAGCGTTTACAGAAAATATAGCCTTCTGTACGACCCTGCCAACATGATGCATTATTCCTTTTTGGGGAAACAAATTGTGGGACCTTCATCTCATAAGTGAGGTAACCACTCATAGCTAATGCCTCTTGGAAAGATACGTGTTTTCACTAGAGTGTGTGTGTGTATGTATATGCATGCACACACACACTAATACATAACACCATTCTTCCTTAGTGGATGTTAACCTGATACTTTATGGATTCCTTTTCTTGTGGCTTCAAGTTTGCGGTTGATTTATATACATTGAATGTTCACAGAACTGAGTATTGGTGTGAGCTAATTTACAGCGTTATATATACTTTTTAAGCAATGGAAATATAACAATGGACAAAATAAGAGGAGCATCACAGTGAGTAGGACAACACAATTACAGGCACAGCTGTAGAAGTGAGTCATATTAGAGTAGCATGAGTTATGAAACAGGTTGGAGAGTCAGCACCTTGATATCTGAGTTATTAAAGGAGCACGAGTGAGCTAACAGAGGCCAAATAGCCTGCGTCTCAATGTCAGCTGCACCGGTCGCAGAAACCGCAGAATTATTTAATGTGTCAAAGGCGAGCAGTTTCCAAAAACTTGATAGTATTTGCCAAATAGACAAATTACTCTGGCCAAGAGGAACAATGGTCACAAGTAAAGGTTCACCGACAGGGATGGCCAGGAAACTGGACAATCGCTAAACACAGTGCTTGCAAAAGTGCTTACAAATGTGTGACCTAAATGGTTACAACAGAAGTGAATCAGCACCTCTGTGACACGGTCTCCACAAAGACTTTATGACTTGATCTTCACCATACTGAGAGTCATGACATAGCTGCTGTTTAGAAGCCATTTCTGTCCAAGGCCATCAGACAGAGACACATAGGGTGGTAAAAGAAGCACAAAGCAATGAACCTCTGAGAAGTGATGAGTCTGATGAGTGACCTTTCGTCCTTTTCCAAAGGAGCCCTTCAACCAGCCAAGTCTATTGACAGCTGTTATACATCGTGAGGGATGCTTAATGGTTTGGGTAGCCATCTCCGGAGAATCTTTAGGCTTGATTATTGCTCTGCATGGTCATATAACAGCCAAGGAATATGAGGTCATGTACACAGGACCAGGCGCACCCTCAGCTTCAGCCACTATTCCCTCACAATGTTCCCATGCTTCAAGATTATAATCCCATACACACTGCTAATTAAATTAAAGTGTAGTTTTATGAACACCAGGATGAAGTCAAACAGCTTCCATCACCCTCAGTCACCAGATGTAAACATCACTGAAGCTTTACGGGAAGGTGTAGAACTCAAATCACATTGTATTTTTCCACCTTCTTCATCCCACTAAGATCTCAAGACTTGTCTCATAGATACGTGGTCCACTTCACTCATTATGACAACATTCAAATAAGAAGGTAAATTTTTCTAAAGACAGTAGGTGGCTATGCTCAGCATTAATATAGACCAGCCACACAGTTCAGAAATGTATTGAAGCCCCCCATGTTTATAAATTCAATACATGAGCAATCTGACATGTTTACTGCATACATTAGCATTCCATACGATTACGGTTAGGCAGCTCCATACATGTCTGTATATTTCAATCAAAAGTAATAAGAAATGTATTTAAATTGTAGATAATCTTAGTCTTTAAAAATCTTAAAGACATATTACACTGATATTAGATGCTGACCAGGACTGTAGATCCTAACTGTTCAAATGTAGCTCTGAGCCCATCTGTAATGGTTAATTAAAATAATAATAGTAATCACAATTAATATTGCATATATATCTATATATATATTTTTTTTTTTTTACTTGAAATTTAAATATATCTATATTTCAATAGTAATACACCTCTGTCTCATAGTAGGATGAACCATGGCAAAGAACAGATGAAAGAAATGTGCAATCTAATTTTCAATGCATGTGGACACTGAGCTGCTCTGAAGGAATGGGGTGCTTTGGCTCTATAGCTAGCGAAGGTGGCTGTTGTGCAGTGAACTTGTTAGAGTCTTGGGCTGTCAGTGCTGCTTGACTTATAGATAGCTGTGCTCTAGGTATGCTGCATTCTGTATGTGTGCGGTGTAGCTTGGAATTCCCTTTGTGTGGGTTCTGCTCCCCGTGCAAAAGAAAAAAAAAAGATGATAAATATGGCACCGTGTGTCCAGTTAATGCATGATTGGACATGCCATAATGCACTGGCACTGTTTTCAGATACAAGCTGAGCTTCTTCTCTCACAGCCTGGTCTTCTGCAGCTAGATGCTTTTGTTAATCACATAATTGGGGTTGTCTGGAGAATTGAATCAATTTCTGTTATTAAAAGAGAAGTAACTTTTCAGTGTGCTGATTGTGAAATTGTACTTTTATTGGTTAATCGTTGCTTAATATGTTTTTCATTACCATTGTGACCTGGTAGTAAAAAGATTAAAGCCTTTACTTACAGTAATTACGATTGTTCAGTGTTCATGTGGACATAAGTGCTGCGGTATAACAGCACAACAGCAGCCATGACTGGGGTTTAAGTGGACTGAGTGTTTTTTTTTTGTCATTAAGGAATAAGCCCTGTTAATTCCAGCTCCCGGGTATGAAGAAACACAGTGCAAGTTAAATTGCTCCAAGTCTAATCATAATTGTTTTGAAAAGCCTTTTCATTTAATGCCCTTCAGTTCACCATTAGTGACTCGTGACTTAGTGAAGAAGGATGTCGGGAGTCCTCTGATCCATTCCGGGCTGACATCCTCCATCAGGGATGCACTAGTCCAGTCAACACATATGCAAAACCCTACTGAAACAAAAACAGCACAAACCAGCATAGCTGTTACCAGCATAACCAACATAAAGTGTGCTGGTGCCACCAGCGTACGCTGTATTTTGGTGCTGGTGGACCATCTCCATGTGCAGGTAGACCAGCAGAACTTTGCTGGTCTGTATCAAACCAGCACTAACCAGCATGGACCAGTATGGAAATGGTGTTTTGTTCAGAAGGGAAACACAAGGCCTTTGAGCTGTGATGTCTATGTTGGTGAGATCAGGTCTCCAGAGGTCTCTTCCATTACTGTGCTCTTCCGGAAAATCCTATTTTTTTTTATAGTTAGGGTATATTAATTATTGCCTTGCCGGGAATGCACTGAGTGACAGCTGCTTTTAATTCCATTCAAGAACCTTCCCTCAAAGCCCTCTAACAACCCCCTACCCCTCCATTTTTTCTGCCAACCAACAGCTCCTTAGAGTGGAGAGTACATAACGCTGTGGCCATTAGCGGCGCTCTTGCTGCACATCGCACGCTGCACACAAAGCAGCCACAGGTGTGCACCGCTGCTCGCACTGTACGCCGCCCCCCATTGTTTAAACAACCAACCACACAGATAAAGGTGCCATAACCAGCTCTGTGATTGGCTGACTGTCTCAGTTTAAGTATCAGACCCAGCATTCCCCTATGTCTACATTCTCATTACACAAAGAACATGAAATTAAATATCACTGAGCTCCGATAATGTAATAACTAAGCACTGACGGCCCCCATAATGACTGTACATGGCTCCGGAGTGAACTATCTATGAGCCTTCTGATGAGGTGTCTGTTGCAGTCTTCTCTAAACACGGAGACGCCGCCCCGCACACTACACCCTCCACTCTTCCTTTGTGCGAAAGGAGTGACTGTGTGAATGTGATAAACCCAGCATTCTGTGTGTTTGTTTGGTCCATGCCTACACTTTACTGACACACAGAAATCACATGTGAGGTGGGTGCTGCAGAAGCGCCTCGTCATGTGGAGCCAGAGCGGGGCATTCCTCTGCACGTCAGTCCGGGCAGCGGGGGGGGGGGGCGGAATGCGGGGCGAGATGGGAGTGAGGGAGGTGGGCGTAGTGCAATATTTGCACCTGCCAGCCACCCCTCATTATGGAAGCATGCAGGGTCCAGGAGCAGCACCGGCACTCGCGGGAAGGGGGGACGGACAGTGCCATCAATTGACGGCTCCACTGGGGGCGAAGGTGCAGGCAAGCAGGCCCCTGCAAGCTCATCTCCGCGTGGTCGCCTGCTTTCAGGTCCCTCCTGTCCGCTAACCCAATAGTTAAGCTAAGATAACAGGGCATTAAAAACCTATATTAATAAAAACCTATATTAATGTATTTTATTCCATTGCTTCATTGCATTTCATTGAATTTATGTTGAATCATGTATTATATGTTAGTAAGGCAATACTAACAGACAAGACACAATATTATTATGGCGTCATATATGTACATGTACATCACAGACGCACACGCACATTCATCTCATAAGTGAGGTAATCACTCATAGCTAATGCCTCTTGGAAAAATATGTGTTTTCACTAGAGTGTGTGTGTGTGTGTATGTGTGTGTGTATATGAGCGGGTATACCTATCCTTATGGGGACCGGTTTCCTGGTCCCCATAAGGGAAAACTCTATTTTATAAAAATCTGTGACTGCTATGAAAAAACTAAAAATGCAAAA
>JAODUD010000107.1:7475801-7490903 GCA_026784285.1 Stomatorhinus walkeri
CAGCCCCCCCCCCCCCCCCACACACACACACACACACACAAACATATGTTTCACTTCATACAAATTTAATTTGATGGTTTGACCACTTCCCCTGAATAAGCATCTGATGAGGTTTAAGGTTCAGCATCCACGGGTCGTCCCGGAATCACCGAATGCAAAAGAAAATGCTGGAAAATCACTCTGTGCCGGATAAACAGCCTGAGGCATAGGGGGGGCCAGCGTGCTTGGGTACGACCAGCACATTTATGTTGTCATCAGGAGGCTACTCGCAAAATAGGGGGGGGGGGGCAGGGTAGTATGCAGATATGTGACTTCTTTGTATGTAAATGTATGGTGATTGGGTCTCGTGGAGTGCACTGTGAATTAACGAGCTGATCTCATTTTCATACCTCTGACAGATCTGTCATATTGGGACTTGTGAATGCAGTTCTCCTATTTAGCTCTACATCATCTGTATTCATTTTCTGCCTTTTGACAAAAGGAAACATGAAAACAAATGATTCAGCACCCCTCCGGGAAATAATGTTAGATACACGTTATCTTCACCCCGTGATGTATTTAACCTGCTCTAAATTGCGGCGGCTTAGACAGTATGAAAATTCCCAGGAACATTATGAATTATTATTATTGAGATGGCTTGTCACGACCCTCCGGTGGAAGACTGAAAAGGCGGACTGAAAAGGTTGCAGACCCAATGCTGCACATTGAAATTGATTGAATCTGTCCGGGATTCATGTTTAACATTCGGTCCTTTTAAACTTCATGGATGAGGCTCCATGAAATCTTGACCAAAACTAAATGTGCCTTGCAGGCAAGAAATTTGCTCCAGATTATTTTATTTCATTGCATTGAGCTATTGAACAGTTGTGAACTAGTATAATGTCCAGTCTGAGCTTCAAAGCGGATTGTGAGACACCGTGAAGCTCTGAATGTCCGTAAACCATTTGCCATGTCCAAACCTGGCTGTACCGATAAAGCTTTGTATCCTGAAACACTGTTGCTATCGTGCAAATTGTGGTCTTCACCAAATACCCATGGATCCACTGGAAATGACATCAGCTATTACACTTAACAGGCTCTGGCTCATACTGGAGGCTTCCTGCTTTACGAGTGTAACAGCAGTGCCCATGTACGTCTGGGTACTCTTGGAAGAAAGGATACGTTTCTGCTGACTTCGCTTCTGAGCTGTTGTTTCAGCTAAGTAAACGAAAAGGAACCCAGAGGAGACTGCAGCATCCTACCGCGATCACACCGAATTAGGGTGACAGCCAAAAACAGTGATTCTCAGTAAAGCCGCCTTACGGAGTCAGGTAAGAAGGAGGGGGGGGGCAGTCATTGGCTGATATAATTCTCCCCTTGGTGCAGATCGCAGAGGAAGAGAGACCAACTCCTGACACCCAGCCGCAGACCAGTGTCATCACTTTTCCACGGACACGGCTGATGGGTTCCAGTGGGCAGAGGCGGCAAAAGCGGGACTGGGTCATTCCACCAATCAACGTGCCAGAAAACTCCAGAGGTCCCTTCCCGCAGATGCTTGTCAGCGTAAGTCAAAGTAAAAGTACGAGTAAGGTGACTTTTGTCTGGTTGAAAATAGCAGCGTCGACAAAAAAACAAAAATCTTGTGTTCGCTGACCCTTTCTTGCTTAATAAAGCACATAAATTATTTTAGGAGAGCAACACATTTATCACTGTTGTTGGCATTCTTATGGTAGCTGTATTTGTCGATAGCTCAGAATGGCATTAACATCATAAGTCTTACTGAATTAGCTTGTGATGATAAACATTTAGCGTGTGATGGCTGTGAATGGATTGCAAAAGACCCGTGAAGCAGATTAGTACAGGCTGTCATCACCAGCTTTGTGGATGATTATATCCTGTTCGGAAACGAGATTACAGTGTCTGTGAACAGGTACCACTGCTCTGGTGACATTTTAGGAATGGGAATATGAACTCCTGAGTAAACATAATACAGAGCGTCATTGTCAGTATATAGTTAATTGCTCTTAAAGACATTAGTGGTAAATACTCATCATGTATGACGTATGGTAAATCTGAGGTCCAGGCAAGCTGTTAGATTTTAGCTTTGCGGCCCAAAAAAGGTGTAATAAATAAAATGAGAGACACATCATTAAAAGTTATGCATCTGTGTGTACACTGCTTTAAAAGCAGTCAGAGTTGAGATACCGCAGGAAAACACAAAAGCTAATATCGCACATTTTATGCAAGAAGGATTTAAACAGGTTCACAGTGGAAATTGCACACCGATCAGGCAGTAATAGTAACATATTTTCAGGAGAATTTACCACCAAGTCATTTTCCTGGGGCTCTGGAAGCTTCCACAGTAAAATTAAGATGAAACAATATCAAGCACCGTGGAAGATTACATCTCAGCAATAGCACTCGCTTGACAAAGTGTGGGAAATGAATAGGAACCGGAGAGCAAGTGCTGGGGAGGAAAATAAGATGAATAAATAAAGAGGCGCGCGGAGCACAGGCGGTGAGGTGCCGGGGGCCGTGCGGGGGGTGTGGAGAGGTGCTGTCAGGATGGCACCGGCCGTTTGCCCGCCGAGGCCTGCAGGCCAGCCGTACGGTGTAGCCCATAAAACCTCGTACAGTGGAAATATTTATTGGCTTTGCATTCCGTCTTTGAAATATTTAACAATCAGCATTTTCTGGTGTTTACAAAACCTTCTCAACTTTTGCTTTGGATCTCAATTGAGTCAAGGGAGCCTTTTTCACTCTCGCCTGACTTTTTTCTCCTTTTCTGCCATCTCAGGAGAAAGTCTGCAGACACGTTTTAGGGGTATTTGTTTTCTTTTTTTTTTTTTTGGGGGGGGTAAAATAAAGACGCATGCTTGTTTTGTTCAGGGTTATGTGCCTGGGGGTTGGGGGGGCTGTGAGATTTTATGTGTGGCTTGGAGCACAACACAATATGATGTCTTAAATGAGGATTTATGTAAATTCAACAATATAGAATGCAGGCAGACTTCAGTGCTGTGCTCCTTAAACACACGGTGTAGAATTCTGACATATCTGAAGAGCAGTTTTAACCAGGATGTGTTGATTACTGACTGCACTGCTCTCACCATGACAGGGAAAAGCCTCAGTTCTTCTCATTGGAAAATAATGAGCATGTTTCCAATTTAATTCTGATCAAAATCTTGTTAGTCTTCAGTTCCTATTTCATACAACATTCACCATTCTGTTTTGCAGAAGCCATTTCAGTTTCAAATGACATTCTTTTAACTGCATTTGCTTGTCATGTTTTATCTCTTTTTCTGTTTTTTCTTTTTTCTGTGACATTTCGCTCAGGTACTTTTGCAAATAATATATATATATTATATAAATATTCAGTATTTCAGTTGAGGAACTTGGGACTTTTCTCAAGCCAACAAGATCAAAACAGAAGTAAATTTTGGGAAGTATATGTGCAATAAGGGAAACGGTTCAGATGAGTGCTGCTAGCCAAAATGTTCCAGAGCTGGGCTGTGACACCATTACTCAGTGTGCAGCCCTGTGCGACACGTTGATACTTACCTTGTTTAATGACCTGTGAAGCCAATAAATGCTCTAATGTGGTGTTCAGTCATCAGCTGGCTGGATGGGTGACAATTCTGAGGCACCGACACCTCCTGTTAGATCATCTCCCCCCCGTCACCCGCCAAGGTGGCCTGTGACTCAACAGGGGCACAACAAAGGGCTCCCCCACCCCCCTAGACTTCGATGCACAGAGGAGGACATACACGGGAAAGCAGCGACCTGGGGCCCCGGAAACTGGGGGCCCCCGTGAAGATAGAATTTCCGGACAGAATTTTAGTAGCAAGTGTCCCCCCACTCAGCATTAAAGGCCGTTTCCTACGAGCAACCCAGCTTGTGCAAGTGAACCAGCTCAAAGTAGCCTAACAGAAGAAAATGAAAAAGAAGATACAAGTCTAACATTACGTCTCCCATATCTTTGATACTAAGCCGCTAGAGTGGTTGATAGATTGTGAACAGACGTGGAGAGACACCATTAAACTAACGTATGCAAAAACTCAAGACTGACCATAGGCTCAGGGCGGAGTAAGGCAAAGGCTATCTTAGGCTACAGCTTACAGCCACAGCCGACACTATACCCCCAACCCCCTGATCGGCAAATTTTACCGATAGCATTCGCGCTGCCACCCTGATCGCTGAATTTTTCTGCCGGCATCCAGCATTTTGATTAACATACTGGTGCTCCATCGTTTTAACTCCCTCGCATTTCCCTTTTGGTTCCAAAAAATGACTCAAACAGCCCACATAGGGGGCTCCCTACCCATGGCAGGCCCGCACAGAACTTAGTCTGCCCCTGTGAGTGAACACCAAATGACAGCAACTGGCCCCGGTTTCATGAGTGAACACTGTTCGAGCCTGGGTGTGTGCTGCTGGTGGGGCATGCTGGGTAATCGCTTCTTAAGGAAGCAGAGAGAGAGAGAGATTGAACAGAGACCATTTGCTCCAAACACACCAGCATTGTTTGTCTTTCTCTTTCATTCTCTGGCATACAATGATCAATGACGAGTAAGAGCTATTGATCTTTAAAGGGGCTTTTTGAAGTTGCTTATTGATTTTGTCCAATTCTCTCCCTCCTGTGGTGGATCAGTCGCTTCTGTTTGCTGCTAAAGAAATGTTTGACTCGGGTCCCCATATCATCAGAAGTCTGAAAAAATCGGACATTTCTATAAAACCAAATTCACATTATAATTCAGAATGTTCTTTCATTTTGATGTAAAATGACACAGTACCCTCCGTGGCGCCCATTGAAGTAAATTAAGACAATACTTACCTTTCTAAAATTCCAAAATATTCAGGTTCCTTACAATCACTAAATCAACTCAGCCATGATAAAGTCAAGTGAATGAAAGCACCTTCAGACACAATACAGGCTGGTGGTGATGTATGACTATGTGCATGTATGTGTCCTACAACGGACTAACATACTGGCCGGTCTCCTGCCATGTGCCCCCCCCCAGAATACGCTCACAATGACAAGTCATATCAAAACAGAAAGACAGGAACCATGTCACCGGTGAAATGAAGTGATTTTAGCACTCGAGTTAAAAAGAGTATTATATACAACAGTCTGTCAGTATCCCACAATTCATCACTGGACCCTACTGGAGCAATAACCTTATACGACGGTTTAATCCAATAAGCATGGTACTGTATGGGTAAACACAGGAGTGAGCCAAAATGATCAAACGCCCGCTTTTCCGCCGTCCTTTGTGAAAAGGCAGGTCTGGATTCTGGATTTCTGGTTGTCTCTCATATCATGCAGCATATTGTCAGTGAAGGTGCTGCCATCTCATTTAGTTAATGAACTATTTATGGCTTGCTGTTGAACTAAAACTAAACTGTTGTTTTGAGTTTCACAAGGAAGACTTCTTTTTCCTCAGCACCATAATTATGCGCATATATATATATATATATATATATATATATATATATATATGCCGTTGCAAAGATAACAGTAATTGGCATTTTTCATTGCACAGGGGCATAAAAATTCTCCTTGATCTGCAGTTTAGAGAAATCATTACAGCTCATTACAGTTTTGTTCTCAATTGTATCATTTTTTAAGGTGAATTGTTATCCCTTAATAAACTTCAGCCAGCATAATTCTGACAGCCACATTACTTTAACCAAGCAGTCTTGACCACATAAGCCCAGAGGAACATAAATGTGCTGTGATAAATATTTTGTACTTACTTTTTAGGTGCTCTTATTGATTTGGAAAGAAAACAGTTGGAAGTTTCCTTTGCCACAAGGCGTAGACTCGCGTGAGGCAGAGTAACGATTTCAAGCTGCGAATGCGCCAGCTGTAATGTCACAGCTGCACGCAGCATTTTGTAGCATTATTGTAATTGTTTTATGCACAAAAAAATGATATCTACTGTGAACTGATGTCAGATATTTGATTGGCTATGCAAAACAGCCATGCATTTCTCATAACCGCTTCACAGCTTACGATTAAACACAGGATACCATGGATGCGATGCCCGCTCACTGCAGGGCACGGACTTTCACACTATGGGAATTTACCAGAAATGTCAGTGTGCCAAAGTGCAGCTCTTTGTCTTACTGGAGTATCTAGAGAAAACATATTAAATGCCGGGATAACATGTAAGCTACACACACACTCACACACGCACATACACAAACACACACATGTACGCACACAGGTTTGTAATTATATCCATGTGGGGACTCATTTCTGTTGGGGAATACTCCTATCCCAACATGACGGCCTTAACCCCTACCCAGCCCTTACCATAACCATAATTAACCAAACAAAATACGAGAGTTTTGGAGAGAGGGGGAGAGGTAAGGAGCACGTACCCCCCACCACATGACAGGCCAACTCAGGAATGAGAACCTGAGTGCAGCCACGTAGTGGGCGATTCACAGCTCTTTCTGGGGGCCTGAAAAATGTTCCCCACAACATTGAAATAACAGGTTTTTATTACATTGTGGAGAACATTTGGTCCCCACAGTGTAATATATACATAATTCACACAAATACGCTCACACACACACTTTTTTGTATTCATATCTTTGTGGGGACCATCCATTGTTTTTTTTATGGGAAAACCCTAATCCCAACAATAACAGCCTTAACCCCCACCCAGCCCTAATCTTAACTAAGTAAGTAAGACTTTTAGCATTTTTAGTTTTTTGATTGCATTCACATATTTTCATAAAATTGAGTTTCCCCCTGTCGGGCTCTAAAAAATGGTCCCCACAACTTCTAAATAAGAGGTTTTTATCATATTGTGGGGACATTTGGTCTCCACAATGGCATGAACAGGGTTCCCAACCTTAAATTTGTGATTTTACTGACAAGACTGCTTGTTTCTATGAACATGCCATATTGACATCTTATTTACAGATTTACGGACAGGGTGAATTTAATACGGACTGTCCGTAATGTACAAATGGTTGACAGCGCTGGGCAGGACTCGGAGAGTGAAGCCACAGTACAGCCCACTAATCTAAACCTCATGCATGTGTCCATATCTCCATATTACAGGGTCAGAGATCTAACTTACACTATATAAATATAATTCTTATTAAAGATTGCATGGATTGAGCTTTTTGTTATCGGACAATGGAATTCTAGATAACTCTTCATGTCGTCAAGAACCTAACATCCATCTACACCCTGCAGAGAAATGAAAAAAAATGTGAATTAGGAAGCAAACATGCAGCTTGTCACCAGTCAGTAGATGTTTGGATGGTCATCTGTGTAAAGAGAGGCCCTTATCTGTATCTATGCAGTAATACACAGAAGCACATCCTATGTCGTTGATATCCAGGCTGTGTAAATGACTTGTTCACACTGATTTATACAGTGGAGCTTAGGGTTCCGGGCTGCAGAAATCGCCTTTTCCAAAGGGCTTTGGAAAAAGCCGAGCTCCTAACAAAGGCGAATACAGCCCCGCAGCAGATGAACTACACTGACAATCCTGCTGGAAAGAAAAATGCTGTAAATCAAGAAGATGTGTGCTCACCCATGGATGATTGCTTTCTTTCATGCCTGTTTGTCGATACTCTTTTTTTTTGTGAATGCTGTTTTTTTTTTGTTTGGCAATTGTACTTTCCAAAAAAAGTTTTTAAGCCGGCTAATTGAGCAGTGACCGTTAACTAAAGGGGTTAATTATGATTGCAGGTTTGCAGAATGGCTAAGGGTTTAGGGAGAGACAAACTAACAGGGAGTCTTAGATGAGGAAAGCTACAGTAAAAGCAAATTCAGGAAGATGAAAGTGCGTCCTTCGTGGTAATTCAGCTGGAGGAGTGGAAAATGAAGAACGCCAGGAATGAGACGGATGCGAGCAAACTGATGGATTAGGACGGAGACTGTGGCAGTGTTTGTCACTGATAGACTTCCTGAAGCCTCTGGATCTGTCACCTCCCCACTGGGTCTAATGGAGCGCTCTAGAATCAGCTTGCTGCCAAGATCGCATAGCTAAATCTGCCTCACCATCCCTCTGCAGTGCTGCCGGTGTGTCACGGGGGAAGCAGCACTCCATGCCCAAAAACAATGAACAAAAGATGTCTGTGCTGTATGTTTTGTGTGTCTGCTTTGGAGACGTGCATTGTTTTTTAAAAAATTTTTTTAGATCACACAAAGCAGAACAATGGTGCCATTCTCCGTGCTTTTGAATGCAACGCTGACACAGAAGCGGAATGGGCATTAAGCCCTTGCCGGCCACGTTCACCATCCCCATCTAGCACTCCTCCTGTGTTTGTGGCTTTTTCAAAACTAAATTCCTGATGGTATCTGGTGCCCACTATGTTATGTGTTTTATTCATTTGTTTCGTTTGTTTGTTTGTTTGTTTGTTTGTTTGTGTTGGGGAAGGAGAGCCTCAAAATGAAGGAAAACGAGCATCTAGATCTAATGTTGTAAAGAAATATCACATATAAAAAAATTATGCAGCCATATTTGCATTAAAAGAGCGGACTTTGTGTAACCGAGCCAGATGTAGCGGTGACAGCTGCTTTCATCTTATCCCATCAGAATCGTCCTTGTGAACGACAGGTCTTAATATCAGTTCACAAGCTGTTATTCAGCAAACACATCACATGGCATGAAAGGCTGATATCACTCTACTATTTCATTCAAAAACAGGTTTGGCTCGTGTAATTACCATGTACTCACTATAAGTCTGCTGTAATGATATCTAAGTGTGGTTATGCTATCATGCTCTGCTTTCGGGGAATTATGGCTTGGCATAAAATTGTATACAGTATTTCCACAATGGACATACACTTTTCAACATGTTGAGAAATTGCGACAATACAAGATAATATTTACTGGATAATGTCATGTTGTACGACATTTGAACAACGACATAAGACTTGTTACAGCTGTTACTGTAGAATTTTTCCTTGACAGATTATGATTAATTAAAGGTCACCCAGCACTGTTAAGAAATATTCATTTTCTGTTATGGATGTTATTTTTAATCCATATCATTATATATCTAAAATAAGAAACATACAATACTTCTTTACAATCAGTGAGGGGAATTCTAATTGAGACCCTGAATAGAATGATGAATGGATGGATGGTTAAGGGTAGGCCTGAGCAGGGATTGGGATTGGGATTGGGATTAGGGTTATGCCCATGGAACTGACTGGAGAGTCCTCTCAGACGTCTCTTGATTTCTGGCTTCTGCCCTGCACCCTTGTGATAGGATTTTTGTGACCCAGTGCTGGATGAATAGTTGGCATAAAGATATATTTGTAGTTCTTAAGAATAAGATGGCAATTTCTGATTCTTCCAAAGGTTTCATTTCTTTTCCGCTATGACAAGACTATAAAAATATTTATGCTGAAAACAACTCAGGCAGATGGTATTGCAATTTGTGAGTGCAGCAATCTCAGTTTGACGTAAGTTTGAGTTCGTATTACATTCATTCAAAAGTGGATCAAGCTTTACTGGGAAAAAAAATCACAAATAGTTACCAGATAGTCACTCGCCCGAAATGGAGTGATGCAGAGGTAACAGTAACAGTAATCATTCGGGAAACTTCATTTATTAATATTAGTGTAATGGATGTTTTATAAAAGACATCTAGTCATTCTGAATTTCAGTGCACAGTCAGATAAACTGAGATTCCTCTAATCGTAGTAAATGTTGCATGTTTTTCGACCGTGACTCCACAAAAAGATTTCTTTCTCAGCCCCAGTGTTATTGTATCAGATATTTTCATATGCAAAAATTAATACTGCATGTCCGGAGAAGAAGGACAAATGTGTTTCGATGAAATGGGAGCAGGTGGAATTAGAGGTCGGCTCCATGGGCGTCTTCTGTAGCCAGACTCTTCTGGCCAGGCTTGAGACTGAGAGGAAGTGGCGGATTGAATTACTCGAGCCACATGCCTAACCCTGGGAGTTTCTCAGCTTGAAATCAACCATGAAGCTGGGATTGACTCTGTTCCAGATCGACACTGGTCGGACACGGGGAGAGACGAGGGGAGAGAATTCTCTCTTTATCACCCAGCTGCCTGAGACAAAGCCAAACACAACTTCCACCCACTGGCCAGCTTTGGAGAGGAGGCGCTGGCAAAACTCGTGAGCGGCACTCGTGATTTAATCGCCCGCCCGATCCAGTTGTGCACAAACATTATTCATTCTGAAGCGTTGGCTCGCCTCTCCTTCGCCTTTCCATTGATACTTTCTGTACTGATTTGCGTGTTTGGATCCGTGTACATTTAGCATCTGTCATGTTTTATGGCCATTACTGACCTTGTTTTAGATAGTTACACAGAAAAAAGACAAAGCTCCTTTTAAAGGCTTTACTGGATCGTTGAGTTAAGAAGAATTTATTTCAAAGAGGTCTGTATGAGTCCTTCAGCTGGATCTAATATATTCCTAAGGTTATAGATATTCCCAGTAAATGTTCCCTAATTAATTCACATTACGAACATGCAGCTGGAAACTGTTCATTGGTATTAGCTTTACTTAATGCAGAAATGTGGTTCTTGTTCTAACTGATGCCAAATTGTTAAAGAAAGGAAAATTTCCACATTTCAGGGTAATGGTATCATACATGTATCAACTGAATAATGGTAAAACAATTACTGACTTATACAATATATCAGGATCTCATTTCTTAATAAGAAGTGGTGTTTATGAAAAGTGTGTCTGGAAGTAAGTAGAATATATTGCCACCCATTTATTTTAATTTCATTTTCCTACTGGTTTAGATTAAGTGACTGGACATCTGTACAAATTGTGTCCAGTGCTACAGAAAAAATGAGATCAGCAATGGTAACAGCAAAGTTGTTAATTGGTTTGAAATTGAGTCATCAATGTAACTCTTGACTCTTGTTTGGCCCGAGAGTTGGGGGCTACACTGACATCTTACTGACATGATACCCCAAACATCTAATGATGTGTGTTTTATGTATAAGCAGCTTATAATGTTCTTCAAGCAGCAGCCAATTAGCTAACAGCTCCAAAATACAGTATGCAGCTAAAAATAGCTGCTCTTAGCCACAGTGTGGAAAGATAATTGTGTTGTTCACTCCAGAGGATGGGAATCCAGAGATGTAACATGCAATTTTCTTTTCCAACCATGAGAAGTTTAGACTCATTGACAGTGAGAAAATCTGACAGAAAACTTGGCTATATAAAGTCACCGCTTTATTTTTAACATAAATTCCCAGCCAACACACCCCAAAAATAAAAGAACGAGACCCTTTTTTCAGGACACTGCACCAGTGCCCTTGCAAGAACATGGGTGTCATTGCAGCTCATGTCTGGATGAGTATGAATATAGATCCCGTGTCATTGTGTAGCCTGTGACTGACTGCTAGAGTGTGAAAAACCTGTTCCTTTATCTCACCTGCAATGAGAGAGACTGGCAACAGCTGAGGGGACTCTGGACAGCTTCTACAGAGCTGGCCTGCAGATTCCGGTTGCCACTTTTCTGTCAACCCTGCAGAGGAGGTTGGCAGAATCACATGACCCACTTTGGAACGTTCTGCCCTCCCTGTGCTGTGTCACATGATCGCTTCTTACAGCATTTCCCTCTGGAGGCCTTCTTAACTGTTTCACCCAATTTTCAATTGAAACAGTACCCCAGGCCAGCAGGGGGCACCGACTGAGATTTTTTTATTATATATATATTTTTTTTTACTTTCTCGGAGGGAAGAGATTTTTTTTACAGGGATCAGCTGAAGCCTTAATATGAAGGAGACTGGGTCTCTTCCAGCTTTTCGTAGAGGGTAGATGTGTGGGTCAGGGAATCTTTAAAAATAAAGCCCTCAATTATCATGTGAAAATACTGCTTTAAAATACTACTTTTAAAGGTGGATTTCCTACATATGGAAGCTTGGTTAATTATCTCCAGCATACCAGCAATCGTGTCTGTAGCACATTGAAGAGCCTCAAACAGTAATTCCCTAAGTTTGATACACGAGTCACCCAGTTGGGGAGACTCTGAGTCACATTTGTAATGGAAATTCGTAATCTGTCACCAGCGTTTCTTATTGCTGTGATCCTTAGAACTCAGCACTAGTAAATGATACATTTCTGCACACCTCACATATATCCCATCCTAGTCAGTTTGGTGGTAATAGGATTAGTCCAGGCAAGCAGATGTGCCCCTTGTTTCACTCTGGTTCAGTAGCGACGCGTTGAATAGTCATCAAACTTTGAAACCCCTGGGCTGGCGACACATCGTAGAATGTTGTCTACGGAAGCCGCGCAATGGCAGCATCCACCTGACCACGCGTCCAGTCTCTGTAGTGATCGCAAGCATAAACACATCATGCAGTATTTAACAATATATAGTACAGTGTTTGTTTTTAAGTCTAACCAAATTTCCCAAACCTATTATGTCTATTAAACACCCAAATGTGTCATATCATATTCATATGATATATTATGATATTTTCAACTTGTTGCCGGTTCATCTAAATGTAACCCTATCGGAAGAAAAGGAGCACCTGTACAGTTTGATTTCAAATATATCAAAATAGAAAGGCTTTTCTCACATGAGCGTGGTGCGATTTCACCTAGCAGCTGCCAAAATGTAGCAGGTAATTTTGTCGTCATTTACGAGGAGCATTTTGAAAACTAAGCATGAGTCCATCAGTGGAGTGACAAACACAGACTGGGGGGTTAGGTCTGACTGTTCCTGGTGCTCCAGACAGCATCCCCCCATGGGAAAAGGCCCACCCTGGCACCACAAGACAGGCTGCTCCACAAGTGAGCAGAGGAAAGGCAAACAGGCAAAGACACTTAAGTGGCGAATACCAGCTTTGATTTGTTTTTGCACAGGAAGAACGGAGGTCTGGAGGTGTACAGTGTACAGAGTGCAGGAAAAGCTGGCCGATAAGCACAAAAGCAGCGTTACAAAATAACAGTCCTGCAAGAGTGACATTCTGGTGAGAATCAGAAGTAGACGAAGAGGGCTGCTTGTGGTGTCGGATATAATGTCATTTTTCCATTTAACTTTGCAAAGTATGTTTTTGGTGCGACAACTATAACAGTAAAAAGCTTCTGCTGCTGGTTGAAGAGCTTCCCATTTTCTTCTAAGGTTGTTATGAACGCATTCATTGACCATTAATAATAAGTGAATTAAAATTTTTTAAATGCTAGTATTCTTGGATTGTAAGCTCATTAGTGCTGTGGACCTTGGGAGGATAGAGCCAGACATATGTTCAGAAATCTGGAGTCAGCTTTTATGTCAAGTATTAAGGAAGCTGTGGGCAGCTTATCTTGCATTGTTATTAAGACCACAGTGAGGAATTTGAAGTTTATGTTAAAACGCAACGTGGGCGGGTGTGTCATAGGTCGCCGAGTTTGGAGAGCTTTTTGTAGTTTAAACTGAACAAAATATAAAAGCAATACTTCAGACTGGGAATACTGATGGTGAGAGGTTCTTTTTTGCTAAGGGGGCAGGGCCGCAATATATTTTGGAAACAAATCACAACAAACCTTCTTTTTCACAGATGGTTCTTGGTTTCGTTTGAGCTGATGCGAGTTTAGTAGAGCTTTGGAAATTATGAGGATTATTACTTTTTTCCATCAAAGAAATAGTTAGTGTTTCTGGTGTGAACATTTAAAATTACTCTGATTGTTTCTAAATAAATAATTACCATGAAATTTTCAATTATCATTTTTTTTCGTCTGCGGTAACTATTCAGTTATCATTGTTTATCTGCTATTAAATCAAATTAGTTTTCAGTGTCAGGCTGGGAATAAATGTATCAGTCACTCAATGCAGCATTTTCTCCTGAAATGTTTGCAATGGCACAGATGTTGAAATCGACTCACCAGCAGCCGCGGTGATGGACTGATTGAGATCTGCGATTTGTAGCCATTACAACAGCTAGAAATACCTTCTGGTCTCACGACGTAGTGGCATACCCATGAAGCACGCTTATCACTCAAAGTCACCCGCCGGAAACGGCGCAGCGAAAAACGCAGCCGACGGCTGTCTGCGCTGCTGCTATGTCTATCTACTCCCAGGCTGAATAAAATTCAAAATGCGCCATTTAGGGACAGTGAAGCTGAACGGTTAAACACCCTCCAGAAGGAGATCCAGCCAGAGATGAGCTAGGAGACAGGAAAGGCTTCTTTGAAATGAGGCGATTGAAGCTGTCTCATCATTAGGAAAACGGGAAGAAACCATCTAATCATAGCAGTTAAAGACATGAGACATGAAACACATTTTCGCCGATGTCTCTGTGCAGGGGGAAACCTTCTTTGGCCGCTGAAGGTCCCTGGTTCATCATTAGTTTCAGGCCACTGGCAACAACCTCTACTGCATTCTTCTCTCTTTTGGAGGCTTTTAATGAGCTTGAGCTGATGGGGAAAGATATGCTCCGGGGCTGTTTCAAGATGCCAGATTCTGAAAGAGATTGCAACAAAAACAAGGGCGAGATCGCTGCAGAAAAAAGCAAAGAGTGAGGGAGTATTTTAGTTAAAAAGGGGGCCCTAAGATATAAGATTAAATTAAATTTCAACATGTTTAGTCACAAGTTAGATTTAAACAAAACCTCCCCATTTACACATGCCCATGAAAAAAACTAAAATTCCTCTCTTATTTAATGTTTGTTTTGCTTCGCTAGGTGTGAGAAATAAGCTGAGATGAAATTGAAGCCTGCAAGAATATTGGATTTTCTTTGCTTTCGTACCTTAAAAGATGCCCTTTTGTCAGAATTACCTCATATAAATGGAATGCATACAGTACTTACTTAGATGTAACTCTCCTTGTAGTTGTAATTACTGCTCTTTTTTCTCATTTTGAATAATTGGGTGAGGGGCCACAACTGGTGTCAGCTTGGCAGCTGCTAATCATTTTGGGGTCTGTGATCATTGAAAAACAACAACATTGTTCTTCAGTTACGTACCAAGCAGAGACTGTTTGTATTATAGCGAGTTTTCATATGAAAAAAGATTTTTTTTCCACAGCAGGAAGCAAAATCTTTAGATCCTAGATCAAATTGCCGCAACTCCTCCACTCTGTAGCTTGTTTTTTGCTGGCCTAAACAACATAGAATAGCCAACCATCAACAAAATCAATTTGCCTGGAAGTGATAACACATATCAGGCTGGTTCTA
>JAODUD010000107.1:7491003-7513888 GCA_026784285.1 Stomatorhinus walkeri
GGGTGGTAGGTACAGCAGCATCGCGTTCCATTTAGCCTACTCCCTTTTTAAATTTATCCTGATGACAATTTGAGATTTGCTGGACTTCCAGCAGCTGCCAGAGATTGCCCTACAAACTCATGGCATCTGCCTTTGTGAACGGAAGTTACTCACTTGACTAGATCAAGTCTGGTGATGCACCAGTACTGTGAGGAGATCTATCTGATGCAACTGGCATGGTCCAGGTGCAGCAGAGGTTCCCAGTCAGTGTGCCCATAGTCGTGCTGGGACATGTGGTTCCTTCATCAGAGACACCATGTCCTTGGCCAGTACTGCTCGAGTCAAAGCAGAACTTCACTGTACTCTTATGAGTGAGCGATGGTGGCGAAGCAGGGTGACACCCGTGGACGTATCTGAACGGGCCGCCCTTGCCCAGCAAGCTGTGTGAGGAAACAGAGCGTCTGGATCCCTGTTGCTTCACCACGCAAGCTTTTATGGCTCTCAGCGAAGCACCCGTCAGATATTGAACCGGCAAAATTTCTGGCAGCGGCTGCTCAGTTTTGTCGGACATCCAACCAGCATCAGATGAACCCCCCGCCCCCCGCCCCCCGCTTTCTGGACATCTGCTTACTCAGTTGGCTCTTCCAGGTATTTCCCATCTGTTTGCGTGCAGAGGTGCTGATCTGGCACCGAGCAGACTGCTTTCTCCCGTCCCGCTTTGCAGTAGGGACCTGCTCTCCTTGGGGAGGCAGCAGCCACGCCCGGCCTCAGTCTGCCACGCCAACGCAGAGGCTGCGCTTTCTGGAGAGGTGCCTTACTTTGGAGCGGCGCACACGAAAGCCCAGTAACATCTCAGCGATTTCTCCTCTCTTGTGATTCTCTGGTGCCAGGTAACTTGCTCTGGTCGGCAGTGGGGGTTCTCTTCGGATCTGGCTTTGCATTGACGTTTGCTGACCATTGTTCTGCATCGTGTAAGTAGTGCCTCGAAGAAAACAGGCTGGATGGATACAGCCCAATCGATGCTAACTGCTGCCCCTACTTGCCCATTGATGCTTTTTTCCCAGCATCCCTTAGCTTACAGCATGTAGCCAAGGCCGCCTTTGCACACTCTCACTCTTCTCCCTGCTGGTCTTCTACCCGAGCTCAGTGGGAGGGTCCCAAGGCGCCCCAACTAGCAATGGACGAGTGGGCAGAGGAATGGACCAGAAGTGTAAATGGTTCTGACACCTCCCAAAGAGTCACATTCAATGTCTTTACTCTAATTATACATTTTGTTTTTCCTTGTACTCAGATATGAGGGTAGGGGGTTTGATATTGTCCTTGCAGAAACCCTCTGGGACTGCCAATGGACGGGGAAAAAATGAACAATTCAGCTAGCTGTCTTGGGGGGACCTATGAATCAATCAATCATTTAATGGGAAATAAAGACATTTTCCCCTTTGCTCTCTAAACTTGCTAAAGTAAGCGAGGGAATGTGGCCCCTTTTGTATTCTACAATAATGGCTGTGTTCACACTATTCTTCCTTCATGCTCAGAGATGGAGGATTCCTGCTATTGTTAATTCCAGAGGAAGCCACTATAATTTGGCGTAAGTACATGCTGTTCAGAATAGATTCCTTTTAAAATTCTGTCCAACTAAAGCAGTAATTGGAAATGTAATTCACATCTTAACTCCCATTAATTCAGGCTCTTTAAAAAAAAAAAGTCCTCCCCTCTGCCCACCCCAGCCAGCCTCCATAAATGCACACTTTTTATTTCTGCAAGTCATATTACATTGATTTTAATGATTGGTTATTATAATGTAATTAATCAGACGGCCTTGCATTCTGATTGTGCGCAAACGGAAGCAGATGGTAAATAGGATTAGCAAATCAAAAGATAAAATGCAAAGTGTATAGGCTGGTTTTGCTAGGAGATATATTCCAAAAACAAAATTCACAATCTACTTTTGCATTTCAAATACACATCCTGACCATTCCACAAAATAGAGACATAATCACTTATTTCTGCCGTCAAATATGATTCTTTTACTGTTCTTTTATATTTCTGATGTAGCTGGCAAAAGACATCTGGACACACCGAATGATGGCGCCCGAGGTGCCGTTGACCATGTGAATGAGACGGAAATTAAAGGAAGGCGAATTTCAGGAATGAACAAGGCCGGTGATTAAGGCATTGTCCCTGAATGTGTCTCTCCCTTTCAGCTGGCGAATGTGAGATTATGTGTTAAGACGTTCCTTCGGTTCCCTGCACCGTGATCACGGATCCTCATGTGGCTCTGGTGCCCTTCACATCGATCGCCTTTAATCTGAACGCAATAATTGGTTATTATGCCAGACAAAAGCGCGTCTGAATGTGCCCAATTTAGGGGTTTCACATGAGTTCAGCCGTACGGCTGTGGCCGTCTCGCTCCATCTCCTCTCCATTTTGCTGCAGCTATATGATTTTTACTCATTCATTGCCCCTTTTCTCTCGCAATAACATTCATGGGTGAAAACTTTGGGATGACCACAGCTTAAGCTGAAGCGTTTATTCACCCACTGTGTGCTGCTCTAATCAAATGCAGCGGGACAATAGTAATGCTAATCTTGACAGCAAAACATCACAATGGTTAAATAGATCGAACCCTTTATTTATACCGACCCTTATTATTACGGGATGCACATCCAGTCCTGAAGATATATGCTTTTAATAAGCATTAAAAGCATGGATCAATGTGTCACAAAATTAATAGTGACCGTGAATCGGGGATTACATATAAACCTTTAAAGTTGACTTAGCAATTGGACAGATGTCTGTGCCGCAGTACCTTTCCCTCCAGGGAGTTTTCCTGTTTCCGTTTGTTTTCAACGGTCACATGACCAGAGAAAGAGTAACTGCAAAGATACCAGGGTGCCGCCTTTGTCTCTTGTGAGGTTTGAAGGGTCCGGCCGGCTCATCCAGAAAATATCAGCAGTATTAATACTGTTAGTCACAAATCATGTTTTGCTTGTATCCATCATGTAAAAACAACCTGTTTTGATTGCTTCAAAACATCTAACCATCTGAGAGCGGCCTCTCTGATTGCTGTTAATCACATCTTACTAGTTCAATTACCCACTGACGCACACAGAATGTCAAACACATAATCTTTATCTTCCCCTAACAGTATTGTATCAGTTGTCACGAAATGCCTACTCAAACTCACGTTCCACGTACACGTTCATGTAGACAAAAGGTACATTGAGATGAATGATATCACCACTTGATAATACAAACAATACCCATGATTAGACGGTTATGAAGGTTATGTTTAACCTCTGTCTGACACATCAGTGTGTGCTAGGAGTCCGCCTCAAGAACGTCAGTCACGCACGCTTGCTGTTACACTTTAATTGGAATATCCCTCCATATTTCAGATCTCTTTAGTTCTTTGCTTTGTTTTTTAATCTTTACAGTCATTGAGCCTACACCGGCTGCATAGCTAACATTGTCAGTAACAGTAACAGTAACATTGTCAGTAGGTTTTATAATAAGGTCCCATACAATCCACTAGTCCACTAATGGGGATGCATGTTTTTTGTTGCGAAACAGACCACAAGCCATGTTAATTCTCTCAGTGACGCATTAATACCAGAGCTTGGATTCCATTTCAGCCATAGGCTGTTACTGCCAGCAAGGAAATGTTAAACAAGTGTGGCGAGATGATCGGCCTTGCATCTGTCAGGTTTCCCCAAATGACAGGATCTTTGTGCGGGCAAATTGCCACCTTTCCTTTGGTGCACAGGCATCTGTCGTCGTGGCTGGAGATGGAGTACTTTGCAGATTGAGGTTTGTGTGCAGGTACAGGATCCAACTTGTAGAAAGGTTTCATTTCCCAGGTTTGCCTGAAAGCGCACCCAAGGTGCTAGCACTGTAGATTTTGGTTACTTTTTAAACATCGTGGAATTATTCTTTACACAGATGCCTCAAATGCAAATGATGTTGCTATAATTCCCACCTTATGTATCACAAAGGCTTTAACTGAGACTGAGACCCCGTAGCTCTGTATTTGCCAAGTCAGAGCATTTCCTTTGCCTCCTGACACCGCAGTACACTAGCTTGCGGTGTGTATGGACCTCCTACAGCACTGTGGCCCAGAAGATGTCGGTACCATCCATGATTCATAGGCATTAACACGTGCGCCTTGGGAGCTGATGGCCACACCCCCTATATGAAAATTCATCAGCGTGGAGCAGAAGCAAGTAACTGGGTCTCAGGTGGACGAGATGCAATGTCAATGTCAGCGTTTAAAGCCAGTGTTTTATGCTGAAATATTCCGAGGAGGCTCTAAGAACCTCAGAGGACACCTTTTGGCAGCTTATGTGCGGGAAGCACAACACAAAGTGTCTTTTATTTATGGGCCAAGTGCTTCAGCGGGAGAGTTAAAAAGAAGGATAAAGAAAAAGTCTATATTTCACACCTGCCCTCGGTCAGTAAAGGAGTAAACGTGATGTGTCCTCTGTGATGTCTCTTTAAACAGCCAAACATCTATGCATTTCGCTTATAAAGACTCTTTTGGTCAGGAGTAATTGTAGCACCAGTATTTATTCAGCACCTCTACAGACCTCTTCTTCCCCAGTTGCAGTTATATTTGCGTGTCAGGTGAGGGCAATTTTGGTCTGTGTTATTCTGTTCATATATTTTCGTAACGAGAAATATATAACTATTCATCTATCTTCCAAACACTTATCCTTGGTTGGGTTACAGAGGGACTGGAAAGGGCAGCACTGGGCAGGGGTACATCCTGGATGAGAGGTTAGTCTATCACATATAAATATTCAATACAAGGCTAGCCACAATTCACAGACTTAAGAACAGACTTGGTACATTATACTGCCCCGTCTGCTTGTATGTTGAACTGCTGATCCTTGCAGTATATATATTATTTAGTTTTGTAGTGGACTGTTGTAAATTTAAATTATATAGTTAATTGATTAATTCAGTGGCAGAACAACTGTACACCGGGCCCAGGGGCAAAAGTGGACCATGCCCCCATTTCCAAATTCACACCTAGGGCCTGCCTATGCCAGTTGCAGTAGTTGCAGATGATGAAATTTAAGTAGCCTCTAAATTTCATTCCCATCATGAACTGCAGTAGTTAGCAAATTCCACAACAAGCTTTTTTCATTAAATACATGCGTCAACATTACGTAGTTTGACTACAAAATATTGCAAACTATTACATTTCAAAATTGTACTGTGCTGTACCAAATATCATTTGCATTATGCTTCCCACCATAATGAGACTGTATACATAAGCATGAGAGATATAAGTAACATGTCACAAGTAAGACCAACATGCATGATGTCATTGTGTTAATCTTCACAAATGTTTCACATTGTCAGGTACACAGTCAGAGAGGGTTCCTTGACATGACTTTGGGGGTGGGGTGCTCGGCCCCACCTAGCACTCCACCCCTGGATTAATTATAAATTCTGCCTATCACAGAACACAGCTTTATGACTGTGTGTATGTATGTTTGGCTGGACATAGGTCTGCGTCTTTGTATGTGAGCATGGGTGGGCAGAAGTGAACATATGGGCATGGAATAACTTCAAAGCGAAAATGAGCGTCAATATCCATCCAGGCTGCACCGTGAGAGACAGGCACCGTGAGAGACAGGCACCGTGAGAACGAAAGTAAAAATTTCAACAGAGGCAGGGAGAAAGTGAAACTTTTTAAAGCCCCGCCGGCATGAAACGGCGCCGGCGAAAGAGAAACGAAATGAAAGACGTGGCTGATAAGTCAGGATTACGGAGAAGACGTCACTCCGGACTGCCACGGAGCTTAGTGCTGCCGACGTCAGTGCCACACGGCGGAGAGACGTGATCATTAACTCATGTGATCCTGTCCCATCTTGTCTGATAGGGCCCGAGTCGGCGGGGGTGCCAGCTAAGCTGAGGTCCCCCCACCTGCTCCGTATCTGGAGCTGACGGCTAATGGCCAGCTAGGAGACTCCGGCCGGCTTTTTCAGGCACACATCCCTAATTGGCAGCTTTACGATCGGCAGGCATGTAGCTGTGGGTGTGTGTGTGTGTGTGTGGGGGGGGGGGGGGGGTTGGGGTGCCCCCCAACGCTGCCACTATTTCTCGTTTGCTGGGATAGAAAGCAAGGATTTATTTTCCCCCAAATTGCACCACATTTGCTCTGAATCCCAGCGCGTCTGAACGGCCCGTCGGTCCACATCCTCGCGCCACGGCCTTCGGCAAAGGCTGCAACGCCATCGGCTTTAGCCGCGATGTCCTTCATGCGCTCAATAGCGAGTGTGATGTGCTGGCCCCGGATTTGAGCTTTCCTTAGAGCGGCAGGTTATGATTCCTGGAGACCGCTTTTGTTCTTCACCCTTGAAGAGAAAGGCAAAATAATACTTAAGAGTGTATAAGCTGGCAATTCTATGTGCTAATTATTGGTTAGCAAAAAGTATAATACCAGCATTCTTTACATGCATAAAGGGCACTTGACATAGTAGTTTAGGTACTGCGAATTATGAATGAGACCCGTCAGTCAAGCTCCCCAATGTCCATTCATGTTGAGATGAGCTTATATGCTGAACTGGAACTTACAGTGACTGAGGAAGCAAGGCCCACAGCTGAAAGCCTGTCACACGACGCGTGTAATGCAGTGCATGTTAACCTTGGCATGCAAAGACCAGGCTGCTAGTCACGAGATACAGCCCATAATTTATAACCCGACATCCATTATTCACTCAGTATTACGGCTTGATAAATGACACTTATTTTAAACTGATTGCCTTCTTAAGAGTGAAGGCGGGTGGGAGGAGGGTGATTTATTTTGAGGGGGATTCTGGGGCATGTCTGGATGTGGGGGGTGGCATGTCATGCCGTGCTGGTCTGACAGGATGATCGGCTGAGTGCCTTACACTCCTGATCGGCACTGTCGGAGTCGCCAAGCAGGGTGCCCAGTTGGTAGCTGCTTCCCCCTGGCCAGTCACCTCTGATTAGGCCCAGGTCACATCTCCCCCCCCACCCCCCTGCCAGGGGGCTGTCCTCTTCCGCGGTTCTCAGCTCAGCGTAGCCTCACATCTGTCTCTCCTCATATTTATTCTTCTTTTATCTGCTGTAAACAAACAGGTCTAAAAAACAGATTCTACTCAGCCCACTTGGCCTGTGTTTTTACGAGATTGACCCCTCCCTACACCGCCTACAGGCCAATCATAATTAGGCACAAACATATGCTGGCCAATCATAATCATACAGAGACATACAATGGATAGAAGGTACTACAAAAGGTCAAATTGTTGTAAGCAGTCCAGAGCATGAAGCGATGCTGGTAATGATGTGGCAACACAAAAACACACGGGAAGCGGGCACGCCCAAACACAGGACCTTATCCTCCTTCATCCCTTCGTACGGCTGACTGGAAGACAATTAAATGTTGTCACAAGCTGACACAAAACCCTTTCCCTGATATGCATGTGGTCGACATAGAGGACGGATCCAGGGGGAGGGGGGGCATGGTAGAATGGGGGGGTAGGAGGGCGGGCTGTCGGCAGCTGGCGAGAGGCCCACCCCAGCGAGAACCCAAAGGCCACACGTCATGTCAGCTTCCGCGCTTGTTTTCTGATGTGTGGCACGGAAAACAGAGCACCCCCACCCCCCCTCCCAAGTGTGTATCTCTGATTAGCCCTCACCAGGCGGGGGGGGGGGATATGGCAGTGAAGAGCTTCTGCCTAATTGTCTAATGGATTCAGCTGTTTTTCTCTACATCCTTTCCATTCCAGTAGCATGCTGTACTTTACAGACATGTAATAGCATTTCATTCAAGCCTCTTTTCTGTATATTACGAAGGCAATTTGCTTAATTCGGAAGGCTTGCAAAGTTTTTATTATTTAACTTTGTTGTAGAGTATTTGGCAGCTTTCTGTTTTATCCTAATGTAATTGGTAAACCTTGCATTTTGCTGTTATTGAAGTTGTTTTCCCAGCTGTGATTTCACCCAGCTTGGCATCATGGGAAAAGGGTGTGCGTCGGGAATGTGTTAATGAAGAGGCTGAGCTCTGCTGGGCCGTTTAGGCAGAGCACCTCCGCAGAGATTGCTGCACTCATGAACAGATCAGATGTTCAGATGTGTTTTCTTAGAAGGGTAGAAATTTTAGTGTTTGTAGAACATGATTTTTTTTTTTCGTTTATAATTTTTTTTCGTTTTCATCACATCCATGTCCATGGTTCCCTCTGTTTCCTCTTTTGGAACTCAAGAATGGAATATGTTACATTACAGTTACTTAAGAAGAAATTTTACTTTACAGAATGTAAAAAATAAAGACTGACACAGCTGGAGATATTTCGTCAAAATAATGACGTGTTTCCCTGGCGCCTTTCATCAAGGATTTTAAAGTATCTCACATTGAGTCAGCGATGTTGAGTTTGTGCTGGAATGCATTTGTTCAGTTTGGGTAGCAAAATTTGATGATCAAGGAGAACTGCCCTTACTTTCTGTAACAGACGCTGGCTGAACATTTTGATGGAAGATCTTCTGCGGTTATCTGCTTCACTGTACCAGGGCATTAACTGCTTCCAGTCCAGGCCTGAAACACTCCGACACACTCAAGATGAGATATGCATTGAAGTGTACGGTCGCTTTGCCTGTTTTTAATGCATGTTTTTGTGCTAGCCAGAAAGCATTATGTAAAGTTTTATTATCATGGATTGAGTTGCAGTTAATTGTAAGTGTTGCTGAGGGACAGATTCAATGGCAACAAATAACTGAAGCCTTGTTTCAGTTTAGTTTGATTGATAGGTTTTATATTCTATTGTTTATCAACAGAAAAACTATCAATGCTGTCATCCTGGTGGTTTTATACACAAACACCAACAACAACTCAGCAAATAATTTAGAAAAAAAATCAGTAGCCTAATTCTAATTCAAAAAAAGAGTAACAAACTAAACATTTCATCACATCAGTTCTGCCAAACGCAGGGACTCAACAGGACTGGATGGACTGAGCTCCAGCCTTTCGGGCTTCACGGCCTACGGGAAGGGCTCCTCAGCTGGCATTGGGACTGCCGACGGAGCAGTGCCACATTCGGACCCACGCTGTCACACGGATTCATCTTGAACGCAGTCCGAGGAGAAAGGCAGAGGACACAGACAGACCAGGCTGGGAAAAGCAGTAATTGTGCTGAGAGGGCTAAGATATATGTGATAGGGGGTCAGAAATTGGAGCGGGTGCGAAGGTTACTGACACCCACAACTAGGATTAAGATATAATTAGCTGTCAGTGCATTAGGATATTATTGGAGACCCTTTACCTCCGCCGTCACTCAAGTTTCACCTGCAATACTCTTAGCAAGAAGGATTTCAGAAGTTTCTCCTTCAACAAGCTCCCCCCCAGCCCATGTTAAAGCATCAGTCAGAGTAGCTAAATCCGCAGGTTGACGCACGGATTTACATTAGCAGCGTTGGCGAGGAACGTGAGTCATGTGTTTTGCCACCCCGAGCCGGCTGCGACGCTGAAGAGAAATATTATCACTATCAGAAGATGGTGGGCTTCGACGTGGGGGACGCGAGCGAGGGGAGCTCTTAATTAGGGCTGACAACTCTGAGGGCGGCGGCCTCCCTTCATCCGCACGCTCCCTCAAAAGGGCTTAGTCATCGTGTATCTCACACCGGGTAGTGGCTGTCATTTCGCCCACTCGCAAATAACGGCAGCCACCTCTTTAGCTCACACCGGATCCCACGGAAGGAGGCTCTGAGATAAACAGCAGCCCTATAGCAGGTGGTGCCAAATCCTCATCGTCCTGAGTGGGTGTCTGTGCTTTGGCAGGACGCACCATCCCTCCCAGTGAGCTCGTGTGAATCAACTGTAAAACCGTTCAGTTACATTTCCATATATATTCCAGCTAAGAGTTGCTTTGCTTAAATATTTACTTCCTAGTTTTTTTTTTTTTAATTCTGTCAAGAAATCAATACCCTTATGTATTTTCCACTCCTCACTCTCAATTGCGGTTTAAAGATGTTATTAAAATATAAACTGTTTATGCAAAAGCATAAATACAGCGTGGGGCAGAATTAGCATTATGCTGCATAGTGAATGAGTCTAAGTGCTCTTGGGGCTTCTCCTTTCCCACCTCTCTCCTCCGTACCGGTAAAGTTAATTCATGGTCATGAAAAGTCAAACTATGAATAAATGCATCTTTTTTTCCTATGGTGATACACACCATTTTAATACGTTTCAGAATAAGTAGAGGCTGAAAAATTTTGAAAATCAGATTTATTCAAACCAAGTAGGGCGGACTAAGAGGACAACATTTTATAGATAATAAATGATTGATGACAGCATTGTGGAGGTAAATCACAGCATATAGGAAGGTCCAACGTGTCCTTTTCTTTGCGAGGATGCCGACGTGGGGTGCAGCTGAAAAATGGTGCAGCGATCAGGGGAGTGGAAAATGTCTTGCACACGCTCCATAGCCAAACATAATAGCATAGCCTCAAACTGACCGCAGAAGCTACGAAGGGGGCTTTTTGCTCTGTTTAACAGCATTCCTCGACGTTAGACGACTCCAAGCATAGTGTGTTCTAGATCCTTGGTGAGGATGGACTCTTTTCTGCTGCAGCAGGAGCCTTAGCGCATAGCTGAACACCATAAACAGCAGGCTAAGCTGCTGCTGCATTTGCATGCCAGTGGCAGCACCATATTCAATGCAGTCTTGCATATTAGTGTATTTATGGTTTAAAAAAAAAAAGACTCATACCAAATGCCTTTGCTAGCTCTAATTAATTATAATCATTTTCTCTGATTCGCCTTTATATTGCTTTTCATTTTTGTGCCAACAATCAAAATATTTCCAATAATAGCATAAAGAAACTTGAGCAAACCTGTCAATCCAGCAGATGTGATTAGCAGATGTGGTACAGTAACAACAAAAGTAAACAAAAATCATTCTTTCATTATGAAACTCATATAAGGATATGAAATAGCTATTATTACGATAGACATTATAATTAGCACATTTCGCATCCTGGTACTTTTACAAGTAAAGGAAATGTCTGCAAGCTGGTTATAGTTGTGAGAGTAATTACTTGCCAGGCATGTTAGCTAAGCTACTTAGTTTGTAGCACTGACAATGCACAGGACATGGGTTTAAGCCCTGTGAAAGAATTTCCGCTTGTTAAGTTCATCTTACCATGACCTTAACATTAAGGCATTAATTTTAAGATAAAGATAGTATGTATTTACATACTTGTATGAAATTTTCCAGGAAAACTCCTGTTACCACACGACAGCAATGCAGCAATAAAGATGTGTAGGTTGTTTACTCTCGTGGTTCCATGCCTGGCCTGTGTGCTGCACTGCATTGGAATCTGTCGCTGTTTTTGGCATGCGTTCCCCCAGAGAGGTAATGCCACGATAATTTCTCATTTGATTCAGTTTGCTTCACAGAGGTAGCTAAGCTCACAGATAAAATCTTCTTAAGACCTGACAAGTTGTCAGTAATGAAGGAAATTGCTTTGATCCGACTACAAATAGGTCATTTAACCAGTGTCTGGTCTGTGCCGGGAGACTTCACAGTTTCTTACATCTTGCCTCTCTCCCCATTTTTCCTCTATAACAAGGAGACTAAAAAAAACTCCCTCTACTTCCTTTATTAGCACTGCTCAAAACAAGTCAATCTTTCTTTCATTACCCAGGAGAGGAGAGCGACTCAGTGAGTCTAAACATGTTTACACATCTGTTATTTGTTTGTTTGCTTGTTTGTTTATTAGTTGGTAGATAAAGAGATTTGTGTGAAATGTGGACTCATGCCTGAAGTGGTTAACAAAAGTAAAGACTGAATGCAAGTGTTCTCCAACATCTCTGCATCTCCTGTTATACGGACATCTCCTGTTATGCAGCAGTTAATATGGTGCGTGATCGTGGTGCTTCACACACCGACCATTTACTCTAGGAGGAAATTTTTGACTTAAAAACATTTTTGTGGGGTCAGTGTTTTTTCTTTCTTCCATGATGTGAAACAGTGAGAACCCAAAATGAGCGGAGCTTGGATGTGATTTCTCACCAGTATGGGAGTGAATTAAGAGTAAAAGAAATCTAAATTTCAGTGTGCTAGTTTTTGGTGTTTTCATCTATATTACTTGTATCAGATTTGTTGCATGTGTATCTAACAAAAGGCATCAAAGCTAACCAAACACTTGGAGGTGCGACAGACTACAGTCATCCTCAGCACCAGCAGATAAGGACGCTCTGAAACGTAGGCAGCCATTACAAACATGCAGCATTTCATTAATGTGTTTTTGGGGACAGGCTTGGTAAGAGATGTTTGATACATCTAAGCACTTTGTGTGTTTCCTGCAATTTTCCATCCTTGCTCGGGGCTCTTACCTAACAATTCCGGAGCCAGTTTGGTACAATGCGAAGAGAGGAGTAAACAACTGTAGCAGAATTTTCTTGATGGTCAGCTACAACCGACAATCTCACTGCCAGTTAAAGTGGCCCTGAGTGATACTGAAAGGGCGTGTCATTTTCCTAATGGTGCTGAATCTTGAGAGGAAAGGCCTGGCTGGGGTCTCATCTGAGGCTAAATTGAAAGATTTCTTCAAATGAGACTCAATTACACAGCAGTCAAATCCAAAACATAGACTTTTCGGTACACTTAATGCACCAAATTGCTCTGTATTAGTTGTGGGGAAATTAAAAAGGTGCTTGTGGTATTCAGCATTCCCCTTGTTACCGTTATTGAATTGTGCAGGAATATCGGCTCTGTGACGTATTCTTCCTACCTGATCCCAGAATACCTTCAATTAGTTTCCCGATAAGCATGGAGAGCAGCAATGAGCTTGTTAAAAAGTACATCTCATCCACGGATGAGGTCAAGCGACATTCGCACTGAAACGGAGCCTTTTCTAGTTGTCAGGAGGCGTGCCGTCAATTAGGCAGGATTGTGAAGTTTACAGTGAAGCAAAGATAGGCTGAACTCTGAAGCTTGATTGTTTTTCTATCATGCTCGGGCTTTGATTTCATTCCCTCTATTACCCTATACTTGCTTAGCATTATTCTGTTGATTCTTCACTGAGATACCGTAAGGCACCATCTAACCTAGCTGCAATTTTGCATCGTCAAGTCCTCAACAGTCATGTTTTTGCAATGTGATATTTGCCACCCTTGTGTGTCACTTTGGATAAAATCGTCTACTAAAAAACGTAACATGTAAATGGATGATGTAATCAAAAGCACTCAAGCTGTCATTGTTTCCAGGGCAGAATGCTGTGTTTGTGCACATGTAATTCTGATTGGTGTATTTAAAAACTCATCCTATCAGAACATCTACAGAAGAGAGAAACGGTAGCTGCGTGCATTTTGGCATTCCTGTTTATTATGCTGAAAGAGGTAAATATTGAATTCTGTGTTTAAACTGTCCCAGGGCCACTCACACTAATGTGTTTTGCTCTGCATGGCTGCGTAACACTAAGTGAAATCCAAGAGCATCGTTATCCCTGAAAAAGGACGATAAGGGTCTGTGTTTATCTAATTGCGAGCGTTCTTCTCCGCGCCCAAAGGCCCACTTTGCTGCCATACACAATGGGCTGCGTCTTGAATTA
The DNA here is from genome assembly GCA_026784285.1 of Stomatorhinus walkeri. NCBI lineage: Eukaryota > Metazoa > Chordata > Actinopteri > Osteoglossiformes > Mormyridae > Stomatorhinus > Stomatorhinus walkeri. Next base: position 7,504,564 of record JAODUD010000107.1, read on the forward strand.
ACGGCACGGTAATCAGGAATACACGGGACTGAGAGAGCACGGCAGTCTCAGCCTGACCCCCCATGACCCCGCCGCTCACGGCAGCATGAGGCTCTCATTGCGCCGAAAGGCAGGCAGCAACAGCCTTAAAAAGAAAATAAAAAGCGTGAGGATGGAGAATTTGGAGAATTACATATATAATTCCTTAATCGAACACACTGCAGAATGAGCATTCATAACAGGCCTCCAAGCAGAGTCTTCAAGGTGACCCTCTAACTCTTCCTTGACCCATTTTTTGTTATTCAGAACCCTTCCCTGTCAGGAAACAGGAGATGGACCTCGCTGTGTCTTTCTAACTCTTTACTAATGGATTTGCATGAGTTTCATGTTCCACTGGCTGCTGATGGGGACTTAATGTTGTAAATAGTAAGATTTGAAATGTCCTTTGCTTGGCATTACAAAGAGCTAAGGTCAGACTGTCAGAACTCTAAAGGCCGTGGGCCAAGACTATGCAGACAGCTGTGTCTGTTTGTCTGTGTTGAAAATTAGTGGTGGGACTGAGGAAATTAGCTCTGACAGCAAGGCCAAGTTTCTTAACAGCTCTCCATACTCCTATGCCCTACCTGTGAGAAAAAGTGGAAATCAGGACGAAGAGGAAGAATTGTTCATAAAGAGCAAGAGAGTCGTATTAGTATAAGTATAATATTAATAATATACTATTGTATATTTACATCAGCAGACATCAGGCGTCACTTCCACCGTGACACTTGGTAATTAGTTGCAACTCTCCAGACAACATTTATTTTTCAATGCAAGATTCAGAATCAGACCGAGATCCTGGTAATAATCACAACAAAGACAAAAGGAGCCTAATTGTACTCTGATCAAACAAGTATAAAACCTGGTATTTCTCATTCTTGCTTAGTTATAAAGACTCACTCATTAGAAAACTTTATCCTGGTAGTAAATTAACTGAAGGTGAAAGCATGGAGGGTATTTTCAGAGCAAGGCTTTACAAAATGGGACTATTGGTGACCTGAATTGCTGATGACTGGTTTTCCTTAATGTAAGTCTGCAATCAAGGACTGCGTCTCTTTGGATTTGAAAGAGGGGAGTGGCCTTTGAGACATTTCCATGCTTCTTGATAGCACACATCATTGTCTGTGCTGGACAGCTGATTCAAGAATCACTTGTACACATCTTGTCAACACTGTCACTTTGTGTGTTTGTGCTCAGAGAAGTACCTGCCAACTCATATATTTTTCTCACTCAGATATGTTTCTAATAGGGATTGTTGTCAGCTTTTCCCGAATCCATCTATTTTGTGTATGATCCACTCTGTACGGAAGTATCTCTGCCCAACCCATTGAGGACCAAGCAGGAGAGCAATGCCAGCAATATCAAAGAAGAAAGTCTCTTGAAGCCTTTAAGAGCTACTAATTACATCACTAATCTTCCTTGTGCAATTTAGTAGTATTCTAACTGGCGTGTGTGCACGGGTGTCTCTGAGTTCCAGAAAAGTCATTCATCCTCAGCTTTCCTTTCGGCACAGATTCGCTCCGACCAGGACCGACAGATCCAGATACGATACAGCATCACAGGTGTGGGTGCTGACCAGCCGCCCAACGAGGTGTTCAGCATAGACCCTGTGGCAGGGAAGATGTTCGTCACCAAGCCCCTCGACAGAGAGGAGAGGTCATCCTACCATGTAAGTAGAGCTATTTTTTAAAAGACAATTGACAGTTATGACTCTCGAGCTGCCTCAGAACTTCAAAATAGCAATATGTATGCATCCATCCGTCTTCCATAATGGCTTATACAGTATTTGGTCGTGGTGAATCTGGAGCCTCAGGCAGCACCAGCGGCGGGAAGAAAGTCCATCTCAGAAAACTCACCAACCCCGTGAAAGCCCACATGGGGGAAAAAAGATGGGGGAAAAGTTCCAGCTCCTCAAACACGGAACCGGGGTCACGAATCTAAAGAATTATGTTTTCTGTATTCCTATATATGTTGAAATGCTGTGCAGTGGTGACAGAGGTTCTGCACTGGCAACGAAAGTCAGTTTTGATAGGAGCTGCTTATTTGTAACATTTAGAAATTCAACATTTAGGAATTCTATGAAAAAGAATGCGTGTAGTTGAGAAAAGTGTCGGGTGTCAAGTTTAAGATGTGTACAGCTAATCGAAGAGTGAATGTGAGGGATTTAAAAAGGAAAGAATAATGGGTACACTACTTAATGGGGCATAAAAAATGTAGTAGTACACTCTTACTTAATGTATTAATTAACCAGAAACTAAGTGTTAGTTACATACCGATCACTTGTTTGTTCCTCATTAATAAATCATAACGGTTTCTGTATTTCATGCAGTTACTATATTTGTGACCTGTACTTGAGTAGTATCTGAGTCACTAAGTTTGTTGTCCCCCCTGAAGTAAAGTATTACCAAAAATTGATGCCTGGGATACTTTATAAATGTAATACACAATAGAAATATATGGCAGCTGTTGCTAAAGGGTGGGTTTTGTGCATCTGTGTGTTTAAAAAAGCTGCTGTACTGTCTGTACTAACAAGCTGACCAGCAGTTTTATCCTATTTTTTATGTTTAAAACTAATCAAAAAAAAAAACATGGACGTCATCGCAGGAAAATCCAGCGTCCGCCTGTAGTCTCGCCTGATGACATGGCTGTCCACGTCTTTCGTCATTCATTGCAGCACCTGTATAGAAGAAGAAATGAACACATCGTTCATTTATTACATCCAAAACGAGAAAATTAATGAACACGGCAATTGACGATGAAAGACAGCAAGTGGTGGAAGTAAGCGCCCCCACCCCAAAGCCTTCCATCGATAGCCTAGCAGAATGGCTCTTTGTAATTCAATGTCGTTGTATAACTCGCCTGGTCTCTGTAATAAGTAAATAGCAGAATTACACATTCACTAAATGGGATATTGATTTCCCACTGACTGATGTATATGGTTGGCTGAAGTATGACATTTTTGAGTGTCAAGCGGCTGCGAGGTGCTCATATATCTGAGATCCCGGTGTGTGGTTCTATAGATAGTGACAGAAGGAAAGGGAACCTAGCAAGAAGAAATTACATCATTTTGGCTGTTAACCATTAAGTGCATTACAGATGCAACCACTTTCAGTCTGGCTCTTATCCATGTTCTGGAAGCGCCTGTTTTAAGGCCTATCTTTGTATAGCCAAGCATAACATAACAAAACATATTGATCCCTGCTCCTCCTAAAATATTTATATTAGGCGATGATAAAGAATCAGCGACCAGCTATTCCATACAAGTTAAGTGAAATTTAGTGCGCTGATTTTTCTAAAACACTTAATCAGATTTTACAACCCCACAATTAGTCTCCACATCAGGGACCTTCACTCTTTCTTTTAATTGGACTCTTGCCTTTGTCCATTGTTTCTGGTTAGTGCATTTCTACACCACTTTCCATGCCTCATCGAAGCAGATGACAGGCAGGGAGGGGTCATTGAAGATCTCAGGACATAGCGGCCGCTGGTTTCCACTTGATAACTTTTCTATGGTAATTTGTACTTCTTCTGCAGTATAGTGATTAAAATGCATGTTAATTCCTTGCCATATCAGCACAAATGCACATGAAATATATACGCATTCACGGTGTTACAACAAATGATTACCTCATGTATCGTTTTTAAAAGTGAATGTGTACCTGTGTACCAGTTATGTCAGTCCCTGTCCATATCACAACTTTAATAGAACAATTCAGAAGCAGACTATTCAGATGCAGGGTCTCAAGCAAGTTACCCAGAATTCAGTGGATTTTTCAGGCCTGTGATATCTTGATGCGCAGCCCGACGTGTTCATGGCAGAAAGCCGGGCATTTGCAATCCACGGATCTGTAGTGCCGATCAAACTTTTTAAATCTGGTCCCGTCTCTACAGGATACGCTCGGCCACAACACCACGGCGGAGGAAGCGGATAGATTTGTGTTTGTTTGTTTGTTTTCTCGGAGGCCTATCCTCTCGTGTATAATTAAGCGAGGGGATGTGCAGTGTTTGTGTGTGTGAAAGCGAGCGGCAGAGACGAGTCAGTGAGCTGGCGTAGTTTGCTGTGGGAGAGCACGCCGGAGTCCAGGCACACGCAATGTGCTCTGAATTTCGATCAGGTTTCAACAAAGCCGGGAACATCATTCATAGACATTATGTTCTGGTTTTATCCTTGTAAATGCTATTGTGATATTTGTCAAAATTACCCTTTATTTTATGAATTTAGTTTTACTCCACATTCTGTTACTCTGAACACATTGAAATGTACATGAGAATAGAAATTTTACTTCAAGTTAGTTTTGTAGTATTTATTCTTCCTGTGCAGAATGACACATTCTAAAGCTTTTGTTTGAAACTTTTATGTTGTATTGTTTTTGAAATGACCAAGGTGGGTTAGGGATCCATGAGGAAAGATAACAGGCTTCCCAATCAGACACCCCCAGACATTGCCTGGCTGTTCATTTATCTTCATCAGATGTCGGGCTTGACGTATGCCAAGTCAGCGGTGACCGGCGTCTCATCCTTTTGGAGATAATAACTTTAATTCCAACGTAGAATTACATTTTCTCTTCTTTAAACACTGCAGTAATCTTTGACTTCTGATGTCATTGAATTACTAGATCCAACAGCGGGAGTGATAACTTCTCTGCCACCAGTCAAGAGCATTCATCGCAGTCGTCTGCGCACGGATATTGGGTGCACAGCAAGATCAAACAATGTGCAGGAAGAAAGTAAAGTCAAATTAACCTCTGGGAGACCTACCGATGCAATTTTTGCACGGGAAAAATGGGGTGGATAGACATCAGCTGTGAAGAAGTGAATTGAAATAATTCCCTTATTTTCTCTGCAAGGTTACAGCTCTGGCAAACGTGGGATTATTTTTGTAAGGTTGTCAAAGTGACCTCGCAAATGCTCCTGAACTGCCTGGCATGACCAAAGCTATAACATGTCCAGTGGTCCAAAGCACCTATTAAAGGCTTTGAGTTGAAGGATCACACTTGCTTCTATCAATGACCTTTAATTCTTAGCTGAGATCCAGTAATTAGATATTATGTGACAGTGGCTTGCTATGAAAGGCATATTGTGAAAATGTACAATGCTTCCTCAAAGCATCTTCCACATAAGAGCAAGTTGGGGGAGGTGTAAAGACAATTTCCCCATGGGAAAATAAAAAAAAAAAATGCTTCCTCAAAGTAAGACATCCTTCGTCTTTCTGGGAATGGACACCATGTCCTTATATCTCTTTCTGCCGCAGAGCCTGCTCACATGTTTACATGTTTATGGATTTTGTTGAGGATTGTCTTCACTGCCTCATCAATACCACCAAGTTTGCCTTTCCTAGCATCCTAAGCAGTGGTCAAAGAGAGACCTTGATATTACACATTAGTTCAGTGTAGTAATGTTGCTTCACACCTCCAGTTTTGCGATTTTGGATGCTTCCTCTGCTACTGTCTTTGGGGATTTTACACATTCGCTCCACCTCGCATGAATTTTCTCAGGTTCTTCTCAGGTGTTTTGTGGATAACATGAAAATTTGAGTAGAGTATCAACATTCTGTAAGCTTGCTGGTTTTATGAGCTCCCACTAGTGTATAATTAAACTCTTTTGTATTCAGTTTAGTGAAAACTGAAGTAAGCAGTTGTTGTTTGGTAACCAGTTCATTCTTTCTGTTTAGCTTTTTTGACAAACCCAGAAAATTTTGCTATATTAAACATGGAACAAGCACTTTTATATTGCCACAGTCCCTACCGGATTCATGTAGGGGTAGAGTTTTCTTTGGCTCAAGGGTTTGAGTCCCATTTAGACCATAAATGGGAGGCTAGACCAGAGTGGGGGGTGCAACACTGGCTGCCAGTGGAACTGCACAGGGAGGGCCCCTGACTCCCCATCCAGGCCCCTTGTGCAGTCGTGCTTTCATGGCCCAGCTCATCTGTGTGCATTCCATTAAGCACGGCCCTGGATGCTCTGTCTGACTGATCCAAAACCCAACAATTAAAGCTCATGGGAGTCTTACTTACACAAAAATTTTCTGAGGGCTGAAGGGAAAATGAGTGGTTCACACAGAGAACCAATCAGGTTGTAGAGGAGGAAGGGGTCAGCCAGTCAGATGCCTTGGTCCTGCCTCCTCTAGTTGCTTGGACTCACCTCCTCTACAATCTGATTGGTTATCTCTCAGAACCAGTCATTTTTCCTTCTACCCTCAGAACATTTTTGCATGAGTAAACCTCCCATGAGCGCAATCAAGTCTTTGGGGCCCATTACAGAGGTGCAGGCCGCTTTATATTTATGCACTGATTATTCCTCTTTATGTAATCTTTTTATGTATCTTGTTTGGTGCTTATTTAAAACTCAAATCATCAATCACTTTCCAGAAATATAGTTATACTTTCTTGCAAAATTCAGGGTTGAAAACTTAATAAGTTTTTGTTTGGTTTTGATGTGATAATTCCATAGTGTTAAAGCATATTTGCAAATTTTTTTTTGTGGGAAGTCAGTGGAAAGTAACTGAAAAGCAAGTCCTGTGTCCCCTAGTGCTAAGACAAAAGGATAGAAAGGAGTGGAACAACACAATCTGCAGGTCTCAATGATGACCATTCTAAAGATTGACATGCAGCTCTGGAGGTTTGAATGCCATGCAACTGCAACTCATTCTCTTTCTGCTCTGCTCTTTGTATAATACAGCATAGCCCTCCAAGACCAAATTAATCATGTTTTTTATGGTGGTTACTCCCAATGGCTGAGAGAAGGCCGGAAACATAAGGAATTGTATGAGCTGAGAAGTTCTGTTGACGCTGGATACTGTATGTATGCCATAAATATGATAAATAACCATACTTAGTTTTCTAAGTTCACAAACAGATAAGAGAGCATGAGAAGCCATCCACAGAGGAGTTCTCAAGTCATGCTCTCAACCCTTTGACATTTTTCTTAGACTAGCTACTTTGACAGACTTTTCAATGAGACAGGCCTGGAGTATGTTGGCTGTGGTATCATTCATCACTCTCACTATATTACATTGAATGATGGATTTTACATTGGAGGTAGGTCTAAAACTGCAGAAAAGTTTGAGGACAAAATGCTCCCCTGGTCAGCACTTAGCAAGAAGGGGAAAAAATGTGACTCCACTGGCCATCTTCCCTATTGCCTGATATGCTAATGTTATCGTTCTTCATTCACAGCTTAGAGCACATGCAGTAGACATGAATGGCAATAAGGTGGAGAACCCCATTGACCTCTACATCTACGTCATTGACATGAACGACAACCGTCCAGAGTTCCGCAACCAGGTCTACAACGGTTCAGTGGACGAGGGATCCAAACCAGGTATTGAGAATTTGCCGACTACATGAGACCACATATAGATACATATAGAACATCCTGGGTTCATGGTGTCCATTAACAGACAACAGTGGTGATTATGGTTGTTGTAATGTCTCCAAGAGGAATTTTCTGCTTTTTGGTGGTGAAAAGCATTTGAAGCAGGTGTTTTATTGGCAGACTGAATGAGTAACAGCAGTGAAAGATTAATTTCTACTTCAGCAATGAGTGTCTCTGAAAAACCAATTCAAATGTGTGATTTTGAAGTCCAGGGGACCATTATGCCTAAAACACAGACGCGTGAGTCAGAGATGAGATTGCAGAAAGCTCTGTAAAAGCTGCCAGATTGTGGTGTCTGCTGTGGATGGAGAGCGGTGTGAATTTGGGGTCTGGCCAAGGACCAGCAGGTGAGCTGATGAGTATGGCCACTGAATAAAGACCTGCTGCACGCTTCACATTCAGTGGGCTTAATGAGTAGGAAACGGGGTTAAAGAGGCTGTAATGTGCGGGTGTCAGGATCATTTCCTGAGCATGCATGGCAGGGCTGGACTGTAGGCCTTGGGCTGGGCAGCTGCATCATTTGTAACCTTCCCACTGAGGATGATTTAGGGTGGCCTTTCAGGAAGCTACAACCTTCTCGGAGCATAGCATTACCACCACTCAAGCTAGAGCTAGAGGCTGTTTTTTAAAATACTGGCACCACAAGGTACTCCAGCAAATCTCTGGACTAAAAAATTGGAACCAGGGAGGTGTTACACAATACATGGAGCTGTGGAAGTCAAAGAAATAAGAGAAGCTTAGAGATTTTTTTTTGTCCCATCCTACCTCTCTTCTTGCCACCCTGCACATCAGGGTTGGGGCAATTCCAGAATGCATTGATCGATTCCAGAATGCATTGATCGATTCCAGAATGCATTGATCAATTCCAGTCCAAATCAGGAAACTGGGGTTGAAATTTGAATCATTGTGAAGCTTGAATGCAGCTCCAATTCTGTTTCCTGTAGTTTTTTTGCCAATCCCAACTCCAGTTCCACTTCCTGATTTGTGTTGGAATGACCCCTACCCTGCTCTGTTCACACCCCACTCTAGGTCTAGGTCTGGCAAGGGATGGCCAGCATGAGCTTCGATATACATGTTTTCTTTGGCTGTGCTCCCTCCTGTTCTAGTTTTGGCCCTCGCAGAACCGTAACTGGAGGACATTGCTGGAGTTTACGCTCTAATTGGACACTTGTTCAGGCCCTCAATGGGAAGATGAGTCTTCGGACAGATCTGCTTTCCCCGCAACGGTTTCCTCCCACATCGTATGTGTTCTGCAGTTTGTGTTGACTCATGGAAAAGTAAGTTTGCAGCGGATTTTGGTATGAAAGCGACTGCAAAGAGTGCTGGCAGAAAAAAACGACTCCCATTCAAGCTCTCCCTTGCGCCAGGGTAATGCTTATAAGCTCAGGGAGCCATCAGAAATGTTATGCTTTCTTGTGCATCTTTTGTTTTTAAAGGCATTAGTCTAGTAAGCTTTGATTTTATTGTCAAACACAGCAGTTGGATGGTAAGGTACCTCAATTTAATAAAAATCTGTGACTGCAATAAATAACTAAACATGCAAAAACTCTTCTATTTTCCTTGGTCACTTATTGTTGCCATAGTTAGCGTTAATATTTTACCCATAGAAATGAATGAGCGGTTCCCATAAAGATATGTTTACCCGTGTGTGTGTGTGTGTGTGTGTGTGCGTGCATACATGTGTGGGTATGCATGTGCATGCATGTGTGTATGTGTGTGTGTGTGTGCGCGTGTGTGTGGGTGTGCATGTGCATGCATGTCTGTATTTCTGTGTGTGTGTGTGTGTGTGTGCGCGTGCATGTGTATGTGTGCATGAGCGGGTATACCTATCCTTATGGGGACACAATGTCCCCATGATGTGATAAATATCTGTTTTTTTTCCCTTATGGGGACCGGTTTCCTGGTCCCCATAAGGGAAAACTCTATTTTATAA
>JAODUD010000107.1:7536144-7555090 GCA_026784285.1 Stomatorhinus walkeri
CCCATCACCCCTCAATCAATAAACCAAGAAGATAAGACTCCACTCATCAATAAGGCATCCAAGTCAAGCAGATCCAGCTAGGGTCCTCCCTTTGCCAACCTGCTGAATTGTGACTTCCACGGGATCGACAAGCCCAGTCACGAGTGAATTATGTCTTATTACACACTCCGCGCAGAATCCCAGTCCGCACTCTGCGGGACTTTGTACTCTATAATGATACAAAAAGCAAACGTTACTTAACACTGTATTTATTCATATCCTAGACGCCCTGAGTTTCTTGAGATAGAATCAAAATTCTTTAGTCCTATTAGTTTTGTTTCACTTCAGAATTTGAGTTTCATCCAAGTTGAGCTGAGTGACTGCACTGGACTCACGGGACAAAGGCCCATTTAGATGACTTCCGAAACCTAAACACAAAGTGCACATGCCCCGCGGCTGGGTAATAATCACTAATAATAGCACAGCAGACCCCCTTTGTGGAAAGTGCTTCATGTAAACATGATGACTAATGCATTCCTTGCATAGCCTATTAATAAATCATGTTGTTTGGTGCAGAGCGCAAGAAAAGATGATCATTTGATAACCAAGATCATTATGTAAATCTATTTGTGTGCAATAAACCTAAACAAAAATTATTCTTCCAATATAAAATTATGTCGATTTCTTTGTGACACAATCACTGAATAATTCAACAAGCCTTGCAGTGCCTCTTCCTTTTTTTCATAGCATCTTACCAACACGCAGCCCACACGCTAAGGAGAGACGCGGGGATTTTAGATGTGTTATCAGTCAGTCATTCATTTAACATTCTTTTTAAGAACTGGGATTCAGGGAGGGATTTATCAAGGTGTGTATATATGCAAAAAAAACAGGCCTACCACAGAATATAGAAGGAGATGTAGCAGTTGCTAACTTAGTCCACTTCTTCAAAGATGTTCTTGAACCTGTTTTATATAGGGTTCCGAAGGAGACAATACCTAGGGGAGAACGCTGCGGCGAACCCTACTAGGGAACACTGTGAGGAAACCCTGTGAGGAAACCCTAAGAGGGAACTCTACGAGGGAACCTGGGTGTTGATATATGTCCCCCCCTAATAATTAGCATCCCACTGTTTCTTTTTTCCTACTTTTACATTCACCTGCATTCCTCATAGGTTCCACTCAGTGCTGCTTAAACCGTGTGATTCATTCCAGGATGGTGCTTAGCGTTTAGCTCTGGCTGAACTGTTTCACATCAAAGAACAAAACGTTGCGCTGTTGTGTCAGATATGTAAACCTTTACAAAACATTTTTCTTTCACCTTTACAGTGCAAGATGTGCAATATTATATAATAATGTGAATTGCCAGAGCAGCTTCCGCAACAGTAACCCCAGGTACTGGCAGGGTTAGCACTGGGAGACTGTTCGTGCGAATTCATGCTAACAAGCAAACCAGTCACGAGCTACGGTGAGAGACTGCGTCGCTCAAAGCTCTGATTTCTGTTATGCTCACTGGGTTAAAAAAAGAAGCTGCAGTTACAGTTCCATTGTGCTTTACTCACCATTCACTTTTTAACATATCAGTTCATCAGAATGACATATTGGAGCGTTTTAATTCTCCTGTTATGCTGGGAGTCAGTTTGACCTATTTAGGTTTTTAACTCAACAGCATTACTAGTTAATCTCTGTTTCACTGTAAAAATTTAATGACTTTTCTTCCTTTGGGGATATGATTGTAGATGTGTTTTGGAAATTGCAGCCTTACAGCCTTGTGTGGGAAAAACTGCTCAGCAATTCAAAACGATAATGTGTTTCTCTGATTTTGTGTCATTATTAATTTTTTTTATATGCTGGGCAGTTCTCGGTGCACGTTTATAATTATCTGAATGTACAGAAGAACCCTTCCTTAGCTTTGTCTTACTTATTTAGGCATTACCATATGCCGAAAGATCTGAGAGATGCTGACAGCCACTGAAGTGTTATCCCAGCTTGTGCGGGGTGATCGTGACATGTGAGAGGGTGTCTCAGAGGCAGAATGTGAAATTTCCTTCTAATGATTCAGTGGTAGCTGTGTCCTAATCAGATGAAAACAATGGGGAAACTCAACCAGCATCAAAAGGAGGCATCGCAAGAACGTAGGAGGGCAAATCTTCCAGCAAGCGTGTCTGTGGAATCACTTCAGATCGTCTGTATTGTGATTCCTTTAAATAACCATGATATCAGTGCTTGATGTGAAAAAAGACAATCTGGCTGAGATATTCGGGTGGAGATCTCACTCAAACTTTAGTGGATGGGCACCTCGTTCTATTCAGAGGATTCTGAATTCCGTGTTTTCTAGGCAGCATATGATGCAAAATTTAGCCATGACTGGAACTTTCAAGTATACTTGTATATGGAAGTGTTCTCTAAAACAATTAGGTTACAGCAGTGGTGCTGGATATTAGCAAAGGTCTTCAGATACTTGAAGCTTACTGGGAACAGTAAGGAGAAATAAGAAAGGGCTTCATGATAAACTTCTAAATTCCTCAAAATCTGTGGATTCTTTGAAACTTTCTTTGAAAATACCTCCGTTGGGTCAGGAATAACAACAATAGCCTCATTATGAGGACAAAGATGCATCTCAGGGTGCAAGACAACATAAGAAGCCACAAATCATCCTGGGCCGCAATTCTACTGCAGGAGAGGTCGATAATTTCAGTAGAACGACAACAATGTATGGCTGCCAATGCGTAGCTCTGCTGGTCTCTGGTGATTTTCCCCATCGGTCCGTCGGCTTATAATTCTTGTCTCCCCTGGACAGACAGAGAAGAAAAAAAAAGTAGAGAGTTGGGAAATTGTATCGACGCGGAATGTACATTGAGGAAAGGCTCTTGTCAATCCCCCAATCCATAGGCAAGGCAGGGCTGGCTGCATCGATCCCCTGCAGCTGTGTCTCACAGAATCCTCGCAGAGATCAGAAGTAAACAAAGGCACTGATGAAACACACACAATATGTAAGCTCTGTCTCCGCAACGTGGCTGTTAGACCAGTGACTCATGTACCCCATACTGGGAACACATCTGTAAAATCTCACTTCGACATTCCTATTGAAACCTACTGGGTCCTTTTTAACAAAAATGAGGTACGAACTACGATGGAGATTAGCTTAAAGAAAGAACATGCATTCACTTAACAAATATATTGCATAAAGATTTTGAGGGTCAGATATGTTTGCAAACAGAGGTGTATATAGCAGATAAAGTGTTACCTATATCTTTTCTAAAGCATAGTTTACTGCCAAGCTGAGACACTGGTTGCATCACTAGCCAGACCTTTCTGTCAGATTAATACCTTTGGCGTGTGTTAACAGCCGTACGCAAAAAGCCATCTTCTGTGTGAGTTATTTTACTGGTCGTTTCACTTTGACAAAGTTATGCGTGGCGTTGAAGCGCAGTGCCACTCGTCTCCCCCGCTGCCAAGAAAGTGACAGCGAGGCGACCAAACGATCCGCAGCTCAAAAAAAAAAAAACACCTCAGACAGGAGGAGGCAGCTTCCACCAGCGATTAATGGGGAGGTTTTGAATTTTTTTTTGTAGCAAGTGACTAAGAGAGATGTAGGCCTGTCTGCCAGCCAGCCCTGATTGACAATGACAGGCCGCGGGACGAAGGCTTCTCTGACTGCCGCTCTAATATTGATGGCCACAACAACGTGCAGGCCTGATGACACTAATCAGTCTAAAACCCAGCCTTGTGTTACGCTGACTTAAGGTAGAGCTTCAAAAGTACTTTGCCGATTATCCGTTTTATTCATTCCCCTAAGGAAGCAAGTGTATTAGTACTTGTGTTCAAGTCCATGCATAAAAAAGCACATCATTATATAAAAACAGACATTTTAATTGCTAACACCATTTAAAAACAAATGAAATTCTGTAAATGGCACTAATTTCACCATTAAAGAAACATCACCTTTCATCAGTAAAGACCGGACACATGTTTAAGCAGTGAAAACTGGATGTCTGCCATTAAGTAAACAGCCGATATGACATAATTAATTAACATTAGCAGTAGAAGAGATTTCTATTATGTAAATGCATAATTAATGTGCTGACCTTCTCCATTCAGGGGTGTATTTTATGCTTATTAATCAGTAGAAACCTCAGAGTTTTCAAATATTTATTTTGAGCGGATAATTTATTGACGAACCTACGTGGCCTGCATTATGTATATTAAAAGACTGTCTTTCCCTCTAATTCCTTAAAAGGCAGTTCACTCTGTGTTCTGGAAAAGAAAAGTCTTCTCAGTCTCTCTTCATTGCTCATATGGAAATCAGATTCCAAAACACAAAGGATGTGTTCGATTCTTTAATGAAACACAGCACAATATGTTTAGAATTAAGGGTGTTCATAATAAAACCACAATTTGTTCCACCTGTCCATGTAGGACAAATGGATCGATAGACAAGTCCATATGAAGACAGAGTGACAGATTTCTGAAGCCATTTGTCATAGCTAGATAGCTATATGAATGAACAGAACAATAATTTGATAGATGGTTTTCTGAGTCCTTTTACAAAAACTGCATTGTTATCTTGCCATTGATTGTTTTTAATAAGAAGAATTTGTCTCATTTTGTCAAAAAAAAAACTCAAGACCGTTTTAAAAAGTTTACTCTGTACTTCTTAAACTGCGTGAAGGGAGAAAAGAATGAGGTCCTCCCCTTAGCAGAGACTGTATCTCATATAACAGAATTGCCTCATCTTTAGGGAGAATCTGTCCATCTGTATCACTGAAAAACCACCCAATTCATATCCCCGGACAGCCATGCCTGGAATTTAATCACAAGAATCCGCTTAAAATCCACATCTGTTTCCATCCTCGGCTGTCAATCCACACACTCATCTCTCCATCCATTCTCGATACCCTGTCTCCAATCTGAGATGCAGGCACCCCGCACTCCTCCAGGGAGTGTGATCATTGCGGTTCTCTAATTGCATGACATTACTTGAAAGAGACATTTTCTGAGGAGAACGTAAAGTGCACCCTTGACCTCACCCGTCTCTGAAGTATTGGACGTTGAAGCCAGGCTTACATCCACTTACATGGTGCCTGTTCTGTTGGGGGTAACCTGCTGTCTTTAAATCCAATTAATAATTTTAGCAGGGCCTCCGACGCCTTGACTGTGCGTCTGGCGTGTGATTTTTCGACTTGACATTTCGTACAAAAACAGCTTTTTCTTCTTTCTTTCACCATCTTGGAGCTTAAGGGTTTCAGACCATATCTTTGGCAGGAATGCTCTCTGACATCCAAGACAAGAGCATGAGCCAGTTATCCACACCTGTTCCCTGTAGGTCCACCTGTCATGCAGTGGGACTAGGTGCTGGGCTGGTCTATCAAGAGGTGACAACATGCCTCCTAACCCTATTTGCTGCAGCAATACGTTTGTCACCTTGTGATGAACATGTATGATTTTTTTAATTTTTTGGTTTGTTTATTGGGATGGTGAACATGTGTCTTGGAAGGGAGTGGGCAGCTTTAGACTCTATAGAGTCTGTTGGAAAGATGAGCTCTCTGCTGTGTTACTGCACAATGGAATGCATGTGGTACGCAAAAACAGAATCTGCATATTTAATTTATTTACTGCTTACATCCGTCATGTTGCTGCAGGGGTTAGAATTCCATTCCAGCAAGATAATTAAGCTATTATTGTAAACAGCGACTGGCGTGCACTCTAAATGGTTTTAGGATTGCACGAGGAGCAGAGCTTACTGTTCAGATAATGAGATGTGTGTGGTTGGTGCTATTGTGAGATGCTGCTCAGCTTGCCAGGGAAGGTGGGTGAGGAGGTGAGACCTCAGGACAAGTCCAGACTCTTGTCCGGTTTCTCGCCGCATGGAGACGTCCAGCCTTACGAGCCGCTGGTGCAGGAATCAGGACCGTAAGACGTTTTTTTTTTTCTTTTTTTTTTTCAATGACTTTAGTTTTCAGGAGAAGTGCCGGAGAACAGAGTCAACATCGTGGTGGCCAACCTGACAGTGATTGACAGGGACCAGCCACACACACCCAACTGGAACGCCATCTACAGGATCGTCAGTGGAGATCCCTCTGGCCACTTCACTATACGCACGGACCCCGTGACCAACGATGGTATGGTCACCGTAGTGAAGGTAGGTGGTGTAGCATGAAGGCTTGCACAAACTGGTATTCTGTGACCCTTCAATTACTTCAGTCTCAACATACATGTCTATACCCGTTTTAAAGAACATCATGGACTATACAATTCTAATAATGTTTTCTGCCCTCTTAAAAAGCTCTCCAATAAGAATTCAAGATGATC
Source organism: Stomatorhinus walkeri (assembly GCA_026784285.1). Classification (NCBI taxonomy): domain Eukaryota; kingdom Metazoa; phylum Chordata; class Actinopteri; order Osteoglossiformes; family Mormyridae; genus Stomatorhinus; species Stomatorhinus walkeri. The sequence goes on from JAODUD010000107.1 coordinate 7,542,435, forward strand.
ATCTGAATTCAAAATCACACAGAGTAGTTCTTTTGATTTATTATCTTTGAGATTTGGGTAATATATTGGGTTCTAGGACGTACCTCTGGACTCTTCAGATGAGCTGGTCGTATGGAAACCCAAAGTTCCTCATGATTTTTGAACTTGTATTTTGTGTAATGACTATTTCACATTGAAACTGAATCTTGGTCAGGAACTCAACGCTTGGCCCAGATCTGAAATTTGGATCCTAACTAAGTAAGCTTTGACTGCATTTGATCTAGTTGTGATTTGTCATAGTTCTTCATTAAAGTCATGAAGAATAATGACACCCTGCATTACCACTCCGAATCTCAAGATGTTCCAGATGGCTTGCTTCAAACCATAATCACTCTTTGTGTAAAAATGCTTTCTTCATTCTCGTCAAACCAGCTGCTGTCCATGCCTTGGCCCATGTCTAGGGTAGCATCAGTACAAAGGTAGTGCTCAAGACTGACCTTATCACCCACTGCCTGTGCTGTCCCTGTGTGGGGTACAGGGTAACTCTTTTTGGTGTTTGCTGGAATCACTGTTTTGAAGTCGTGTCCTTTCATAGGTTTTTCATATAGTTTCCTATTGAGGTATGCAGGTGTTCTTTCTTGTTCATTGATCTTCTGTTGTTGGTCACTTCAGCAGAAGCTGTGCTCAATTTAAGGAGCATTTATGCTTATTACCTCCCATAATGCAGATAAATATAAGAATTCCTTTTACATTTCTTCTTGTTATGATGAAAGCAAAAACGTAACTCATTGATAAGTTACAAGCAGGAATGGAGTTGTTGCATAAAGGAAGCTTGTCCACCCCCATCCCTGTAGTATAAAGGAGGCGGGGCATGCCCTCACATCCCTGTAGTATAAAGGAGGCGGGGCATGCCCTCACATCCCTGTTGTATAAAGGAGGCGGGGCATGCCCTCACATCCCTGTAGTATAAAGGAGGCGGGGCATGCCCTTACATCTCTGTAGTATAAAGGAGGCGGGGCATGCCCTCACATCCCTGTTGTATAAAGGAGGTGGGGCTTGACCACCCCCATCCCTGTTGTATAAAGGAGGCGGGGCCTGTCCGTTCCCATCCCTGTGGTTTAAAGGAGGCGGGGCCTGTCCGTTCCCATCCCTGTGGTTTAAAGGAGGCGGGGCATGCCTTCCATCATCCCTCCTAACCGGTATGACACTGGAGCTCTTTCTGAATTACATGCACGGGAGGCGCCGCTGAACCCAGAAGGGTGGACAAATGCAAACACATCACAGGCAAATTGAATATTGATTTCTCAATTAAGGTCATGTTCACTTTTACACACGCATAATATTTTACCCAACACCAATAAATACTACTACACAGAGGCAAGGCCTTTCCCCTGTTTGCTGTGATGCCACCTAACGAATGCTTCCTGGTGAGCACCACCTAGTGACTACCGCCTAGTAAGCACCACCTGGCAACCTCAACCTAGCGATCACCTAGTGAGCACTACCTAGTGACCACCGCCTAGCGATCACCTAGTGAGCACTACCTAGTGGCCGCTGCCTAGCAAGCACTATCTAGCAACTATCACATAGTGAGCACCGCCTGGTGACCTCTGTTTAGCCAGCACTGCCTAGCAACGGCTGCCTAGCAAACATCACCTAATGACCTCAGTCTAGCCAGCACTGCCTAGCGACCGCTGCCTAATGATTACCACCTTGCAACCGCCGCCTAACAAGCACCGCCTAGCGAGCAGCACTTAGCAGTCGCCACCTAGCAAGCGTCATCTAGCGGACACCGCCTAGCGACCACCGCTTAGCGAGCGCCACCTAGCGACCATAGCCTAGCAACCGCCGCCTAGCAACTACTGCCTTGGCAAAGGAGGCCAGAAGTTCTGCCTCCAAATTTTTAATCTACAACTAGCACAGCACCAGTAGCTACTGTTCACACCCCTCCAAGGGAATTCTGAAAAAAGTGCACAAAAAAAAAAAAAATGCTAAGAATTATGACAAACCCTCCATCTTTAGCAACACCCCCTCCCGGATTCCACCCCTCCCACCAGATCAAAGATTGATTTTCTGCTCCTCTTTGTTATCTCAAGATGACTAGATTTATAATCTTCTTTCCTCACTGTAAGATTTAGCAGGTGGGAGTAAACTGGAATAACAACCCAAGGGGGTTTATCAAGAGATCACAGGAAAAGAGACAGTGTGCCTGGGGAGTCAGAGATACAGGCTGCAGCATTTACCCGTCAAAGGCAGGGGAGAATGCGTGCAGAGAGGCAGACAGGCTGGCATTCGCTCTTGCCCAGGAGTGGGGAGACCCCCCCCCACCAAGGCCTGTTCTCCGTGAGCCCCCAAGGGCACCAGCTCAGTCAGCCACCGGAGCCACGTTTGATCACCATGTTTTCAGCCTTGTGCGTTTACCTCCCCCCACCTCCACACACAGGGTGGCTGCTCATTCTGGTCACATCAAAAGGTACAGCTGTCTCTCGATATTAATATGTCTAGTGATGAAAATCAAAAAGAGCCCCCCCCAGCAGATGTGAATTATCCTTCATTTTAAGGGTCATGTGGAAGGTGATGCCGATCTCGACGGCTTCACCCAGCGCTCTTCAGCTCAAACGGGCCTCATATTCAGTCTGTGGACCCGGTGGCCAGAGAGACAATGTGCCACCGGCAGTGAAGACTGGCCGTTCCTCCTGTCGATAGTGACAAACACAGCTGAACAAGTGTTCCAGCACGGGCACGCTCCTGCAGATGTAAATACCAAGAACGCCAAGATCGTACTTCGGGTCTTGGCAAGACTGGTCTTGCTAACTTGCCTCCCAAGAAGATGCAGCCGATGTATCTTGATATTTGAAATGAGGCAAAAACGTCATGCAGAGATTTTTACTGTCCTCCGTGTTTCTTTTCTTGAGTATTGGAACTATATTTCGGCATTGGAAGATGATGCAAAACAGGTACATGAGAATTCAAGTACGGTCATATTGGGAAACATCCATGGGATAAATAGAGATGGGAGGCCGGTATATCCCTCATGCACTGCCAGGGAGCCTTTGCCTTAAGGTCCCTCCTACCAATGCCTGGTAACTGGGCAGTAAATCGACAGTCTTCCCATCCAGCGACACCCCCAGCCTCACCGCTAGCGGCCTGTGGACCATACCTGCAGTCTGTGGCTGACTCATCACCAGAAATCCGGCGGCAGGCCGGGCGTCCATGATCACAGGCCGCCTTTGACGTCTCTCGGTCCCCAACACCCACCAGCCATTATGCCTTATCTGGCGTAGCTTTTTATACCACTGCCTTGTCCATTATAATCAGCATTTAAATGCTAACACAGCCTGTGCGCATATGCATGCCAAATTGTTATTGTCAGCAATGAAGTCAAGCCAAAGCTACGGCCGTAACTGTAATCATCGTCTGCGTGCCACCGTGATGAGAATATGCTTTTCTTTATTTTATCCCAACGTCTTCATTAAAAGCGGCATGGAGACGTCGCATCACTTTATCATCAAGTGTCAGAGCGGCCGTCAGGCCACAGCGTGGAATGACATTACGTCTGAGTATGGAGATGTCATGACTGTTATGAATATTTGAAATATGGCAGAACTAATCAGTGTTTAAAGGAGATTACAGGTAATGTCGTAAAAGGTCTCTAAAACTAAGTCATTTCCTAATTTTAGACATTTTAGTCAGCAGTCACCTCTCTGACTGAACTTTTGAAAAAGATTTATTTTGTTTTCATGTTATCACGTCCTTTAAGTTCATTGTAATTGGAGCTACTATGCTAATATGTTCTGAGTAGGTATGAGACTAGAATTTATGAAGGTCTGCTGAAGAGGAGGCTTGACGTGAAACACCCAAAAAAATTTGCCCCTCAGGGTTCAGTAAAGGGTAGGTTCTTTTAGGGCTGTAATTTTGGGCCATGTTCCAGCAGGAGAACCTTCAACACCCAATTTTAGCACTCCCTGCAACCTACCCATGTCCCCCCATGTCCCCCCATGTCCCACTACTGCTGTTTTACCCTTCTGTACACTACATATTTATTCAGATACCACTGCTTCCCTGAGAATTCCCCCCCCCCCCCCAATATGGCCTTTATCTAATTCTGCCATTGTGTCACATGCTATTTGCATCTCTTTCATCTCCGTTACTTCAACCCAAAAATTCCACCTTCTCTGCTTTCTCATTCTCCCCCCACATTATGCCCCCTGTTCTCCATCTGTTCTCCACCTGTTCACTAGTTCTCTGCCAGTTCTCCACCTATTCTCCATTAGTTCTGTACCTGTTCTCCATCAGTTCTCTCTCCGTGTTCCCTGCTGTACTCTCACAGTTTTTTTTGCACAAGATCCTCTCTTCCAGCCCCGTGTTTTAATCTCCCCTCTGACTTCGAGTTCATTCTGCCTCACTCTAACTCTGGCTTCTGCTTCCCAGCCGGTGGACTACGAGATGAACCGGGCCTTCATGCTGACCGTGGTGGTGTCCAACCAGGCCCACCTGGCCAGTGGCATACAGTCATCCCTGCAGTCCACAGCGGGGGTCACTATCTCTGTGGTGGACATCAACGAGCCGCCGTTCTTTCCGTCCAACCCCAAGCTGGTGCGCTTCGAGGAAGGCGTGCCCGCTGGGACCACGCTCACCACCTTCTCTGCCAACGACCCCGACCGCTTCATGCAGCAGATAGTCAGGTAGGCCATCGCCATCCCGGGGCCTCCCCATATTCCAAAAGCAGCCACGGGAGACGGCTGGAAACCACACAAATCCGGCCTCCTCGTCAGCCACCGAGGCCAGATTATGCTGCTTGTTGCTGTTATCCATGAGTCTACCATGGAGTGCTGCTCCCAGTCCTCGGGGAGCTTTGGGGATTCACTCCCAGGCTGAGTTATATATAGACTTCTGAGGACTGTCACCTTGGCAATATTACTATGCATTTTTCTTGTGTGTGCAGCATCAAAATCTACAGGTGCTGCAGAGAGATTGGTGATTTTCACCTGTAAGAGTGATAAACAATCACAGGAAAGCAATGACTTGGAAAATCCCCTATGTCGTTAGGTAAATCGGTGCCCGCGACTGCTTAGCCTAGATAATGTTCCATCCTCACATCTGACTAATAACCTGGTAATACTGCCGGTGCTTGGAAGCCAGAGCATTTCAACATTAACACCTAAAACTGAAGCTAGCAACAGATTCCCGGCAGTTTTAATGGCTGGTAACCGCCAATCAATTGCTTAATCTCTATCAATCTCCACTTAAAAAAATTAATTAAATTAATATATTCACTAATAAATTAGGCTGTAATAAAAATCATTTACAGAGTATAAGCTCTACGTAAAATTAATCTCATAAAACTAATTTGGCACCTTTTCTGTGACATTATTGTGGCGAAGGAGCAGGGCGCAGGGAAGCCGAGGCTGGGAGCCGTAAATCCAAAGCGAAGGGGTTTATTGAGGGCAGCCGGACAGACAGGGCACAGACTTCCACAAACGTCAATGACAGACCCGGGGAAAGTGACGTGAACCGGGCTAAATACAGGACATGAAATAAGACTAAATGCAAGACAGCTGACACCATGGAAATTGACACGAGCTTAGCAAGGAGGACTGGACGTACAGGTCATGACAATTATAAACTTTAATGCATAAAGTCGATCCCCCACCACAGGACGCTGTTCACAGGAAGCAGCAAGTAGTGGGGTACGTGACTTTATTCCGGCAGATTCCGAGGTAGAAGCTGTAATAGTTTCGTGTTGTCCCCCACTGTCTAGGTAATTACACATGCAGTTAGGATGCTCGCTAATAAACACTGGTCATCAGGCTCCAAATTACATTTTAATGAGCATATTTAATACTTCCCTTCTATAATAATAAGTTGTCAAAGTGCTAACCTTAGGAATTCTAGTCATTTTTATTCATAATGTGGCTCAAATGAGGGATAACAGCTGTGTCATGGTCCTGCTGACAGAGGCTGATATTCCGTTAGTCAAGTAAAAACTTGGAATTATAAATTCTGAATTGCCTTTTTATTAAAGCGAGGTAATACGAACTTACTGGCAGGTGCGAGCTATGACAAAATAAGCTGTTTACCAGCACAAACAGTAGCAGCTGTGCCTGCGGAACGTCTGGGCGTCGTGCTGCTCCTCAGCCAGGTGTGTGGAGCTCCACAAAGGTGCTCCGCAGGCTATAGTAGGCAGCCGCGCCGCTTCCTATGCGTGTCCATGTCCTGAGCGGCCTGTGGACGTCAGGCAGGCTCTCCTCTCGTGCCAGATGGTCCAGTTACACCCCGCCACAGCTCCATAAAATACGGTACATTCAAAATAATTCATTAAAGTGTGCATTTGAATATCCCCCATATCTCTCTTCAGCGTGGGCTGGGAATCCACAGCAGGCCCCAAGATTACTGAGCCAATACCACCTTATGAAGGAATGTAAAAATTTTACACACAGAAAGGTTTCTTTCTGCAAAATAAAGCCTGAGTTTGTGAATCGATTTCGGGAAGTCTGCAGGGCGCCTCCAAACAGTCCTGCCGAAGGTCCCCAGTGCCACCCAGTGCCGCCCAGTGCCACCCAGTAGCGTGTAGCTGGTATAGATGGTGGTGCCCCAGTGGTCTGCCAGACTGCAGCCTTCCGCCTGGCACATCCATGTGAGCGTGGAGAGCACACACAGGCACATCTTCTCTTTGGTCGTATGTTCAGTTTACTCCTCACACACAGACGTAATAAAGGCAGAGCCCTGCTGCCTGGCGGCCTCCTGGCTTGTGGGGATTGTGTTCACTTAGGTCACCTCCAGACCCCTTGCTTTCATCCTGCTATGGCTAAAAGGCTAAAACGCCCCCAGTCCTGCACTCCTCCTGTGTTTGACTGTGGTAGGGCACAATGCTGATATCTTCCCTTAAATAAGACACGTTGTAACACAAATGGAGAGAATGATTATGGGACGGATGGAAGATGTCAGTGCAGTCGCTCCCTGAATTATACTGCAGTTCAGCACAAACATGAGTGTTGCTGTTAGTTACTGATTAGTAGACCTGCTTCCCAACAGACAGAATTAAAAAGAATGATAAAATTAGAGTGAAAGCTTCCGAGTTTTAACAAGCAGGGTTTTTGCAATCTGACTAATAATTGGGATGGAGGAGTGCAGTCTGCCAGTAAAGGTGCTGCAAGATACGTGTTTTTCTGTTTGCATGGGACGCGATTTCCACTAAACGGTGTCTCTGAAGGTGCGCTCACATGTAGTGCTTTTGAAATTAACCAAATTCAGTCCTTGGAAAGTGGAACGCAAAAGTGGACCAGCAGAAATGGGAGTCACTTGTTTTTATGTTCACATTGTGAGTTTGACTGAAGGAGGAGTCAGTTCGTTTTCTGATCTGCTTCAGCTCTGACGGGGCCTCAGTCCTCTTTCCGTTCACACTGTCATTACCATGGTTCAGTCTGTTTATCTTCGTTTGAGCTTCCCAGTGCTGAAATACAGTGGCAATAGGTGAAGCAAATCCGGTGCACTTTGTTAAGTGAACCACAATGCGGGCTTGAAGCGAACCAAACTGAGAAAAGTGAGAGAGAGAAGAGAAGAGTTTGGTTTATTTCAAGGGCCTGAGTTCGTTCACAAATGCACAAAAAATGCTGACTAATTACTTTGAATTTGTTTTTACTGCTGACAGGGCCCAAGTGTGAAAACACCCAAATCTCCCCACAGTTAGTAGCCTGTATGTACCAACATGGTGCCCCTTGCCTTGGTTACCGTGCTTCCCAAGGCTGGTTACGCAGTGCTGGGAAGTGGGCAGATAACATTTTTGAATGGCAGTAAAAATGATGGACCTTTAATTATAGCAAACACAGAGTGTCCTATTCCCAGAATCGGGGAGAAATGCATGCACACCCCTCCGGGATTTACAGCAGGCTGAGCACAGATATCTGTGTGTACTGAAAAGCTCAAGCAATTGTTACTATTCGGCATCCCCATGGACTGGCCGTAAAAGTTGACAGATTAGTGACTGTGGCGTAGAGGGGACAGCTTTGTAAAGCTGTTTTCGCCAGTGAATTTGTGTCTGAAATGTGAAATAAATGCAGGACCGTGGCCAGGGTGCTATTTTACATTAAGACTGTTTGAGTTCCTGTTTGACACACGACTCTCTGAGCCCTTACAGCCCCTCCCATCCCATCCCAGAGACTGACACCGCTGCCCCCAGAAAGCTGGATTAATTAGCAAGCTCATGCGACAAAGTAACGCCGCAGGTGTCAGCCCTGCAGATCTGGCACGGGTGTCCGCCAGCGGGGTGAAACCGGCGTGACTCGCCTCCTCGCCCCTTTCCGAGCAGAAACGCATCTAAACAGATCCGCCGGTTAATTTCACAGCAGACGAGAGTAAATCAGGTGAACATTTCAATTTAGGAAATGTAGGCGCCACCTGCTGGGCATGCTGACTAACGGCACACTGGGTGCAAGTGGCACTGGCCGGCTGGGTTCCCTCCCATCCGGATGCCCCCACTCAGCTCTGCCTCCATTCAATTTGCAGGTCAGCACCAGACTTGGCAGGTCCGTGCTATTTATACGAGGACTCCTGTCATCACGTCGCTGATTTTCTTTTCTTGCCTCCTGTATGTTTTTCAGGAGTAAAGTGAATTGGCTGTGGGAGGTGAAACCTGGGGCGGGGGACAGAAAGTTGCTACATCTGGCCAAGCTAGCCAGATGCATGTAATTTCTTGTAATTATCCTGCTGGTTGAATGCGAACACAGTGCAGTAAAAGAATTGTGCTTGGGGATAATTAGCCTAGTTTATAATTCTGTACGGGAAAAAAAAAAACATGAATTCAGGTTTATTTAGAATAATCTGATCTGACACTTGTAAGATGAATAAGGAATGTAGCACGTTCGCTGAGATCTGATTAGCGAAGTTTAGCTATTTCCCGTTTCTTCTCTAGTTGAGTGTTTCAGTTCATCTTCCTGACGCACCCCAGCCTGAAATGTTTGTTACATTCTGCAGCGCCCGACTAAATGGTGTTGTCCAGAAGAAAGGCCTCTGGGGAGCATGTGTCAGGAATGGATGGGTTCAACACACATCAGAGGGTGAGGGGGATGGAAGAAAACTCTAGTGCCTCATGGAACAGTGAAGCTTGGCAGGGGGTATAAAATATATATTCTTGTGCTGGACCGCAGCCCCCGGCAAAGGTTCTGAGTATTCCTTTATATATTTTGCTGCAAATCAAGCAAAGCGGTTCTTCATTCTCTGACAGTGGTTACGTAGAACTCCCCATCAGCAAATAAGCCAGACCGTGAAGAACAGGGGAAGTCGGTAAATCCCACAATCCTCTGCTTCAAACAGTCCCACGTGGGCGGGTCTGCATGGCACCAGGGCGAGGGCTCACCGAGTGACCCCTGCCCTCTCCCAGCCCTTTCACCAGAGAGGTAGATAAACTCCTCATGTTTGTCTTTATCTTTCTGCCGGCAACCTTCCCAGAATGCTGTGCAGCTTCCTGTTCCAGTTATTCAGCAGGCATATCCAAGGGTAGCAGGTGGCGTGTAGTTTATTATGGCACCAAAAGCTGAGGGCACGGACCCCAAGAGAAAAAGCAGCAGCCGAAGGCCTTTCACACACATTTCCTAACCCTTTGGTACACACCGGCCTGGTACAAACCGAACTATGAAGCGTGTACAAGTGTGTAGCCCTGCATGACATCAGTGACTAAATAAATAGCAAACAATACTGATACCCAGTGCCCTATAAATGGCAATACTTTGCACATATTTTTTCCCATCCATCCAATTTTATCTATCCATCCATGTATCCTCCAGCCTCTTATCCTAGTCAGAGCTGCAAAGAGAATTAGATAAACAGATAAAAGTGCAATAAATTGCTTCTCTTGCTGAATATAAATGCAGTGTCTTCTCCCTGCCATCCTCATCCAGAGGCTCTTTCCTGTCGTTAGGAAGGTTGTGTTTTCCTCAGTTTCATCATCAATGAACTCCTTCTCATCTTGTAAAATACAGTTTACGGCAGTTATCCTGCTCCTGCTTGATATCCCAAGCTGTACAATTGAAGAAAAATTATTTCTGGTAAAATATCATCATCCAGGTAAATGGGGAATTCCAAAACAGTTCAAATATTATTCCTCAGAATGTTTCCAAATTCGACTTTGATTCTAAATTCCAAGTACTCTGTTGAAGATGTGAGCTCATAATTGGAATTTAAACAAACTGAAAGAATTGATTTTCAATTTTTGTCTATGTGGGTGAGAATGCTGTAGTAACACTTTTCCCAATACAGGGAATTACAAATGCCCCCATGGTGTAGATGCTTAGGGCTGGTGTTGTGCTTCCTGGCCATTTTTATTTTTACTCTCAGCCATGTTGTACTGGTAGCCATCTTCCGAAGAGCTCTGAGTTCGCAATTCTGTAAATGAATTTGTAAAATTAAGCATTCAAGATTTGATCGTAGCTAATGAGGTTTGGCTTCCTGGAGTCAGCGCCCACACACACTGTGTCGCCAGGAACAATCACCTCACCGAGTGTGATTAAAAAAAATTAATAAATAAAGAGACAAGCATCCATTTGTTTAGGTAACAATCGGCATTGTTTTAGCGGTAGACAATTTTAATTTTGCAGGTTGGGGTGGTGATGATGTGTGGCTCAGCAGGTGAGGACATGGGTCCCTGTGACCAGAAGGTTGCCAGTTCAAATCCAAAGATTGGATGACTGACGCCACCATTAAGCCACTGAGTAACACCCCCTCTGCCAGTTGCTCCAGGGGCACTGCACACCAACTGACCCAGCACTGTGACACCCCCCCACCCCCGAACGTGCTCTTACCTGTAATATATATATGTCTGGGTATCTTGTGGAGAGCACGATGAAGTGGGCAAGAAGAGACTTTACATGAGAATCGATATCATTATTCCATAGATTAAGTAGCAATCTTAGCCAGCAGTAAGTAAGACTGTTCTTTCAAGTCCCTGGAGAAAGGATGTCTTCCTTCTTGTGGACAACTCCACGAAGGAGAAATGTATTATGGAAAGTGGAGTTTGGGCTGAGTGCAGATATGAGATGAATCTGGAAGCCCTGCAGATTGCTCATTTATTTACCCATTTGACATTTAATGCGTAAAAGAACGTGTAATGATGGCACTCCAGATACACGCTTTGCATATAAATACAAAGGCTTGTGTGTCTGTGGTGGCACAGAGGGGGATAGTGTGTAGGGAGGGTATGGCCAACAGGGGGAGCTGAAGAGCAGCACAGCCACGGGGCCTGTGATGGGCACTAGCTCATCCCCCAAAGGGTGGATGCTCTCGGGCAGAGGAGCGAGTGGGGGGAGCAGCTCCCGCCTTGCAGGCAGCGTCCTACTTAGACACAGGCACGTGCCAATGCAGGGATCTGGGCACGCAAGCATTACCCAGCATGCTGTGCGGGGGTGGGAGTGGGCCATCACGCGGAACCACCTGTGGTTAAGGAGGGGACGTCCTCCTGGTCATGTGCCCGTGCGCCCCGCCACGTTTCAGGTCAAATCTGTCTCTGGCTCCAGGGTTTATTCAACCTCCACCCCATCTGGGTCAGGTGACCTGGGAATAGCGGCATTGCCCGTTTTATGCCATCACTGTGACTATTTGTGGCTCTGGCCTCGAAGCTGCCCTCTGGTGGCGGTGCGTGATGCATCTCTGCCCCCACTGAGGGATTGTGGGACGGAGTTCTAGCCCATTACCAGCAGTCTGGATAAAGGAGCAGATTAATGTCGATAGAGGGGAAGATGAATAGATGGTGTTAACTGGGAGGCAGTCTTGCTTTGGGGGCGGAAAGTGCCTCGACATCCCCTCTGGAATGCAGGAGAAATCTGCCCAAATCCCCCAGATGATTCGCCTTCTTCTATTCTATTTGCACTTCCTTTGTCCTCACTGTGCCCCCATGTGTTAAAGAGAAGACGTAATTGGTTCCGATAAGTTGTACTGAAGGGTAGAAAATGAGCGAAAATTGACTACAGACTGGAGGCAGAGGAACAGGAGCTGATGGCAGTGTTAACAATGTGAAGGTCGCAGCAGCATTTTCTCTTTTATACATCCTTTTTTTCCCTGGCTATGGCTTAATCAGCGTTGATGGAGCGTGTGTGTGTGTGTGTGTGTGCGTGTGTGTGCGTGTGTATGTGCACGCGCACGCAATGGAGTGAAGTGCTGAAACACCTGTGCTTGTATTCCTGTACTTCCTGTGTCTGTACCCTAAGAACAAAGATTCCAAAGTGGAAGGCATTCATTTGCATATTTTAAAAAAATGCATCAAACATCAACTTTCCAATAAAACTAATTTGCCAGTTTATTCACATATTTTTGAGGGAAGTGAAGCATCTGTGCCTAATCCTCTTGCTTCCTCTAGGTACTCCAAACTCTCTGATCCTGCGAACTGGCTCAGCATCAACACAACCAATGGGCAGATCATAACGATGGCCATGCTCAACCGAGAGTCCATTTTTGTGAAGAACAACATCTATGAAGCCACGTTCTTGGCAGCAGATAATGGTAAGCAATACATGCGACGTTACATATACACGCACAGACCAGCCAATATACACTGAACAAAAATATAAACGCAACACTCTTGTTTTTGCTCCCATTTTTCATGAGCTGAATTCAAACATCTGAAAATTTTTCTACATACACAAAATACCCATTTCTCTCAAATATTGTTCACAAATCTGTCGAAATCT
>JAODUD010000107.1:7561380-7577432 GCA_026784285.1 Stomatorhinus walkeri
CGGGGCACAGAGAGCAGGCACGCGGGCACACGCCGGAGCAAACACGCGGGGCACAGAGAGCAGGCACGCGGGCACACACCAGAGCAAACACGCGAGGCACAGGGAGCAGGCACGCGGGCAAACACCGGAGCAAACACACGGGGCACAGACAGCAGACACGTGGGCACACACCGGAGCAAACACACAGGGCACAGACAGCAGGAACACTGGCACATGCCTGCACAAACACACAGGGCACAGAGAGCAGGCACACTGGCACATGCCTGCACAAACACACAGGGCACAGAGAGCAGGCACGCTGGCACACACCTGCACACACAGGCCGAATTTCTCTTCAGTGCTCTTAATCTTTTTTCTATCAGTATACAGCAAACAGCCGTGTAACCAGATAAGCCTCAGAAAGACATTTTTTTAGAGGCGGCTTGTCTGGGTTTTCCAGGCTCTGTCATTGTCGTTAAGATGAACAGTCAGAAAAGGCCGCTTCTTAGAGCACGGTGCCTGTTCTTGGCTGTGGGAGCCGCAGCAGCACATCTCAATGCAGCCGTGCACGCCCGCCTCACTGCACTGATGCAGTGCTGGGCCTCCAGTGTGGGGCGCCCTCCCCAGGCTCCTCACTGCAGTGTGACACACGCTGCTGTAATTAGCATAGCGGCTCTTTCCCCGTCAAGCATAAGTTATGACTAATATATACAAAATATATATATATATATAAATTTCCTGCCCCCTCACTCTTCTTTATTAGTGTATTAAACCCCAAATATCCCAAGTGTCCTATTGTGGTAGCAGTTCATTATGCTATATGAAGACCATGAATGTACTTTAAATGCACATGAGATCTTTTATCAGAAAATAGCATTTTCCAAGTCCATTTTATTCCTCTCCTTATTCGGTTTGTCCAGCAGGTCTTTGTGTGTGTGTGTGTGTGTGTGTCTTTGTGTGTGTGTGTGTGGCAGGGCTGTATGAGGGATTGGGGATCCATGCGTCGTCGTGGCACCGGTATATTATCCTGATGATATTGGCCACTTGGCTGTTGTACAAGAAAGAATGCAGGTCCTTTCATTTTTTAATATATATTCCATCTTATTCTCTAATGAGGCACACAGAACCAGGTGAGAGCAAAGATTCGGGGTCAGAGGGCAGGATCAGTCATTTTTCTGGCACCACTGCACTAGGTTTTAGGGTTTCAGAATTTTGTAATAGCAAGGTGCATGCTGGGATATGGAGTTCTGAGCCCTCTGTGGGTGTCTTCCTTCAGCCATGGTGCTCCTCTTCGTGGTGTGGATGAAGCGCAGGGAGAAGGAGCGGCAGACCAAGCAGCTGCTGATCGACCCGGAGGACGACGTGCGGGATAACATCCTGAAGTACGACGAGGAGGGTGGCGGGGAGGAAGACCAGGTGAGTCCCTCAGCCCCCCCTTCCTAGCCGTCTGGTTGCCATGGCAGGCTCCTCTATACCCACACTCCATCCATCCCTCCAGGACTATGACCTGAGTCAGCTACAGCAGCCTGAATCCCTGGACCACATCATCAGCAAGCCCCCGGGGGTCCGGCGGGTCGACGAGAGGCCCGTGGTTCCGGAGTCGCAGTACCCCATCCGGCCAGTGGTTCCGCACCCAGGGGACATCGGGGATTTCATCAGCGAGGTGTGGGGCCTGCGCTCCAAATCATAGCCTTTCCCTATGAATTTGACTGTTTATCATTGTGACGTAAAACCTGCTTATATTATTGCATAAAGCAGAGCTATTCAAATCTCAGCCCTCAAGGTCCAAGCCCTGCTGATTTTCCAATCAGTAATTATTAAACTAACTGTCTGGGAGAACTGAAAACAGGGCCTGGATTTGGATTTTGAAGAGGCCTGACTTAATGCAGGGGTGGGGAACCTGCTCCGTGGGGGGTCAATGTGGATGCAGGTTTTTAGGATGACCTCTCAATCAGTCAATAAAAGTGGGTCCCCAGGACTGAAGTTGAGAACTACTGGATTATTATTGGCTGATTGGGAGATCATCCAAACGACCAGCACCTACGCTGGCCCTCAATGGAACAGGTTCCGCACCCTTCGCTTAAAGTATAACTGCTGTTTGTCGAAATTTTTTAATTCTTTGGAAGAACATGGTCTCTCTCAAATGTAACACTATTATTTTTCCTAAATGGAGTTATACTGATAGCATTCCATCCATCCATCCATCTATCCATCCATCATTCATCCCTCCATCTATAGCCATATTCCCCATATCTCCATTCTGTAGAGTCTGAACGCCACAGTTTGGCAGCAGAGTACAGACGTGTGTCTTTGCTGGGCTTATGGTTAGGGAGTACGGGCACACGGCACTCATGCACAGCACACACACGCATGAACAGCAGGCGGTTGAGTGGGTGGAGCACAGAATGACACGACACGGTCACACGGCCTGCGCGCACCTGACGGCAGCAGCTGCACCCAGCCGCCTCCCACTCTCATTGCCAGCCCCCTCATATGCACCACCAGATGGGGCCTGCATAGGTGTCTGTGCTGTGGGGCTGCCCTGAGTGGCGATACCGGCCTCCAGCGTCTGCCAAAGGTTTCCCAGCCCACCGCCCCAGTACCCAGAACCTGGGGGAGGCATGTCAAAAGCACACAGGCCTCACAGCTAGAAGTACAACCAGCAGCTCTTTTAATCATTGCCTTCCCTGTCTGATGGCTCCAAATTCACCTTTCCCAAACTGGGAATAATGGGCAGCTCCTGCACACGGCATCTGCAGGGTACAAACAGCCAGCGTTTCCCTCTGCAAAGTGGCATCACCTGCAACCAAGAAGAGGCTGGATTCTAGGGCTCAGCCTCCTGTAAACAATCTGAATCCCTGAATCACAGCAATTTCATATGCATTTCAGCACATATATATCATTTTCACAGGGCTGTACAAAGACTTTTCGCGACACTCAAAGTTTAATTGCTGTATATAACCGAGGTCTGGTGTTTTTTTATCTCTCTGGAGGAGTTTGGTCTTTCCGGAAAGTAACAGTATGTTACAGTGAATAGACACAGTGTGACAGTGAATAAAATTAAAGTGATAATTTTCTGTCCATCTGACGATCATACCTAGATGAGAGTCACAGAGGGCCTGTAGCCTGTCCCAGTGCATACAGCGTACTGGACAGGGGACACCCTGGATGTCTGTCCATCACTGGGTACACTCACATTACGAGTAAACTGAAAATACCAGTTCATCATTTTACATATCATTACTATCTGATGAAAATCCTGATGATAAAGATATTTTATGAAGTTATTGTCTCTTGTTGACACTGTCCTCACTGACAAAAACCCATATAAGTCCATTTCAAACATTACACCATTCACTTATGACTGTGTAAAGACAGGCTTCTATTTATGGTGCCAAGGGTGACTCATTACATAGCTTTAGGCTTATTTTGTAAGTAGTTTCTGAGAAAATCCGTATTTTCCCGCTTCCCGATATAATGGATTTTTGGAGATGCGTGTTTTCATCGGGCAGTGACAAATTGTTTGGGCTGTTAAAGGAAACCGTAGTATCCAAAAGGAAGCCCGCACAGCTCAGTGAGGGCATGCAGACTGACCACACTCAGCAGCGGTGGGGCTCGAACCCCCATCTCTGCACATGTTCCATCCACAACAACAAATAGCCACACATTCTTAATAATTTTAATACGCCGAGTAATGTCGGAAATGGATGCAGCAAATCGGGGTGAAAACCTGAGTCTCAAGCTGCACTGTCCATGTGCCCTTACTCTGCAGGGCCTGAGAGCGGCTGACAATGACCCCACGGCACCTCCCTACGACTCGCTGCTGGTCTTCGATTACGAGGGCAGCGGCTCCACGGCCGGCTCAGTCAGCTCTCTGAACTCCTCCAGCACCGGCGACCAGGACTACGACTACCTGAACGACTGGGGCCCGCGCTTCAAGAAGCTGGCCGACATGTACGGCGGCGGCGACGACGACTAGGCCACGGGCGGCTTAGCGGCGCCCCCTGCCACAGACAGAAACCAAGCCACACTACCGATTTGGGCACCAGTGAGGACTGTACAAAGAGGCAGCTTCGTAATCTTTCCCCTCCAGCTGACTGTAACTCAAAAATTCTTTTCATTATTTTCTTTGTTCATTTTCTTTCTTTTGGCGGCAAATTTTTCTGTTCGTTTCCATTTAGTCTACATTATTTTCCAGTCATCGTAGATGAAAGCTGTCTACTAGCACGGGAAAGCAAATGGCCCCCTTCTTCCCAGCCCCAGCCCATACACACACTCCCCGCACTGCAGGGGGGGGGGGGGTGTATTTTTTCATCACTAGAGTGTGTGAAGAGGCACTCTTTCTTAACGTAACTTGAATTCCTTAGAACAGAAGCACTGTTGTTAAAGAAAGTGCCTTTTTGGTGTGTTTAATCGGACTCCCACTATCTCAGGATCGGTAGCCACTGGAATGGCTTTGTCTGGTACGCTAGCAAGCCCAACACCCCCCCATCCCACACTGCCCCCAACCACGCACTCATCCCAAAAGACTCTGCAACACAGGGAAGTAAAACAAAATTCAATGATAGTTGCTGTCCGGTTGCCTTTTTCATGGCGGCAAACAAAAGAGGCTCGTTGGAGTTTTGCAGATAATAGTGATTTGTTAATGCGAGTGTTTGAAATAGGAGCATCCAGACTGAGACAGCCAGCCTGTAGGGTGTAAAGGTGCAAACCGTCTCTGTCGCTTTGCACCCTGTGCTCCTGCCGACAGAGCGTTAGCTGCAGGTCTCTCCTTTTGTAAAGGCCTGAACTGCTTTCTAAAAAAGAAAAAGGAGGATGGCTTTTTTCTATAGAAAAAGTGTGTTTTTGGTATATCAGTTAGAAAAATGCATGACCCCGCTACCCTTTAAAGGACTCATTATAGCACTGATAATTGGTCAGACTGGTGAAGGAGGTCTGAGATCAATCACACTGTAACGGGAAAATGGGACAAATGTACAATACAATTTCCGAATGTTCGGAAGACCCTCTAGAACAGTCTTTACCGGATTTGTAGCGGGGCCGATAGCATCCTCTCACGGCTGGTCGTTCACATCTTTGACTGCCTAACGGATATTTGGGAGGTTGGTATACAAAACAAATCGATTTTATACACCTCTGCTGACACGTTTTTCGTTTTTCGCCTTCTGAACTCCCCTTCTGTTCTGAGGCAGCCAATAACTCGTTTTGGTTGGCACCGGTGACGGAATTCTCTCTTCTCATCTAAAATGCTGGTTGCACACAATCCAAATAGCCGTATCTTACCATCGGAGTTCAGCTGGCCCTAGTCATTGATACTGTCTATCATAATGACTATAGTGCCCATAAAGAGCCATTCTGTCCTCTTGCAAGGACCACAATACCCATGAATAGCCATTCTGATGATTAGAGCTCGACATCCTCAGTGAGCTGTGGTGGAAACAAGACTAAAGCGCTTTAACTATATTATATGCAAATTCTTTTCATGCGTCTTTCAGTTTTCCATTCCTGTGGTTACGTCCACTCACCCCCGTAAGATAACTTCTTCGTAGATGCCATCCTTCGTTCTGCTTTGAGCTCTCCTCTGGGGGCAGACGGAGGAAGGGTGAGCGAGAAGCCACGGCCCAGCAGGGCAGGAGCTGTCGTACGCCGCCCCCGACCCTTGGCCGTCTCGGCGTGATTTTCGTGAGTAGCTGTTTTGTCTGTGTGTGGTGTGTTATATAGAGTAACGATATGGGGGAAGAGTACAAAGTGTCATTTCGACTGGAGACTTCCATGGAAGCCCCTTGTTGGCCATATTCGTTGAGCTAAGAAGATTCTCATTCCAGCACAGTGGTTTCAATTAGATTGATGAGGAAATAGGGGTTTTATTCCACCAGCAGTTTATCTGCAAATTAAGCAGATGATTAATCCCCGGAGATAATCTCTTTAGCTAAAAGGACCCTAAATCACCAATGAGAAATGGGCAGACTCTCGCCATTAAGGCAGAGCCTGGTTTCTGCACCACTGCTGCCCTGACCTCCTTCTTCATAATTCTACTTTTTGCCTGAAACAGACTAAAATGTCTGACGGAGCAAGGCGAGAGGGCGCTGAATGGGTATTGTGGAGCTCAGGGGAAGCTCCCAGCGGTCTTAAAGGAGCGTCTTAAAAAGTCTGGTTAATGAAGTGCCACAGGGGCAGAGCTGGGTGATGCAGGGACGCTGCTGTGGTACGACAATGTCTCGTGGTAGCCAAGCAACGGCATGTCACCACATTGTCACCGCGAGCACCGCCAACACAATCTTATCGCTCTGTAACAGTTCAGCGGTTGTGTAACAGACAGGGAGGCGAAAGCAAGGCTGACAACACTGCTTGATGGCTTTTTGATATATTCTTTTTCTTTTTTTCTATGATGCAGTGTATTTTAATGCATGTACTGGGTAAATAGTCGTTTTCATATATTATTTACGTCTTTAAAAAAAAAAACATACCATGTATATAAACTTTTTTAGACAATCCATTAGTGGCTTTTGTACTTTTTTGTACATTCTCTCAGACATTCTATCCCGTTTATCCTTTCATTGTTCACTCTAATAGCTGCCATCAGTTCTCAAAATACATCTGAACCTGAAGCTTCATGCTTATCTGTCGTTATACTATACACTCTCTTATTGTTGGAAGTAGTGGCGCAGAGATAGTGGATCGTCCAGAACCTTTAAATACACAGGTAAATTTAGTACCCTTGCCTACTTTAAATTCTGTGCAGACAGGTATCTGCACCACGCTTCATTTCAGCAGCAACATGCTGAGTATGAAATCCGTCCCTAGGCCATGGAAGAGATAGTATATCCCCAGGTAGGCATTGAACGTTCCTCAGATGAATGGTCCTCTTTCGTTTTAATTGAGCCCTCTCTGACAATAAGTCTTTGTTAAGTTGCCGACCTGCCCCAGAACACGCAGTAAGGACTGCGTAAGCCTTAATGAGTTCAAGAAGAAGCTCGTGTTAATTAACTTATTCTATGATTTTTTTCCCCACTATATTTCTGCCTGTGTATTTGACTTTTATCTTAACCCTATAAAATGTGTTCCGTGTTACCTGAATTTCTGTGCTTTGCTAAATAATACAGATTCCCATGTTCTTTTATAATACCTTGCTTGAACTTTGCAACCATGCTTTCCAAGGAAAATATGCTTTGATTAAGAAGTACCTCATTAGGCAAATATATATATATGCATTTTGTCTGAAGCGAATCAGTAGATGAGCCTCGCTCTCATCTCTCAGCCCATACCTTGCACCATTTATTAGGAAATCAGCAGTTTAAAGGTCACGTCTGCTTAACTAACTTTGTTGGCAAGAGTTGAGTAAAATTGTCTTATTATTCACATATTCTGTTTCAGTAATAACAGCTTTAATGACTATGGAGGCTAGACGTCTCCAGCACGTCTTGCCCTTCTCAGGACAAAAACATTACTGACCATTTCCCAATCAGTATGAGTCTGCCAGCTCTCCCATTCTTCGTACGACGGAACACAAAAAACAAACTTGCAATCAGCAGCAAATACGAATCTGAGATACCCAAGTGCTGAGTGAGTTTCTGCATTGAATGCCACTAAGGTCCTGCTTCACGCCACACTAATGCTGCATTCCGTTTGAACTCGTTCCTAGTCCAAAATTTCAATTGGAACTTCCCCTGAAGTCGGACTTCCTACTTGGAAAGTTGGAGAAATCTACATAACCTCAGAATTGACCTCAGAATTCAAGATGGCTGTGCTCTTTATCAACAGAAGTTAAAACTGTAGTTATGTACTGTGTATTAGCATTTACGTCTTATTTGTGGACCATTAAATCGTTGTTCTCACAGCACTGTCCAACCACAATCTGTGGACATGTTGCTATGGTGTTTTTATGCGCAAAATAGCACATAATGTGTTGTTTTGAATTGATATTGCTAACAATGGCTAACAATTAACCAGGCTAGAACTGAGGCCTGTTACAAAACGCTGGATTTCTTGCTTAGCCAGATTTAAGGTAGTTTGGGCTAAAAGTAAACGAAGATAAACGGCATTTAAACTGAGGTAAATTAAACCTGACAAATTATTGCTTCTTCAAATGGGTCCCTGGTACTGCTAAATGGCTTTCCGACTTGCTGAACTGGAACGCGGGTAACTCTAGTGTGACTCTAGTCATTCCCAGCTCCAGCATCCGACCACCGTAGTACATGGAACGCAGCATAATATCAGTGTTTGTGTTATCAGAGTAGGGTGCCATGTCAAACAGTTACCCCCCACCTACTGAAGCAGGAAAGAGGCATAAAGAACTTGGCTTTTGCAAGAAAGGTGCACGGGTTAAAAATCAAAGGAGTGAAGGTGGCATCTTCAGAAAACTAAATGTGGTATGAAAGAAAAAGAAACAAATCTGGGTAATACCGCACAATAGTTAAAGAAGTAAGCAAGTAACTAGCAAATACATAACTAAAGAAATAAGGATAAAGAGCCACAATCCAATAGTATCGTAGGTTCCTTTACTTAGAATTTATTTTGGGATGTAAGAGCTTATCTAACACAGAAACCAGACTCTTTATTTGAGCACACAACAAGTTTTCTCATATTTTACCCCGATCATGAATTCCAACATAGGCAACTCCCACCCTGACATCTCACTCCAGTACACAGCACAGACACGCAAGAGTGTCAGTGCCTGTGGACAACTGATCACCCCCCACTACGTATCGTACGGTTTGCAGACGGAGACACCCAGGGACTCCCCTTCCCCGGCAGCTGAGGTCAGCCAGAAGGAAACTCGCTCTTCAAAGTTTAAGAAATTATCTAATTGGAGTCACCCAATGTTACTCACTTTTGTGTGTAAATAATGTAGTAATTGCTTGAAGCTAAAAGATCAAGTTAGGCAAATATACATGTACAATTGGAACTTTTTTTGCATGTGTCTTTTTATAATGGACAAAGTAATTACATAATTATGATCATACTGGAAATTGAAAAGAAAAAAAAAAAAGATGTAGCAACCCGCATGACCGTGGTTGTTTTCAGAATAAATTCTCAGCTGTACCATATACTGACATTAATATAAAAGAAGACTAACAAACATACAAGTAAAAAAACACAGTCATTGCACAGTTAACAAGTTACACACTTTTTTTTGTAAACTGTCAACAGCACAAATATTTTGTATTGTTGTTTGTATAATTTTGTACCAAAAAAAATGAAAAAAAAAGTATAACAAAAAAGGGAAAGAGTTTGTTTTAAGCGTGTGTTTTTAGTGCCACTGCAACCTTGGTTCCAAATACATGAGCAGCCTTGCTGATTAATGGTGTAAAATAAATGCTGATATGGTGGCTTGACACCAGGTCTCTTGTGTTATAAATAAAGTTCCCTCCTTTTAAAATGCCTGCTCTGTCTCCTGACTGTCTTCCAACTTCTCCGATGACGGTGTGAATCACACGAGACGGCAGAGGCGACAGCCCTATTCACCAATGACTCGGACCGTGTCGCTGCTGCCTTTAAGTCTCTGTCTCTAATTTAGCACCGATAGCCCTTTAGCACCGATAGCCCTTTAGCACCGATAGCCCTTTTTGAGTGTGAGACACGAAAGATGCTCCATGTGAGATCAGTACTGCTGTCTCTTTCAATACTTCTGCCATTTCGCCACAATTTCATGAAATAAGTGAAATGGGACACATGAATTAGATGTTTCCCCTTGGGGGGTCAGGGCCATTAACTTGGCCAGTGGTTCTCCATATATTCTGTATCACCACCTACATCTATACATACACATAAAGTTTCTGTTCTATATTTACTAGCATGCCTATCTGCATGTCTCTGTATACTATTTCTATACCTCAAATGACCTCACAACATTCTCTACCAGCAAACCTCTAGTCAACTCCATGTAAGCCAGCATAATTTATACATAATAATTAACTGCAGCATTCACCAAGGGTCAGGCAGAGGAGCTACACTGTGTCTACAGTACATCAGACAGTGCCTGGGGGTAAGTCTGTCATTTTGCTGCATTGGTTTCTGCTCCAATGAGAAGACGCACGGCACAGGCCCAGTTGATTGATTGATTAGGGTCAAAACGGGGCATGATGAAAAGCATTTCCTACCAGCGACGCGATAGCGTGAAAACACATTCCACTCAGCAGACACTTCACTAACCCTCATACTGACAGTCATACCGAGGTGTAAGCACTGGATGACGCCGTGAAGCACGCTTCAGAGAATACAAGGGGCAACACTAGCTGCATAGTTCTCAAACTGCAGTGACAAGAAACAGCATAAAACTGGGGAATTAAAGGAAGCTGTTCTATCTGCTCTTATAAAAGGGTGCAATTTTAGCCCATGGGTACCCCTGAAATCAACTGACATTGATTTTTGGATGCCTCAGTACCAAAATCCAAAATCAGCAGCTTGACATGAACTCAGTCACGATCTGTTATGGTTAGTATAGCTAAACTCAAACTGGCCCCAAGGTGATCTACTGCTCTGTCAGACAGTACTTTACACACAGCCCAAGAGCCACATAAAATAATGGTTCATCCAATAGAATTATTTCAGGTTCTCCCCAGAAAATTACAGGACTTACCCATATGAACCTATACACAGCTTCCAGAGCAAATGTCTATGATACACGCTGCTGGGTTGCTATTTAAATGCACCAGAAGATGCTAATTGATAGAAAAAAATATGAAATGTTATTTTAAATTCTCAATGTTTTTAAATTCTCAATCAACTGTAAGACTGGTATTAAGCAAGAATATCGGTGCATTCCTACATGTAGCCTTCAGCACTGAGCTATTTGACCAGGAATATAGTTCGCTTGTAGCACCAGACTATTACTGCTTAAGTAATCCCTTAACCTATTGCATCTATAGGCAGAGGCAGACATTTCAGATCCAGAATGTTAAACTCTAGAACGAGACTTTGTTTCAGCCAACCAACTGAGTATAAAGTCACTAGCAGAGAGTACTCAACTGGCTGGGTGAAACAAAATCTTGGTCTTGATTTTTACTACCTGGACCTGAAATCTCCACCTCTGTCTACAGGTGATCACAACAATAAAAGAAATAGCTATATAAATATTTCTAATATGACAGAATGTTACAAAAACCAGGTTCAACAGCTTTAATATGCCTCGGAATAGAATATCCATGTATCTGGACCATAATTAGACAGACACAATACTATCCTTCTGTGATAAATTCCATCATTTAGTGACTCAATGATATTGGTGTGAAGCACAATATGAAGCTCTCCATCAGAATCTCCTACACATCTTCACTTAGACTGAGATCTGCAGACGTGGATGGTCACACTTTATAGTTTACATAATTTTGCTACATGTTTTGCCCTGTGGTTGCTGATTATTATGTTCCACAGTTGCCCCTCATGGAGCTGTAAATAGCATAAGAAAGGAGCAGCCCTTTCATTGGTCCTGGGAGCAGCCAATACAGAACAGGCACAACATTAGGCAAAATCCAAGTTAAAACAAGGAAACAAAATATCAGTCTAAAAAATAAAATTTCATTAACATCTTATTGCCTTTATTATGCATTATACCCATATACTGTACTCTACTGTATAGTGAGGTGGAAATTTCAGGTCCAGAAAGTAAAAACGCAGACTAAGATTGTTTCAGCCAAGCAGTTGAGTACGCTGTGATTGTGACTCTCTATAGTCAGCTGAGTCTGGGTTTTTAACTTCAGGACCTGAAATTTCCACTTCTAACTATACTTGACTATCTGCATAAACCAAGGCTCTTATGGAACATCTCCTGTACTTTGAGACAGTAGATTCAAACCCAGTTGTGGGTCATTCTCTGACCTCATGTGACCGTGAGTAGTTTCTAATATATAACTTCATGCATCTCCATTCTCATTCGTCAGTCACGCGTGTGTGCAGCATGTCTCAGGCACAACAGCAGACGGCTGAGAAACAGTGACGGACTTCGACGAATGCTGAAATACCTGAAGATGAACAAAAAATGCACATAATAGGAAATACGAATGGACTAACCTATAGCTTCTTTGTCTCCATTCGTCCAAACTTATTTAATCCAGTTACTGAAACTCACATTGATTAAGGGTTAATGCAATAGCCACACCTTCCACTGCATATAGACATTCTCCTTACAAAGTATTCATCTATGTTTTGCAGCTCCTGAAAAATAGCTGCCAAAACCTATTTTCCGAACCCACCTCTTACTCAAATAAATAAAGGTGCCGTCCTTGAAGAGGCACCCACAGTAAACGTTAGTCTCCTGTACTGTCAGGAATAGTACAGATACCTGGCATCAGGACTGAGACGCCGGGGTGCTTCCTGTTCACATCTCTGCTTTGGGGCGGTGAGATGTCAGACAATCTAGCTGCCGGCCACGCAGCCTGGCACGCCGCTGCCAGACGTCTGCTTCCTCCTCCACCTCTTACACCATCTGCACGGAGGAAAACACGCACCATCAGAGGAGAAGCTCTCACACTCCCCCAGGCCCCTTCCACACTGCTCATTCATTATTCAAGTGTTTCACTCTGGGCCGCAGAGTGTCGATTTAGCTACACATGACACCCGATGACCCTCCACTTCATAGCAAGGCAGGTAGACACGTGAGAACGTTGTGTCATTTGCAGGGGAAACTTTGGTCTGAACGTCTGCTCATTAACATTAAGAACCATTTCATATCCAGGCAACTTACTGACCTAACCTCAGCATGTTATTCTGGTTTGGAAAACAGATCTATCACACATACAGAGACAATAGCTCAACTTTTGTGCTCTGTGTTTCAAAACTACCATGTTTGTCATTGTACTCTTTTTAATTATTAACGTGACCTTCCCCCTTTCCTGTGACACCATTAAGTATAAATGTCACTACAACTGCTAATCTTCATTATAGACCGATTA
Organism: Stomatorhinus walkeri; assembly: GCA_026784285.1. Taxonomy (NCBI): domain Eukaryota; kingdom Metazoa; phylum Chordata; class Actinopteri; order Osteoglossiformes; family Mormyridae; genus Stomatorhinus; species Stomatorhinus walkeri. The sequence continues at coordinate 7,574,250 of JAODUD010000107.1, forward strand.
TGTGACTAGGTGATCTCTGTCATCAATCCGTGTCATTTGGAAGCTATCTGCTTCAGTCATCCAAGCATAGCAAGTCCATTCTTCCACATAATTTGATAGAAATTACGAATTTGCTTTCTGTTGGAATTACAGTTCAGTTTGTGTTTTAATTATGATAAATCAATCATAAATCAAAAATAAGTCATTCTGCCACTGAAACACAAAATCTTTAGCTGGGTAAATATTCAAAGGATATCTCTGTCACACATGGTGCCATCCATTCTGAAGAACAGGCCTTTTATAGCAGTGCAATGTCTTTCTGCAGTTGAAGTACAGTAAATGATTTTACTCACTAACACACCGCATCAGTAGGACTTGTCCTGCATCTTCATTGCATTACACACTGCACTGCACACCTGGGGGCCCACTATTGCCTACCAGCATGCCAGTAATCACACAGGTATTTATTCACATCTTTCCTATTTTTGACTCTTTTTCTACACACTTACAGAGCCTCCCACTCTCCTAAATCTGGCCTTCTGCACATTAGCTTTGCATAATGCCTGCGAAATCTATCTTCCTAATTACTACTTAAAGAGAGCCCCCCTTAGAATGCCATGACCCCTTTAACTCCTTTAACAGTGAAGGACTGAGGGAGAACCAGCATCAAATATATAATAAAAGACAACTATTGAGAAAATATCAGAGGGACTGGGATGCTCAGACATTGCTGAGCATGGAAAAAAACACCTAACAGCTAGCAATCCATTTAATTTCTGAAAGCTCCTGTTTACTATAAAAGAAAAATAAAACACAATGACTGCAGAATACTACTGCTTAATTATAACACTCTAGCCATGCATAAGTAGGTTTTATTAGACAGTAGATATAATCACATCTGTATGGAGAGGTCTGAGGTTTGAACACATCATGACATAACAGCAGATTTCCTTCACTGCTGGGCTATATTTTTATTATTGATTTATTTATCAGAGGCAAGTTGACGTACTAGGCAGCTGAGAATTTGCTTAAGCTGTTTTGGAGATACAGAAGAGAAAGCCCTGACCAGCTTCCACTAATCATTCCAGAATGAGCTCCATCAATTTTACCCCCGCAGCATCTGCTGCAGACTTGATCTCTTCAAACAATCTCAGACAGCATCCTGAGATTACACTGAATGAGGAGACGCATGAGTGGGTGAGGCTGGGCAGGATTAAGCGAAAAACAGCTTTCCTCCAGTAGGCAGGAACGCGGATGGAGAGGCAGGGCTGACAGAATGAGTACTTTTTCTTCAAGGGGAGAAATGATAACCGCCACCGCGTTTGGTATTAAAAAGTACCTCTAAAAGTGTTTTGTTTGCTGGAGCAAATAGCTGGAATCTGTAATGTATAGATGGTTGAGTCCAAAGAGGCATTCTGTCCTTTATTTAAATCCCATACCTCCCTGCGTGACTCAAATGCAGTAAGGACACCAGTTCCAGAACTAGTTTATTTATTTTTTTTTTGCGAAATCAGGACCCGGTCCACATGAAGACATTTCAATAATGTGGAGTCCTGAGGGTATTGCAATAATGGGACAATTCCATCTACCAGTGAGCATTTAAACTCCAGTGATAAAAGGCAGAATATGAAACAGCAGCGCCGGAAAACAGCAGGTGTCACTCGAATCCGCCAACACACTTGCACTTCAAGTAAGGTGACTGCTACAGATGGAAAGTGAGGAGTCGGGAGGAAAACGATTGCTTTCTTTTTCATCACGTTATTTTTTTTTCCCACCTGCTGTCAGGCATCAGCGAGACCCTTTACCTGTGACTGCTCCAGATAAGCAGCTACTTGCTCCACGTCGCTAGCTGGGCCGCACCCCGAAACTCACAGGAACAGAGTGCGCCATTCATTTTCCTACATGTTTCAAAATTTAGGAAGAAGAGATGCTTCTAGCAGAGTTCCATGACAAATATAGATATTAAATATTTGCTCTGCTTATAAAACCTGAAGAGGAACGTTATTCCAAAAGAAACAAAGTTAAAATGTATGAGGAAACATCTGCAGAGAAATCCAGTTTAGCGAGCATTATTTTTATTTTTAATGGAAGCCACTTATCGCTATTAACTGTTGTGGGCAATTAGACAGCTTGCTTCCTGGGCTATTAACACAATTTACTTTTCATTAAGAACATCAAATCAAGGAAAATTAAGTGTGTGAATGGCCATGGATTCCACCACCCTGCTACAATCTGTCATCATCTGCTTCAACTTGAAAAAAGAAAACATCTCTTTAGACATTCAACACCCGGTGCATGATGTTAAATACAGGAAACCTCCATGTTTTTCTTCCTTATGGTTTCCTTTTTTTGGTGAGGGATTGTATTCAATTTTGTACTGATCAATCTCCGGAATGCATTTGAGGTCAGAAGCAAACACCAGCAACGATGTTTTGCGTCTGTGGTGACATCAGAGATCAAAATTGAAGGGAGAGGCTGTGGTGTTGGATACAGGCACATCCTCTCTCGTTAACCCCACTTCTACAGCACACCGGGGCGGATCGCCTGCAAGCAACCTGCGTGAAAGTACCTATTAAGAGGACAACAGACAATTAACCCCAGAGTCAATACTTCCCAGGTTCAATGCCCATTATAAACTCATTCAAGTGTAAGAGAGACATGAGTAGCATGTAGCTAAACCTTGGTGATTTGATGATGGCTGATGGTGGCTCGCCAGGTGAAATGGTCAAAATTCTGCCCAACCTTTGACTTTGTCACCAGAAGTGCTGCTTCCCCAAGCAGTCATCAAGCACTGGGTCATAGACCACTCAATTAACTAATAAACTAAGCAGGTTCCCCGTGCAGTACTTACCGAAAGGTCAATTTACATTAGTTAATTGAATCAAACACATGACATAAATCGCATCGTAATGTCCTTTGGCAACACATACGGTTCCACTGTAGTAGCTAATTCCCTCTCCAGTTAGCTGCCCTCTTGTCCCTGCGATGAGCCTGCAGACGGTTACGGGGCTGTCAGCACCAGACTCAGCAGTTTAAAATTCTTTATAAAACAGTCCAATAAGAAATTGCCTTTAGGAATCTGCTGAGTGGAGTCTCTCTTTGCTTCTCATGGTTGTACTCACTGAGGTGCCATGAAGGCATAGATAGATAGATAGATAGATAGATAGATAGATAGATAGATAGATAGATAGATAGATAGATAGA
>JAODUD010000107.1:7577532-7587699 GCA_026784285.1 Stomatorhinus walkeri
AGACAGACAGACAGACAGACAGACAGACAGACAGACAGACAGACAGACAGACAGACAGACAGACAGACAGACAGATGGTGTGATTTGTGTACATACTGAGTTCACTAGGAAATGCACCAGTTCAGAAGGTGACAGGATTCTCTCATAACAAAAAGCCAAGTCATGTACTTGCCAGACAAAACTGTCCATCCATTTTCTGTACCCACTTGTCTTACTCAGGTTTTCCTACAGGCTCAAGGCAGAGAACAACCCAGGACAGAGTATTAACTCATGGCAGGGCACAGTCACACCATTCACAATTTCTTAACTCTACTTTATTATCTACTTTAATTTATCTGAAAGTGACCTTAATTCCCAGCACAGCCTTGGTGGAGAATTACGGCTATTAAGACTGCTTAGCTTGTAATCATTTTACATTCTATTGAAAGAATAAGAAGAATATACTTTATTCAGGAGTACCTCGTAAAATGTATACCAAAAAACGTGATTAGGGACAGCAGTGTTCCACTAACCTGGCAAACGGTTGATTTCTTGGAAATTTCCGAAGAACTGAACTGGTGAATCCCAGTACTAAGAACGTAAAGTGGGGACTTGCCAGGTCTTAGCAAGATCGGTCTTGGTAACTAGCCTCCCAAGAACGAACTTGGGGCACAAAGAATAGTGGGATTGGTCTTGACCGGCAAGGACGCAACCGAAGTATCCTTGATATTTGTGGCGGAGCAAGATCAACATCCAAGTATTTTTATTGCCCTCTATATTTGGGTTCTTAGTATCGGAACTGGTCTTCGGCAATGGAAAATGACGTAAAATGGGTACACAAGAACACAAGTATGATCAAGTATGCATTGTGGGATTCAATAAATGTATCATACATGTAGCAGAGCAAGGGCTCAAGGAATGGTCATGTGATCATGACTAGAATGCATTACATCATGCTGTTAGACCTCCACTTGTTTACATTCATATCACTTGACAGCAACTGTCACCTGAGCCTCAATTGCCATTACATTGTTTCCCTATTATCATTTCCCCAAAAAGAAAACTGAATATCTATGATGATGAAATAAATCAAACGTGCTAAAATAAGCCTAGAAAAACAAATATGCCCAATCTCTTCTACAACAAGCTCTTCTCATAAATACAGAGATGGAAATGTGAAACTTATTTCAACCACTGTACTCCTTCACTCATTACTTTTCTGATTACATTATAGTGACACGACAGTGTTCTTTTCTGCTGAATAGCTCCATCTGTTCAACATGAAACAGGATAGTCAGTCCGGAGTTCATCATAGATGGAAATAAGTTGCCAAATATAAATATTCGAACAGCTAATGCACATAATAATGAATCTGCCGCATTCTCCGAACACGGTTCTTGATTAGCACAAAACACAGCTTGTGCTTTGAGTAGACATTACTCATATCAGTACAGTTTTATAGATCTGAACTTCAATAAAATTAAGATATTATTCTTCTTAGTGGTAAATAGAAATATAAAAACCTACCATTTGAAATCTCAGAAGTGTTGCAGACTAAAAACTAATAGTCAGCTTCCTATACTGTTTAAAATTGCCTAAGTTAGTTTTCAAGTTTTGTTGAGATTGTGTTTGATCGGGAACACAGCTGGATGAAGGATTCAGTATCTCACAAAACATCTGCCATGACATCTAAACAAATATCCTGAACAGTGGGTTCACGAAAGGAAAAAGCAAGTAACTTTTCTATTAATACATTTGGAAAGAGATGTAGATAAGACAGACAGAAGACAGACACCTTAGGGACATTTTGATTATCTTGTTGGGTCTTCAATTTATGCTAAAGTACATCTCATGCACCCTTGTTAATGACATGTTTCAAAACTCATTCTAATTAGACTACATGGTTAAACTGCATTGATTTCTATCTTGCTCAATTTAGCTTTAAGGACTTATCTTAACCTAACAATTAATCTGACAATCAAAGGTCTGTGATTCAATGCTGTTTCCTGTAACTTTAATCATTTTTAACTCCTCCTGCTGGCACACCAACATGCACAAACAAGGATAACAACACTGACGTTAAAAAGCATTAACATTCACATTTAGAATAAAACATTCTACCATAGATGGATAATGAGGCATGTATGAGAGAATACTCCTGTGGATATTCAAACTAGAGAGCAAATCCCTCCCAAGCAATGCCCACCATTGTCATTCCGCATCACACAGAATTATTTTTTCCTTGAGGATTCACTAAATTGAAAACACTACGGGGCATCATGCATGCGGAGCAAAAGCATTACTTTCGGAAGGAAGAATCTTGCAGAAGACTTGTGTCATTGACTCTTTGCTGTGGACAAGGCCCGAACAGCAGTGAAACACAACCATTTAAGCTTCTTGGATTCAGTTAAATTCTGTCCATGTGTTTTGGTTGTTCCACTTTATTTTTTTCTGCTAAAAAATCCAGTTTTAAATGCTTGCTGGAAGGGACATGCAAGTGTTTAACCTCTAGAGTGGTGTGGTCCCAGGCTCCCAGGAATCCAGTGCACATTTTTTTGTTAGCCTAAATACAGTAATACAAAATGACATCATGTTCACTATGTAAGTTTCAGATACTGTCATGTACTGCTATGAAGACAGACCACATTTTATTGCTTTTGTAATTACACTTTGGTAGAATTGCAACTGTTCGATATTGAAGCCATATACAGTATATAAAAGCAAACATTACAGGTCAAAGCAATGGCAACATGGCAAATCTTAACTGGCCAAAAATCAGACTCTGCAGGGAGGTTGTTTAGAAGATATTTGAAGATATTAGAAGACATATATAAAGTTATATATATAAAGATATATAACTCTTTAAAGATATATGATATATATACAGCATTTATGGGGTGGTATGCATGCACAGGCCTGATCAGTAGGTTTTCACTTAGCTCAAGTGGAATTTGATGTGAGTATTACATGCAGAACCCCCACACTGCACCACATATAATAAAACATAAGAATCTGGAGATTTTACTTTCTTAATGGAGCTGTTTCTAATTAGAACACTGATAGGTTAAGGTTGACACGAATTAAAAACCCACCAATCTCAGCAAACTGCAGAAGGCGAGTAGGTCTGTTGATACAGCATTTATAAATAGTTATAGCTAGAAACATTAAAATTGCAAACCAGGTTAAGTAAACAAAATGAAATTGGATTTGGTTACGAGTAAAAGGATATGAAATTATTTACTGGACAGCCATCAGCAGGTCAGTGACTTTAATAGATGCCTGACCCGGTCAGTCATGGCCATTATTTAGCTATGTTTGCAATCGTTTCAATATTAAATTGAATATTTACTCTAAAACATTTGCTGAGCTAAATCATTTCACCCTGGAAATACTACTCAAACAAAAGGAATTTGCATATGTGTGCAGACAAACCATTATCCACAATCGTTATCTAAACATATTTTGCATAATGTATGGTATGTTGTGGAGAGGTTAGAAAACTGCAGGCTTCTACTGAAACGCAGTCGGACTCCTTCGAGGAACTTTAACCCAACTCAGAAAGATCAAATGGGCGAAAATCCCAGTGTGGCCAGTCTGTTTACAGAACAGCCTTCCTCTTTGACTGGATCACGTCTAGAAATAACACCTAAATACAGCAGTACATTTTCACTCGATTTCCAATTGCATTACGTTGTAATTTACCCAGTTCCACACTTTAGGCAATTCTGGGACTTCTACGTCAATTGATTTAGCATAATTAATTTATTCATGCGAGTTGGTTCTTTACACAGAAATATTTTTTAAAAACTTGTGTGAAAAACGCAAACGGGGTTCGTAAACACTACAAATCTTTAATTAGGGCAACAACAAACCGTTACTGCTAATACTTCTTGGATACGTAGGATAGTATAATTTATATCCAAACTCTATTCTTGGTTTAATCTTATACCAGCGTGCTGACACCGCGGGGGTAAACAGACGGCCGGCTGTCTGCGGCGTTGCGGGCGTCGCAGCAGCGCCTCCTTGTGGATGGCTTTCACAACAACTGCATCAACAGCATCGCCTTGAGTCCTGATTCTAATAAGGGGCACCGACTCTTCGTCCTCGGTATTTCTCAGGCCGTTTCATGTGACGAAATTATCTTGATCTAAAAGCGAATTTGGTGGCAATGTGTTCCACTTCCGAACCAATGCTGTGTGATAATGAAAACGATTGGGAAAAGGGAAAAACATCTGTCCACGTGAGCTGGAGCGCATTCCTAACAGGCGTCCCTCGTAATTGATGGACACTTGGCATGCACAATGCAGCCTGCGATTTGTATAATCCATAAAAAGAGATGTCTAGGTAATTATGTTTGTCATGATATATTGAAAGCAGGAATAGAGAGCTAATCAGAATGCCTGACAGCTGCGGCGTACAGATGCTATCAGACCTCTTGTCCAAGACTGTAAAACGAAAGCGGGTCATTTTAACAGGTAACAGCTGTTCCTGGCTAATTTGTTCAATTAAGGGAAGAGGGTGCAGGCGCAACTTGTTTTCAGGCCCCGGGGTGATCTATTAGGATGTAGGGACCATTTTGATTCTGGATTCTGACAAAATGTACTTGTTTGTATCTTGTGACTATGAAGTATTTCAATTTTGAAATGCCCAGTATTAATGTCACTAAATTTTACAAATAGGCATACACTGGAAATACATTTTTAAACACTTAAAATCAGGTTTAAATGCCCGTGAGCTCATGGTACATGCTCAACCGCAGGGCAATAGGACGTCCTGGAGGACCAATGTCTCCCAGAACCGTGGGAATTAAATTCTCCGTTACTTTGCGGAAAAGACGGACCACGGACCCCCGCATCTCATCCACATCTGGCTCCTCCTGGTGTGATCGGGGGGTAAACTACGTGATTAATTATTAGACACCTTTTTAAGATCGATTAAACGCGGCAAACGTCCATGGTGCTGCGTTTTAATCGCACCTTTTATGTCATTCAGTGCTAGCAATATTCAATTCAGTATTCTGCATGTTGGCTCCCATTTTGAACATTCAGTCGAAATTATTCTAAAAAGTTCTAATGTAGGTATTGAAGATAACGGGAAAAGTTCGTGCCAGAAGCTGAACCGTCTTTTCAATCCAAAACATATTATAGTATTTGGGTATCCGGGAAAAAAATGCTACATAGTCCATTGCTTATTAATGCAGTAACTCACTTTAAAACTACTGATTTGCTCCTTAACATTTACTGTAAATAAAAACAAGACGGAGTCATTATCTGCTAAAAGCAGGAAATGGAGATCCTGACGTTGCCTCCTTATTGAGCGTTTAACTACTTCCTGTAAACAACATGTATTAAATTTATCCTTAGCTCAAACATCACCACAGCCAAAGACTGCTTATTAAGGAGTGCAGGCTGGGAATCAGGCGAGTACACTTCACAAGGGGCTGCTTTTTTACTCCAAAGTAAAGAGGAAACTAGTCAGAACTAGGTTGCATTTATAAATCGGTTTCCAAAGTAACAGCACAGTCGATTTGGCCTGTTTGAAAAGAGCGCTCAGTGGTACAGCAGTGCCCCCAAGTGGACAAGTCGCCAAATAACTACTGTCATGATCACGGTATTTTACATTCGTTAATGCATAATCACCCCTAATAATTATAAAATGGTACCTAATGGCTAAAATTCACAATCTGTCACGACAAAATGCATGCATCTTATTTTAAAACCTTTGCATACGTTACACCTACAAGCCTGGCATTGTAAAAAATTAAAAGCCGTTAACCCAGCGGGTCTATGTTATCATTGACTGCTGTGTCTTGGTTGACTGTTAGTACTGCAGCTCACACATCTGACGGAGGGAAGAACCTGCTGCTGAGATTATAATGGAGCGACCATCTTTCTGCCGTCTAATGCAGTAGTAATTCATTGCATTTCTCATTAAAACGTTCACATACACTGCAAAACAAAAGATTCGTTTTCTATACAAGGCAAATGGGTTGATTTAAAGTCTTTCGTTAACAAATATAAAAATCTGTTATAAGGATTGCATATGATAAAAGCAAACCAAACCACAATGCTGATTTAGTTTGAGTGCAATGCCGAGAAAATTCAATATATCTAAGTACTAATGGGTCTGTCATGGTTCGACACATTATTCAGTTCCTCGTTAACAAAATGTCTCCATGCTAAGTACCGTAGAGATGCTAAATATCTGACAAATATTCCAGAACAAACTTCTATACTGTGGTCCTTTTAATGAAAAGGTGCAATGAAAAAAATTCTACATCATACAGTTATGGTTCTAAAACTTTAATGCTTAAGGACCTTGTTTCTAACCTTGTTTAAAGGACAAATATGTGCCAAAAACCAGGACATAATGACAAGATGTACTGTTCAGATTAGTTATCTTTTAAACATCTGCATTGTGCAGCATACGGTTACCTCTGCATAACTGTCAGTTTAAAAAGTAAAAAGACAAGCTATGATATGAATATGTATTTTCCTTTAAAATATAACTCTTTAGTTTTGTAATTTCCAATAAAGCAAATTTTCAGCATGTATTTCGACATGCTCATTTTCATGTTACAGAGGTACTTCTGTATGTATGTAAACCTATCTTGCAAAAGTATTCAGCCCATTGCACTTTTCGGGAAGCCATCAGTCAAAAGTGCACCGTTTTTATCAGAATGTTGTACTTTTTCCAAACTTCCTGTTGCAAGTCAAGGTTTTTCCACCAAAACCAAATACCTTGCAAATTATTGCCATGTTGTAGTCACATGACAGCAAGCCTTTGTCCCTGTACGAAGAGTGACAGTATTGGCATGCACACACTGTCATGACCAGACACCTCTCCGAAGCAGGGAATAGAGAGGTTTCTAGAACTGAAGAACAAATTACAAAAATACAAGTGTTCACAGAATAGAAGTTTACAATGTATGAAAAGGCTATAATTGATTTTACAGCAAAACCACACTGGATCTCCTGACAAAAAATATGGATGTGCCTGATAGGGCCAGGTATATCTCTGACTACTGTCCATAAGCAGCCCACAAGCATTCTGGGAACACTACCTCAAATCTACCAGAGTCTAGTGCTGTAGGCTAGCCTGCAACGATGTTTGGTTTTAATGGGGATTCCCTGAAATCCGGTATTTCAACTCACTGCCCATCATGTTTTATCTAGAAGGAATCTGAGCCGAGGAACACGCATCTTATCTTCAGAAGTCATGAAATTTCCTGATTCCAAGACGGTATCAAGTACTCTCCAGGTGGTTACTGCATACATGTCCAGCAGTACTCAGTTTCATTTGATTTCCACCATCATCTGAAGCATCTTTATGTATTACCAAAGTTCCTGTGGCCTATAAAAGAGACATGAGTAGTGAGATCCTCTATTGGTTCAATAGTCAGCTTTAGGACTGTCGTTTTGCAAAATACATAAGGTTAGTTTTCATGTCGTCAAGGAATGGTGGTGATTTGCATGTGGAGGACTAGCGAGCGAAGAGCAGGAACGGAGGTGCCTGTAATGTATGATCATTATGGGCGACACAATTGTTTTTGGGTGGAATCACCCTATAACCAAGGAGATTTTCAAAATGAATCTTGTTTTTACCACATTCTGTTTTTGTCTCAATACTGATGCAAAGCATTACTCTTAATTTATAAATGTACCTTAAGTCTTTCAATTCTTATTTGAACATGTTTAAAATAAAATATTAAGTTAAAAAACTATTTTAAAAAGTCCACATATCAGTAATTTGAAAACGAGTAATTGCAGAAAATGATTTTCTGATGCAATCTATGTATCTTGCAGTTGCTTATCCCAGTCAGGGTTGTGAGTGACCAGCAGCCTATATTATGCCATATCCATCCATTTTCTATACCCGCTTAACCTACTGGGTCCCAGGGGGTCCAGAGCCTACCCAGAAGCAATGGGCACAAGGCAACCCTGGACAGGGGGCCAGCCCATCGCAGGGCACACTCACACACCATCCACACACACAGTCACACCTACGGACAATTTAGCAACTCCAATCAGCCTCAGCATGTCTTTGGACTGTGGGGGGAAACCAGAGTACCCAGAGGAAACCCCACGACGGCACAGGGAGAACATGCAAACTCCCCACACATGGAACCTAGGTGGGGATTTGAACCCAGGTCCCAGAGGTGCGAGGCAACAGTGCTAACCACCGCACCACCATGCCACCCTATTATGCCATATATTCATGTAATATAAAATGCTGTACAGACATAATGGATAATTAATTCATTGAATTCCAATTTAGAGAAGACCTCTTCTACTGAGCTGATAAAATGTTGCATATGTCAATAAATGTAAACCCTACTCTTAAAATACTTATGCAAAGATTTCTGTATTCAGGTGGTGTGGGGCTTAACACCGTCACCTCTAGAACTTGGGTTCAAGTCTCTGCCAGGGTACCATGTGTGTGGCGTCTGCATGTTCTCCCCGTGTCATCATGGGGTTCCCTCCTGGGACTCTGGTTTCCCCCCACTCAGTCCAAAAACATGCTGAAGCTAATTTGAGTTACCAAATTTTCCGTAGGCATCTTGGGATGTTCCCTGCCTAGCGCCCATAACCTCCAGGACAGGCTCTGGACCCCCTGCATCCCTGAACAGGATAAGCAGTTTCAGAAAATGGAAGGATTTCTATAAACCTTATAAAAAATAAAGTACTGCTTTCATCAAAAAAATTGGCACTTTTTCCAAATCAAAAGAGAAATTAGTTGGATGTTGTGTAATACTGGATGCTAATGTTTCTGTACAGTATTTACGTTAATTTCTGTATATACATTGAAATACAGCATTGGTCAGATTCCTCAGGGGAAGCAGAGAGTTGGACCACTAGAGGGCGTCTGGCTGCTTGAGGAAGCCCCAGTAGGGCAGGAGAGAATAGCCGTCCTCGCGCTCACTGCCGAGGCAAAGCAGTAGGTCCCTGAGGTTGACGCGAGTGAAGCCCAAGCTGCCCCGAGGACATGGCCAACACCTCAAGCCCTGTGGAGACACAGAACGAGAGAAAGAAGTAAAGAGCGTCAGCGGAGGGCTCTCAGTGTGGGCCTGCTTTTGGCCAGTGTAACGCTCTAACATTTAGTGCCAATCAACACACAACAAAAAGCACTAGTTTTATGTCCAGCAGAAAGAAATGGCAGAAGAATCTGGAGCCAGCAAACACAATGAAGCGTAGCTGAATGCTTTTGCGCGGCAGAGAGTAGAGCAAGCGTAGAGCATACTCTGCCGTCGGTGTCGCTGCATGTTTCTTTTCCCTTAATTATTTATTTTCGCTTTAGGCTTTATATATGTAGATATTTAATGTGCACGTTATATATGAATTATTCATGAAAAATATTGAAATGATGTTATATTACGGTGACTAAAGGATGCCCTCTATTCAAATTGAGCTTTCCCTTATGGGGAAAACAGGTTTCACACAAAGTTGTTTCACAACCACGCATGATTTGTAAGAACGTACACCACAGCAACGTGCTCTACGAGGACCAGCTGTCGTGCTTTTGTATAAACACTGATGCCATCCCTCTCATCTAAGGCAGTGAGACTGTCATGTTATATGAAAAAGTAAAATCACGAAGGGACTGAGATTACAGCCCTGTCAAGTTCTCAATTTGAATGTCCATTGTCTGAAATGACCATGCAGATGGATGAATAGTGTCCATCAGCTCCAGGCGCAGTTTCTGGACAGTCTGTCTTCCGTTCCCTCCAGGGCCCGATAGCAGTCAGGTGGGTGAGGTTTGCGTGGCGCTGCCCTTCACACTTACACGTCTTGCAAAGTGGTCACACCCAGGGACCCCAGCACAGGCACACAAACTCCGACCTGCTTCGCCTTACACTTTAGCCGTAGCTGTTCCGGATCCGCTTGCCAAGCCTGAGACTGAGAGCAGAGAATACCAGCGTTGATTTTAATCATGTCTACATCTCAATTCTACACGGTCCTACAGTTTGCATGCTGCTATGAGGAATAAAGGTCACACTGATTGCATTAAGCAAGATTTACATATATCATCTCCACCAAAGAATGAGATATTTTCCCTGACATGGGGTCTGGTGTGTGATTGTAGATGACTCATGATATGTAACATTTATCCATTTATCTTTTAACTGCTTGCCCTGGGCAAGGTCGGGGGGGGGGGGGGGGGGGGGGGGGGACACCCAGGCAGGAAGAT
>JAODUD010000107.1:7648681-7664677 GCA_026784285.1 Stomatorhinus walkeri
GGACGCTCGAGAGAGAGAGAGATAGGGATCCCGCGTTCGGTACAGCTTCAGAGGGATGCTCAAGAGAGAGAGGGATCCCACGTTCGATTCAGCTTCAGAGGGATGCTCGAGAGAGAGAGAGAGAGAGAGGGATCCCGCGTTCGGTACAGCTTCAGAGGGATGCGAGAGAGAGAGGGATCCCACGTTCGATTCAGGTTCAGAGGGACACTCGAGAGAGAGAGAGAGAGAGAGAGAGAGAGAGAGAGGGATCCCACGTTCGGTACAGCTTCAGAGGGACGCGAGAGAGAGAGGGATCCCACATTTGCTACATCTTCAGAGGGACGCTCGTGTGCTACGTGTTTGTGTTTCCCGGCGTAAAGTTCTCTACCGTTAAGACCTCCTCTGCCACACTGTGATGTGAACACTGTTGGTATTTCCTGTTTGTGCTGCTGAGAAACGGCCTTTTAACTCTCTGTAAGACCCTCCCTCTGGGGGCTGTATCTCTTTGATTGGCCCGTGACCCCCCACACCCTATTACCCCCACCACCCTGAAACCCAGTCCCTCCTGCTCACAGAATATTTGCTAAAATTGTTTGTTGTTCACGTATTAGTGTCTCTATTAATTTGCATGAAGACAATTAGCAGGGCTACCCTCCAAACTGCAGGTACTTTGCTGTTAATTAGTGACTCCAGTCTGGGGGAATTTAAGAGTCACTAGCCTCTGTCTGACTTATTTCTTTCTCATAGCTTTTGGAGAATGATGCCTAGATCACTGGGATCACTGGGATCCCACCCCCCCCCCCCCCTCGCAAGCCAAGATGGTCATAAAGGTCACACGTTCGTGTTGGAGTCGGGTGGCTGCAGGCCAGGTGTCAGCTGGTGTCGGGCGGCCTGATCGCAGTGCATTCTGGGGGGTGGGGGGGTCTGTTTGTGTAGCGGTCCAAAGTGGTTTGGCGACATTTTGGATAGGGTGATAGAAGTGGAGGAGGATGGGCTGGGGTACAATGGAGAGACAGATGGACGGAGAGACGGGTGTGCGGGGGCGGGAAGCACTCTGGGCCGGCACAGAACGGGGGCCCCTGGGGCATTGTGCTTGTATTGTTTTGCACGCTGAAAGTGCACTTGGAGGGGTGTGGCCTAAAAGGGGTGTGGCCTAAAAGGGGCTGGGAGGAGGGTTTGCATTCCTGCTACTGTAACTGAGAAAGTGAAGGAGTTGCTGCCCCCCCTCCACATTCACACACCGCCACTGCTGGCTGCCTGTGCTCACAGCCCCAGCCCGCCGCCCCGGTGGCTCGGCAGAGATACAGCGCAGCCAGGCTGCATTTAGGGCTTTCGCCAAAAGACTCTGCTGAGGAAGCCCTCCCCCCCCCCCCACCCCCGAGCGATTACTCTCACTGTCACAGCGGGACGCGCCCGGGTCTGCTCGGAAACGCTTCAGGGACCCTCAGCGCGAGGGTCGTGGGGTAAGTGCCCGCTTCGGTCTTTTCCCCAACTCGAAATGCTCTCCCGCTGTGATCTGTGCCGCTCGCGGACCCTGAACGGAAAGTGAGGAAATTTAAGCGTGGAGGACAGAAATTGTGCCTTAAAGAGGCTGTTCCACATTCATAGAGTAAGCAGGACGCTGCACTCCTCTGAAGGGTTCATCTGTGCTTCTGCAGCGGTCGCTGTCACTCATTAGACTGGTGTGGACCCTTGCAGTACACGTTGGTATTTCTGGTATGTCAGCATGTAAATTTTTTGGGTTCCCAAATGTTATTTGCCATTTTCATGCTGTAAAGAGTGTGGCATTGAGCACGGCGGGTTAACAGGGGCAGTCACTGAGAGCCTTCTGGGTATTTTTACTCAGAACAGGGAGATTAGCCGCTCGGCAGTTTAATACAGACTTTTTGTAGCTTTCTGTTGTTTTTCTTTTGCTGTATAAACCAGTTTGGAGGCCCCTGGAGTTTGTCTGACTTTTGATCGGATGCCTGACAGCAGGGTAGCCGCCTATCTGTGAGACAGAGAGACACTTCAGCATGAATCCATGTGAATTCCTGTTTTCACAGCCCTGGGGTCTGACCTTCAGCTGAGCGAGCCTCTCCGCGTTTCCTGTTGTGTTTGTGCTGTGAGTGCCTCTCCAGGACTCGGGAGAACACGAGAGCATGACTGCGTGATATTTGCGTACATGGGGGAGGGCGGGGCTAGTGCTGCGGAAGGGTGTCCACAACCCCCCCCGGTTCCACCGCCCGTTTTGGTGAACATGTAGCGGCCTTGTTTTTGGTTTGTAACCAGGACGCCTCCTCACCCCTCCTGACTCCTGATTGCTGCAATGCGGAGCTCAAACATTAAGATTCCCCTGGGGGACGAGGACAGGGGGTGTAAGACAGTGAACTGCTTGACTCTCAGCGAACTGCATCCTGTGTCTGATTCTGTTGCAGGGACTCTGGCCAAAGATGGCAGCCGGCTCCGGGTTCCAAGGCGGCTCTGCTGGTGAAGGTGAACAGCATCGGCAGGAACCAGGCGGCCGGTCACGCTAGTGCCCTGCTGCACCACAGCGGGGGTGCCGTCAGTCTGGTTGCAGGGGGCAGGCCGGCGGGGGGGCAGGCAAATCGGGTCCAAGCAAGCTCTTCCGGCAGGATGCCTGACCTAAGGCCGGCGGTGAACCTCAGGAAGGGGGACAACGGGAGCATCGGCCCCTCCTCCTCCTCCCCAACATACCAGACCCCGCAGCGGTCACAGGCGGGGACCCCCCGACCGTCGTCACCCAAATACGGGGTTACCCCACCCATCTACGACGAGCCGCCCCTGGAATCTCCTATCTATGACGAGCCCCCAGCGGAGATGGAAGTGGAGGGCGCCCACTCACTCACCCGCTCCCTGCCGCCGCACTACACCCCCTCACACAGCCTCCAGAAGCAGCGGCTTCTGCCGCACCCCACCTCCCACCTGGGCTCCAAGCACAAGAGGAGTCCCTCTGCCACCGAGTACAGCGCCGCTGGCAAGGAGTGCATCAAACACATGGTGAACGTGGACCCCGGCGCCAGCCGGCAGGCCACCCTGCCTGAGCTCACCCCGCCCAAGAAGGAGGCTGACAAGAAGCACTCGTGGCGCCTCCTAGAGGCGGGCGTGCTGAAGAGCATAGAGGCGCGGCACAGCCGGCAGAACAGCGCCGCCTCGCAGGAGTACGGCAGCCCCAGCGGGGCCGGCCACCAAGACTCGGGCTACTCCACGGGGCCCTCGCCCAGCTTGCGCCGCAAGACCTGGCAACGGCAGCTGGCGGCGCAGGGCCGGCCCGGCTCGGCGGGCAGCGGCGGCGAACTGGGCGTGCTCAGTGAGAAGCTCATGGCCGAGGTGAAGGCAGCGGTGAGCCGCTCAAGCACCCTAAGAGGCAGCAAAGTCAGCCTGGACACGGAGATGTCCGAGAGCTCCGCCCCCCACGGCAGCGGCCTCAGGAAGCACGCCGCCCGCGAGCACGTGGGATCCAGCAATTGCTCTCTGTACCGCTCTGGCAGCCACAGCGACGCCCCCATCTCCCCGCTGGCCTCGGAGGGCACTGGCCGGCAGAAACGCACCTATGAGAAGGTGGACTCCATGGAAAAGAGCATGACAAGCCAGATCAGCCTGACCAATCAGGAGGGACCCAGGTCCCCCTCCCAGGTACACACTGTGTGTGTGTGTCTGTGTGTGTGTGTGTGTGTGTGTGTCGGTGTGTGTGTGTGTCTGTGTCCGTTTGTGTATGTCTGTGTGCGTATGTGTGTGTCTGTGTGCATGTGTGTCTATGTGTGTATGTGTGTGTCTGTGTGTGTGCGCTCCCCTCGCCGCCATCGTCCGCGCTCCCCTCCCCGGTCCCCACCAGGCGTCCGTCTCCATCCTGTCGCTGCAGAAACAATGCGAGAGAGAACTTCCTGTTTCCAAAGCCGGAACATTCCATTCTGGGGAAAGCCTTTTCTAAAATTCACCTTGCAAGTCAGAGCTAGAACATTAGTGAACCTGCACTGTGGACTAAAACCTTAAAGTACCTTTTTCTCCACATCGTCTCGGTATTGCACTATTGCTCCACAGCTGCTTTTTTTCAAAAACTTTTTAAAAAGCTCAGACTCTTTTTAACGGTCCAGCTGCAGTGTAAAGTTAGAAGCACTTGGATATTTCCCGAGTGCCAATTGCAGACACAGCCATGATTTTGGCACAGCGGTGTGCAGACAGACCCCTGACTGGATGAAAAGCAAATGCAGGCGTTTGTTTAGAGATGTGACCGAGGAAGAGACAAGGGAACAAAAACACAGTGAACGCCACTCTGCTCACCGAGTGACACAGTGCTGATTCATCACCGAAGGAAGAGGCGCTAATGTACCCAGGAAATCGCATATTCCGAGCTCTCAATTGAGACCCCCGTCTCAGTGCGTCAGCCAGAAACATCGGGTGGGTTAGGGCTCTGCAGACACCAAACCAGCCTTTCCCATTGGCTGCTTAGTGGGGGCCGTGCCGAGAAACATAACAGACATCAGTCCGTCCTTTGATTTGTGTCCAGTCTTGGGTGACGGTGACCTTGGAGCCAGCAAGGCGGCAGGTGACATACTGGACAGGAGTCCAGCTGCAGCACTGATACTACAGTGTCTGACAATTTAAGAGGGCATGTGTGTGAGTATGCTGGAGGAGTCCTGAAATGGCGCCCCCTTCTATTTAAGAGCAATTGGTGCTGCGGGCAGGGAGACTGTGGCTGTGGGTCTTTGGCTTTTCTCCGGCTTGCTAAGCGGGGGTGGGGGTGGTGGCGCCTGGATGTGCTCCAGTCAGATTAATGGTAGCGTGACAGTGCTAACGGCCCCCGCTTGTCGTCAGGCTCTCTCCGGACACCCTCTGACTCCCTGGCCCGGCCGGCTGTCATTAATAACCCCCAAGGTGCCCCGTCTGCAGATCAGGAAGGGAGAGGCTGCCTCTGCGGAGACACGGCGGACTTTCAGTCACGTCTCGTGCTCTTTCCAGGGTTCGCTGACGGGCGCATTTTGCCCTTGGTGTCTCCTCGAGCTGCAGGTTGTCATGAGCCCATCTTTCCATCGAGGACGGTGGCTTCCTCACAGTGTGCGGTGTATGAAATGGCAGTGGCTGAGATCTGTCAGTGGATAAGCAGTTCACGGTGTCCCAGGTGTCCCAGGTGTTCGTCGGTGTTCATCATTCACGACGCACATGATTGTTACTTCAAAGGGAAGTGCGTGTTTCCCAGTCCTGATTGTGCCATCGCTGAGGTCATCCGCAGCTCTGTGGGAGTTGTATAGTTCTTCATATGTAGCGCAGACATTATCATGCAACTGTGGTGGAGACAATCGAAACCAAATCTCCTATTCAGTTCAAAGCTGGACTTGTGCAGGTCCTTTATTGTCCTCTGTGCTCTGTCCACCATTAAAAATCCTTTATAGGGACTCTCAGATGCACTGTCCATTTTTAGTGGTTTGTTTGTGGACTGAAGCAGTCTAATACTTCTGTGCCCTGAGCTCTGTTTTTCTGGAGCTTGAGACAGATAAACAATGGGACAGGCCTGCAAGGTGCTGTAACACGGCCTGTTAGTCATCTGCCTGCCCCACCTTGTCATCACTACTGCCCATCAGTAACAGCCCAGCACCTCCCCCTACTCTGCCTCTCTAGCCTTGACCCCACCCCCCATTCATACTCTCCAGCATTGGCTCCACCCCCCATTCATACTCTCCAACATTGGCTCCACCCCTTATTCTTACTCCAGCATTGGTTCCGCCTCCCGTTCTGACTCCAGCCTCCGTCCTGCTCCCAGTTCTTCCTCTCCAGCCTTGGCCATGCCCCCATAACATCCTCTTCCTCCTGTCCGTCTGTCCGTCTTTAGGCTGGGACACTGGAATCCAAGGGCCAGGTAGAGAGCCGATCGCATGGGGACGACGGTGGTCGCGGCGGCACTCTGAGCGCTCAGCGCAGGGGCCCGGGGCCAGTGGCAGAAGGCAGGGCCGACTATCACTTCTCATACGGCAGCATGTGCAAGGCGCCGGCTGACGCCAGCATGGTGGACTGGGCTAGCAAGAACTTGAACCTGCACACGCAGGGACTGTTCAGGCGGCGCGTCTCTATCGCCAACATGCTCTCCTGGAACCGCGGATCCATCAAGAAGCCCATGCTGATCACCAGCGACCGCGCCGTCAAGAAGGAGGCCTGCGAGATGTTCAAGCTGGTGCAGGCCTACATGGGCGACCGGGCGAGCCGCCTGGACCGGCGACACGTGGCGCTGCTCATCGTCACTAAGTGCTGGGGCATGCAGGGCCTGCGGGACGAGCTCTACGTGCAGCTGGTGCGCCAGACCACCGACAACCTGTGTCTGCGCAGCCTGGCCGCGGGCTGGGAGCTGATGGCCGTCAGCCTGGCGTTCTTCTCGCCCTCGCCCAAGTTCCGGCGCTACCTGGAGGGATACATCCAGGGGCACCTGGAGCCACGCTCCGACGACATGAGTGAGTGTGCCAGGCCATGTGTGCGTGTGCGTGCGTGCGTGTGTGTGTGTGTATGTTACTATTTACCACACTGTGGGGGCCAAACCTGTTATTTTTAACCGCATTTTTCAGATCCATACAGTATAAACCTCACTTTTATAAAAATCTGTGTATGCAATCAAAAAGCTAAAATAGCCAGAAGTCTCATATTGTTTTTGGTTACTTATGGTTAAGGTTAGGGCTGGGATGGGGTTATGGTTGTCATTGCTGGGATTAAGGTTTTGCCCATGGAAATGAATGGAGAGTCCCCATAATAACAGGAATATAGGAGCTGTTTTTGTGTGTATGTGTGCGTCTGTCTGTCTGTGTGAGTGCATGTGTGTGTCAGATTACACACGCCCTCGATTTCCTCTCTTCCCTCCTGTTGTTTTTGCCCCCCCCTCAGACAGGGTGAATTCAGAGGTATGTTTATATTCTGCGGGTCCCATGTAGCCTAAAATCTTCTGCTAGCTTAATAGCAGGTCTGGGCCTAAATACAGCAAGTCAAAGAGGAGGCAGTTACAGAAATGAGACAGGAGCAGGGAAAAGCATCAGGGTTAAATTCAGCCCACATAGGGAGTTTCATGTCCTTAAACGTTCCGAATGTTGCGGCGATGACTCTCAAACAGGAATATCCCCGTTTCTGTTGTTTTTCTGTTACCTGCTGTCCAGTAATGCAAAACATCACAGAGCAGCAGGACCTGAAGAACAAAAAGAACTCAAAGTCGAGGAAGAAGAGAAAACAGAACCTCGAGGAGGAGGAGGAAGAGAGTAAGTCCCACGTCTCACCGCTGGGGGGCACACGACACGTGGTGCGATGCTGGTGGCCGGTGTGTCACGTGGTCCAATGAAAGCAGCAAGGGCCAAGCAAACCGCCCTCCCTGGGAGGACATTTTGGGGAGGGCGGCTAATGGGGCAGCTTTTTAGGACACACCCGCTGCTCTGAGTAGCGAAGGCCTCGGTATGGAGCGGCGTGTGCCGGTCGCTTTGGGTTCTCCTGAGTCTTTGGGAACTTTTGGAAGTGTGCTGATCCTGTCCTGCTGGCCTGGAGCACAACCACCCGCGAGAGATGGCGTGTCCGGCGGGTGAGGGGGAGGGGCAGGGATGGGGTTAGGGTTAGGGGGAGGGATCCCATCACTGAGCTAATTCCCACCTTCGGGTGCCTCTCTGCAATACAAACGAAAGACTCCCCAGTCATGCTGAAGCTCAAACCCACGTCTCACATCCACAGGAAGATCTCGCCAAAAGTAAGATCCCGGATAACCGATTAAATTCAACTTGACGTTTTTTTTGTGATTCTCTTACAAGAAAGAAAGTCTTTAAAACCGTCCCCAGGTCAGTGGGTCTGGCTCATTGATCATTAGTACTCCGGCTTCCTCCCAGGCGCTAATCACGTCCGTCCTGATTATTACCTGTTAATTAGTCACTTGTGCACTAATGGCTCTGCAGCTGGAGGCGAAGACAGAGAGCCCCCGTGTCTGGGGGGGGCATGTAGCACGTATCCTAGTGTGTATCTCCCTCACCAAGGCAAACTCATGAGTGACTAGAAGGCCATCAGGTGGGGGGACAAAAATGTCAGCGCCGTGCCGGTGTCCCGGGCTCAGTGCAGGCTGGGAGATTTCTGGGTGCCTGACCCAGACGTGGGACGGGACAGAGCAGGGGCCATCGAGGGTGGGGGGCCGAGCGGCTGCTGCGGTGATTGGGTTCAGCTGTGCTGTGCCACTACATGGACTTTGGTGTCTTTGGGACTGGGGGCCGTCTGGGTGCCGTGCCCCGATTGGAGAGTGAGCAGGCCGACACAGTAACCAAACGTTGGGTATCCCTTGGGGAGGGCGGATAGCCTGCATTAATAGGGGAGCAAGCGACGAGGGTGCACTGAGGCTGCAGCTCGGAGGAATGGGGGGGGGGGGTCTTTGTCGAGACTCAGAGATTACCCCCCTGCCATTACAGCATCAGCCATTGGTATGTAAATGTGTGGGGGCAGGGCTGGGGTGCTGCTTCCCTCCCCCCCACTGCAGAAGCTGCCCGTGTGCCGCTTTATTGCATTAGGCATGTGGGCGAGCCAGGCTGGACCACTCTTGGGCAGATGCGGGGGTGCGCGTGCTGGCAGTTCAGGCCTCAGTGTGGACCTTAACCCCCCGCCCCTCTGAACGCCCCCCACTGCCCCCCCCCTCCGTTCCTCGGGAAGGTGCCAGATGGAATATTTCGCCTTATAGGTGAGCTCTCGAGGGCCCGTCTTTCTGGCTGCATCTGATCAGTGCAGGAAATGTCTGCTGGAGGAGACAAGGTTTCGAAGGCCCTGTGCTCCAGACCCTGACTCCTCTCCTTGCTCCTCCGCTCTACGGGCCTCCTCTCTGTCTCACACTGCCTCATCTTTCCCTCCTTCCTATCTTACCACCTCCTTCTCTCCCCGAAATTCTCTCTCTCTTCTTTTGCTCATTCTCTCACATTATCTCGTCTCTCCCTGTTTCTCCCCCCCCCCCACACTATCCCTCGCTCTCTTCCTTTCCCCTACTCTCCCCTTCCCTCTCTCACTTTCCGTGGATTTCTGTATGCCCCATCATCTCACGCTTGGCGTGAGGTAACATCTGCGAGTACTTATTAATGGTTCAGCCAGGAGCTCCAGCACAGGCTCGACCCGGCCCCGCCCACCGGCCGGCCCCGCCCACCGGCCGGCCCCGCCCACCGGCCGGCCCCTCCTGGCTGGCCCCGTCCATCTCTGTGCGGCGCTGCGCCTGCCCCGCCCCCAGAGTGCTGCCCATTCCAGTGGTAATGTGAGCCGGAGCCTGGTTAGGCGTGAGACGGACAAATGTAGAGCATTCTGGGGAGGGGGGGGGTGGCTGCAGTGAAACATCCTTAAAGTAAGTTACACAGCAAAGAGTGAGCCTGTTGTCAGGAGGACAGGAAGAGAAAGCGGGCTGGGGTCCGGTCGCCCTTCAGGAACATGGTGCCCCCATGCTGCCGGAGAGTGAGGTGCGAGGCATCGCTGTGACCTGGGCTTCCGTGCAGGAGACAGGTGGCGCCATTATCACAGGCTGGGCGCCGATCCGCTGCTCGCTGGGCCCTTTGCCGTCAGATCCTGTGTGCAGAGACAGGGTTGGGGGGGTTTTCCAGCGTTTAATTTTTTTTTGTCATTTATTTATTTGTTGTATTTTTCTGAAGTTGAGTCATATTTACGCCATAAGGTAAATCACTTTGCAGTTCATCGTGTTCCTGCAGCCCGGTCCTGGGAAAAGGTCCAGGTAGATGTTTCCAGGAGAACTGAAGGGGCTTTTTTTCCCTGAGCAAAGCTGATTCGTAGCCTCGGGGCCAGTGTGGAAACAGGAGAAATTGTTAAGACCGGACAGTGGGACATTAGTCCCTAAACCCAGTGCCTTCCGTGTTCCAGACCACTGAGGGGGTCTGATTCTGGGTGGTGGGGGGTGTAGGGGCGACGGCCCGGAGCCAGAACCCCCCTGTGTGGTTCATACATGCGTGCGTTCCTGCCCCACAAATACAACAGGATCCAATCAGGGTGAAACCCAGAGCGCAGGACTGCAGTGTGTTCTCAGCTGCTCAGAGAGTGATTGGGGGCCTTTCGGGGTGGGGTGGAGGGCGGCATTATTTTTAGATGTCTGAGAAAATGCCTTTCATTTTCCGGCAGGGTTTTACGTTACCCCCCCTCCACATGCAGATCGCTTGCACATCCATCACTGAATCTCCTGCCCCATAGGTGAAGGACCCTTTCTGAAAATGCACTCTCCCTCGCCCCGCCCTCACAGGTCTTCCCATCAGTACGTACGCAAAGTATTGCTACCGCAAGCTGCAGAAGGTGGCAGTGACCGGGGGGAAGAAGGTAAGGGGGGTGCACTTTGGGGTGGGAGGGGGGTAATGCTTCAAGGAAGCGTGTTGGTTGATTATTCGTTAACGGTCTCAGTGTTTTTTTCTGGGTAAAGTGATTGTGAAGCTGGTTTCATGGGCTGGGGGGGAGTGTCAGAATCAGGCATGACGTATCAATTAAACATGTAATACGGAGGGAAAAGAGGTATATTAAAAACAGGAAATTGGAATAAAAGTAAAACAGTTAGTAAGATAGAAATGAGGTGCAAATAAACGTGTAGACATGGGGTCTTCGAATCGGCCCCTCGATTCCAAATCCAGGCCCTGTTTTCAATTCTCCCAGACAGTTAGTTTAATAATGACTGATTCTGATTGGTCAGAGGCTTCACACCTGACTCACAGGTGAAGGAAGGCTGGAGAATCAGCAGGGCTCAACCCTTGAGGACTGTGAGTTGAATAGCCCTGGTGTAGACAAAAAAAATAAAGTGGTGAACGTGTGGTGTAGACAGCTTGAGGTACAGTGAACCTCTCATGGGTCCTTGTTCAGGAGGGATATGATCTGGTGGGAGAATCTATTCGGGTGAAGATTCGTTCTTGTGTTGGGGGCTGGTGGGTGTCTCAGTGCACTCACAGGCAGTATCCCAGCAGCAGCTGCGTCTGATGGCCGCGTTTCTGCCCGCTGTCCCCCCACAGGGTCTCCGGAAGCCCACGCTGGAGGAGATCGACCACGGGCGCAACGCCATCTTCACGCCCTCTCTGTTTGGCAGCTCGTTGGAGGAAATCATGGAGCGGCAGAGGGAGCTCTTCCCCGAGAGGAGGCTGCCCTGGGTGCAGGTGCAGCTGTCGCAGTACGTGCTGGCGCTGGGTGGGGCGCAGACCGAGGGCATCTTCAGGTGAGTGGGGGCTGGGAGGGTCTGAGATAGGGTGTGGGGGGGTAGTGTTGGTGAAAGCAGCACCAGCCCTGGGCCTGAAACCGGAACAGACTTTAAACAGGCAGGCGGCACAAGTGCTGAACTTTGCCCGTTATCGGCTAAACACACCCGCCAAGGCCTTTGGGTTTAATCATTGACCAATCAGGGCTCACCAGAAATCCTGAGACCTACCATTTCATAGGGGGAGATCGGAGCGTACCAACATAGGCCTTTATCTCCACTGACCAGGCAAATAGCACTGAAAGTGATCTGGGATTAAAGACGGCCTGTTTTTAACACGGGAGTAGCATTCTCCAGTCTGCGTTCCACCCCCGCTTCAGACTCTGCCCCCTGCAGGGCTTCTGAGTCTCTTAACCCTCCTGCTGGAGGCGACCAGTGGATATCCTCTGTGATTAAAGCCGACTTTCAGTGACTCTCTCAGACTCAGCATCCAATTCAGACACCATGGAAACTTTATCTCATGAACTTCATGGGGGACTTCTGCATGCAGACCAATGGCGCCAGCAGGATACAGCTGAATTTAACATCTGCAAAATAGACACCTCTTGTGCCAGCTCCTGTTTAACGACATCTCCAATGCCCCCCCGAGAGGTTAAACGGGCAGGAAACCCATCCTTATGGTTTATTTTCGGGATCCCCCTGCATGGATTCCTCGTGTTATTTCCATTTCCATTTATTGTGTCTCACCACAGAGGGACCTCAGTGGCGCTGGTCTGGCTGGCACTGTACCATGTGATGCCCTCGGGGCACTACATCAGCGGTGTTCACGTCTCCGCTTGCAGGAAGCGTGTTGAGCTATTAAGTCAGAATTTGAGCTGTTAAGGCTGAGAGAATTTGCCCTTTGGAGGGGATTGTGGGGTCAGAGGACCTCGCAAAATATGTTGGTCCATTTTTATGTTGAACAGGCGCCACCTGGTGACCACCTAGTGTCACTGAATGAAGCTCCCAAGTCCACAGGAGATTATTCTGTGTTTTGGTGCCTGGCTTATATCTGGGCTGCCCTGCATCTAACAGGGTGCCGGGGGACATCGACGAGGTCAATGCACTCAAGCTGCAGGTGGAGCAGTGGAAAATCCCAGAGAACCTCTCCGACCCCAACGTCCCGGGTACGATTCTCCGCCTACTGCGTAAAGCTGTGGATGCTTGGGTGTGGAGTGAGGATGATGAGTAAGGTCATTCATTGGATGCTCATGGCATCTTCCCATTACAGCCTCCCTCCTGAAGCTGTGGTACCGCGAGCTGGAAGAGCCAGTCATCCCCCAGAGCTTCTACCGGCGGTGCATCGGTAACTACGAGGACCCCGAGGCAGCCATCGGCGTGGTGCAGTCTTTGCCAGAGCTCAGCAGGCTGGTGCTCTGTTACTTCATCCACTTCCTGCAGGTACTGCTATGGGCCAATCATAGTCGCTCTGGGCCGGTTACGATCGCTATAGGCCAATCCCAGTCGTTCTGGGCTGGTCCTGGTCAGTAATGATGATCATCGGCCATTCACGGTCACTCAAAGACGGTCACGGTCACTCAGAGACTGTCACGGTCACCAGACCCGACCCGCTCTTTCTAACCCTTCTAACACGGCCCTTCCTTCTTCGTTGGGTAAACGCCCTGAGTTCCAGCAAGCCTTTTTCCAGTTCTGGGCGGGTCCCTAACTTCCCGAACTGACACATGTGGGGATGGTGTTTCCTTTAATTACGGGAGACCGTCCCATCCTTAGCCCTCCAGCAGGAGAACATTGTGCGCTGCTCACACATGTGACATGCCTCAAACTGTCAGAATGTGACCTCTAGCGCAACACCCAGTTCTTAATCAAAGTCGTCCTGCCCTTTGGGCTTTCAGCTCTTCGAGCACTAAAGCTATTGTCTTCTCGCATTAACCCGAGCAAGTAAACAGAGTCGTAGCATCTGTAGATCTGGTCAGATGACTGTAACACAGGAGCCACAACAGCCGGTATCTCGCTGTGCTCCCTTTGTTCCTTTGCTACGTTTCCGGCCTGTAAAATACCCTCTTCAGCACGCCTGCATTCTTTCTCCTCCTCTCCCTTTTCCTGTCTTTCTTGGCGTAGCGCTTATGAGCAGGGTGTGAACTCAGCCCATTGAAATAGCTGTTTTGTCTTCTCCCAGTCCCTTATAACTTGATCCGTCTGGTAGGAGTCAACACTGTAGGCTGGCTGCAGGCTTCATCCCCTCGTATGAGGAGACCTGCCTGGCCGGTATCTTCCCAGACGCCGTTCCCCTGGCCTCTTACGCAGACATGCATAACCGGCATCTCCACTCCATCTCCAGGTGTTTGCCCAGCCGGTGAACGTGAGCAAAACCAAGATGGACGTCAACAACCTGGCCATGGTGATGGCGCCCAACTGCCTGCGCTGCCAGTCGGACGACCCGCGGGTCATTTTCGAGAACACGCGTAAGGAGATGTCCTTCCTGCGCCTGCTCATCGTGCACCTGGACACCAGCTTCATAAAGGGGGTGGTCTGAAAGCCGTGTCTCGGCCCGGCCCTCACCAGCACGCTGGATCTCAGCCTCGGCTCTTTCCCGGACCTTGACGGCACGTCGCCGCCGCCGACATCCTCAGCTGGGGTCTGCTCCGCCCCCACACTGGAGCGTGCTTTTAATGATACACATGGGCAAATACAAAGAAAGAATGGGGAGTCTTTTTTATGTGAGATGTTTTTATTTAGAGTGGCTGCAGAGTCTGTATTTTCTGTCACCTTACACATAGTGACTTTAAGTGACATGGGAAGGTGAGGCTCTCTGTTGAAGCACTGTCATTTTACCAGCCTCTGTTCTCCTTTTCATTTTGCTAACGCATCAGTTGCCTGCCCAACAGACCACCCCCACCCCCAAAGGAGTGAGGCCTTACTCGTACCCCTCTCAGAGACTTTATTTCTGACCCGCACCACTGCTACCTAACCTTTGTTCACTGGGCGCCACCATCATCCGACCGGGTGAGGCGGAGGGCAGGCAGTGGCAGGTGTGTGCATGAGTAAGGGGTGGATTTCACGCTGCCTAGATGCAGCTTAAGGTCAGCAGTACGTCACAGAGCATTTCTGCGCCTGGAAAAGCTTTCAGCGGATGTACTGTAGGTATCTCCCTTACAAACACTGCGATCACAGATCATTTAGCGAAAGGCAGCCTCGCGGTCCCT
This sequence comes from Stomatorhinus walkeri, assembly GCA_026784285.1. Lineage (NCBI taxonomy): Eukaryota > Metazoa > Chordata > Actinopteri > Osteoglossiformes > Mormyridae > Stomatorhinus > Stomatorhinus walkeri. The sequence goes on from JAODUD010000107.1 coordinate 7,663,013, forward strand.
CACTTACGAGGCGCACACAGGAAGACAGAAGCCTGAGGATGACGGGAAGTGACTGACGTCAGCTGGTAGGTGTCGGAGACCGGGATGGTGAGGTCCTGAGAGCTTTCAGGGAGAGTGATGCCATGGAAATGAGGGAAATCGCAAAGGAGAGCATGTCCGGACATTTCTGAAGAAAGCTGATTTGCAGCAGATTGGGATGAGTATTCATCTCGGTCAGAGATGGATTGCAGCACCTCGTCCTCCCTCCTGCTGCTGTGTCACAGTAACGTGACTCCCAGCACCCTTTTGAGTTGGGAGGCGGGGCCTAATCATCTACTTGAAATGCTCACTGATGCTTCTTTTAACACTAGACTGCAGTGTGATTCCTGTTAGGAGTGTTGAAGCTTGAAAATAGTGGGTGCTTAAAACAACAAAATAACTTGCTGGTTACTCAGTGACCGTCCCCATCATTCAGAGCAGACCGCCCCTTCCCTGACCAGATTCCTTTTTTAGTCACTCTTCGGTTGACAGAGTGCGTCTTACCATCAGAACGCACCCTGCAAACCTTCTGGCTGAAATCTGTTTTTGGGACATTTTCCAAAGGCAGATTCCCACTACGGTGTCACATGACAGAATCACCCCGGGGCTCTGCATTGTCACAAGTTCTGAACTTAAGAGCTTGTATCGGAATCGCCAGAATCATCAGTACAAGCAGCTGAAAGCCAAATAGTAGACATACTAAAATTATTATCCCTGGAGTCCAGTTTTACCTCAGAACATCTTTGGAAGCTAAACCAGAGGCAAGTCACTGATGTAAATAACCTCTGGTTTCATAAGATCCTAATTACCGTGTTTAAAAATCATTGTGGATACACTTGATCATTGCTGTTAAAGACTGTAGCTGTGTTCTGTTGCAGACTGCCTGTGCCTGGCATTTCATGGGTGGCTTCCTTCCTCTGCCCTCCAAACCTGTTTATTTATGTGCGCTCCTATGTTACTTTCTCTGCCGGGCCTGGGCACTGTCGCCTAGTGACAGCCGACCCTCCCGTACTGCTCACTTCTCTCAGCCATGGACTCTGCTCCTTGTATGAGGAGACTGCTGGCCTTTGCTGTAAATGGCTCTGCGGGCTTCCAGAATGCTCTGTGTGCAGATACCCAAATGACGGCCCGTCATAATGACACTTGGTTGCATTTATTTTCTTCCAAATTTCATAAATAAATGAAACGTTTGTAAATTTACCAGAAGTTTGAGTCTTCTTTTGCCATTCGGTGCTTACATACACATAAGTGAACTTTCTGGTCTCTTGTCTGCAACTATGAAGATGTTCTGTATAAAAATACAAAAAATATCTACTAAAGCAGCATTTTTCAGTGGGTGTGCTAATTTGTGTGTGTGTGTGTGTGTATATATATATATATACACACACAAGATTAAAGCTTATATATTAATAGTTCAATTAGGAATGTACATAAATTGGTTTAGATGAAGAAACGTTTGTGACTTTATAAGTGACTTTTTATTCATTTAATTGTTCAAAACAGGGTGGTATTGTGGTGCATTGGTTAGCACTGCATGTCATTGTGGGGTTTACGCTTTTCCTCTGGGACCTGGTTTTGAGTGGGGGGGGGGGGGGGGGGGGGGGGGGGGGGGGGGGGGGGGGGGGGGGGGGGGGGGGGGGGGGGGGG
>JAODUD010000107.1:7699501-7710087 GCA_026784285.1 Stomatorhinus walkeri
GGCGGGGGAGGGGGGCGATGAGGGAGTCACAGGTTCACCCGTTTGCAGCATCCTAAAGCCTGTTGAAGGGTGACAACCTTCCACCGCTACTGTCCTCGTTCCACGTGCGTATTTGTCAAAAAATGACACAGTCATCCCCGAGGAAGGTGTCTTCCCAGAGAGGGGAATAATTGATAGTAGAGTTAGAGGATGCCATACAGCAGATATTTTCGAAGGGAAGATGATTGCATGCAGAAACAAGGGTCAAGACTCATTCATGCAAAATTGCAGAAGATTGTTTTCCCAGCTGAGGACGAGGGGCTTGTGGAAAGGATTGTTTTAAGTGGACGATGTGGCATCCAGTTTTGGTCGGCACAGAAAGGGGTAGATTGGATGGCTGCGCTGACATGGAGAGAGCGTCTGACTTGTCCTTCACGTTTCAGCGGCTATCTTGTCTATGCTGCTTACCGTGGGCTTGCTTTGGGCTGCTGACGTGCGATCGGCAGGCAGGGTTTTTCGTTTGCATGTTAGCACACATGTTGCGTGCTTGATAGAGTCTATGGGGGGAGCAGCTGGGAGGCAGGCGGCACCCAGCGGAGGCGAAGCCCCACTGCTGACCCTGTCAGCAAATGATTGGCCCTGATAACTACCACGCTGCATCAGAGAGCCTCATGGTCACTGCGGCATCACCTCTAAGCTCCAAGCATATAAACACACCGCTTTGCACTCCGAGGTCCCACAATTCACATTAACTTTAACAATGCATTAAATATACATTAGCAGAAACACAAAAACATTCACATGCATGACAGAAGTGTATGATTGTTATAGAATTATTTAAAGAATAGAATAGAATAGAATAGAATAGAATATATTTTTCACATGCAGATATAACAATTTAAAATATATGATAATATCATATCAGGGCATTTTGAAGAAAAGGCCCACGTGAAATTAATGAAGAAAGACGTAATCTGTACTGCGACTGCACAGCACATAGCAGGAGCGACGATCTTCCTGGTTCTCCTGGCGCAGCTAATGAAAGCGGCGTTTCAGGGCCTAGCTGAGACAGAGTGGATTTTGAGGATGTCAGTTGGGGAGTGACAGCAACATGCCCCCACCCCATTTACAATACAATTTGGATTGCCCCAAGTCACAGTCAGACAAGGAGCCGTCTGAAAGAAAAAGATGGACGATGCACCGAGTAGTAAAAATTTTGAAAGAAGTAAAATGTAGAGGGAGCCCTCAGGCCTGCGGGGGGAGAATTCCCTGCACCCCCAACACCACTGGGCTCCCCCAGCTTCATGCTGGGTCCCAGGGTTGGAAGGTGCATGGACATTGGCCCTCTGTGAGTGACGAGGTAGGTAGGAAGCCAGCGCAGGCAAATAATTTACGCCCCGTTATCAAAGCCCCGCATATCCTGAGCACGACCTCACTCATTATCTCCCATTGCCCCCCAAAAAAGGTTAACACCCAGCAAGACAATTTTTCATTCACACCAAGTCAACTTAATGAACTTCGCAACAGCACATACTAAGCCTTCATCCGTGAAATAACAAGCCTTAATTTGTACCGTATTTGATAATCGCTTATAAAAAGAAAATGATAAATACATTTTTAAATCTATGCATAAAAACATCTGCCATAATTCTTAGATACATCTTACACTTACTGTCAACATTTTTCTCACCAAGAACCAGAGATCATGGTAGCAGTCTCATGTGTCTTACAAAAAGGTTATCGTATAAATCATAATAACAGTAACAAATGAGCTGGTCTCTGAAGAAATGACCATAGAATAATTAGATTTTTACTTTCGTATCTTAAATTAACTTTGCTTAACAAATGCTTGTGAAAATTTGAAGCACAAGTCTTTGATTTTCTCACCAGCTGTGTGTCACTCTGGGTTCACTGGTATCACTCCCTACCTGCCTGGGCTTCTGCAGATTGGCCAGCATGGACAGTGAGCCCCCCCACGGTCCCAGACTCTGAAAACCCAGGCATTAATCATACACTGTCCACCAAAAAAAAGTTGCTTAAGACAAAGGAGATGGAGCTCGGGTTTTTGGCTTTAATTACTAGCTGTGTTTTTACAGGGATGGAAGGCAAGAACTCAACTCTGACACACAGGGAGAAGAATGTTTATTTGCTGCAGTTTGGGAGCAGAGTGGCTTGCACTGACACATTATTCTGTCAATCACATGTACACACACACACACAGGTTTGTAAGTATATCTTTGTGGGGACTCTCCAATCATTTCTATGGAGGAAAACTGTAATCCCACACGACGACCGTAACCCCTACCCAGCCCTAACCTTAACCAAAAGTAGCCAAACAAAGTACGAGACTTTTGGAATTTTTAGTTTTTTTGATTGCATTCACAGATCTTTGTGGGGACCTCAAAAATGGGCCCCACAATGTCAAAATAACAGGTTTTTATTACATTCTGGGGAACATTTGGTCCCCCACAATGTAATACAAACATAATCCACACACACACATACCCTAATGTAGCTCTCAAGTGAGACAACAACAGACAAACCTCAGCAAACGTGCTGACCACTGATAATCGTTTAATTTCACCTTTCCAACCAGACTGGCCTCATTAACACTGTGATTGCTACTGTCAGAAGGCTGCAGCCTTTCAGTTTTCGTCAAGGCTAGACACCACCGTGACTGAATACAACGTCCAGGGCATCACAGCAAAGGACGGAGGTCGACCCTTTCACATCTATATTTCACATCAATATTTCACATCTATATTTCACATCTATATTTCTGCGTGTTTCGTGCCTCCCTGCAAGCAGCTTCCCACCATCACTGCGCATCCCTGTTCTGCTCCCACACGTTATTCCCTAGAGCTGCGCTGTCAAAGATTGCCAGGAAGACATTTCATTTGGCTGCTACTTCCTAACCGAAATGACGCTGAGGACAGACAACCGCAAGAGCTGCACACAATCACCCCCCCCCCCCTGCCTTGTGCCTGCATCCATGCTGAGAGATCTGCTTGCGTAACAGAGCCCCCCAACCCCCCAGTTCTCCCTCACCGCCCCGTGCACCCTGTTCTTTAATCGCTTCCAGAACAGAACTGTCCCGACAGAAAAATGTGTCATCGGCCCCAACCCCTTCGTCCCCTTCCCTCCGATTCTCACTCTCTCTCTCTATCTTTCCTTTGGGGCCGTAAAAGACAGGAGAACTGCCGAAGTCCAGATTCATCTGCACTGCCTGTCATCAGTCACCAGTTATAACATCCATGCTGGTTTAGCTTCCATGTCATTTGAGCAATTGGTTGCATCAGAAAGACTGCAGCGGTGCCGTGGTCTGACACATCACAGAAGCTGCAAGTTTCTCCATAATGGTTCTGTATATTTCAGGTGCACAACCTCAAATGTACATTGACCACAAATAGTCACAGAATGCCCAGTACCTTCCGTGACAAAGACCCAAGACATTTTTTTTGAGAGTCGTACCATGCACTTTGTGTACTTTAGCAATTGTTGTCACAACGAACAATGCAAAGAAATGTTTCCAGCTTTAGAAGAAAAACAGGTATTTTTTTTAAGTTGCCCTACGAATCAATTTATTAACTTTCACAGATGGGTAAAATTGCAGACTATCCATGTCTCTTTAAATAAGTTTGTACCAAAGGAATGATAATCCAGAAAAAAATAGCAAACATGATACAAAATAATGTACATGAAAACAAAAAAGGAAAAAGGAAAAAAAATTCAAGGATATCTGTAATTAAATCCTTGGTTGACATCTAGTGGTCATTGTAGAGCCAACACCCCCCAAAAATGTCTTTCTCCGTTGTCCATCTTCCACATCCACTTATCCAGTAGCATGATGTAAATCGCATGATGTAAATCTCACAGCGTAGCTAAGCTGAATGGTGTGTGCACCCTGCGATTGGTTGGTGTCCCATCTTAGGTCATTGCCTGCTTCTGGGATAGGCTAAGGCCCATGGGACCCTGTGTAGGATAATCCGGTATAGAAGATGGATGGATGGATTGATGGATACTTACCTTAGATCTAGGTAAGAACTTACATACTTGGAATTAAGATGTTTTTGTCACAAAAGGTCAGTATGTAACAACAGACCCACAATGTTATACTACATAAATAAAATACCCGTAGTATTTAAGCGTGTGTGTGAGTTTGCATTGCAACAGACTGGCTTATCATCCTAGGTGCTCCACTGTCCTGTGCCCCATGCATCCTGAGTGACTCCACTGGACATGATGGGCAATAAGATAAGATAAAAGATGGACTTTACTAATAGCACAAAGGGAAATTGTGGCATTACAAAACTCACAAAAACTCTTGGGACACTTGCTTAATTCTGTAAAAATGATGCAAATATATCGGTTTCACAATACAAGACCATTGACAAGCATCTGCAAATATTTTCCACACAGACTGACTCATTCAATTCTTTTCCTGCTGTTTTGCTATTAATTGCAATTATGGTCACTGGCTCCCACAGGGATACTAAACAGGAATGTTTGATGTATTATGTTCCTACAAAGGTGTTACTGATTAAAATGCACCCAATGAGACAATGAACTTTTTAACTCAGAACAGCTCTTTTATAACTAAAATTTGGATTTCAATTTATTAATACTTTAATATTTTAGCTAAAAAAATAAGCAAATGAATAAAGTGATATATACAGATAAGAATGTATTGTATACAAATACTGTAACCAAATAGCAGCCAAAGAATGTACTATGCAAATTGAAGAGTGCCAGAATATGTAAACAGGGCCATGAGGTTATATGGCTTGGTTGTGAGTAGACATGGCACATCGCAGTCATGATAAATGACAGTAACAATGAGTAGCAGCAGAGTATTATTCCAGTAAGTGGGTCGAGCGCAGAATGCAGAATTAAAAACATAAACTGGATCACTTCAAGAGACAATCGACAGGAGCAGAAGTTCAGAAATGTCATATTCTGACATTCCCCATCCAATATCCTCGCGAATGGTACTGTTTTTTTCCATCCCAGTGCACGATTTTTTCAATGGTCTAATATTCCCTTGAGGTCGGAAAAAGTTTAATTTGATTTCATTAAAGTTTATTTTATTAATTTGAACTCCTCGTATAACATAGGAGATGCCGAACACATTGGGAATGCGACAGCATGTGGGGCTATCTAAATGTATGCTTGGCACTCAGATAGCTACTGCATATTTTTCGGGTTTTACAGAAAATAAACGTCGGAGAAAAATTAAAGGATAGTTCCACGAAACTGCAGGTTTGTACTTTTTTTAGGGAAATGTTTATTGGTGAAGGCATTGACCAATGGATCATAATGAATACATTTTCACTGATATATCATTGAATGTATAAAGGGAACACAGGTTCCGATCACTGTAATAAAGTACTAAATGAAGGTGATTATGTCTGTGTGAATAGCCAACTTTTACGAAGCATCAATATACAGGTAGTGTCACAACACTGAATTCGAATTCATACCTTTATTTCCCAAATGCCACGATCCGCTGCGGCCTGCCCTGTCATATTCCGGTGAGGGCCAGCAGATGGCGCCGCTGGTACGGCTATACATTCTTAAAAAATAATCAAATGCAATCTTAATACTGTAATACTAATACTTAATACTAACTGTTCCGTATACAAACACTTAGGAGTTGATTCTTCCATGCTTTTTTAACTTATGTGAATGGGACAATCGACCCCTTTATCTTTTGAATCCTTGAATCTTGAACCTAGCTTCAATCTCAAGTGCAATGAAGAAACTACATAGTGGGTTGTGGCTTAATGGATAGGGAAGTCCCCTTGTAAATGAAAGGTTGCTGGTTCAAATATTCATCCAGCGAGATACCCTGAGCAAAGTACTGTTCCCTAGGTGCTGAATTAGCTTCCCCCTGCTATGTCACATATGGGTTATATTAGTGATCATTGTTGACACAGCACAGTGCAGAACAATGAAATGTGTCCTCTGCATTTATCCCAAATGCATTATGTTTTTCTTGTTTTTTTTCTGCACCTGAATCATGCTGTTTGTTTATTACACAGTTCTTTGCTACAATTTGTTTGAAGAGGTTCTTCTCAAATTCACTGAAGTTCATTCGGCATTTTGCTTTATCCATTATTGGGTAAGTGTAGTGACTCCTGTTCCACACACTGCTTAATGCTAATGAATTACAAATATTCCACAACAGGTTTTTATAGCAACCACACCTTAGCGCCATGTGTACACCATTAATCTAATCGGGTTTCCAAAAGATGATCTCACTTGTCCTTGATTACCCTAGTCTGAGACTCTGGAGTCTAGAACTAATTAATCTGAAGTTAAGCAACATCTCAGAAAGCCAGTTGTTTATTGTAAATGGTAAATGGACTGCATTTATATAGTGTGGATTAATTTCAGTAGAATTAGCCTAGTCCTGATTTATTTTAAGCCCTGAATGGGAAACTGGGCCTACATGTTTAGTTATGTTACATAATGAGTAGCAGAGGTGTATTTTTGTTTAAGGTTCGTTTTATTTCTCTCGGAAGTGGAATGACTGTGAAAACCCCAGCTAGAGCCTTTTGGGGGGACTCCCATAAGCGTGGGGGATAGGGACTTGTTTGTATTTTAGTTCTATATGTACCAGATATGGGTTGTAACATCCAATTTTTTTAAGATCCCTAGTGGTGAAATACTTGAACAAAAAGATAATCCAGTGCTTTTCATTGAATGTATTCGAAGGATTAGAACTTAACTTCGTATCTTGCAACTGCAAAGATTTGCACAAACTTCCAAAAAGAACATCAAGCAAGTTATGAATAAGATGGAAAACATGGAATCAGGCAGGAAGGTAGTGGGAAAAAAAACTGTTTTTATACGCTGCACAAACATATTCTTTTACATGTTGTCGAGAGTTGTGTAAACATACACAAAGGGCGGATAAATCACTTACTTTTACTAAACATCCTCTCAGTCCCTATATGCCTCTGTATACAAACCGAACTTTTTTCCATTGAGCGAATGATCAGGGGTGGCTTTCTCGAATGCTTCGTAACGCAAGTTGTTCGTTACATCGTAGCGCCCCCACCCACTCGTTCTTTATCTTGTTCGTTATTCGCTACGGTCAATCGCGTTCGCCAAAGCCACGCCAGACTATCTGGTCTGGAATTGAAAATCCCACGCCAGTCAAATGACCAAAGTTGACAACCCTGCATTTATAATACATTTCTCACAAACGCGCTACAGTATGTACAATGAATGAAGACGAAAGTGATTAAGTTAACTTTGTCAAACAAATAATAGAGAGAGGTTACCACATGTATGGTGGTGGAGTGGCTAGCATTGTGGTTTCATTGAGGATGGCATCCTGTCCCGATCCACCATGACCATGCATCGAATAAGGGATTACGGAAGAAGTAGCGACTGACAAATTAAACATTTGCATGCATATCCATCAAATGATGGATGTATCATAACTGAAACTAGAATTGATAACTAGTAAAAACAAGTTGCACTGAAATGTATACGGGTGCTTACATGCTTTACAGAAAATAGCAACAAACATGTATTCAAGCTTGCGTAATTCATTCATTCATTTCCCTGTATAGTATATAGCTACCCGCTGCATTGTGGGATGTTTGGGTCCTCCAACAGAACTCAATGAAATAAAATAGTTCCCACCTAAGAACGTGAATAATAAAATCAGATATGACTTTATTATACCTTTTATTATACCCGTTTAACTTTCACGAAAATATGTGAATTCAATTTTATATAAAATCACAGGTTTTCATTCCCTTTTTTATAACAAAATTCTTTGGCGCGGAGGCATAGTATAAACTCGACAGTGCTGCGGTCACCGGCCCTCTTTCCAGCTTCTCGAGCGAAAATGGTGAGTGTGAAATGGGCACGTGCGTGGGGCATACATTGAGGTTTCGAGTGAATTTTAGCAAGAAATTAATTGTGTCTTATAGTTGTGAAACAAATATTTGTTCTACATGATATGAAGTTCTCAGACTGAAAATGTTGAGTGATATATAAAGAATGTGAAGTACGGACGCCGTGAATCGGAAAGGAAGCATGTGTAGGCTGCTGACGGGGCCTGGGCGCCAGTGCACGCGTCGAATGTCTGATTATTAGTTAGTTCTTTTTCGTTTAAATGCGACTAAACTCCGGATCAAATCATATGACCGTCATCGGAAGACAAAAGTCTGTGACTTAACATAAAATTGAGGTCGTATGTTTATGTGAAACGGACCGCACGGATATTGTAACGTGGTCGTCGTACTCCCGTTTGTCTTCCACTTTACATGCAGGTCCGTTTTGACCCTTTAACTAGGTGTCTAATTGCAAACGCGGTGCCCCTGATATAAATGCATTGACTAAATTAATTTGTCGTACTCTTTACTGCAACTTTTATGTGAGCTGTCATTTTCGCAGGTTTTTTTAATAGGTAACATTGATGACCACAGACCTCGTGGTTAGGTTGCGCTTTTAAAATGTTAGTTTTGATGATGTGTACTGAAGTGTTAAACAGCAGTGCCCTCTAAATTTCACAGACGAAGAAGAGAAGAAATAACGGCCGTGCCAAGAAGGGACGTGGGCACGTCCAGCCCATCAGATGCACCAACTGTGCCCGCTGCGTGCCCAAGGACAAGGCCATCAAAAAGTTTGTCATCCGGAACATAGTGGAGGCGGCTGCTGTGAGGGACATTTCAGAAGCCAGTGTTTTCGACTGTGAGTATCTGGGCTAAGAGCTGTGAAATGCCAGACGTGATTTTATATCCTTAACATTTGATGTAGTGTGTAGTTGTATTTTGAATGATTAAGATTTCAGAGACCTATTATTTCAGGCAAGGGGTTGTTATTTTTGTCCTGTATCAAACAATGGGGGTTTTGTTTATGTTTTGTGTCCGTATGTGACACTGTTCTTTGATTCTTAAAGAACTTTGAAGATGCCAAGTTCATATTTTCGATTAATAGTTTCTTTTTGCTTGGTCTAGAAGGTTAGTATACACGAATTGTGGCGTTTCCCACCAAACTGGGGCTTTTTAAGGGCACGGCTTTTTTAAATACTTAGTTAATCCTTCATGGCCAGTTAATTGTGATTTAAGCTTAGTTTCAGTCCATCACTTCAGCAGACTATGCTTTCAGGACCAGGATGGAAAGGGGGAGAAAATTGAATGGCTGCAGGTACCTGTTCTCAGTGTAGTTTTAGTCGTTTATTAATGTCCATCCTGCTGTCGTCCTTCCTGTGGACATGAAGGTTGCATTAGCAAGTTTGATGTTATCGATGTTTGCACCTAAATTTTCTCTCTGGGACTATATGATCAGTCTAAAACAATTTTTTGCTGCACTTTTCCATATGTGCCTTTGGGCTGGGAATGGTGGGCTGTGTTGCAGCTTGTTTTCATACTGTGGTCGCGGTCGGTATATGTGTACAGCAGTGATATTCTACCAGACCAGGAGAGGGCAGGTGTATTGCAACAGGCACAAATACATGCAGTGTTATGTAACAGGTTAATTGTTTATGAACAGTTTAATTAGTCAAGGTTTTGGTAATATTAGCTGGAATTCCCCCTGGCTCTGCTCGGTGAATTTTATTGCCGATATCTTAAAATGAATAGTGTTGCTTTTTAAAACCGGTTACCTGAATATAATGTCTCAGCAGTATGGGGGGGGAAAAAAATAGGTATGCCGGTAACTCCTCTTGCAGCCGCTCACCATAACCAATACTACCACAATAACTATTCTTCCTCTACCCTTTTGTCGTTGACTGTTGATCTGTAGAAGTCTGTTTTGCCACCTACTGGAAAAATCTAATCAATTATCTTACACATGCATGGTCGATGCACATGGATATGCATGGTTTCTGCAACACAAATCATCTGCGCTAAACATGCAGCCAGCCCCTGATCATATTTACATCACTTACCCTTGTTTGCAACCAAAAGCGCATGCAGAAAGATGAAGTTTGAATTGGCCTCAAGCCTTTAGCTTGACAGCCTTTTCTCAGAATTCAATTGTTTCATATGCCAAATATTTTGAAAGCACAACCCTGTTTCCAAAAAAGTAGTAACTATAAAATATATATAAAATCAGAATACAATGATCTGCAAATCAAGTAAACCTATATTTGAACTGAAAATCGAACAAAGATAACATGTTTAGACAAATATATGCTCAATTTGAATATGATGCCAGCATCATGTTTCAAAAAAGTTGCCACGGAGGCATGATTACCATTGTGTTTTTTTTTTTTACACAACACTTGTAAGGGTTTGGGAACTGAGGAGACCAGTTGTTGATGTTTTGAAAGTGAAATGTCCCATTCCTTGCCTGATATGATTTCATTATCCCCTTTTGTCATATATTTTGTTTCATGGGTGACAGGTCTGAACTGCGGGCAGGCCAGTCTAGCATCTGGCTTCTACTGCAGAGCCATGCTATTGTAATACAAATAGAATGTGGTTTGGCATTGTCTTGCTGAAATACGCAAGGCCTTCACTGAAAAGCACATCATCTGGATGGCAGCATATGTCGCTCCAAAACCTGTATATATTGTTCAGCATTAATGGTCCCTTCACAGATGCGCAAACTACCTAAGCTATGAGCACAATACCCCAGATCGG
>JAODUD010000107.1:7727467-7749357 GCA_026784285.1 Stomatorhinus walkeri
CCCCCCCCCCCCCCCCCCCCCCCCCCCCCCCCCCCCCCCCCCCCCCCCCCCCCCCCCCCCCCCCCCCCCCAAGGTAGGATAAGTCATTAGAAGATGGAGATCCTATAGGACCCTGCTGTACACCCTGGATAGGATACCAGTTGACCCTAGATCACATTCATACACAAATGCAATTCCTCTATGAGCATCTTAGAGGCATCGGTGAGCCTAACTGAATATATTTGTGCTGCAGACAGAATCCCATGTGAAAATGCAAACCACATGCACAACAATTAATACGACTTAATATAAGTAAATATATTCTGTACTAAATATGCCTCAATATACTTTTATACATAGCTGAAACATATGATTTAATATCTAAAATATATAAGGATTTGATGGCTTCTACTGGTTTACAATAATTTATTGTAAATGGTTTATTCGAATCGTTTGAAGTAAGGTTTTGGTTTACAGTGCTGGCTGTCATCCCATTATGGTAGTAATCATGCTAATAATATGTATTTACATATTGGTGCTGTACAAATCATTGTATAAATCGCTACATACGTCTGATCAGTTAATTATAACCATTTTTTCTTGTTACCTGAATTCTGGTCACTGGATTCTGGAACACAATGCTTATTTTACTTTATTTTTTTAATGCTGTCGCACTGTTTAATTAAAGGGGATAATAAAGTTCACCCCTGCTGAAAAAAATCATTAGAAACCATTAAGCATTTCTGCTGGTTTATATTGGAATTTAATATTTTCCTAGTAGTTTATAATGGTATCTTAATGGTATGTAGTGTTTCTAATTGACCTTGTTGTTTTACATAAATTAATCCATATGGAAATCTTCTGCCGACGCAACAGAGTCCTACTGGATTCTGATTATCTTTAATGGTAACCTGATGGGATTGGCCTGTGATTTTGCTTCATGATGATTATCTGTATTTCCTAATTATTCTTTTATTTATTAATAGTCCCTTGTATTGTACAAGTAGAATTAGAATTTAGTTAACAGTGTTGACACACCAAGGCACACAACAATGAAATGTGTCCTCTGCATTTAACCCATATGTGATGTCGGAACATAGCAAGAAGCGCTGTTTGGGGGTGGTACCTTGCTCAGGGTACCTCAGTGGTGCCTTTCAATTACAAGTGTGCTTCCCTAACCATTAAGCCACCACTGCCCACCAGTAGGAACCTAATTTCAAACCATCAATAGCATAAACTATTGTAAACCAGAAGAACCATCAAACCCTGATGGAAAGTTGGTTAATGGTAACTAGTTTAGAAAAATATTTAGATCAGTAAGAACCTTTATATTCAGATGAAAATGTTAAATCAACATGATGGAAGGAACTAATGGAAACTACTAGCCCAGTTCCCGTTGGTAATATTTTGTAATGGAAACTATCAGATATTTTCTAATGGTTTTTGATGATTTTTTTTCTGCTGGGAAGTAGAGATAGTCATTTCGAATAAACTTCGATCGCGATATAGACTCCTTATAATCACCATACAAGTTCTGTACGTGCTGTCTTAACATTTGATGAAATGCAGCTCTCTCTTACTCACTCTCTCTATATATAATCTCTCTGTATAATATACATACACACACACACACATAGACATACATAGTATTAAAGCTTACCTCCAACTCTCCCGCAAATGTTTCTGAGAGTGCGTTTTCACTGCATTTGGACTTTGTATCTTAATTGTAAACTGCACAAGTCAACACTCAAATGCTTCCAGCCCTTTAGCTGGTTCCTCTAACGATTAAACAGTCCTATTGTAAAACTGGGGATAACGGTGGATAAGACACAGAATACAGTTTTTTTTACAGTTTTGGAAATAGTAACTGCAATCGCCCAGCCCAGTAATACAGCCCAGTTCAGTATTTTTCACTGGAATAAACAAGGTAACACCAAGATAAGAATCACAACCCTAACAATCGACAACTCTTTATGGTCTTGACTGGTTTCCCTTGTGCGGTTTTCAGTAAGACAAGACACTCGTCTACTCCGTACATGACTGGCAGCAAAGTATTTCAAAGTTTTAATCTAACAATAGCACATCAATATTATCAAATGAAGCTATTTTGCTTTCTAACTTTATTTTATGCATCATTATACATAAAGTTCTTTTTTTCCACATAAAGTTCTGCTGTCCGTCATTTCTAAAGACACCTTCAATGAAAATATTAATATTTCAACTTCCTTCAAAACATAACTATAATTTTTATTTTCCAAGCCCCGCCCATACCACCATCTGGCCACACCCAATCTTACTGTACGTCACAGAGTGGCCGCCTTTATCCCTCTTAGTCTTTACATAATGCCACGCCCAGCTCTTTCCCAAACCCCGCCCCCGCCGCCTGTAATATTGTGAGAAGCATTTTTGAAAACCCTCAGTCTCCCCACAACCGCTGGAAGTATGTTGGCGTTAGTGCGAACAGCAAGGTGGTCTTTTGATCCGTGTCCCGTGTTGTTTATTCACTCTCTCCTTGATACGATATGATTGTCCAAGGATGGAAGCAGACGACGTGTCGGTCAGGGAGCAGATATTCCACGACCGAGTCCGGGAGATCATCGTAAGTAACCGTTACTGCCCACCTTACCGACGCCAAGACATGGGGTCCTTATGAACGGGCGAGTTAGCTAGTTAGCTGCCCGAGCGCATTGGCGATCCCTGCGAGACTGGTAGCTCGGTTAATTTTCTTTTCACCTTATGTTTGCATTTAGTGGAGAAGAACCCAAACATTTAAATGGTAGATGGATGAGTACTTTCACTAGTCACGCCGCTTTTGTTATAAGTTGCGATTTTGTTGTTTGGGATCAAACCAGTTAAACTGACTACGCAGCCGGTGACTGATGCGTGAATTTATCTTAAATTAGTACTGATTTGGACAACCAGTCACTTATAACTTAAAATAACTCTTGGGCACTTTAGTAACAGTAGCAGTTATGACGTTACCCAGGTTGATGGTAGTAATCATTCTTCCATAATGTGTATCTGCTTCATTATTGTTTTTGGTCGGTTAATTCTGCGCTTATTTTTTAGAAGGTAGGGGTTTCAGACCTGCTTTGATAGTGTCTCTGTTTTATGCCACATCTTTAAGCAAACAAAAAAACTGCAAATACTGGTTTATGGAGTGATGCAGTTACTCTACCCATGTGCACGCCGTTAGGCAAACAGCTTTTACGGACTCCGTGTTATTTTTTTAAACAGCATTTTTTAAGTCATTCTTTAGAGAGAAATTCAGGAACATTAAACAGCAGTGGGACTGATGGAGGATCCTTTAGCAAATTTCTGTCTAATCGTAAAAACTTACCATTAGAGATGGAAGGTCCATTCTAAAGAGGGCTGGGAAATGTACAGTATAGGGACTGATTAGACCTCCTTGGGGGGGTGAAGTGGGGGTTGGGTGCGGGTAGTTAAGGATCCAGTGTTTAATGTATACCTGTAGTTTGAAGGGGCTTTGGTGTTTCATAACACAACCTGATTGCTGTGGGCAATGAAGATGGTAGAAGGGCTTTGCAACCTGGATGCTGATGGGTGAAATCACTTAGAATTGGCTCATTTCCAAATTATCTGGCCTGATTTGCTCCTAAAAGGACTAGGTAAATGATACTAACAGCATTTATTAAAAGCCAGGGTGGTAGTCTGTTTCGTGCCTCAGTCCGCGATGGGCATTGCATCTGTCATGAATGTACACCATCCTGGCCCGTGGCACCGTGACGTGGAGGACATTTACAGCTTTGCTGAACTTTGGACTGCAGAAGCTCTCCAACGAAACACCAGAGGACAGACCTTTAGCCTCACAAAGGCTCAGCAGTTCTCATCTCTTCTGATAGTATGTCGCAGGCTGTGGTTAATCAGCTTGATCGAATGGCCGATTAAATCATCGTAAATTTGTAATTGGATATCATAGGACAAACAATGGCATGTTTTTTCGCATACCGCCACGCATTGTAGAGTTACTGACTGGTAGTTTTAGATGCAGATTGTACACACTGATTAAATTAAAAGACGCAGCAACTTTTAATTTGGTTATTCGGTTTCTTTTACTTGAAGAAACTGCACAAAGGAAAGTCAGTTTGACTTGCAGCCATATAAAATGTATTTTTTTTAATTACTTGTGCAAAAATGCTGCTGCACTCAGTGAAGAGGAGAACTGGTCAGCATAAAACATTAAACTCTTCAAGATGCTAGAAGACATACCGTGCATCTTAGGCTTTGCAGTGATGCAACGCATCACTGTGCTAGGATCATTCCATGTTTAATTCAGCTAATTTCCAAAAAGGTTTCTGCACCATATTTGATTTTAATGAGATGTTCTTTGACCTTTTTTTATTTATTATCCCTTTTGAGATGATAGTGCCTGTTCTACACCACAAGTACCAAAAATATCCAATTCAGAGTGTTTTTTTAATGAACTTTAACTTTTTTTCAAGATTACACATGCATGGCTCAGTTTTTATTGGAAAGCCCAAAAGCGTACTATTTATTTTTTCCCCAGAATTTTATTTTATCAAGATCACAGTTGAAGCTACTGGGCGATAGATACATATTAAATAACCACCACCAGAACTAGTTGGTGTCAACCGAAAATGCTTTTGTTTAGACGATTGTAACAAACAGGTGTTTCTCCAGTTTGTCAGGTAAATTCATTTTCAAGATGACTAAGAGCAGTATTTTGCAGGGACATGCAGTGACAGTGTACTTACTCAACATTTAACAGGACAGTTATGTAATATGACAAATATGTCCAATACTGAAACAGGTTTGGAGCCAAAGAGATGGTGACTGATTATATTGGTCAGTATGATTTTACAAGGCCAAAGATCAGACCAGGGAAAACGCAATCCGAATCTAAAACAAGCCACATATTAGTCCTTTACATATTAGTATACCATAATTTCTTTTCAACTTTCAAATTATTCTTCTGTTGGCTATTTTCCTTGTTGTAATAAATTCATTGCGTTTTAGATTTGTATTTTCCATCAATGAAAAAAATAAACTGCAAGTTCAAAGTTTCAGAACTTTATTCACATACATTGCGTTCAGGAATATTCTCAGCGTAAAATGAAAATCAAATGAATGCAATGGACACCCTTATGGGCAAACCTGTAACATGTAAGCAAACAAAATATGTAACTGGCTGACTGCATGTAGCTTCATGTTTGCATAAAAAGAGCAGCGTCTGTATTTTTGATGGGATTATTACCATTTAATCAAAGGATATACCATAATTCCATCATATCGCCCACAGCCTACTAGTCATGCACTAAATACCCTTTGATTAAACCTGCTAGAATTCCCGGCCTAGCAGTGTTAAATTTTATCTTACAGGAATGGTAGCTTCACAGCATTTCTTTCCAGTGAATGTGCTGGTCTGGATGTGTTCCTTATCAGTCCAGAGTACAGAAAGTACAAGCCCACTGCACATGAGGCCGTGTGCCACAGTAATCGCCCAGCAAATTCCATGTGTCTTAAGAAGCTGAATTGTTTGTTCTGTCCAAGTAATCAATTCACCATCTGCTCGAATAACTATTCAGAATATCCCATGTGAGCTCTTCTAAACCCCTTCTGCTTTGCAAATCCTAAACCTAGTCGAGCCTTTGAAGAAACTTCTTTGCCACTGCGTTTGCTGATGTGTCAGGAATCTGGCCATGGGTAAAATCACCGGCCAGTTGCTGTTCCCATTGCCAAACATTCCTCTGGACTGAATGTAAAGAATGGGTGGAAAAAGAAGAAGAGCAGCAGATTGCTTCAGACAGAGGTGCGTGCTGTGCCTTTAAGATTCTCGCTAGTTGTACAGCATGTAAACCCTGTATCCCGCTGCCTGCTTCCCTCACGCCAACGGGTGCATAAACGTGGAAGGCGCATTCTATTTGGCAGCGATTCTGTTTTATAGACCTCCCCAGGACTGCTGCTTTGAGTAGGACGTTAGGCCCCACAGTGCATTTGTGGGCACCAAACCTACTTTTAACTAAAACAAGTCAAAACCCCCTGCTTGGTGCTTTGGCACGCAGCTATATCTGTGTGGAAAAAGGAGAATCCTTTACTGACCAAATCGCAGGTCCTAGTTCATGCTTCCTGGATGTACCTGGCTCTGAGTGTAGAATCTGGCCCCATTGCTGGTGAAGTAGGTCAGCTACACATCTGCCCCTCTGCAGGAAGGGGGGCCGTGGGGGGCTCGCGTGTATTTGATGTTTTTCTCTTATTCGCCAGCTGTTCCCTGATCCCTTATGTTTCTTTGTTGTTATTCTACTGAGTGCTGCTGGGACGGACCAAAGTAATAACACCCTGGGCTGTTTAAATGAGCAGTTTTTACTGATGGAATGGGGGGGGGGGGGTGCCGTCGCCACGAAGTGCTCTTTTGGCGCACACAGTTTTTAAGGGCGAGTTGCTGAATGGCTCCAGAGCTGCACGACCCCTGCGTCTGCCGTGGGCCTCGTGTGAACTCGATGCCGTGTTTTCAGCCCTGCAGGAAGCCTGATCTGCTCAAACGGCTGCCAGGGCTTGAGGTGCTGTTCAGGTCTATTGTTTTCGACGAGCTGTTTCAAGCCCAGAGGCCACTGCCATATCCTGTAAGGCAGCCTTTTCCGTTCTTCCTTCCCGAGCCTGGACTGGGCCATACACGTGTATGTTTCTCTTCTGCATATATTGTGTTTTTCCCCCCCTTGTTTTCAAAGAGAGACGTCGAGTAGGATTTTATCTGTTGTCAGATTTCGGGATGGTATCGCAAAGACCTGTCGGGTAGCGCGAGCTCTTTGCACCCAGAGTAGGTAAGTTTAGTGAAGCACATTTTTATTGTGCAATGGCAGGGAGGCCTTATAGGGTTAGTTTTACAAATGTAATCCAGGTGAGTCTGAAGTGGAGTTCAAGGAGTGGCAGACTGTTGGCATGTTTTTCTGCAAAAAAAAAAAATCTTGACTTGAAATGCAGGTTCCAAATGCAGGACCTTCGTGGTGTAGCACCCTGAAGTAAGTCCTGGCTTCACGTGCTGCTGCCTGGGTTGTGCACAGCTGAACTGTCTGCTCGTGTGGGTAACCCTCGACTGTGGACGTGTTGTTACTGTATTATAAGTACCTGGTCTTACTGACTTTCTGGTTGTATCGGTCCAGAGTCTGTGTAATGGGTGTACATCGAAAATTAATGTAATTAAGGTGGGTTAATCATGGCATTTTTCATTTTATTGCATCACCATTTTTGTATCTGATGAAACTTGCCGTGTGACTTAGTCATACCTTCCAGTGCAATTTGCTTGTTTAGTTGAAAAATTTCCTTTGACATACAGCCCCTTTTCTACACGGTGGGTAGCAAAAAAAATAATTCCTATAATTCAGAGGCTGGTATAGCTCATTGGAAAGCTCAAAAAGTGTACTTCTCCATGGTATGGAAAAATTTAAATTCCTTTAAGGTCAAAGTTAATCTCACAAAATGCATTTTAAAAACTTTTTAGTAATTTAAAAACCAGGGGAAAGCATGGATTAACAAGTTTTTTTTCTTTTATAATGACAGAGTGCTGTAGTAGTTAGTACTGTTGGGGTTTGAGTCTCTGCCACGCCTCCACATGTGCGGAGTTCTCCCAATGTTGGTATGGGATTTTTTTTCCAGGTTCTCTGCCTCCGCCCCCCTCCCCCCCCCCATCCAAAGACATGGAGAGATTAATTGACTTGGAGTTAGAAAACTGTCTGTAGGTGTAAAGAGTGTATGTGTCCTGTGATGTGCTGACACCCATCCTGGGTTATTCCCTGCCATGCGCCCTTACGTTCCAGTATAAGCTCTGGAACCCCCCAATCTTGAAGCTGTTATACAGGACGGTTAGATGAAAACATGTATGTATGTGTACTACTTGTGTTTTATACAACACGAAAGTGGTGATGCAGAAACATTTTTGGAAATGTGTTGAATTACAATGCTATGACCCAGCACTGATACTTTAAAAATGTGTTATAACGAAAATCAAGCAAACCATTGAGCAAACCTTGGCTGTAAGAAACCGAGGCAGAGGGAGGTGACATTGAGGTTCCAGGGGGTTGCTGGAGGGCACACGCGACGTCGAATTGTGCTAGTCACTGCCCGTCGCCATAGAGACACGGTGACGGTGTTCCATGGCCTTTAGTGCTTAAGACCGGCAGATATCCATCAACTGGGTGGCGTGACTGTGGATGCAAGAATCAATTTGTCTCCCGCCAGAAACACTGCAGGAGTGCAGGATGACCCTCATCCGGGCATTGGTGATGCTTCAAGTGCTGAAACTCAATGAGGAAGGAACACCTGACAGGAAAGTGGAAACACAGTAGTACTGTCACAGCTGAAGACGGGAGATACTGGAACTATATATATATATATATATATATCACACACACACACACACACACACACACACACACATACCCTGACCTTGTGGGGCAGGGGGTTCTCTATACTGAGGCTGATCTGTAGGGAATAAAATCACAAAGGCATCACTATCCACAAATATATGGACCATTTTCTACATGTGAAAATAGTCTTGCATATTTGTGGATGACTTCCTGTCTGTGTGTGGATGGTGTTACATTTGTGACTTGCTTCCTGTTTATTTCTCTGTTTGTCTGATTCCAAGGTTGATCTATAGAAAAAAATCCACAAGTATGAAATGTGTGTGTGTGTGTGTGTGTGTGCCTCTGTGTGAGTGACAGAGACATTTTGGTCATATCGGACAGCCCTAATATGAAGGCATATTGAATATTGTCGCCACAGCATTAAAACAAAAGTTTTCAAATCTAACAACACTCGGAAATGCATTTAACATTTGTGCTTGATTTAAAAAAAAAAAACAAAAAACTGGAACAAAGTCACTGACAAAGCAGCCCCCCCTTCCTCTGTGTGTTAATTTATGCCTGTTAGTGTTTTACATTAATTGCATCCAGTAAATCGGCTCCCCTTAGTTAAATTCAACAGAACAGCAAATGGAAAACAATGTACAACAGGGATATCTCTTCCAAGCACCTTAAATGTCTTTGTCTACTTCCAACTTCGCAAAATAATGAATTCCAAGCTTAAAATTGAGGTTTTGCTTAAGTTCCCGGAGACACATTGTAAAGTCTGTTATCATCGCGAATCCTACCCCTCTGCTTCCACCTGTATTTTTATTTTCTAGGATAAATGGATAATCTGCCCCCCACCCCAGTTCCACCACCATCTCTATGTCATTTCTGTTTCCTTTTATAATTGCTTGTTCTCACACACATGCTGCCATTTGTCAGTAGGAGTTTGAAGGGCAGGTGAATACTTTAATTCTTACTTCTTAAGCTTACTGTCGGTCCTGTCTCAGATGCTAACTGGCATATTTAGGTCAGTGAAGCATAAAGCCAATGAAAGCAGGCTCTCAGAAGATCTGTCTCAGGTGCTCCATCTGGCCCTGCCTCTCATGCCCTGCCCCCGGCAGTCATCAACATGGGGTCGATCTGCTCTATGACACACGCACGCTTAGACCTGTCTGGCCCAGCAGGGGTTGCTGTCATGTGGCTGCAGCAACAGGGCGGAGCCAATCCCCTCGAGAGTGCCATTTTAGGCGATCCCCTAGTCCTCTGTGGTTAGGGTCGTTGGAAGAAGTGGCTGCCATTACCTGGGTACCTGTGGCAGATGCAGGTGCTCTGTTGGGGGAGAGGTAGTGAGTGACGACTCTGACTGTTAAGCAATGTCCGCTGTGTTAATGCGGCTTTTCTGCACCCCCACCAGATTTGCATCCTGCTCTTCGTCTGCCTCTACATCGTCTCCCACCTTATCATCACACACTTCAAGAAGAGCGCGGAGTTTGTGGCAGGTGAGTGACCCCACCCCTTGGGGCCCTTTCCCCTGTGCCCCTTAGCTGCCTCATATTTGTGTCATGGGTGCGATGAACACAGGCTGGGGGCTGGAGCACCATTTGGAGTGGGGAGTGTGGTGTTTGTGTTCCCACGCCTGCCGGCCCACTGAGACCATGTATGCTTTTTTACATTTTTTTTTTTTTTATCAAGTTGTTTTCAGCTCGTGCTGTTTTAAGGCCGTTGATTGGCTTTTCAGTAGGTGTTTCAGTGAGCCATATCACCCCCCCCCCCCCACTCATCTGTGATTGTCCTGGATCTGTAGTAGTAACTTCTTTGAAATGTAGCAGTGCTACGAATGAGTCAAATGAGTAAGTGAGCAGAGCTTTCTGCCCAAGTTGCAACCGCCACAGGATCGTTCACTCAGTCACTACAGTGTTTGAAGAATTCCCCCACCTCATAAAATGAGCAGAATTTAGAAGAGAATTGACAGAGGTGGAAAGTTTAGGTTCAGAAAGTACAAATTCAAACCA
The DNA here is from genome assembly GCA_026784285.1 of Stomatorhinus walkeri. Lineage (NCBI taxonomy): Eukaryota > Metazoa > Chordata > Actinopteri > Osteoglossiformes > Mormyridae > Stomatorhinus > Stomatorhinus walkeri. Next base: position 7,737,786 of record JAODUD010000107.1, read on the forward strand.
AGAACTTGTTTCAACCAACCAGTTTAGCATAAAGAGTCCCATTCATCGAGTACTCTGTTGGTTGAAACAGTCTTGGTCTGGATTTTTACTTTCTAGACCTGACCTTCCCACCTCTGAGAATTGAATAGAATACAGTAAAGTAACTGAAGATTACCTCCCCAACAACTGTATTTTCAGTTCAGGTCACTATACCACCTCATAATGCCGGGTATCCGTTAATTATCTGGGTCAGGACACTGGTGAATAATTGCTTTTTGTAATTAATAACTATATTCAATAGACAATAACTGGCGTGTTATTTTTATGATTAAGTACTGGGACTGTTTCATCTGCAAGGAATGGAAGGAGTCTGTTTAGGGGTAATAATTTAAAATGATCACTGTCATCTGAAGCAAGACAAATAGCTTTCATTTTATAGAGCTAAGAAAACAAATTGCATTGTAGAACTTTTATCATAGAACCTATTGCATTTTTAAAATGGGTATTATAAACAAAATGATTTGGAGAAAAATCCATAATTATGCATTTCAGCCGTATTTATTTTTTCCGGAAATGCAGACAAATTCATTCAAAGTCATTACTTTTTCAATAACGGTCATTGTTTTGAGCTTTTAGATTAGGTCAACATTTTTGTGTCATCTGGATGATAACTTTATTGCCTCAATCTTCAGCTTTTCTGGTGTTATTGGAATAATACACATTTCTTTGCCTCTTTCATGCCTGTTATACAGTTAAACTATTGCTCTTTTAAGTAAAAAATGCATTCTAAATAAAAGCTTTCACTCAGTCAAGGTTTTGAAAAGTGAGTGAGCGTAGAATGTGCAAACGTAGCGGCAGAAGTGACCATTAACATACTGGGGCAGGAGATGGATAGAGAGGTCCCAGAGGGCTTGGCACAGTGCCCCCAGAGGGCTTGGCACAGTTCCCCAGAGCTCTCGTCATGCCCACAAGTATTCTGAGCATGCAGGCTAAATGCTCCTGTTTACCCACGGGAAAGTTTTATGATTCACAGGCTGAGCCAAGCTGTGTCTGCATGACAACACGGAGAAAGATTGATTTGTTTTCCGTTGCTTGCCTTCCCACTGCCTGCTCCCAGTTTTCGATCACGGTATTTACCTCTGTCAGCTCACTCTAAATCTTATATTACAAACTCGTACAGCACGTGTCTTTCTGCTGTGTCATAGGTCCCTAAATCTTACTCTTGACATGTTTTGTGTACTGTCTTAGTGACTGGGTATTTTCTTGGCTATGTGTGTATATACCAGAAGGGAGCTACTGTCAATTTTATTTATCCTAAACGCTGGTATGTGAGCAGTGCGTGACATGACTAATACAGCTGGCTGCTGATTGGTGGGCTGAGCCCAGCAAACTTGTGGCTGTCGCCAATTGATGTCCATCTGTTGCTGTTTCAGATGACAGTGAAGATGCCATGGTGAACAGGATTGCGTAAGTAGATTCCGAGTTCCCAAGACGCACCCCCCCCCCCCCTACAAATCTGCTCGTATATCTCAGTTTATTACTCTATCCACGGTGTAAGTTAGGGTCAAACCGAGCTGGTTTTGGAGCACATGTGTATTCACAGGCGTCCCTAATTGTAATTGTTCATCCACGTGCTATCGCAATGACGCAATGACGCCCGGTCAGTCTGCAGCTGCATGAGCCTTTCTGTCCAGTTTTGTTGCCCCCCCCCCCCGCTGGAGCACATTCAGTGCTGGGACACAGACGCCTCTCTAACTTCACAGATAGTCACCCGTTTTGTGGACCCATTTCAACATGCTAACGCTTCCCTGATAATTCACTGCCTCTCTGCCCCCCTCTCCTTTCTCATCCCTCCCCCAGGCTTTGGCTGTGCACCTTCACGCTCTCCGTCGCCGTGGGCGCCGTCCTCCTGCTGCCCCTGTCCATCCTGTCCAATGAGGTCCTGCTCTCCTTTCCGCACAGCTACTACATGCAGTGGCTCAATGGCTCCCTCATCCACGGTAATCCACCCTTCACCGCTCCGCCCTGAGACCCACGGCCTAGCAGGCTAGCCGAGCAGCTCTGGCCTCCTAACCTGCCACGCAGCCCATGATCCTAGTGAGCCTGGGCACCGCCGTCCACAGAAAGCCCTAAATAAAGACCTTGCACCGTGTGAATAGTAGAATTAAGGACTATCATGGTGCCTTAAGAGCTTTCCTATCACGGCGTGATGAAGGACCCCTCCTCATCAGTGTCTGTGAGGTTGAGGTTGCTGTTGGGGGCTTGTCCGCTCTCCCTGAGGAACTTCTTGCCTCTACAACTCACTTCATGTTTTTTTTTTGCACGTCGACATGAAATATCTGCCGTCCACTTTGGGAGTCTTGAGAACGGGATTAACGGTGTGATGTCACTCTGAGGCACAGCCTCATAACGCTCTCGTGGAGCAGGCATCCCTGCTTTCTTGGCCGCTGTTATGAGAGCAGCTCTGCTTTTCATTTTCATGAAATGAAAGCAATGTGTGAGCGCTTCTTCCAGACCCTCTCTCACACGTTAACTTTAACGCACATGCTCCCCTCCCAGGGCTGTGGAATCTCGTCTTCCTCTTCTCTAACCTCTCCTTGGTGGTCCTCATGCCTTTTGCCTACTTCTTCACCGAGTCCGAAGGCTTCGTTGGCTCCAAGAAGGTACAGTGCGACCGCACGCTGAGCGTTCCTGTCTTTCTGCCTGGCGGTTCTGTGTGGGGACTGGCGTGCTTGATTCCTCCTGCGCCTTTGTGCCCGCAGGGCGTGATGGCGCGCGTCTACGAGACGGCTGTGGTGCTGCTTCTGCTCACACTGCTGGTGCTCGGCATGGTGTGGGTAGCCACCGCCCTCCTACACCAAGACACGGCCCGGGAGAGTCTGTACGGTGAGTCACGCTCCACTTTCCTGTAGCTCGACGAGTAGAAAACGGCACTAACAGCGCACAGGTCATGGATTAAATTCTCAGGTAGCACACAAATTATAGCGCTTCCCTCTACTCTAAGATGCTTCTGATAAAAGCATCAGGTAAATGTGTACAAGTGTAAAGTGTAAAGTTACCGGGTCCTGTGCGAAAACAGCACCACCTGTTGACATTTGGCTGAAATGACAGTCATTTTTTCCAGTAAGACTGCTCTCTCCCCCTCCTCTCTCTGTTAGACGTGTGGGAGTATTACCTGCCGTACCTCTATTCAGGCATTTCGCTGTGTGGGGTCCTGCTACTGCTCTGTAAGTATACCCCCCCCCCCCCGAGAACTGCTGGGACGCACCCTGACTGCTGTGTCATCACTCTGTCCCCTTCTGCACCTCTTTCCCTGCAGTGTGCACACCCTTCGGACTGTCCCGCATGTTCAGCGTCACTGGAAGCCTACTGGTCAAACCACGAGTGAGCTACCACCAGCTTATTGTGGTTTTTATTTTTATTTTATATTTTATTTTTTTCTAGTATACCTAGATTAATTTTTCACTGGTTTCATTTTATTCATTTGTTCATTATATTTTAAATACATCTTTAGTAAACAATAAATATACTTATTTTTCATATTTCAGTTTCCATTTAAGATTTAGTAATTTATTTCTAGGGATAGATTGAAAATTGTAGTGCTATTTCCTGTCTGATCTTCAGAGAATCCTACATGAGTGGACACAATTCACATTATGCACGTATGTCGTCAAAACAGCCAAAACATGTTCTAGGTATTATGAATGGTTATTAAACAAAGCAAATCATTGCTATAGCTAAATAGTATGTAAAAATGGTAACAAAGTATTTGACCAGGGATGCACCTGAACAACTTGTGCACCAGTTACCTTTAAGAACGATACGTGCGACAATCGATTGTATATCGACTTATAGTTTGTTTTTATCAGGTATGATAACCTTGTCTCGCAGCTGTGAGCTTTACCCGTGCAGACGCTGCAAGCATTTAAAGCTTCTTTCTCTGTGCTGCTGTCTCAGCTCCTAGAGGACGTGGAGGACACTATGAACTGTGCCTGGCTGGAGGAGGCCTCTCTCTCCAGAAAGCTCTCCAGTAAGTGTGGGTCCTTCAGATCGCCAGCGGCGTATTAGGATGAGACTGATGTTTGCGTCTCACTGCAGACAGCCCCAGCTCGACCTGGATGGCGCTGAACATGGAGGCTGTGAGAAGGGAGCTGCTTAGCACGCGCTCTAGGCGTATCGCTCTGGGTAAGGACGGCAGCCCCAAAGGCACCATGGCAGATGGGGGGGAGACCTAAAATATCTGTGTGGGGTTTTGTTTATATGGCCTGCTTTTAACCTACAGAGATGCGAAGGCGTGCATCGCCATGGCAGCGTAACTTGGGCTACCCTCTGGCCATGCTGCTGCTGCTGGCTCTCACGGTAAGGTCGCGCCGCCGGGCCTCTAGCATGCAGGCCGCCGTCGAGCGAGGTCCTCGGTCTGACGCCGTCCCGCTGCCCGTCTGCCCAGGTCGTGTGTGTGCTGATGGTCAGTTTCCACGTGTTGGAGCTGCTCTTCGACGAGTCTGCCATGCCCAGAGGAATGGAGGTCAGTGAGCGCGCTGCTTACTGTAGCCGTTTTGGCCAATTTTAGGATTTTTAAACAGGCATGCAGTTTGGCCAAAGGCTTTTGTTTTCGCCTCCGCAGGACCCCCTGCTGGGAGCAGCTTCATTCTCCATGTTTGGCTCTCTGGGAGCCACAGTTCAGGCTGTCCTCGTCCTGTATCCTTTGTGACGCGTCACACAACATGGTACTGGCTGTGTAGGTCTGTCGTCATTTTTGTCCCACTCGGCGATCCCTCGCATGTGCTGCGTCCTGCCCTTGACACGGCGGCTCAGGTATCTGATGCTGTCGTCGGTGGTTGGATTTTACAGCTCCCCCCTCTTCACGGGACTCCTCCCCCACGCTCAGGACACCACTCTGACACAGGTGCGTCTTACAGCCGCCCGGGGGGTGGGGCTACATGACAGACAGAAGCCCTAAGATGGTTTGGTTCTCTGCCCTCAGATCATCGGGAACTGTGTGTCCCTGCTAGTTCTCAGCTCAGCACTGCCAGTCTTCTCCCGGACTCTGGGTGAGTCTAGCCTCTGTCCCTGTGTGTCCGTGTTCTGTGTTGACGTATAGGGGCTTTGCCAGCCTGCAATACCACTGTTTACCAATAGATGTCACTGTCAGCCATAAAAAAAGCCCTCAACACATAGATGACCAATGGCCCAGTGACTCTCAAGTTTAGTGCGTGGGCAGCATTATACTGTAAAATCAAAATGATCCTCTGCTGTTTCTCTTCTTTCTGTCATGGCTTCTCAGGAATCACTCGCTTTGACCTGCTGGGGGATTTTGGACGCTATAACTGGCTGGGAAACTTCTACACCGTGTTCCTGTACAACATGCTGTTTGCGGGGCTCACCTCCGCTTCCCTCATCAACACCGTAACCTGGGCCGTGCAGAGGGAGCTCATTCGGGCCTTTGGTGAGTTTCGAAAATGTCTGAACAGTCGCAGCTCTGCTCTTGGGCCCCAGTTTAGTCTCGGCTTGTGGGAAAGGTGTCATTCTAAATGTCACGCTCACGGCGTTCAGTGGGTGTCGGGCAGATCAATGCTTTTTAAAATATCTTCTAGGGGGGGCTGTGGCCGCAGTGAACGAGTGCATAAACCCGCGTGAGAATTAGCCTTCTTTCTCGTGCTCTCGGACGCTGCTGCGTGCCAGAGGTGTTCCCCATACAGGCTGCGTTTCCCTGTGGGCTGGACTCTTTCCTCAGATAGAAACTGTACAATTCTCTCAGGAAGGTGGGGGCGGTGGGGAGAAGAGGGTGTATGGGGGCCTCTCGGTGGAAGCAGGCCAAGCTATTGAGCCCCTTGAAAAGACGCCGTCTCGCTCCCCACCTAACACAAACATGGCTCCACTTGAGCACGGCCGCAGGCCCCTGGGCCTTGCTGGTTCTCGTCGCAGCCCTTGGCACACACACTTTGATTCTACCCACCCACCCCCCAAAGCTCCTTTTCAAGTTTTACACCAAGATAACCCTTCCATCCACAGGTCTCCATAAGCTTCAGAAACTGCCCTTGACAGTGTCCCGCTCCACAGTCCCCTTCAAGCTCCTTGTAACCAGCGGATTGTCCAAGATCCAGTGATCCGTCGTGTTGGAGCATCATCGAGGCCTCGCCGGCATCTTTCCAGTGGGGCAGAGTCGCTGCGGCGGCCTGGTCTGTGAGACTGGGGGGATCTCATGGCCGTTAACGTGCGCGTCAGCTGCACAAACAGGGACACGTGGCGCCTTGCAGCTGGCACTGTGAGGCCCTGGAGAAGTCAGGGGTGCGTGTGTGTCCACTCCTGCGAGATCAAGCTTCGAGCTGACGTGAGAAGACTGGAGCCGCCTGCACCACCCCTGTCTGTTTGGGTTCAGCCTGTACTGAAACCCAGAAGTCTATTCAGCACGATTCCTGGCAGAGGTGATTTCTGCCCGTTCAACACTGAGCGTAGAAAGGGAAATTCTGATTCAAATTCAAACTTTTCGGAGAAGCATGTCATGGCTGTGACACGATTTCCTTTTCCTGGATCAAGCTGGATTCTATTCTTGCTTTGGGAGGAAGGTTAACATTTAGACACTTCCTGTCCACGCAGTGCTCCCTCACTCATTACTCTCAGGCCTGCCCCGAGAAATAATTTATTTTACTTTTTTTTTGTAGCCATGTTTTTATTCTAACCTTTATCATCTTGTGAAGCTGGTTTCCTCTCTTTCTGTGCATGTTGCCATTGAGACTGAGGAAGATGACCACAATGCGGGAAAAATATATTTATAGACTTTTGAAAGGAGAGAGGAGCTCAGTGTAACATGGTCGTGCAGAGAGCTGCTTCTATATGTATATTCCAGTGTACATTTGAACGTGTATTATGGTCTGTGTCTGTACTGTTGCATTAGTTTTACATGGGCACTGATTAAACACATGTTGCCATGGTGCAACCACTGGAAAGCCAGTGATGGGGAAAGAGTACTATTGGCTATGGGTGGCCAACAGTCTGAAACCAAGTATAACTAAACTGTTTACAGTGTGTTTGTGTGTGTGAGTGAGAGAGAGAGAGACACCAAAGTGCAATACACTAGGTTTGGGGGTGGGGAGTCCCTGTGATTGTTAGATTTATCCTTGGTTACTATCCTGAAATTGACGGAGGCTTCAGTAATAATGCAGGGCGTCTCCAGCACCCCCTGCCTGTGTGCTCATGCACATGAGTGTTGGTTGTGTCATTGTATAGATGAATGTTTTTCATTTATATGTTAGTGTGCAGTAAGATTTTTGTTTTTCCTGGATGTAGTATAACCAAAAAGAAACGGGTATAAACGAGTGTCTTATTTAAGCCTCCTGAGCTTGAGTTTTAGGGAGGAAGGAGGGGAAAAGATTAATACTACTTAGATGAATATAGCTTGTCAGTCTTTGTAGATGTTAATTGCCAGTGTCCTGGCATTTTAATTTATTTGGGTTTAGTCAAAGAGCAAGGGTTCGGCTAGCTGGAAGTCTCTATAGAATTGTAAACCTTGTTTTGCTGAAAGTATATCTGACCATAATGACTTTTTCAGTTTACATGCTTTGAATGTGTGATGAATCTCCTTGCGTCTTTTTCATCTACTATAGATGTTTTATGAACAGTGGCGATGCCATACTTGCCTTGGGCTGAATCCTCTACCTCTGGTTTCCAGTAGAGGGCAGTATTTTATCCACACATTAGTTTGCTCAAACCTTCAGTAACATCGACTGTTCACATCACTGAATTGGCATATGATTATGGACATGCCCTCATTCCACCCTCATGAAGGTAAATGCTAAAACAAGTTTAGTTGACTTCTTGCACAATAGAGTATTTCTTCTAATAAGAAATAAACTGTGATTATTCTTACTGTGATTGAATTCCTTTCAATGGGTTGGACTTTTATTTGGCTAAGTTCAATGTTTTTGATGTGATTGATGTTTTTAGTTACCATTGAGATTGGAGATGCTTTTTAATCTTTCTTTTAATTATTTAAATGCAGTGCAGTTTTGCAACTTCACATTTTGTGAGCCTTTGTTCCACTTTTACATGTGAGAAGGTCCTGTATTGTGAACCGTTTTACTATGGGAGAAGAAATCTACATTAAATGTGTTTTTCAGTCTCCTTTGTCTGAGTGGGCTGGTCATCGCGTGTGTGAGCGGAGAGCGTCTGCATCGCCCCAGCAGAGGAGAGCCGCTATCTCGGATCCGCTTCGTCTGCACACTCCCCTCATGTCTGTCCCCGCGCGCCGCTGTTTGTGCCTGTGTGTGCGTGTCCGTCCCCGTCCCTCCCACCCTTTGCCGTTCTGCCTTTAATCAAGCAAAGAAAAAAGGTTATTTTGCTCTGCGTCTTTCAGCGAGCCGGCAGGGACGGTACTGCTGCCCGGGCCCACGCGCTGGTCCCACTCGGATGCCACTGTCCCCCAAACACAATCAGCGGGGAGTCGGCCGCTCGCTTTCTCTCCTTCTCTTCCGCTCTCCATCCTCCTTCCCTGCATATTGCACGTTTCCTCTCCCCCTTTATTCCCGAAGCCCAAAGAGAAATCCCGCTCTGATTAATTTCTCGGTCTTGATTTTGTTTGTATTTCTTTTCTTGTTTTGTTTCGCTGGATGCCTTAATTGAATGATATATTTTTGCTTTTTGTTTCCTGTTGGCTTTCCTCAGCCGGTAGGGAGGATGCATACATGTTCCCGGAAAACTATGTACCAGGAGCTGGTTTTTCCTGTGTCTAATAGGCAAACTTCTGCTCACGCCCTCCTCTTCATTTTCTGAGCTGCTTTTGGAGTTAAGCAATGAAAGACAGTCATGCAGAACAGCAGGTCTGTGTAGTGTGGCCGGGACAATCCCAAGGAACATTTCTTTCAGAATTGATAAGCATTAATAAACATTGTCTCTGATTTGCTTCTGTAATCTGATCATTTCCAGGACATCTCAGAATTATCTGTTTGGACTAAACTGAAATTCGGGGGGGGAGGGGCGTTCATTCTGACCCCCATTTTGTTATGAATTACGGCAAAAGCAAACAGCCAAAAGTCACGCATCAGAACTACAGTCACTTAGAGCTGGCCTGGAACAAGGATCTGAGTTACTGTCAAATCTCTCTCAAACCCTAGTTATCCATAGAGAGAGGTTCATGTACACGGGCTAGTGTACAGCATTTAGGCATTCAAATGTACTTTTACACAAGATAAATGCTGGATACAAACCTCTTCCAACGTTCGTTTAAAACTGATGTCCATTTTAGAAAGACTGTGAAGTTAACAGGATATATAAAGGTACATTGATCTGAAAACCTAAACATAGCATGTCACTTGTAATCTGAGCTCCATCTAACCACCCCCCTAACAGCTTGTCCTGCACAGGGTCAAGGAAGGGCCTGGAACCTATCCCAGACAGCACAGGGAACGAGGTTGTGATACATTCTAGATGGAACGTCAAGCCATCCCATGGCAGCACACACTCAGTCATACGCTACCGTCAGCTTAGCAATGTTAATTAGCATAACTGCATATTTTTGGGCTGTCGGACAAAACCTCAGCCAACGCGAAAGTCAAACCCCGAACACTGAAGGTGTGAGGCAACCGTGCTATCCATTAATAAAATGTTCTAGCTGGATGTCCATCCATCCATACAGCTATCCATCCATTTTCTACACCAGCTTTTCCTATGCAGGGTTTTCTTTGGGGAAAAATAAGAACCAAGTAATGCTAATTGTGATGCTATCAGTGTTACTTTGTATAGATCTAGACACTGATTTCTCAGTAACGCGGTACTGAGACACGTGTGATGTTCATGGCCTGTTTTTCTGCTACATGAGTACTGACTAAATAGGCAGTATCATTGCTTTAGTTCCAATGGTTTAATGCTCCCCTTGCTGGCTAAACTGCAGTCAAAAGGGCTGATATATACTCAGATCGTTTATGCAGTGACGTCATTTCGTTACTCTCCTATACTCTTGCCGCACGGGTTCCTTTCGTCAGCCTTATATGTGCACGTACCGGACGGGTATTGAGGCCTGTAAGGCATGTGGAGTGGGGAGTCCTAGCAGGGCCCATATAGCGAGTCACAGAGCTATTTCTACAGATACGAGACAGAATGGCAGACAGGCAGCCTGTAAGGGGATGAGATAGCCTATCTTTATTGTCAAAACACAAGAATGAAGGGGGGAAAAGACGCAGATTAGCTTTCCTGACAGGCGGCCGTTTGAAGCGTGTGCCAAAGTGCATTAGGAGTTATTATTCCCGCCGTTAACTGCCGGCAAACGCAGCGGCGTTCGCAGGAAAAGGCGAGACATTCTTTTTAATCAACTGATAAGGGGTCACGCTGTCCGCCCGGCCGGGAGCAGCCCCCGCCCTCCTCGCACGCCCGTGGCTCGCTCACTCGCGCGTGATCCGCGGACGTGGGCCAGGCAGCAGTCCTGCTCCCGAGTAGAGCAATGCCTGGGTGCAAAATCTTAACGAAGAAACCCCATGCTGGTGTTGGATGGATGTGCATGTATTTTAGTGTGTGCCTGTGTGGATTATGTTTATACTATTTTGTGGGGATAAAAACCTGTTATTTTGATGTGGGGACCAGGTCCCCACAATGATCTATGAATACAATCAAAAAACTAAAAATGACAATAGTCTCGTGTTTTGTTTGGTTACTTATGGTTAAGGTTAGGGCTGAGTAGGAGTTAAGGTCACCATGTTGGGATTGGAATTTTCCAAGTGGAAATAAATGGAGAGTCCTCACAGTGTGTGTGTGTGTGTGTGTGTGTGTGTGTGTGAAATAGGCTCACCTGTGATGAAGGGAACTGGCTAAACCTGGTTTATTTCAGTGGAGTCTACACTTTACGGCAGAAGGTTCTGTGTCTTTGGCCTGTTTCTACATTTGACCTCTGACCCCTCCACTTCAGGACAGGAAAATCCCACCCTGGTTAGCTATTGTCCGGCCTCTTGCGAACCTGCACACAGATAGATCATAGACAAATATGACACTGCCACACGACAGAGAGCCCCCTAAGCACAGGCGGGATATAGCCCTATCTTCTCAAGCGGCACGAGACCTGGCGGCAGCTGTAAGAGATCTGTGACCTTTTGGGACCCCGTCAGCGACCCTGTCAGGGTTTTGGAAGGTGAAAGTAAGAGTGGGGATTATGTACTTGCTGCCGAAGGTCTCCCAGCAGAGAGGAACATTCAGCCACTCACACACGGCCACCACCCTCTGTCTTCCTGCATTGATAACGATGTGAGGGACAGTAGACTGGCGAAGGGGGGGGAGTTCTTGGCTCCCTTTTTTAATCACCCCCCCCCACCCTGCCTCCTCTTTGCCCATGCTGTCAGGAAGCCAGACTTGTCTGCTCAGCAACTGCAGGTCAGCGAACATCGTGGCCGAATGCATCGGTCTTGTGCCTGAGGCCGTTCGGTGTCACGCCATCACGTCCCAGAATGCACTGCTGCCTGCTGCCGCCTTCACACTCCGCGCCGAGCATCAGCGCGCTGCCCGTGTGGCGACGCTGTTAAAAGGTACAGATATACAGGACGGGTCGCGACGGCGGTAGGCGGAGGATAGGTGGGTGTGTGTCTTGTGGGGGGGGGGGGGGGGGCAGGAAAAA
>JAODUD010000107.1:7749502-7760591 GCA_026784285.1 Stomatorhinus walkeri
CCCCCCCCCCCCCCCCCCCCCCCCCCCCCCCCCCCCCCCCCCCCCCCCCCCCCCCCCCCCCATATATATAAAAAGTAATAATAACTGCATGGAATCAATTTCAAACACACACTATTTTGTTTCCTTCCGCTCATTTGAATGTCTACTGTGGCAAAAGCCCATCACTGTTTCTGATTGTCCTAATGAAATGTTTCTCTTTCTGATTGAGTTTCTGCCTTTGATTTTGTGATTATTTAGGATATCTTCCATTTTGTGTACTTGAACCCACCCTTGACCTTCCTCTGTGTCTGGATTGAGGCAGGAATGTCATTCCTCCTCGAAACATTTTGGGATTTTTTTTTTGAAACTCCGGGTTTGTGTGGGAAAAGTGATGTGATGTGATGTTCCATCTTGTTCCTGAGACATCTATTCCAGTGTGATTTGAATTAACTTAATAATGTTCTATTTTCTTTACCTTTACTGGAAGATTGTTGATGGTTCATCATGCAGTGGAGGAAATGCATCATTCCTAAATACACAGGCAATTCTGGGCCTTAATTATGGCAGCTTTAGCCCCCTGAAAAATGATTATTATAAATCCATTTAACAATTTTGTCCTGTATGTCTTGGAGGCTGAACCCCGTCTAAGGGTCACATCCTAGAATCACCCCAGCCTGAACACTCAGTCAAATATAATAATAAGATAATAATATATCATAATCTATACAAGTATATCACAAGGTACATTGGTTCATATGTATATTGTAGATTCCTCCTTTTCCTCCAGCATCTGCTGCTGGCTCCGTCATGGATGTTCCTGTAAGTGCTTCTGGCACCTTCAAATCCTATTAGACACATAGTAACAGACGGTCAAAAGTCCTACAGTAGCTCATAGCTGGATCTCCTGGTTAAATATAGATGCCTTATAGATGTCATTTAAAATACAAGATCATCTGATTAAATGTGTTTTCAGGCATTTTGTGTCAGCGTGTGTATCTGCCTGACATATGGTCGTTTCCAGCAAAGTGCACAGTCAGTGACCTTCGTGATACATCTTGTCATTTTCCCCTCCCCCAAGCTGATGTATTTTTACATAAAATTATCTTTGCTGTCATATTCCATTGAAAAGACACATAGTTTTTCATCTGTGCTTTTCCTTTACTCTATCTCTTCCTCGTACCATCATTTCTCTGCTTTCTCCAACTTTTAATTGCAGTCTATTGTTCTGTTGTGTTTAAAAATATTACATGGCTGCAGTTCGCAAGGGTGTTTCCACGGCCCAGGGAGGTCAGGGGCTGTGTGACGCCGAGAGTCCCTCTCGTTTAGAGAGGAGGAAAATGAGGTCCGTTCGAATGTCAGTGTCTGTGTCAGGGCTGCGTGGTCCGAAGCAGGAAGCTGTCTCAAGGATCCATGGCTCAGAGTCACAGGTCCTCACCCTTAATCCGTGCTATTAATACACTACAAAAGCACAATAATGCACGAGATTCTATCCTGGGTGGTAGGCATGGTAAGGCAAGATTCTGCAAAATTATGTTCTTCATCCTCTTCTTCTTATTATTATTATTATTACTAATAATAATAGAGATAAGTTTGATAGTTTCACCAGTTATTCCTCACCTATGACATACAATGCAAAAATAACTTGGTTGTGTTTGAGGAGGTAAGCGGGAAAAAAACACGTTGCTGAATGTCGATATATATCTAGAACATACAATACCTAATTAAATAGAAAAAAAGAAAAGAAGAAAACAAAAAAGCCGCCGGGTTGGAGTCTACGAAGGAGGCGTGTGCGAGACCGTCGGCTTGGGAAGCGCAGGAAGGGAGGGATATCGCGTCCTGACGCTATTAAGACCCAATGGCTGGAGAAGCGCCGTCAGCAGCGCACGGAGTCCTTCGGAGAGGCGAGAGCCGGCAGAAACCGCGACACCACGAAGGACGCTGTGGATCCGAGAGACGGAGTGATGGGATGATGATGATTTTAGGACGAAGGGGCGCTATACGGGGGCAGTAATAGTGTAAAATAGCCGACAGGTTTGCGCCGCTCAAGGACCGAGTAATAAGGCTGGCAGCTGGCTGGTAGCGAAGCACCTGTTATCCCTCTGGTGCCGCAGGAAGATGAACCGTGTCAGTGATGTTACTACTTGAGAAGTTCAGCCAGAAGTGACTTTCAGACGAATCATCATTAATATGCGAAGCTATTTTTTAATGTCTACCTGCATGACATTTATTTATTCACTGTTATAGACATGTAAAGGGAGTTACTTTTCGAAGGAAATTTTATTTTTTAACTGCGTTTGGTGTACATTAGACATGCAAAGTAAATACAAAATGTGCAAACCGGTATATTTGGTTCCGAAAACTAGTTAAATTTATCTACCTCCTGGCGGACCAACAGGCAGAGCAAATATAAATATATTAACAAAACATAAAGTTCTTTATAGAGTGAGTAGCGTAATAACATATTACATGTTATATCGTATTTTGCACTGATCCAAAAATATTAGTCGATTTCATAGAGTGAATCGCACTGTCGCTGTGCTGAATTCCGATGGCAGCAGGTGCCCGCGTTAGGTTCCGGAGCGCAGGCTGGGAGGGTCGCTGATCCGCAGGCAACTACCTGCGCCAATGTCGCTGTCTAAGTGGCGCAGCTTGGCGCGGCTCAGCCTGCTGTCACTTTGCACCTGGACGTGGCTGTTCGCCCAGGGATGCGGGCCGGGCCCCGGCGGCGGTGTTCGTCCTAGGCCGCGCAAGCTGACCCCTATGCCTTATAAGCAATTTGTTCCAAATTTCTCTGAGACCAACCTGGGAGCCAGTGGAAAGGCAGAAGGGAAGATCACACGCAGTTCTGAGCGCTTCAATGAACTGGTGTGCAACTACAACCCTGACATCATATTCAAAGATGAAGAAAATACGAAGGCAGATCGATTCATGACCAAGGTAAGGAGTGATTTACGACTTTTCTGATGTTTTATGGTGGATATTTTATTAAGGCTCAAAGAACCACTTAATGTCTATTCTTCTAACCAGGAAAATTAACAGGTGCCTGGCATTTATAATGAATGATTATTTTTTCCTTTTATCATTCATTTTAACATTATGAAAACACGATGAAACATAATGTCCAGCAATTTGTAAAATGCCCACTTCTCATAGTTTGATTTTTGCATCATTGGAAAAACAGCTATTCATTCTTAAACATTAACACTGAAGCCTGAATCATCAGGTTGTTCATTGACCCAAAAGTAAATTATGCTAAAAGATTTTTGTCTGTCATATTTAATTAGTTTATTAACTATTAAATATGTAAAAAGTACGTAGGCATTTCATAGTAATGTGGCATCATTACATGGATACAAGCACTTCATATATTTTTCTCCTGTTTAGTTAATTCACCAGGGAAGTAGGCGGCAGGCCTTTCATATCGCTCTCAAATGTCCCCCTGTGCCGTCACCCACCCTCCAATTATGTCCTTTCTTAGCATCGAGCCTCTTTCTCTCATTTTCCCCCTGGAGGAGATGACGCTGGGTCAGTGCTGGGTGACGGGTTAGGGCACAATCACGCTGGCTGTTCCTTGGCTTCACAGACACCACGATTCACCACCTTATTTTCAGTCACATTTTATCATTATTATTTGCCCATTGGTAGGTAAACACTTTATTACATACCTTTAAACCTTTGTAGATGCTGGCACCTCCTGCACTTTGAACACCTCGCAGTCTGACAGCCAGTTGTTATTTCATTCTCCGGGGCCAAATACGCTCCATAACTAGCAATGACCTTTTTAATCATTAACGAGAAAATCTCTCAAGATGTGAGTTGGGATGCCATTAAAGTAGGTCCTAGAACTGGGGCTTTACTTGGCTGATCTGTAGGGTGACAGCAAGGAAGTCAGGAGGAGAGGCAGACTGTCTGCTCGTACCACTGTTGGCGCACCATGAGGTCTTTCTGCCAATGTTTTCCACCTCAGATCCAGCACACTCTTATTTCTCCACCACATCAGTGGACTGTGACGCTGAATTGCACACAGACTCACAAGCTTGTGAAATCTCTACCCCGGCTGGGACGAACAGTGTGATTTTGTTAGCATGTTAAGCTGTGGTTCCGGAGCAAAATGATTGCTTTTAACCTACGGCTGTGTCTCACTCATGGTTTAGAGGGACCCGCGTTGAGGCTGTAGCTTCATATGAATGCTTTGCTGGAGTGGACTGTTCCAAGCTTAACTTCCAGCCAATTCTCAATGAATGAGGCAGCCTGAGTGGTCATGACTGTCAGCATATACAAGGTATTTACTTAACAGATTTGGTTTTTTTTTAAGACAGAGAGGTTAAACGTCATGTACGACCCCTGCGTTCTATCCATGGTGGAGGCTGAAATAGGCATTATAAAATGGAGAAAATGTTGAATGAAATGCTCGTTGGATTTAGGCAAAACACGTAGGCTCTCATTAAGAGAAGATCTTCCTTTAGCTGAATTTCCACATGAATGGACATTTATAAGCCAACCCAGACCACAGGGAAATGACAACCAGAAATGCAGTGTAAGTATGTTATGTAATGTTGTGTACACAGTTTGTCATCTGCTGAGAGTGCTGTCTGTTTGTTCCTACACTGGCTGCTTGCATATGTAAGTATCCATGTATAAGCAGCTGTTCTGCTGCTGCCCAGTGCGCCCTTGGGTGTGTGTGTGTGTGTGTGTGCTGGTGCCCTCTCCTCTGCCCGGCTTTCAAAGGGGTCCTTTGTGCATCTTTTAGAGGCTCTGCGGGGTCGCCTGTCCGAAATTCCCGCCTGCTGAAGTAATGGCACCGTCGGAAAAGCCTCTATTGTAGTTGTGACAATGAAACGCCTCTCTGCTGTGCAGTGCGAGAAAAATGTCCCTTCAGTTTGTTTTCTGTCTCTCCGTCCTCCTTTCTCACTCTCGCTGTCACATTCGCCTCTGCTTGCCCGGACATTCCGCCCTCAGCCCTCTCGCTTAGCCTGAACCTTGCCACTCTCCTGGCCCCTGCTCTCTCTCGGGGNNNCCCCCTATTCTGCTACTTGTGTGTAATTGTGGCAAATACCTCTTATGTACCCTCCGGGTCCACAGTCCACAGGAAAATCCATTCTGTCCATTTGGAGGCGTATCATTAACTGTGCACGGAGGCTAGTGAAGAGAGACACACCTTAGTTTTTGTTTCAACCAAAAGCTTTCATTTGTGGGGATCATTAACTAGGGATACAGTAGAGGAGGCTGTATAATATTCTCACAGGCCCAAAAATGCCCTCTGCCAGAGGGTGGTAAGTTTTACACATAAAGGCACAGTCACGTCTGAAATTTGAGAGATGGCGCCTTTTAAGTTGCGGCAATCAGGCACTGTACCCGGCGACAATGGAAAATAAAGCAATTTCTAGCCAAAGCTCTCCCATAGACACACCTACGAGAAAATATACAAGCCTCAATCGAAGAAAACAGAAAAAGAAAAACGAAGAACAGCTTTGAATGTTCTTTCGTACTGCAGGGACGACAAAGGGGTGCTTGAAAGGTGGCTGTGGTGGCTTTGTTCTTAAGTTCTGATTGTTTGAGGAAAGAGGGGTGGAGCTGGACTTTTCCAGTACCAGGATTACGGGGAAATGTGCCTGCTGATGTCACACATGTGAGGCCCAGGCCAGCAGAAGTAGATTCGAGAGCGAGTGACAAAGGTGGAATTTTGTTTGGAATGCATTTCATTCCAGTCATCCAGAGATATGGACATAAAACAAATATCATATAAATGAACTCACAGGGGAATGGTGAGCAAATGACAGCATGCATTACTGAATAACATCATGTGTTATACAATACTGTCCTTTCAATTTAACACATAAGCACTGGTGTAGACTTTGGGCATACAGGTGTCTACCGTTGGTAGGATTGACAATAGCTATTCATAGGAAAATTGTAACTTCTGGGAACAAATAAGTTCTACTTCCTTTAATTACCCTGCTCCAAGTAGTGTATAGAGTGTGAATGAAATACATTTTAGTATTGTTGTTCACATCCTGTCTTTTAAAGTGGCATTCAATTAAATGACACGTGATTCCCATGTCCGACAGCGCTGCAAAGATTGCCTGAATGTGCTGGCCGTCGCAGTGATGAACCAGTGGCCGGGGGTCCGTTTGCGTGTCACAGAAGCCTGGGACGAAGACGGCCACCACCCGCCCAACTCCTTACACTACGAGGGTCGAGCCGTGGACATCACAACCTCCGACCGTGACCCCAGCAAGTACGGACTGCTGGCCCAACTGGCAGTGGAGGCCGGCTTCGACTGGGTGCACTACGAGTCGAAGTTTCACGTGCACTGCTCTGTAAAGGCAGGTGAGAGCTTGCTGATGACGGTCACCTGACACATTGCTCGAGTCCAGTGGAAAAACGATGTGACCTTTCTCCACTCTGTACTAACAAAATAATCCTAGCGATAAAAAAAATCCATCGTGTTTAATGGCGTGTGTGTGCTGATAAATTCTTAAATATACAGCATCGCAGCCTGCTCAAGATGTTGGAGTAGTAGAGATCAGAGACCATAAGGATATGGACAAGTAACTATGTGGGGAAATGAGAGGAGAACAGAGAAGAACTTGGAAAACGACTTTCCTTAAAAAATAGCTGCATACAAAATAATTTCTTGCAATAATTGTAGTTATTGACCAGGTTAAGCAGCCGTGATCCTGGAGTGGCTTATCCAGCAGGTTTTCCATCCTACCGGGTCTCTGATGAACCACACCTGAAATCAGGCAGATAGTAACTCATCAGGTAGGATAGAAAATCTGCTGGATACCAGCACTCCAGGATCAGGGTTATAAACCATCATCCTGTAAATCTTTTACGTATTGAACTGTCATCCACACACACAAAACAGTTTGCGGAAATATAGAATGAAGGAGAGTTAAATCAAAGTGATCATTCTTTGTTTTCCCCGTTTTCCACATGTCCTCTCTCCTTATCCCCCCCAGATCACTCAGTGACAGTGGAGAAAGGGGGCTGCTTCCCAGGCTGGATGCAGGTGGATGTAATGGGTGAGGGAAGAAAAGCTCTGTCTACCCTTCAGCCAGGAGACAAAGTGCTGGCCCTATCTGGATTGGGCCAGGTAGTGTTCAGCCAAGTTATGCTCTTCCTACACCATGACTCTGAGAGCAGAGTCCAGTTCTTAGTTCTGAACACAGAGCATGGTCAGAGGCTCACACTAACCTCTTCCCACCTCCTCTTTACTGCCCCAAATGGCACCCTCCACCCAAGAGAGTACCAGGCCCAGTTTGCGAGCAGGGCAAAGGAAGGGCATTACGTCCTTATCCAGGGCGAGGGTGGAGGAGTGAAACCTTCCCGGATCATCTCAATATCTGTGGAGGAAGGAAGGGGGGTTTATGCACCTTTGACAGAACATGGCACCCTTTTTGTGGAAGGGGTCCTGGCCTCCAGTTATGCAGCCATTGATGACCACCAGCTGGCCCACTGGGCCTTCGGGCCACTGAGGCTCCTGCTGTCTCTCACCGAGGTCGGGAAGCCGAGGAGCATCGTAGGAGGGAACACGATAACAGCCTGCCAAGATTCCTCTGAGAACCTCACCCATTGTCACGCTCATCAGAATCTCGACAAAATTGTGGGCAACCGGGGATTGAGCAGCCCCCCTGAACACTGGACATGGAATAGTCCAGCTAGCCTGAGCAATCAGGCTGTACCTTTTACTGAGGGTATTCACGAGGCTACCTGTGATAATAGTGTCTCACACAAGGGATGGAAAGTCCACTGGTATGCAAGAGTACTTCACTTTTTGGCCCGTATTATTCTGAATCCAGGGAAGTTCCACCCGTAGGGACCCATGATATCCACTGCTGTTTGTTTTTCATTGGGTTGCTCAAATATAGTTTACAACCAGTGCTTCCGTGGATCACCTACTGTTGATTGCCCATGGTCCTTCTCTATCAAAGTCCAGTATACATACGGAACCTACATACAATTATGCATATTTATCTTCTCACTATGCTTCTGCTTATTTTTATAATTCTGTACCATATTTACATTTGCAAATTCCAGTGCTAAACTTACAACAGTAGGCCCTGGAAGGGACGCTGATGGTTAAGTCTGTGTAGCCAATCACAGCACACGACACTGAAGACAATGATAATGTACTTTTCGTGTGTTCTTGGATATATGGTCCATATGCCCATTGTTAAATCATTTGTGGATTTCCAGCAGCTTCCACTTTTTTACATTAAATACCAGCAAATTGTTTCAGTGGCATAATCATCATTTCATACTTGTGTTTATCTGAAATTAAGAACTAAAAGGGAAAGATATAGTTTGTAAAATCAGCATTTTTATTATAAAAAGAAAATGGGCTAGAACAAAAATTTTATTTTTGTACCTTGGAATCATAATATATAAATATATCTATTTTAATTATTCAGCTTAATGATGGTCTCACACATTTGTAATATCAGTGTTTTTAAAATGTCATTAAAACAAATAATAGTTTAATTAATTTGTAAAAACACCTGTTTTTTCCCCTCTACAAATTACAAGCAGTTGAATGTGTATACTCTCATTTTCAGTGCTGTGTGTGATTTCAGGTTAATGTTTGTACAACACACACTGTATATATAACATTTAAGTGAATATCACAGGCTAAGAAAGACTTGAGTTATGTGTCTTGAAGGTCAATCACATCACTTGCTACATTATTCATATTCCTTGTTAAATACAAGAACTTCACTGTAGCAATAATGTTGATTCTTCTGCTGCTTTGAATTATATCAGAATGCCCCTATCAAATATTACTATAGTCAAGGCCTGTTCAAGGACACTTATAACATTTTGTCCCAGGCTGTACTCGTATGAATCTGTCAGCTTTTTCATCTTTTTGATGGAGTCACAGTTGCGCCATTTGGTGTAACCTTTCAGTAGTTACACCGTTAGGTGTTGTGCTTTAGCACTTTTCAATACAATTTTCACTAATCATGCCTTGGCCGTGACACACATCTGCAGAGTACACAATGTATGTTATCTGAAAACATGCACCATCACTGGAACCAGGAGGGTTAAACTCTTGGAGAACAAAGCAGAAAAGTCAGTAGTTAATGAGAAACCAAGGCATGCCCCAGTGTTTCCCATGCTACCCAGTCATTCCCGCGTTATCTCACACTTGCTCTCTTGCTCACCATCACTAACCCTCCCTCATGCAGCCTAACCTTGTATACTTTCTACTCAAGAATGACAGTGAATGGGATTGTTAAACATACTCACCTACAAAAAAAAAAAACATGATTCTGTGCACATTTAAGAAACTGAAGATTTTAAATTTACATGCTTCATAAGCTCCATGTTGTGGGGTGTAGCTGCCTTGGTGTGTGTGTCTGTGCGTGTGTATGTGTGTGTGTGGATTGTTTATATTTACATAACAATGTAATAAAAACCTGTTATTTTGATGTTTTGGCGAGCCTTTTTCAGGTGCCTACAAAGATCTGTGAATGCAGTCAAAAAACTAAAAATTCCAGAAGTAGTTTGGTTACTTATGGATAAGGTTAGGGGTGGATAGGGGTTAAGGTTGTCATTGTTGGGATTAGAGTTTTTCCTTTGGATATGAATGGAGAGTCCCCACAAAGATGTAAATACAAACCCGTGTGTGTGTGAGTGTTGTGTTATGTTAGCGTACATTACACCATCCTCTAACAAACCAATACGTTGGACTGCACACATAAGTCTGATACCAGAAGTCTACTACTACAAATTGTTTGGATCACAAATATCCAAATACTAATTGAGTTATAACCTACATGATAAAACGGGGCGCTCCTGCCCATCAAAATATTGAAATAATTTGAAAATCTTTAACTTGCTAAGAGTAAACTGGGTTTCGTTTAAATCTAGAGCTATAAACGACATGCCAGTAAGTATCTACCGCCCTCTAGCGTCAAGTCACAATTAAAGTTTAAATTCAAGCATCTATCTCACACATTTTGGTTTAGCGCACAGTACTCCTACTAGCCGATGTGGCGCCCTAGGCCAGTGAAATGGCAAGTCGGCGCCTACTCAAAAGTTGGCGCCCTAGGCGGTAGCCTATAGATTTACCGACCATGTTACTACACCATCATAAATGACTGACATATACATGTACCGTTACCGTGAGAAGTATAATCTGGGTTTGATCCATTTGTTTAATTCGATGAGAAATTAATCAGATAGGTTTTAACGTTAATGACTGTTTTGTGACATCTACTGTTTTTGCTTGCCAAACATGATAGCAGTAACATCGATAGTTTGGGACAGGTTATGTGACTCGAACAAATATAGAGAGTAAAAAAAGCCTTTGACTCAAGTTTACAATGTTACAGATGAATTGCTTTTGTGATACAAAACACAAGAGATTTTACACATTTAAGATTAAATGTAGTAAAATACTCTAACCAATAAGCCAGATTTTATCGATGAGACAGCATTTTAAAAAACAGCTGCAGTCTAGTTCTCCAAAAGCATTAAAGGATAAAAGTAGAAATGACTTGCTGCGAAGATTAACATTAAAAATAAAATAAGGACCATGGACCGGATATCAGACTGTCAGAGAAGTATATCAAAGTCTGCATACTGCTCTACAAAACGTTAAAAAGTAGGCCTATATGATCATTGTTCAATCGCAAGTGAATATTTACTGACTAAGAAATACTGAATATATGCTAAGGGCGTATAAAATAGTAACACTATTTTGTATCAGAGGATTCTGCGGTTTTAAGCGGTTTCCTTCTGAAACATGTGCAGTGGGGCGTTTTCTGACGCTCCTTGCTGTGGCAGCCTTGACTTGCGTATCTCTTACTTTCAGTTTTCCCTATTCATATTCTATATCGTCCGTAGGCTGCGACTTGAGGTGGGGAATACCCGGGATGGGGCGCCAGCCCGTCGGAAAAGTGCTTTTTCGCTAATTCGCGGTTCACTTATCGCGGATTCACGACTTCGCGGGGTTTTAAATATACAGTAGTACAGTAGTAGTATTTCCTAGTCTAAGAACAACACAAGTTTAGTGACTACGTGCCTTATAGCACGGGCTGTGATTGTCACATGGGGGGGGAGACGACAAATCACAGCTTTCCCCTTTCTAATCGGGCCTGTG
>JAODUD010000107.1:7761345-7771997 GCA_026784285.1 Stomatorhinus walkeri
GTCCCTACTTCGCGGAAATTCAGTTATCGCGGTCGGCCTTGGAACCTATCTCCCGAGATAAGTGAGGGATTACTGTATATGTCTTACTCTTTGTATAATTTATCATGCTTTTCAAGATACCCCTAAGACAGATGTGAGCGTTTCTAATTGTTAATCGAATTCCAAGAAGACATATGGCATGTATGCAGACATTGTTTCCTACTTTATTAGAATGTACACTATTTCGAACAGAATGTTACGCTTTTTAAATTAATGTTGCATCCAACTTAGGATTTTCATAGGAAGACGGTGCGTAACTGTGTTCTTTTCAATCACCCGATTTCTTGATGTGTGTTGTTAATGTGTATTGTGTTGAATTTGTCGTTATCGTTCATATCAAAGTATTTAAAGTAGCCCTACTTTTTTACTACTTCTATTTAGAATGAGTTTGTTTTACTTAACATGGTTTAGGGTAAGACACGTATTTCTAAACACACTTGTCAACCGTTAAGGTAACACAGACGTAGTTTTAACCGAACTCAACTGTAATGTTTATATAGATCATAGATAATCGATTGGAAACGTTGAAACTGATAGAAACACTTTAGTAATACTACAAATGTCATTGTATAATCACACACACACGCAATAAATATCTGGCACTTTAAATAATTATATTTCATTTAAGTGTTTTATACCTGGGGGATTCTCATTCAACTAACAATTTAGGTTTTTTTTCGTTTAGTATAAATTAAAAATACCAGTGTCTGTTAAACTGACTGGAATGAGTTATCCTGCGCGGAGTGATACATCAAATACATACAGGCGGTATTATGTCCTAATACGCGATCCAGCAACCTCCCAGAATTTACAATGTAATTGGTTTCTCGGATATAATGGTGTGATTTAATTGATCGCCGTTAAAATATGAGTGAGCGATATGGTGTCGTGATCATTTTGGGCCGACTGCTAGTTGCCCTTAATCGACGAAGTAAGACCTATAAGACGGAAAGGGTGTATATATTTAGACCGCTTAATGCCTTCGACAGTTATTCTATGTTTTATCCTTTTGTATGTCGCTTAAAGCGGCTCAATCTCGATGTCACATATGCGTATCAGTTACGGTATGTTATATTCAATGTTTTCAATCCAGAACGCCTCACATGACTTCGACTTTATACGTTGTAATTCTATCTTCTAATCTATTCTCATACTTTGTAAAAAGGCTCCAGCTGTCCCTCCTTTTTTCTTGTTGTTCCGGTTTTTGTGCATACTGCACGTCATCGATTTCTACGAGAATAGCAAATCAAAAGTGTCTCGCGGCGACATGCGTTATTATTATCAGGATTAATACAGACATAATTAAATCATCATTTAGTTATAATCGATGTGGAGACACTTAACCTTGAGTAGCAATGGTTATCAAAGCTTTCAATAAAAAAGGTTCTTGACAGGTAAACGTTACTTAATGGCTGTCATTCTCCTGTTGAGCAAACGCCAATAGCCTAAGTGCCAATCGTATAACACCGGAACATGCACAGGCTAAAAAAGTTGAGTTGCCAAGCTATAATGCTACTTGGGAAAAAAAAAACATTTAAACAAAAATGCATTTAAGAGAGAAGTTATGTATGTACGGCCAAACAAGACAAGTAAATATCCAAAGGTAACTGATTTTTAAAGACGCTGACAGGGTTGCCAACTGTTATGCATCTGGCGTGACACTAACGCTTTCAAATTGAAACGCTCACTGCAAAAACTCTTACGGTGAATCTCTATTAATCCATTTTAAACCTACAATTGGCTACATCAAACGCGTTGGGGCAGTTTGCAAACCCTACAGACTATTTACAAGAAAATAAAACTGCTATATATATATGTAAATACGTGTGTGGACTTGTCTCGAAATGAAAATCTTACGCCAACCAGCTGACCAAAGTTGGCAACCCTGCATTGAAAACATCCTCGATTACGCAGGTCGCAGGAGATACCAATAAGCACTGTCCTTTATTTTTTTCCAAAGGCAGAACCTGAAGCTTTCAACGTACAGATCGAGGTGGTGATTAAACTGAGTAACTGAGTAATTAAATATTTTTTATGATCGATGCCTCAAGACTTTACCCATCAAAATTTTGACTTTTCAGATATATTTTTGATGCTTATAATTAGCATTCAGCTTAATATGACTCACCTAAATTTGTAGCCTCGTTTATAATTGTCATTAAGTTGCTTCAACACCCGTTTTCATGTGGGGTTTACGTACGTTATTACCTCCCAGTAGGTGTACTATGCATAAACCAACTTAATGTTGGCCAATATATTTTGATTTCAATCATTTGCTTGTGGGCTCCCATTATTGAAATGTTCGTGTATTCTCAAGATAAAAGCAAACCTAATTATGCAATGGTGCCCGATTTTAATGATACCTACTTGTTAGTTCCAAGTCCGAAAGGGTTTCTTTATGTCGTATGCATACTTAGCTGTATTAAGAATATATATCCATTCAGTGAATTCTATAGGTGTGATAACTAATTTAGTGTTTTTTATACATTTATCTGAACACTCTATATGCTTTTTTAATTTATACTTTACGACGGTTTTATTTATCTCCAGTGTCAGGGTTTATTCCATTTAAAGCCTCTCTGCCTATGTTTGCCATCGATACCCGGCCTAAGCAACGTGGCGCCCTAGGCGAGCATTACTGCCGGCGCCTCCCATTTCAGACGAAGTGAAATTAGTTGGCAAGTCGGCGCCCCGTCAAAAGGGGCGCCGACTTGCCTGCCAATTTCACTTTGCCTATAAGATTGACAAGACCTGCTTATCGTTTTACCAGCATTCTACCCACCCCACCCCCCCCCCCCGACATACACACGCACAAATGTATCACCGTGCAGTGGCCAGGAAAAGAATGGTTGCAAACCTCACTGCATGATGTAAATGGATGTCTAAATCGTTGTGCTGTTTCATTTATTAAATTATGCCTATTTTATTAGAAACAACCAAGGAGTAAATGCTACAACGTAAAACATTAAGCAGAGCGTTACAATTTAATGTACTGTTTTAATAACAGAAAATCAGTGTGTGCACACTCCGATTATGATCGGGGAAGAAGATGGTGGATGAATCGATGATCGTGTGAATGGTGCCACTAAATGTTCGTCGATAAAGGATCATAAGTAGCACACATTAAATGTAGTACGAATGTGTAGTGGTGACCCCAGTTACTCGTTGAGATGCAACAGCCACATTAGGAGCAGGGACGGTACGCAGACCCAGCTAAAAGCCCAAAGACAAGCGTTTATACGCGACGAAATCCCGCCTAGATCTCAGTGTAACATGCAAACATGTTGCCGGTGATGTCCAATTAAAACGCCACTTTCGTTCGATTCTTCTGGCCTCTTCTTGGGGCTGCCGCTTAACATCCAATCTAAGAACGTTTTGCAAAATGTGTCCTTCCTCAACTTCCACAGCTCTAAATATCTACTGGTTTTATCTCTGGCGAGGACAAAAAAGCTAACGGAATTATGACACAAGACAATCTGGAAGTCTGAGAAGTGGAATCGGGTTAAATTTGGACACGGTTTGCATCTTTCGTTCTTAGTTTTGTTTAAAATGGTGTATTTCTTGTGTCGCAAGCATATGTTCGAATAAAAAAACAAAAGTGGCGCCCATGGGAGTTTATTTCTCAGTGGTTAAAATGGCCTCCCTTACAGACTCCCCTCTCTGTTATTCAAATCCCCACTTTTGCTCTCGTTGAAATTAAAATGTCTTAGCAAACATAGATAACCATTTAGGTGCTAGCATGCTATGCTGTGCAAAACAAAACAAGAGTGGCGGAAAAGAAAAAAAAATCCCATTAGCTCGCATCACAGTTTTCGCAACGCGTGAGCCACCAGGCAAGTAAACGGAACAAGCCAGTCTCTTCGAGTGGGGGGACTGGGCATTAAACTGAAGTTTGGCAGCACGGCAAGAAGGTTAAATGCCCTTCCATGCAATCTGTGGCAAATTAAAAAAAAAAAAGATAACCCAGTTTCAGGGAAGCGTATATTTTTGTTCGGCCTTAGAAGTGTTTTAGGGGAGGACAAGCGTCTGCATAACGTGAGCACAACAAAAAAAAACACTTATTGCAAGCTGCCGGACACAGCTTCGACCGATCTAGGACATCGAGATCAGAGATTGCGGGGATTAGTTGTGTTTGGACTCCGGCGTGGAGGACATCATATTCGCTGGACATCCATCTGCCACTTTTCTGCTTGGTGCGGTGATCGAGCTAAAGCCATCAGCACAAATGCGAGCCGCCGTGTTGGCGATTTATCTTCGGTGGATTGTTCTGATGTACGAAGACATACGGATACTGTAAAAAAAAAAGGGTGAGTTTGGCCGTAGAAACTAATCGCTCAAGTGTTACCGAGTCTTCCGTCCCCGGGTTAGCGAACCAGTGCTTTCGCATCAATTTTAAGTGCGTGTTTATACTGGGTGGATGGATAGATATCGGGTCTCGGCGTATTAAACCAGTCTTCTCCATTCGTTGATCTATAGTTAAGCGAAGTCTGAACTCCGACAAGCTGTGCAACACCGGTTATAAAGGATATAATATTTTCTACCTCTTTACGTGCAGTAACCGTAGCAGTTTAACTTTGAAAATCTCCAGTTTCCGAACATGCTAGCTTAGTCATGGAAACTTGTTTCGGGTGATATGGAATCACCCGACTACTTTGCAAAACTTAAATATTAAAAACCGAAAGGAAAAAACAGCAGCGAGCGCTTCCCCGTCATCGCCGGAGCGCCGCTCCGCTCCCATTTCGACACCGGCGACGTACCTGAGGCGCAGTTTCTCAATCGATTGCGAGCGACTTGTTTTTCTGTCACCCAAACACTTGGCCTACAAGCCTGTTGTCCAGCTTATAAAAAAACACCAAACTCTCATTTTAAATTTGCACTTTATCTGCTGGCACATACTGACGGAAAGTGTAAGTTTTCGCCACATCACGCCACAGGGACTATTAAACTACATCCGTGGCGGCCTCTCCGCTAAACTTAATATGCAGCAATATGACGAAATGCAATATTAAAAAAATTGCATGACTGAAAGTGCGGAGCGGGTACGAGAGCCGGCGGGGTAACTTGGCGGCTGCGACGCCGCCGTGTCCCAGCCTCGCGTCGGCCCCAGCCGAATGACGGCGCAGCATCAGCGGGGGGGCCTCGCTGCCTGCCGGCCCTGGACATTTGACTCGGTTAAAGTAATTATTCGGAAACTAAACTGCACCGTTTCGTGGTTTTAGACGTAGACCGAGCTTCGCCAGACGCGAAACACGCGGGGCTGCAGCCCGACCCACGGCCTAAGCTCAGTGCGGTTCGCAAAGGCTGACATGGGCTTCGACACACGTAAAAAAAAAAAACGTTTACATTTTTAATTACATTAACCATGCTGTCTCGCGTTACCTATCAATACACCCATGTGCAAACATTCTGAAAACGCATAAAGCCGTTGGCAGTTTGCTAGGTGAAACAAACGTTGCGTATATTCAGACACCATATATCGTGGGTGGAGTTATTTCAACGCTTTTCCCCCCTGTTTAGCCTAAACTGCAAAATGGCAATAGCTTAAAAAAGACTACGGATTTGACAGTAGATGAATGGCACTTGACCGACGGCGGGTCACATTTACGGTTTTCCCGTTTAGCGAAAGCCGGCGGTAGTTCGGCTGGTTAAGTTCATTACTCGCAATTAGCCTCGGGAGAGGCGGCGTAGACAGTCGCTGTTTATTGGCTATTGCAATACAAATGGAGGGGTTTTGTTAATACGCGAATTCTTTGTGTACATCTTCATTTGCTTACTTAAGATACATTGCTCTAGTCAATTCACTCGTGTCCTTTATGAAAACAAAGCCGGTGCGTTACTCAAAGGGAAATTACATTCAGTCCAATCGACATTGATTGGTATCCGACCTACTGGGTCTATAGCTAATTAATTATCCGCCATCCAATATGTCTAGTGCAGAAGATTTTAAGGGATCTTTCGGAAATATATAATTCACGACCTATAGTAATAGTCAACCATTCATTTTGGCAAAACGTTTGACAGCAGAAACATTTCAGGTTTAACATTAAAAGTCAGTTTGTATTCGCGCAGAAATTTGATCATTTTCACCTACTTTTTTAATTTAAGAGGGGACGAACTTGACATATGAAAAACAGAATTAGGGGTCTCCCTGGTACATGTTTATCTGGCGAACATGTTGTAAATAATAAAAAAACATAACCCCTGAAGAAAAAACAAATAGGTAATCGGAGGGCTAGAATATTTGTTAAAAAAAGATAACCTATTGGAGTAAACCTGCACTGATGTTTCCAGTATCATTATTTTTACATAGTCCCATAGAGATCTATGCTAAACTGTACACATTATAGAAAACTATTAGACATTTCAATTATGAAACTGTACAGGTCAGTAATAATTTGTTAGAATACTGTGCGTAATCGGTACTTTTAAATGTTATAGAAGGAACCAAACGACTGACGACATAACCAATTTCGGGTTATGTTGTCGCAGGAAAATGAATCGATTCGTGTGCTCTGTCAGGGGCTTAAAACGGCCACTTCCCCTCTAAAACGGTCTCCTGCAGTGGGAGGAAATGCAGTTGTAAATCAAGTGCAGTGAAGGCAGTTACAGTCTGCTTGTGTGTTTGTGGGATGTCACCTTCATTTGTGAAGCCGTAGAAGTGTGCTTCCTTGACCTGCACTGAATGCTACGATAAGGCGTGTGGCACAATTTATGCAGTTTCGCGAACGTTACAGGCGTTTTTTTCTATAGCAGACGTTGAACCACAACGCTCCAGTCGAAGTTAATAAAATTAATAAAATACACGTAGTGCGATTTTCCCCAAAAAATTACACTTGAACTTAATCCATCTACATTTGCCCTACTGTTTAGGGTCCGTGAAATTACGTAAATAACTTGGAGAGACCGTCAACTAAAGAAAAATTGCCTGTAATAAAGTTCTAAAATATTTAGGATTTAGGAAGGATAATCAGCATCTCAGACCGTGCAAATCAACAACTGAATAATCGCGTTCGTTCGCGTGTCACGTAAAGGGCCTAGGAACGATTCCACGCGACGCTGGTGTTGCAGCACGACGTCTCGCGCGTACAGGAAGTGTGCTTCGCGGAAGTCGTATTGTCTTTTGTGTATCTGGCTTGGGGGTATAGTTTTATTTAAAGAGAGCAACATTTAAAATCTTACCTGTGCGAGTCATTAGAAAGTTGTTATGAGCGATGGTCGGCGCATAGTAGTAGCAAAAACTTGCATCGGGAAATGTATGGGACGCGTAACGAACTGTTTGTCTGCTACGAGCCAGTAGTTTGCGGAATCTTGCAGCCTAGTGTGGTCTCGCCGAGTTTTAGGAATTAGCTAGCGACCGTATATGTGTGTTTTAACGCGGTTAAGTAATGATTTCATCGGCTTTGAGTATACCAGAGAATTCTAATTAGTCGGCTTGCTTATGAGTGCTTGGCAAAGTTTGACAGCGAAAATGGACGACTGAATACTATTTACCACGGTTTGTGTTTCATGTAATTGTTTCTCATTAAAGTATTTGAAACTTTGTTTTTATTTGCATGTTAGTCACATACATGCAAATGATTTTTTGTTGAGGGCTTGTTGATTTAGTTAGTATAAAGCGAAACGAGGGCATTTAGTAAGTTTGGGTTGCTTTTAAAGATTTTTTTGTTGATACAATGTAGGTTGTTTCAAAGCAATTGGCATTTTTGTTGTTTATAAACTAATTCTATTGGTGTAATGCTGGTAAAGTTAAAGGTTGTGGAACTCCTAGATCCTTAACCAGTATATGACTAGTTTAAAGTTTATATTATGACACTGCCAAGAGAGAAGTTTGGTGGTATATAGTTGCGTCCTTTACTGTGACTGATGGACAGTCGGATACTGGCGTTAATGCGTCATTGTATCACTTATAGTCGGAATTCTCAAATACCTCATGCCTTCACGCATTTGTTGTTTTTATTTTAGGTCTCTTTCAAAGAGATCGAGGTCGGGAGAAGGAATGGACGAGCAGAAGTCTAACTGCGAAGAGAATGATTCTGAAGCGGCAGGTAAGCAGACAGTCATGAGGTTTCAGTAGATGAAATCCCTGTGCGATTTGGCGATATTATGGAAACAATGTGACGTATAATCCAGTTCAAAGCAAAGCTTGAATCAAATTTTCATTGCTGCTTATTTTTTTCAGAAATTGTTAGGTGAGTGCATGTGAATGTGTTTTCTCCTGCCTTTGATGTTTTTTGGTCCTTGCCTTGTCTTCTATGTCTCTCTTTTAGTTAAAGACCTGATCTTTCTATCTTTATAATTCTTTTTGAACGGTGACTTTCCTACCTTAGGTAAGAGAAATTGTGCTCAGCTTCTTTTTTTTAACCCTTGCTGTATTGTTTATCCAGTTGTTTTTCATAGTATGTACAGCTTTAGAGCTATTCTCCAGAAATTAATTCATGCTAAAAGCATGTAATTCAAGTATCAAACTAGATACCTACATATATAATTTTATTGCTGAATTACAGATCGTTATTGAAAAGGGATCTTTAAAATATTGTTGAGCATTCTGTATGATTTATTTCCAAAGCTGCCATAAGGTGGCAGTAAACAGTACAGTGTATACCACTGTTTTTATATGTATTTTTATAAATTTGCTAAATGCGTTCGGTATAGCTAATGATTGTAAGTGGTATATTGTTTACGCAGTCAGTGGTTATAATGATGGTAGGAGGTGAGAAGGTAAGTTTATAGTTATTCAAGTTTGAGTACTGGAACTTTCATTATGTGCAGGAGTTTGTATTCATTTAGAGTTGCCATTTCATTTGACACATCAGACCTCAATAAACCGTGACAGTGTTTTGCTCTTAATCCCTTTGCCAGAAAAGCACTTTCAATCTATTACATATGGTACCTGTAAATATGTATATCCAGTGGTGTATTTTTTATAAAATAAATCCTTCACACAGAACAATTAGTTTAAGCTGTGAGTTAGTGGAAGCTTCTTTACTGGCTGGTTTATAATCGTTTATCATTCATAAGTCTGTGGAATTGTGATCATAATATTACCAGGCCTTTCCTTAAAGGACATTGTAATCTGCAACAGATAAACCACACAGACCTTCTGTTGCTATACCTTATTTCTGGGAAATCTGTATATGGTATTTTATAGAATTACAAATCAAAGGCCGTCAGTTTGTGATTTTAGAATCTCTTCTAGATGTATTGCTGGAGCATATTCTCTTGAAAGTTGCATGTCTGGCATTTTCTGAAACCTTTGGGAATTTAAGACTTTGAGAGGTAGCTTGCTCGGTAAATGTGGGGCTTGTGCAGTGTGATTTGGGCTCTAGTCTTATCACCCATACATGGTCTGTGCTTTTTTCACTCCTTCAACATTTGATATATTTAGCTGTGGTTCCAAAGTGTGAGAAATACTTTATCCGTGCAGTAAATGGAAGGTTTTGTTTCTCTGTGTGCCGATTTTTAAGATTGTTGTTGCTCCGATCTGTTTTTTGTCCTTCAGCTGACGACAGCATCTCTCCAAAGGGCAGCGCCCTCCCTGAGGAGGAACACCACGCCCCCTCACCCAGGGAGGAAACTCCAGGGGCATCAGAGGACACGTCTCTCGTGCTTAGGTAAACTTCCGGATGATGACTTCTCATTCCTTTTGCTCCTTTAATGGCAACAAGGGAATATTGAAGTACTTCATTAACCGTGCAGTACATTATCTGTCATGGAATGTAAATTCAGAGTGACTGTATATACTCCTGTTAAGTGTTTTTTTTTTTGAGATTTCTGTGAAATATTATATTTTGTGTCCAGTGTCCAGCCTGGCTGTTTTTCTGTGGTGGGCAGGGTGGTATGATTTCGTCAGTTTGCTCTGGGGTTTTAATGGATGCATCTTTGTGTAGCTGGTGCTGGTGTCTGTCTGTCTGTCTGTCTGTCACATGATGGTTATACCCATATGTGTGCCGGCACAGTGAGGCCGCCCGCATTTGTGCACTCTGCGGCTGTGCCGAGCGCAGTCTGCACGGGCAGCGAGAGCTCCGACGTTTCAGTGCCGCCCCAGGCCAGCTGCCTCCGGAGGCCCAGGGCACCTCCACCCCCGAGCCGGGCATTGACGACCTGTCCACCGTGGGCTTTCCCGACGGCACTGCTTCCGCCGCACTCTTCGATGGTGCAGGTGGGTGCAGGGATTGTTCCCGGATCGCAGTTTGTCGACCTATAAGGGTTTGTGTACGTACGACCGGGGTGTTTTCCTGCTGATGACCACCGCCTTCTGTTGTCCAGGGCACTTCTGGGTCCACCACTGGTGTGCGATGTGGTCGGATGGAGTGAGAGCAGCAGACAGCGAGGAGCTCGAGGGTGTGGAACAGGCCATCATCTCAGGGTTAGAACAGGTCAGTAGGGCAGGCGTGGGGGAGCTTTGGCCCCCCAGACTCTTGACAGCTGACTGGTCACTGGAAGTTTGCTTGTTATAGCCGATCGTTCTGGAATGTTACTATAACATCTGACGTGGGCTAAGAGTGTCCCGGGCTCACTCTTGCTTTCCCTGTTCCCCGGATAATTTCGAAACGTCAGAAGAAACAATCACCAATTAAGCGAGTGAACATGTTGATGTGTTTGGTTTTAAACGC
>JAODUD010000107.1:7772097-7793191 GCA_026784285.1 Stomatorhinus walkeri
CCCGGTTCCCCCCCCCCCCCCCCCCAGCGATGTGAATACTGTAATAGGCTGGGTGCTACCATTCGGTGCCAGGCGGGGGGCTGCTCACGCTTTTACCACTTCCCCTGCTCGGCGGCAAGTGGGTCATTTCAGTCCATGAAGCTACTGGCCCTCTTGTGCGTGGACCACATAGACCTGGCCACGGAGATAGGTAACCACTCTGCGATTGGCGTATGAAGGGTAGGGTTTTGGCCTGCTGTGTGCCTCATGTCCCTCCCCCCCCCCGCAGCGGGCGAGGAGGCACGTTGCGCAGTGTGTGACTCGGCAGGGGAGCTGCCTGGCCTGCTGTTCTGCACGGGCTGTGGGCAGCACTACCACGCCGGCTGCCTGGAGATCAGCGCCACCCCGCTGCAGCGCTCCGGTTGGCAGTGCCCCGAGTGCAAGGTCTGCCAGACCTGCAGGTGAGGCGCCGGGAGGGGCGCTGGTTCCCCTGCGTATACGGACTTCCTGTCACTTGGTAAAGCAGTCTTATTCCGTGCCCCATCGTAGGCAGCCCGGGGAGGACTCCGTGATGCTTGTGTGTGAGGCCTGTGATAAGGGCTACCACACATTCTGCTTGCAGCCGGCCATGGACTCCCTACCCTCTCACCCCTGGAAGTGCAGGGTGAGTCCGGTGTCCCCCATCCACCTCATGAACTCTCCTTGGTTAGATGGCTGGTCGTAGATGAGATGGCAGATTAATAACTGGTGGTGTCCTTTGCCCCCCCCCCCCCCATGTACAGCGCTGCCGGATCTGCAGTGTTTGTGGGGCGCGAGGCTTGTCCCTGGCATGTTCCACGCAGTGGTTCGAGAACTACACGGTGTGTGACAGCTGCCAGCCGGCGGCCGTGGCAGAGTGTGCCGTCTGTGGCCGGCAGGCCGGTCCCTCGGCTGTCCTGCATCGCTGCTCTGTGTGCCACAGGTGAGCCGGACCCCACCGACTGAGACTGCACCTCAGTCTCAGTCACTTTGTCGGGAAGGTTGCTGCCAGTTTAATGGTAGTTAATTGCAGTTTAGCCTGAACAAATGAATGTGTTCCCTTCTTCCCTGTTTTTTTTTTTTTTTAATGAATTTCTTTGTTTTGGTGTATTTCACATTTTATAATTTCCTGATGTCTTGTCGTTTCCGATCACATGATTGCTGCCTCTCTCTAATGGCTGTCGTTGTGGTTTTCCATAAGGATGGTGCACCTCGGGTGTGCTTCTCCGTTGGATCCTCCAGAAGATAAATACACCTGTTCCCTGTGCCAAGAGCCCCCGCTGCCGCCGGCACAGGAGGCTGCCGTTACGGCGATGTCGCCAGCTGGTCAGACGGGGGCCGAAGTGGAGATCTCGTCAGAGGCCCGGTACGGCGCTGGACCGCCTGTGCAGGAGGGTAAGGCTGCCTCTCCACTTCTCTGGAGTTTACTCATCTAAGACAGAATGGAGGAGACTAGCATCACCCAGCGGAGACGTGGAAGCGGCAGGCAAATATTTAGAGATTGTCAGCTGCGTGTAACAAGAAGGCGGCTCTCTGGGGTGCAGGGACGGAAACGGGAGTCACAGAAGGGACGGAAACAGGAGTCACAGCAGGGACGGAAACCCCAATGGAGGAAGAACCATCACTGGAGACTCCAGGAGGGTCTGCGGAGCAGCTGTCTGTCCGGGGAGCAGCCACAGGTATGGGTCTCCTCAAGCTTTGGTATGGACTGGTATGTTATTTTAACCTGATTGCAGGGACAGATTACGGACCGGGTCAGCGGGGCCGCTGCCCAGGGGCCCTTGGGGTGCAGGGGGCCCGTGGAGCCCCTAGTCCAAAACAGTTTGCAATGTTTATCAACAATGTATTTTCGTTTGTCTATATTAGAAGGCCTACATTCTTTGATCCATTGCCTACAAGGGCCCCTGACCCTATAGGGCCTCTGATGGAAACATGGAGGGAGGGCGTTTGGCTGCCAAGGGCCCTTGAATTGTGGTGGTGGTGGTGGGGGGGCCCTCGCGAACGTTTTGCCCAGGGGCCCACACAACTCATAATCCGCCCCTGCCTGATGGTTAGAAATTTTCTTGAAAGCATGAAGCAAAACTACCCAGTTAATGGGTGAAAATTGCAAATTTATGCTGTGATACTTTTCAATTTCGAATATAACTTCAGGTGAGTACAGTACTTTAGATCATATGAATTTGTGATTCTGAACTGCATTTACCAACGATCTCATTGTTTTGGACTACCCTCTCCAAACTTCCTGAATTTTGCACTTGTTACATATACAGCCGTGGAAAAAACTGTGAGACCACAGCTCAATTTTTTGTTTCACTCATTTCTCAATATATGGGTGTGTGCCTGTGAAAAATATATATTTTTTGCAAACTGCAGCCTGGTTCTTCTGTTTCTCATTCATGAAGGGCTTCTTCCTTGATTTCAGTCCTGCTTCTAGGATCCTGATATGCACTGTCCTAGCAGTGAACTTCACACCTGCACTGTATGTTTCCCACTGTTTTTGAAGGTCACTTGATGTCATCCTACAATCCATTCTTGGATAAGATAACGGTCATCTCTGGCATAGGAAAGTCGCTTCCACCCTGTACTTGGCTGGTTTCGGGTCGTTCCCAGTGTCTCCTGCTTCATCTTATTCTTGTGTCCTGCTGTCTTACAAATTGTGGAAGTAACCTGCTGCTCAGCCCAGCCTTCTGCCCACAGAATCATGCTTAAACTGGGATTTAAAAATGTTAATTATTAAAAAAATATAGAGCGGTCTGAACATTTTTTTTTCCATGGCTGTATATAATGTAATTGTGTGGTAACCAGCTGACTCTGTGCCCCATTTGAATAGAAGAAATTGAAACCAGGGACCTGGAACCATGTAGCCTCCCAGACCCCACAGCCGATGAGCCATCTGACGCCGTAGCCCAGCCCCCCCAGGATGACGTGGCCCCCCAGATGCTGGGCGTGGCAGACGAGGAAATGGACAGTGGAGAGCAGGAGAAAGAGACCCAGGTTCAGGCATCTAGTGCATCTGCACTAGAGGAGGAGAAAAGCAGCTGTGAGGGCTTGTGTGCCAGTGAGGCTTCCCCTGTGTCTGCGCAGTGTCCTGTCAGCCCGTCCAGTGAAACCAAGCAGGCGGAGCCTGTTACCACGGTTACGGAGAAGTGTGAGTCTATGGAGCCGGCTGAAGTAGAACCAAGGACTAATCCCTTGACACCTCAGGTAGAAGCCCCTTTTTCTGCAGACATGGACACTAGGGCCAATCAGGTGGAAGAAGGTGAGGAAGAAGAGGAGGAGGATGTGGAAGAGCTGGGTGGTACCAAGCAAGACTTTGAGGGTGAGCTCAAGATCAAGCAAGAGCAGGAGCTTCTGGAGATTGGTGCCAAGCAGGACCTCCTCCTGGATGAGATGTCCAACATGAGCCACGGAGACGAGAGCAGCAGCGGCTTCCTGGGCTCGCCTGAGGAGGCCGAGCTGCAGGCAAACTCCGCAGAGCTGAGTCTGGTGCCAGCAGGCAGACCACGCTCTGATTCGCTGCTCACAGAGACCGATGACTCTCTGCCCTTTGACCCCTTGAAACCTGATGGGGACAAGATCAAGAGGAGAGGCTCTCCTGGTCGCTCACGGGTGAAGCAGGTACCGCAGTCACTGGCATAAGGTTGATCTTTATTTTGATGGAATTAAACTGATGCCACAGCAATAGTGTTAGACACAAATTTTACACTTAGAAGACTATGGCGGTTCAGTCATCATTCTGTCTCTCAGGGCCGGAGCAGTAGTTTTCCAGGGAAACGGCGCCCCCGTGGGGGTGGTAGCGGAAGAGGTCGTGGACGGTCTCGCCTCAAAGCCATGGCATCCTGCATTGATGCCTTCCTGGTAACACACCTTTAGATTCCACCCTGTGTTAATCTTTTCTTGGCCTGCACGTTATTCTCTACATTTCATGCAGTCTTGTATCTGTAATTTTGAAAAGTAAACACATTACATCCTTGGGCTGCTAGTATGCGTGTTTTGTGTGCATGAGGTTAGTATACCTCTAATTCTTCATGCTTCACAGCTGAGTATGACTGCAGACACTGGACTTGGCAAAGATGAAGAGGAGGAGGAAGACGACACGATGCAGAATACGGTGGTGCTCTTTTCCAGCACGGACAAGTTCGTCCTGCTGCAGGTGAGCGGGCCCAGATATCCACTATGGCGGGTCGCCGAGGGGTCCCTTTCCCAGCCGGCCATTCTGACCCCACGCTCTCTCTCTCCTCCGCAGGACATGTGCGTCGTATGTGGCAGCTTTGGCCGTGGATCCGAAGGACAGTTACTGGCCTGCGCCCAGTGTGCCCAGTGTTACCACCCCTACTGTGTGAACAGCAAGGTGAGAGGTGCACACTCCTCTTATTGTCCACCTGTAACGTCCCTTTTCTGTAGGCAGTTCTGCAGACTGATCGTTTTTATTTCCTCACTTTAACCAGGAATATCTGTTAATCTACGTTGTGCTGCCAAGCAAATTGCTCGTGGAAGTCTTACCTGACAAAAATGTTCTGAGGGCATTGTGATTGGTTCAGAGATAACTAATCAGATTGTAGAGGAGACATCTGATTGAAATCATATTTGTTAGAAATTTTGAAGCGTATTGAATTATAAGCTGTGTGCATTGTTACACCCCTAGTGCCAGAGCGTGTTGAAGTGCCAGCCTGTCTTGTTGGCATTCACCACTGTGGCCTTTGGCTCCTCTCAGATCACCAAGATGATGCTGTATAAGGGCTGGCGCTGCCTGGAGTGCATCGTGTGCGAGGTGTGTGGCAAGGCCTCGGACCCGGGCCGGCTGCTGCTGTGTGACGACTGCGACATCAGCTACCACACCTACTGCCTGGACCCCCCCCTACAGACCGTGCCCAAGGGCGGCTGGAAGTGCAAGTGGTGCGTCTCGCGGATGTGGCGGCCCTCCCCCAGTCCTGCTCCTGTTCCTCACAAACGATTTGGGTCTTTCCCTGGTGTTTCCCTGACCTTTCGTGTCCCTGGGCAGGTGTGTGTGCTGCATGCAGTGCGGGGCCCGCTCTCCTGGCTTCCACTGCGAGTGGCAGAACAGCTACACTCACTGTGGGCCCTGTGCCAGCCTGGTCACATGCCCCGTGTGCCGTGAGAACTTCATGGAAGAGGAGCTGTTGCTGCAGTGCCAGCACTGCGATCGGTGGGTCCCGTAGGCCGGCCAGTGCCACGCTGGCTGCGCTTTCAGAGATGACCCTGAACCTAAGTTGTTCTTCCAAGCAGAGTGCTAGAATGATGTGAAAGTGTGTCTGGCAGGTATTGAAGCCTGTAATTTGGCTGTCAACCCCACCACCCCAGCCCCCCCCGGCCACAAGCGGCAGCCCTGCGGTAAAGCAATTAGCATCGTACTCCTGCAGTGTGGCCCGCCTGGTGACCAGCACCTGACAGAATTTGGTATCAGTCAGCAATGGTCACGGCAGAGCTAACTGGCATTGAGAGGAATCCGCTCGGTGGGGAATATATGTGAGCAATTTGAGAAACTTGTAGCTGTTTGCAGGTTTGTCATGGATAGTGTCTGACACATTAAGCGTTGATCACTCGGCGTGAGCTAGTGGGCTTTTGGGGAAAATGAGGTCACCAATCTTGTCTCGGATTGTCCACAGGTGGGTCCACGCGGTCTGTGAGGGCCTCTACACTGAAGATGAGGTGGAGCAGGCATCCGATGAAGGCTTTGCCTGCTCTGCTTGCTCTCCTTATGTGCCCAAGCCTGTCGGTAAGCTGTCAGCTGCTTGCCGAATCAGCCCATGATAATGGACAGTTTTTTCAGAGCAGAATAATAATTTGCTTTCTGCCATGGCAGACTTTGTAAAAAAATATCATTGGGATAACTTTCATACACAACTTTCCAGTGAGTATTATCCTCGGGTTTTCCTTTTATTTCCTAGTGGCAAGTCAACGACTCTTTGCCAAAACCCATGATTTGTTATTGAAAGCTGTGGTTTGCATTACCTGGCAGGGTACTGTATCAGTGCTGTTCACTTCCGTCTGTTTACTGAGCTCTTCTGTCTCTCACCAGTAGTGGAAACACCCATAGTCCCTGCAGTGAAAATCAAAGAACCAGGTACATGTTTCATCGGCTCCCTTCCCCTGTCTGTTTTGTCGTTACCTTGCCTGTTTTCCCCTCATTTATTGTATATTAACTCGCATGTACTCTTCGGCTCCGTCCACGTTTCTGAATTCCGTTCTCTTGTGCTTCAGAAGCGCAGATCTACCGGCTGGAGGGCGTGTGGCTGACGGAGGCGGGCATGTCAGTGCTGCGTAGTATCTCCATGTCCCCGCTGCAGAAGAGGAGGCAGCGGCGCTCCCGCTCCGGCCCGTTTGGGCTAGAGGCCGGCGAGGGGGAGCAGGAAGAGGCCAGAGGTATCCGTGGTTGTCTTTGGCTTTGGTGTAGTTTGAGTTATGTTGTTTTCCACAAGGACTTAGTCAGGAATGAAAACTATTTTTCTTGGTGAATTTAGCTACTTTAGATTATGTGGCGTTTTGTTTTTTTTTTTCTTCCTGAGAGCTTAGCATCCATCTGTACATGTATGTTCCTGTAGGCGGGGGGGAGGCCATGGAGTGTGAACCCAAACCAGAGGCCCCTGGGAGCCCTGAGCGGGAGGGGGGTCCTGAAGACGGCATAGAGGCTGCTGGTGACGGAGATGGGTTGAAGAGCGTGGCAGAGGAGGCCGATGATGGGAAGAAGAGGAAGAGGAAGCCCTACAGGCCAGGTGAGAGGCCAGCAGGATGTGTTTGCTTTAAAGGCTGCGGGGCCTCTCCCCGGGGGGGAATGCGTGCGGGAGTGCCTGCGGGGGCTCTCCCCGGGGGGGAATGCGTGCGGGAGTGCCTGCGGGGGCACCTGCGGGAGCTCTCCCCGGGGGGGAATGCGTGCGGGAGTGCCTGCCGGGGCCTCTCCCCGGGGGGGAATGCGTGCGGGAGTGCCTGCGGGGGCTCTCCCCGGGGGGGCATGCGTGCGGGAGTGCATACGAGTTACTTGGCTTGTCTGCCTCAGGTATTGGTGGATTCATGGTGAGGCAGAGAAAGTGTAACTTCCGGGCAAAGAAGGGGCTGATCCAGCCGTCGGTGGACGTGATGGTGGCTGACGGGCAGCCCCCCGAGAGAACTGCAGAGGAAGGCAAGTAGGGGCACTGTCGCTAGCTGCAGCATTTCCATTATGCTGCTCGATTAGGTATTGCATGGGAGTGGGCTTTGTAGGTGAAGGGGTTGTGGTGTTAAAGTTTGTTGGATTTGTGTTTGAAGCGTCCCACCCAGACACCCCTGTGGAGGGTCCACCTGACCTGAAAGCAGCCGAGGTGGAAGGGGAGCAGGCAAAGAAGCGCAGAGGCAGGAAGAAGAGCAAGCTGGAAGACATGTTCCCAGTGTACCTCCAGGTCAGAGTGAGAAGTTCATTCGCCCGTGTTCCATCATCACTGAACGTTGTCCCTTTTAGGCATTAAAAAGCGCTCGTCCATCCGCAGGAGGCCTTCTTTGGGAAGACGCTCTTGGATCTCAGTAAGAAAACCCTGCAGCTTCCTCCTGGGCAGAAACAGACTCAGCCTGCCATCCGTCTCCCCCGTCCTGCGGCACCTACTACCGAAGAGCCGGGCGCTCAGGCTGTGGCCCCTGACTCAGGTGCGTTTGTGGCAGGGAGTAATGTCAGCCTACACGTATGATCTGCGTGCATGCATATTCTAAGCCATGAAACCTCATTCCTTCCTCACAGAAGAAACCAAAGAGGACGGTGACCCACTACTGAAACGGGAGAATGGCCCCAGTGTGGAAGCTCTGGCAGCAGGGGCAGGTGGGCTTGCACAGGAGGGGTTGCAGTGACATACAGGAAGATTCTACATTAGCATAGTCCTGAAACGTTAAGTTGACGTGCTTCTTCCTGCTGATTCAGGAGCAGCTGGGCCGTCTCCCTTTCCCAAAGACCAGACTGCCAGTGACTCCCAAGCCCTGGGGGCAGTCAAGCCTGAAGGTCTGCCTTTGAGAACGCTGTCATATTATGCCTAAAGGATGTCGCACATTAGAATGTGACACCGCATGGCAGACATGTTTAATTTTATTTATATATATATTTTTTCCCATTCTAGGGCTTCCTCAGGGTGTAGAGAGCCAAGACACTGAGCAGTTCTTCCGGAAGGTGCTGGGTGTGACTGAGAGTGCCTCTGTAGGTGGGAGCTTGCAGGGTGACGTTGCATCCATCATGGAGCCTGTGAAGGTGGAGCTCAGCCGCAGTGGGCTGCCACAGAGGAGCCTCCCTTCAGGTGTGGTGTGGGGGGCGGAGAGACAATCGTGCATTCCATTTGCCCTCAGAACTCTGACTCCAAGTCGGATTCCGAGATCTGAAGCTGGAAGTGACGACATGAGTGCTCCCGAGAGCAAATCGTCGTTGCCTATTACTATTGCAAGTGAATGAGACTTAATGGGACTGTGTCATTTCATCTGTGGTACAGGAGCTTCTCTACCAGTCTCACTGCCATCTGCGGGTGTGATGGAGACCTTTCCCCCTCTCTCCCAGTCCTCGTACTTTGATGTCCGGTAAGACGACCCTATGTAAATGCACTTCCATATTCACGGGACAAAGTTCATGAATTACCTTTTACCTAATGGACCTTTTAGTTTTTAAAGGAATACCCTGGAAAAGAGACAAAAGCAGTAAGATGTTTTTTTTGGTTTCTATTGTGACTTAAGGAAGGATTTAGGAAGAATAAAGGAAGAATGCTCTCCC
This sequence comes from Stomatorhinus walkeri, assembly GCA_026784285.1. Taxonomy (NCBI): domain Eukaryota; kingdom Metazoa; phylum Chordata; class Actinopteri; order Osteoglossiformes; family Mormyridae; genus Stomatorhinus; species Stomatorhinus walkeri. The sequence goes on from JAODUD010000107.1 coordinate 7,780,829, forward strand.
ACCTGCTCTACTGTGTGCCTGAATCACTGCTGCTGTCTGACCTTTGTTTACTTTGAGTAAATGTGCTCGACTGTTACTCAGTCTCTGGGCCGTCATTTAAGTCTCTCTGATTTGCATTTATAGAGACCGGGGGGAATTGTTCAGCCCAGACCAGGGAGATGAGAGCCCCTGGGCAACCCCCTCCACACCAGCCACACCTCCGACCCCCACCGAACCGGAAGGTGATGGCCTCTCCTACAACCAGCGCAGCCTTCAACGCTGGGAGAAGGACGAGGAGCTGGGGGAGCTGTCCACCATTTCCCCCGTGCTCTACGCTAACTTCAACTTCCCCCACCTGAAGCAGGACTACCCAGGTGAGAACTTTGAAGCGGGCTTTCTGCAGCACGAGAGGGATGCGGGGGGTGCTGACTGGCGCGTCTTTGTGCTCCAACAGACTGGACTAACCGTTGCAAACAGATCATGAAGATCTGGAGGAAAGTGCCGGCCGCTGAAAAGGTCCCCTTTTTGGTGAGTGTGATGCGCTTATTGTCACAACCTCCCTGCTTTAAAATTACAGCGTTCATGTGAAATAATCATAATATCACACAAGCAGTGCTAGGGAACACCCAAGAGTCAATGCAGTGTCCATTTTAAATATGACTTCTGTTTCATGTAGCAGTCGATGAAATGTGACCCTGGTTATTCTGTTATCTACTGCCCCCCCCACAATAAGGCTATTTATCCTACATGAGTGACTTTGTTTCCCTTATTAGCAAAAGGCCAAAGACAACAGAGCTGCTCAGCGAATCAACAAGGCACAGAAGGTGAGGATAGTCTGTGGGGTTTCTTTTCACACGTGTGCAGGGCGCAGATGAAGTGGGTCTTGCCTGTTCATGAACTGACGCTCTGCTCTTGACGCTCTGCCCTTTCCTCTCCTGACGTCAGGCTGAGGTTCAGGTTGCCCGTCCCGTGAAGACTGAGGCTGGTCGCCCAAAAGATCGGCCCCACCTCCACCTCCAGATCCCTCCCCCATCGGGATTCCTTTCCACTCCCTCCCAGCCCAGCTCGGCCGAGAGGCCGTACCGCATCCCCCCAGACGCTGGGGCGTCTGCAGCCCTCTACTCAGAAGGAGCGTTCAAAGTGGAAGATCCACATACAGACTCCTTGGCTACGCTGCCCCCACCATCTCCTTGTTCTCACTCTCAGCCCTCCACACCATACTCCCAGCCAGCCTCAAACCCTTTGATGCCCCAATCTTCAGGTGCCCATCTCTCGATGGGCGCTCCTCAGGGCCGGTCACCCAGCTTGGGCTCCGTGGACACGCATCCAGGGACACCAGGAACACCCAGCAGAGTGGATCCATTCTGTAGACACCAATCACAGCAGAGCCACCCGCTACAATCGCTACAGCAGGCCCCCCAGGAGGCGCTGGGTCCCCCAGTAAGCACTTTCTCTAAAGCGAGTGGCCCAGGCGACTCCCCTCTCTTATCGCCGACTCATTCCTCACATTTTGGAGACCCTCTCCGGCGCCAAGAACATGGCTCGACCCCATCTCCTGCTGCGGCGTCCTCGTCTCCGGCCGGTGCGGGTCAACACCGGGCAGACTTCATGGGGGTGCCCTCTCCCTGCTCCTCTTCAGCAGTGCGCCAGGACCTCAGCTCTGGCTCTCCTGCAGGGATGCTGGAGGGAGGGGACAGACTGTTCAAGGCACCCTTGACCCCCCGGAGCCATCAAGGGGATGCAGTTGGCGTCCCGGGCTTCATCCCACCCAGTGCCTCTCCCAATCAAGTTTTGGAGGGGTACCGTCAATCACCTTCCACCCCTTTTTCAGACCCTTATGCCCAGCCACCGCTCACACCCCGACCCCCGTCAGGAGAGAACTGCCCTTCCTTGCCCCCACGGCCTCTTCCTGCCCTGCAGGACTGCTGCTCCAGAGTGCCGTCCAGCCCCCAGTCGCAGGGTAGCTCTCAGTCGCCCCTGTCCAGTGACGCGTTCTCTGTGCAGTCCCCTCGCTTCCAGTCCCCTTCCAGTCCCTACTCCCGCCCACCATCGCGCCCCCAGTCTCGGGACCCCTTCGCTTCTCTGCACAAACCACCCCGGCCTTCCTCTGCCACTCCTGAGGGTAGCCCCGCTTTCCGGGGCTCTCCCCAGCTGAGTCAGCAGCTTCCCCTGCCTCCCCCCTCTCCTGCCCTGGTAGACCCCCTCTCAGGAAAGCCCGCTGGATCCCCTTCTTTTAATCGTAGCCCTACTTTGTCCATGTTTCCTGGGACACAGTCCCAGGTCGGCATGCCTTTTGGGGAATGCCAGTCACCTCAGCCTCAGTCCCACCCCACCACTGACGCATTCCCAGCCAGAATGTCAATGCCCTCTGGGATGCCTGACAGTGGGTCTCTGCGGGTGCCGGACACTGCACACGTCCCGAACGTGACAAGTACCCAGGATCTGCCTGACATCTCTGTGAGCCAGGACCCTGGGCTCATCGGCCTTAGCCCGTCAGAGCTGGAGAAGCACAGACAGGTAGGTCTGCCGTAAGTGGGAGAATCTCTTACTGAGTCTAAGGATGAAGTATAAGGAGGTATGCTTTGTGTGTTGATAACTATGGTGTTTGAGAACTTATTCTGCTGGGTAAAATTGTGCTTAATGGTTTTGTGAATCTTCTCCAGAAGTTTAGCAAAAACCTGACCTCCTCGTAAGGCTTTCCATTTTGCAGGTGTTTTAGCCAGCGACTCATGTTCTTTAACAAGTCTGTGTTTATGTTTTTGTTTTGTAGGTAAGTAATTACTTGGATTTTGATCTCTGCTAAATAAATGCCTGTTAAATATGCAGAAGACTGCCGGCAAACGGGATATTAACCTTCAACAAGGCATTACATTACGAACTGGTTTCCATCTCTTGAAAAGACTGATCTAAAAAAAAAAAATCTGTGAAACCTCATGTCAGGATTAGACAAAGCATGATGTTTAATTAGTTTGCTTACTTAGGCCAAAAAATTGCTTCAGGACACTATGACTGCATTTGGGTTGAATAAGTGTTAGTCTAACCATATTAGCTATACTGCCAGTTATATGCCTTGCTTTTGTTTTCCATTATCTCAGCTCCTCAAAAATCCCAGTTATATTTAATGGCTATTTGCTTTAGGACTTTCCTGTGGGTGATAAAAATGGAGCAAATTGTTAGTGCTTTTGAGATTTTGCAAATGCTCGAGGATTAGGCTGCCTATTTAAGCCTGATGTCTTAGTGAAGTAATGTACAGTCAAAAATTTTAGTAGAATAAGTTGACTATACTGATATTAATGTTACATGTGTAAACACACACACACACACTATATATCACGTGCATGAACATACATTGGTTCCCCGTGTTACCCCTTGCAGAGACAAAGGCTGAGAGAACTATTGAAACGGCAACAAATGCAAAGAAACTCACTCAGGCAGGAGAAAGAAGCTGCTTCTGCCAATGGCGGCACCTCCAGTTGGCCTGGGGGAGAAGTGGCTCCCTATCAGCTGGATAGCAATCAGCGTGCACCACCTCCTTATCCCCAGGTATAGCGACCATGTTTCATGATCTTTGCATCTTGTGGAAAAACTGTGTACATAGACTAATTCTTTCATTTAAATTAGTTTTGTAGATTAAGAAAATGGATGGAAGAAATTAGATACATTTTCAGTTATGAGAACAGCACTAAAACTCTACCTGTAATGGTACTGTGACTTAAGTTTTGTTGGTTTTTTTAAATGACTGAAAATGAACTTCGGAATTCCCAGATTGGTGGTTCGATTGCATGGTTGTCATGGATTCCGGTGTCTTTGTCCTTCCAGGACAGGCTTGGTGCTGCCCCAGGTGCCACTCCACTGACGAGAACTGTTCCTCCTACAATCGGCTCTGTGGAGAACAAGTTAAACTGTCCACTACCTTCTGGGACACCTGCAGTGGTGGATCCCACAACATTCAGGTACAAAAACAACAATAATAATTTTGCTTAAATTAAACTGACATTATAGACCGGTTTTTGAGGGTGGCTTTTTTGATCTTTGATCCATTTCTTTTTTTGAAGACCTCCAGGCCCAAGCGGTCCACAGGGTCTGTATCCTCGACTTCCTTTTCATCCTCAGTGGCAGAGGCAGGCCACTGCTCTCCGGAGGTTCCCCCTACCACCCAGTGTGGAAGCTGAGGGATCCAGACATCACCCTGGTGCTCCTGCAAACCACCCCCTCAACCTAGCAGCAGGAATGCAGGCACTTTGCACCTCTCATGCCCCAGGACCAGGCCAGGGAGGGGAGGCCCTACAAAACTGTACACCAAGAGCGCCGCTACAGTTCATAGAGCTAAGGCATAACACTCAGAGGATGCCTGTGGGATCACAGTTCTTGCCACGAGGACCACAACCTCGGCCGCGTGTTTACATGCCACAGCAAGATATGACTGCCCCTTTCATGCAGCGTTCCCTGTCTCTGCCCACTCCATCGCACCAGCCTCAGACATTGCCCCCTACCCTGTCTTCCCTAGCAGATGGTACCCAGGACCCCAGGCTGGGAATGCAGCAAGATAACCTGGCTTTTGTACCACCCCAGAAAATCACACCACAAGCTTTGCTAAGACCTCAAAATTCCAACCCTGACACCCAGCCTGGAACCCACCAACCAGTTCGACAGACAATTCCTTTAGGGGAACCAAGGGCTGCCCCTGTACACATTCCTGCAAGGGCATGTACCCTTGACCCAGAAGAACCAGACTTGGAAGATCCCTTTGTTCCCAAAGAGCTGACAGCGGCAGGAGACGAGGAAGATGACCTTCCCCCATTAGATCTGGATCCTGATAAGGGGGATGATGATTTAGGCAACTTGGACAACTTGGAGACAGCAGACCCACACTTGGATGACCTGCTGAAGTGTGATGAGTTTGACATTCTGGCTTATACAGACCCAGAACTTGACCAGGGTGACCCTAAAGATGTATTTTCCGATCAGTTAACCCTAGTAGAAGCAGAGAGTGAGGTCCCAGGACCTTCTTCCACTGCTGCTCCAAACATCAAGGTTGAAGAGACGTCACAGCAGGATTCTCATACCGCCTCCACGTCCTCTGGTTCAGTGGCTCCATCGAATTCTAGGCCATCCGCCCCCTCCTCTTGTCTGTCTGTGCGTTCAGGCCCATCTGGGGAACCTGTAATTAAACTTGAAGATGCCGTTTTGGGTTCTGGGCTGACTGGCACTCAAACCCCAACATGCCCCCGTCCAGCCGAGGCTGAGGCACGACAACCTGGACCATCTGGGGTAGGAGAAGCAGCCTCCGTGCTTCTTCCTGAAACCACGACGACCACCAAACCTCCCAACTCTCAGTCCACCAATTCTGCTTCTCTGAGCTCTGTTAGGATAGGAGGAATTCCATATTCTCTTCCTGACCCTCTGTCTTTCCCATCAGCTCCCACAAATACTGACCTGGGTGAAGACCCTCTTGGGCTGCCAGGTGGTAGTGTTCAGCACTCTCCTTCTGTTGATCTGAAAGTAGAAAGCTCTCTGGAGGAGAGTGAACTCCCCCTGTTGATCCAAGACCTGCTCGAGCATGAGAAGAAAGAGCTTCAAAAGCAACAGCAGCTCAGTTCTTTCCAGCAGGCGGGGATGAATACACATATCCATAGCCTTCCTCCTCAGGATGCAAACCAAGGGCTCCTTTCTCAGCACCAGTGCCCACCTCCACAAGGGCTCATGGGTCAGGCGGGGATGGTTCCCAGGCCACCACACATGCTGTCTCCTCAGCAGCAACAGCAGCAAACGATGCTGGGAACTCAGATGACCGCACAGTCCCACATGGCTATGGCTCAGCAGCAGGCCATGATCAGAGCTGGGCAATCCGGAGGAACCCTAAGAACAACCAATCCACCACAGCCACAGCAGTCAGTGACGAAACAGCCGGAGAACTTCTATCAAGACAAAGGTAATGGATGTGATATCGTTTTACTCAAATTAAAACCTTTGTCTGATGTATCTTAACCTTGTGCACTAAAGAATCACTGATTGCACGGTGCTGTGTTATAGATATTGAGAAGTTTGCAGCTGATGATATTATGGACTCTATTGCCAAGGCAAAAATGGTGGCTCTGAAGGGCATAAAGAGAGTGATGGCTCAGGGGAGCATTGGCGTGCCACCTGGCATCAACAGGTATTCAGATCTGAGGCATGTTCTTGTATGTGCTCTATTGCGAAAGGGCCACTTCTGCTGAAGGTTTTGCATGTTGTTACTGGCTAAGAAGTTTAATTTCTTTGTTCATATTTTCATACTAGGCAGCAGGTTTCCCAGGTGGCTCAGAAGCTAAGCACGGGACCAAGTGCTACTGATACCCAAGGCAGGATGCACACAGGACTGGCAAATGTGAGCACTTTCAACTCTCTACACAAGTGCATGTCCAATAACGACATCAACGTTTGCTAAAGAACGGGTGGTAATTTTACGTGACGTGACTGGATAATCAGAACCTGGAAAATATTTCTAATATGATATTTGAAGGATTGCTGGTTTGCAACCCCGACTGGCAAGGCACCACCGAGGTACCCTGAGCAAGGTACCACCCCCAAACACTGCTCCCCAGGTGCTGATTTAGCTGCCCCCTGCTATGTCACGATGTCACATATGGGTTAAATGCAGAGGACACATTTTGTTGTTGTGTGCTGTGGTGTGTCGACAATGATCCCTGATCACCTAATTCTAAATGTAATTCTGTGATACATTTTAAAATATAGATAATTTTTCTTCCACAGGAAGGGGAGAGCAGTGACCCGATGCAGTGTATACCCAACCCGCCTCAGTTTGTTCAGGGGATTATCAGTAAGCTTTCTTCAGTTTTTCTTTACCTGTGAATTTCTTTTTCATTTAACTTTTACATCTGAAGCAGCTAGAATCCCTGGTGTTAGAGTACTTATACAGTGCTCAATTCTTTATATTGTAAAATACTCTTTCCTGCTCTGTGACAGTGACTCTGCTGTTCCATTTCCCGTCTTAAAATGCCTTTGTCTGCCATGCATCTAGATGACACAGAGCAGCACAAGTATGAAGAATGGCTGCTGCATACCCAACAGCTCTTGCAGATGCAGCTCAAGTTCTTGGAGGAGCAGATCGGCGTGCACCGCAAGTCCCGAAAGGCGCTGTGTGCCAAGCAGCGCACGGCCAAGAAGGCCGGCCGGGAGTTTTCCGAGGCCGATGCCGAGAAGCTGAAACTGGTTACTGAGCAGCAGAGCAAGATACAGAAACAGCTGGATCAGGTTCGCAAGCAGCAGAAGGAGCATACCAATCTGATGGCAGAATATCGCAGCAAACAGCAGCAGCACCGGCATCAACAGGACTCTGCACTGCTGGCCCCAAGTCCAACGACACAAGGTCCCCGTATGCTTTCCAAGCTTCCTGGACAGATGATGATGGGCCAGCAATCTATATGCATGCCGGTGAGAACGCCAGGTCAGCCTTTCCCTATGGGTTCTCCGCCTGGGCCCTCTTCAGCTTTCTTCCCCCAAGGTTCTGGTGCTCACGTGCCAGATGCAAGGCAGCTGCAGCATCACAGAATGCAGATGGCCCAGAAATTGCAACAGCAGCAAGGAATGACGGCACAACAGCCCGTACTGCCTCAGCAGCCGGGAATATTGAGTCAGCAGCAAGGGGGTTTAGTTGGACAACCACAGCAAGGCATGATGGGTAGTCATCTGGCCCAGCAGCACCCAGCTATACAACCTGGGATGATGGGTACCCAGCAAGGTCAGCCAGGCCAAATGCAGGCCCCACAAGGCATGATTATGGACCAGGCCATGGCACACGCACAGTCGAACATGTTAGGAGGGCAGCAGACAGTGATGGGAAGCCAGGCACCTTCGCAACACAAGCAGAGTCCACAGGTTCTGATTGGCCAGCAAGGAGCAATGGATCCCCAGCAGCAGGTTTTCAGAGGGCCGCAAGATCCTCTCACACCCCAGCAGCAGATAGTCCTTTCCCAGCAGCAACCGACTGCTGTTAAGAATCAGTTACAACAGCAACCAATCCAACATCACCAGTTGTCACAAGGCTTTTTAAATCAAAATAATCCACAGCCAGACTTGGGAATCCATCCGCAGCCTGCTCTGCCTCAAGTGGGCCGGTCCCCGGCAGATCCCCAACAGCTCGGGGGACCCACCCCTCAGTCTCACCACTCTAGGGATGGTTCACAGCTACACGGCCCCGTCGATGCATTGCAGCATCCCCAGGAAGTCCAAACCTCGGCTTCCAAACAGGGTATGATACTCAGTCCAAGAACACCCCCACAGCAACAGGGCGCCCCCACTCCTATTCCCATGCAGCATCCAGGACCTGCTGGGGAACTGCATGGGACTGCAGTGTCGCAGCATCAGCAGACCCATGTCTTTATGGCTCAGCAGCAGCAAGCACAGAAGATGGCAGTCCCCTCTCCATTGTCTGGAGCTGAGCAACAGCAGAGCTATTTAAGCAATGTTCAAGCAGCCATGTCTTCCCAAGTGCAGCAGCAGCAGCAGCTTCCACTGCAGAGGCAAAGCTCTGTTGAAGAGAAGTTGGTCACAGTGAAGCAAGAAGGACAGTCAATGTGTTATATGACCCAGCAGCAGGAATTGTTAATTAGCCAACAACCTCGAGAAGTAATGGGGCAACAACATGAAGTGATGGGGCAGCTGCAAGGCATGAGTCAGTCTGATCAGGCCCAGAAAAATATTCTGTCCCATCCTAGCCAGCAACAAGTTTTTCTGGCCCAGCAGCAGAAACAAGCAATGAATCAGATGGGTATGATAAGGGGCCCGCGTGGACTGATGGGTCCGAGACCTGGAATGCTCCTCGCACCGCCTCGGCCAGCTGTGAATCTTCAGGCTTTAATTGCGCAAAACCCCCAGCTACGTCACCTCCCCCCCCAGCAAATCCAAGCCATGATTGCCCAGCGACAACTCCAGCACAACCAGATGCTGAGGATGTCCGCAAGCCAAGGGCAACCCCTGGGTCCAGCCCACCTTCAGGTCCAGCAGGACCGAGCCCAACAACTCCCAACGCATCACCTTCAACATGGATCTCTGGGACAGCAAGGCACTCTGGGTTCACCCCGGCAACCGGTAATGATGGATCAGTTCCCAGGAATATCACCTCAGCTGCAACGAGGCACCTTCGGCTCGCCACAGCAGCCTCCACTGTCTAATATGATGGTCGAGTCACAGAAACCGCATCAAATGAATGCGTCCCCACAACTTGGCCCCTCACGCCAGCACGGTTTTGTTTCCCAGCAACAATCAATATTGCAGCAACAGCAAGTGGCAAGGTGCCAAACACCTGTGTCGCTCGGTTCCATGGGTCAGGGCCACGTAGCTCCTCAGATGGCCATGTCACCTCATCAGGCTCCAAAACAAAACTCACCTGGAGATCCTTCTGTGCAACCACATTCCCAAGTCCACCCCATGGGTATACATCAGCCATCTCCAACACAGGCAATGCCATGCCGGCTGGCATCCAAACCACTAGCCTCGAGCCCGTTTCAGGCCTGTCCTGCTACTGTTGGCTCCCCGGCAGGCTTAAAGAATTCTGCCCCCCCAGACTTGAGCCTGCTGTCTGCTGTCCAAAAACAAGAATCTAATTTGAGCACGACTTCCAACAGCAAACCAGACATTGGTCGACCTCCTGTGCCAGCCCATGTTGCCTCTCCCAAAAAATATTCCCAGGCATCCGGCACGAGGCCTTTCAGTCGGGCAGCAGAGCCCAGAGGCTCGCCCTTGAGTGGGGCTAATTGGTCTAATGATTCAGCGTGTCTGAAGCCTGACCCTCAGACCTGTGAGAAATTATCAAACAATGGGACATCGCTTATCCAAGTTAATGGCCCCGCTTGCCAGTCCGGACAGAATTCACAGCATGCACCACCGCCAAACCAGCTGCCACTGCAAGCCCAGGCCAGAAGCGGAGAGTCTCCGTGCCAGATGACTCTGGAGAACATCAAACAGGAGCCCCGAGAGATGCAGTGTGATGCGCGGGTAGGAGACGAAGCCAGCACCGGAGGCATAAAGCGAGAGGCGAATGTGGAAACTCCAGCTTCTAGAGGTCCGACAGGCCTTAATGCAGTCAATCCAGAGAACCCTGCGTTGCCCTCAGGACCCCATGTCCCACGGACTGAGACTGGGCAGCAGCTGCTGCAGAAGCTCCTTCGAACAAAAAACCCGCAGCTTGTGGCTCAGAGGCCCTCGGATGACACTGCCAATGCGATGAACGGGCACATTAACAGTAAGCTAGCTATGCTGGAGCAGAAACTGCAAGGGACTCCTCGCAGCATGGAGGTGAGGGACTTTGGTCTTCAGTTTTTTTTCTTCTTCCTTTTTTCCCCAAGGACACTCATCAATCACATTTATTTTCTACCTATATTCCAATAGGAACTGCAATCCATCTCCAAGAAGGCTCCTGCGCCGAAGGCAAAGCGGACTGCCAAGACTGGCGAGCGAGTACCGAACTCTCGAAAAAAGACTAAAAAGGAGGACGTGGGGAGAAATGCAGAAGCCCTAATGAAGCAGCTGAAGCAGGTAAAGCAGCGTGTGCCTGTCCACCGTGCTGCGCGGTTCTGTTCCCCGTCCTGAGTGGGGTGTCTGTCAGCATCTTGGTTTGTTGTATCTGCAGGAGTCTCTGAAGTCCCTCCTGCCTCTGATGGAGCCCTCCATCACTGCCAGCCTGGATCTGTTTGCGCCTTTTGGCAGCAGCCCAGCTAGTGGCAAGGCACAGCTGAAGGGCTCCTTTGGAAATGCAGTCCTGGATAATATCCCAGACTATTACTCTCAGCTGCTTGCAAAGGTACGGTATGATGCATTGTTCATCATGCAGCATTTGTGTAAAGGGTTGGTGAACAAGGATTTGTGTAAGGAAATTTAACAAGAGCATTTGTTTTGCCTGAAACATTTAATTTTGCTGATTATCACCGCAGAACAACCTGAGTAACCCACCGACGCCACCGTCCTCACTGCCCCCCACTCCACCCCCCTCTGTGCAGCACAAAATGCTGAATGGGGTCACTGCTGTGGAAGAACTGACAGTGTCCCAGAAGCATGCTGCGGGACCTGAGGAGAACCTCCGTAAGAGCTGGGTGTCCCAGACCCAAAGTTAATGTAGAAGCATGCCCAGGCCCAATGTGTTGGTGGACTCTGATCTCTCATTTGCCTCCAGGCTCTGCGGCTGAGGAGGTGAAGGGGGTGGACCTGCTGGCCGCCCTGCCCACACCCCCGCACAACCAGAACGAGGACATCAGGTCCGTGAGAAACTCGCACCTCTGCTCCGTCGTGTCACTGGTGGCTCTGGATGCCATTCAGCAACGCGCTGTCATTCAAACTCTCATCTGTGTATTTAAGAAGGATGGAGAGTGACGAGGACAGTGACGCTTCAGAAAGCATCGTGCCCCCCTCCTCCCCCGAGAGCGTCCTGGGGGATGAAGCTCAGCGCTTTCCCCTTCTGAGGGAGCCCAAACTGGAGGAGGACGAGAGGGGCATCTCCCCCATCATTCCGCTCATCCCCCGGACCCCAATCCCAGGTGGGGACAGCAGCTGCGGCAGGCATGCTGTTTCTCCCAACCTCCAGCTGTCAGAAATGAATATTTTTTTTTAACCATCCCCTTTCCTTACGGCCTTAGTTTTTCCTGAGAATAAACCTCTGCAAGGACTCGGTGTATCCCTGGACCAGGGAGGGAAGGTCACATCCGGAGCTGCTCCTTGGGACAGATCCAAAGGCAGCGAGGTGTCAGTCACCTTCGCCCTGTCTGCTGCCGCAGCAAAGGTGACTGCATCCCAGTGTCTTACTGCTTTCCCTTGCCTGTCTCCTTCCATGTGGACTGGGCCATCTGACCACCTCTCCTCCACATAGAATCTGAACACGGTGATGGTGGCCGTGGCCCAGCTCCTACAAGTGCGGATGCCTGTATCCGTGGCTTTTCCGCAGAATCCAGGTCGGGAAGGGAGTGGAGAGCAAGACGGCGCACCCGACGCAACAGCCACTGGTAGCCTTACTACTTTCATTTATTTTTTTTTATACTAAAGCGTTAATAGTAAATCTAAATGCCATGTAAATGAGGAGCAGAAGGAGGATTTGATTCTTTGCGTGAAACCTTTTCTAGCTGAGACTCCATGCCAAAATCCTGAAAGTGCCGACTGGCTGAAACAGTTTGACGTCCCTCTGCCTGGCTGTACTCTGAAGAAGCCAGTGGACATCCTGTCCCTTATTAAACAGGTTTTTCTCCTTGGTTTTATTGAATGGCAGTGATTTCCATCCTGGTGTATATTTGGTTTTTGAGTTATTTGGGTATCTAAAGATCTGTGTTTGGGGGGGGGGGGGGGGGGGGGGGGGGGGGGGGGGGGGGGGGGGGGGGGGGGGGGGGGGGGGGGGGGGGG
>JAODUD010000107.1:7793291-7808297 GCA_026784285.1 Stomatorhinus walkeri
TCTGTGTTTCCCCCCCCCCCCCCCCCAGGAGAATGAAGAACAAGGAGACAAGCCAGTTCAGCACTGTTATGCGACTAATGTGTCAGATTTAGATGTACGCCACCTTCCCGTCTTCCCCGCAGAGGCTTCTCCACCGCCGTCTCCCTCCCCTCCTCTGCCACCACCCCCTGCACCTGGACTGCAGGACCCTCCCCGGTCTGCCTTTCCCCTCCCCTCCAGCCCTTTGACTGTCAGCATCAAGAGTGAGCCAGAGCAGGACCCCATCCTGCAGCCCCTGCTCTCTTTTCCAACTGAGGCTGTGACCCCGCAGGTGGGCGCCTCTCCCATACATGACTCTTCCTCAAAGACTTGCAAACAGCGCAGCCGTCCGCCACCAGAGGAGTGCGAGGAGGCACGGCCCAAGGAGAAGAAGTGGAAGGGGCTGCGCTGGAAGCGACTGCAGCTGGTCATCACCATCCGCAAGGGCGGTTCGCGCAGGGAGAGCAGCAGGGAGGTGTCCGAGCTCATGGAGCGCCTGCGCATCACGCTGCGGCCTGACAAACTGCCTCGCGACAGACGTAAATGCTGCTTCTGCCACGAGGAGGGTGATGGCGCCACTGACGGGCCTGCGCGCCTGCTCAACATTGACGTGGACTTGTGGGTGCACCTCAACTGTGCACTGTGGTCCACGGAGGTGTATGAGACTCAGGGCGGGGCGCTCATGAACGTGGAAGTGGCACTGCGCCGGGGGCTGCGCACACGCTGCACCTGCTGCCAGAAAACGGGTGCCACCAACAGCTGCAACCGGCTACGCTGCCCCAATGTGTACCACTTGGCCTGCGCTATCCGCGCACGATGCATGTTCTTCAAGGACAAGACCATGCTATGCACGCAGCACAAGCTCAAAGGCCCCACCGAAGAAGAGCTCAGCAACTTCGCCGTCTTCCGCCGCGTCTACATTGAGCGGGACGACGTCAAGCAGATCGCCTGCATCCTGCAGCGCGGTGACCGTGTCCACATGTTCCGAGTTGGTGGCCTCATCTTCCATTCTGTGGGTCACCTGCTGCCTTCTCAGATGGTCGCCTTTCACTCACCGACCGCCATCTTCCCCGTGGGCTACGAGGCCACACGTATCTACTGGAGCACCCGGGTGCCCAACCGGCGCTGTCGCTACCGCTGCCGCATCGGTGAGGCCGATGGCCGGCCACTTTTCGAGGTGCGGGTGCTGGAGCAGGGGCAGGAGGATCTGCAATTCCGGGACGCCACTCCTGATGGTACGGCCCACTTGCGTCTTCACTGCCTGCCTCTTAGCTGGACCCTCCACATTTGAATGTGACTAATCTGGTTCTGTCTGCCCAGGGATCTGGTGCCGTGTGGTGGAGTCGGTGGCTAAGCTGCGCCAAGAAGCTTCCATGCTGAAACTCTTCACCGAGCACGTGAAGGGTGAGGAGATGTATGGCCTGACGCTGCATGCCGTGCTGCGCATCACGGAGTCTGTGAGTACACCTGCCTTCCGTCCCCTTTAACACGGCGCCCCTGCTGCGGAGAGTGCCCTGCTGATGCTAGTTCTACATTCACGTCCCCCATAGCTTCCCGGGGTGGAGAGCTGCCAGAATTACGTCTTCCGATATGGCCGGCACCCTCTGATGGAGCTTCCCCTCATGATCAACCCCTCGGGCTGTGCCCGTTCCGAACCGAAGAGCTTAACCCACTGCAAGAGGTGAGGGAGCTGAAAGCTACGTTGTGTGTATGTGTTTGTGTGCAGGGGGTTCCCATGGGGTTCTAAGTCACACCGTGTTTGTATGCATGGGGTTCCCATGGGGTTCTAAGTCACGCCGTGTTTGTGTGCATGGGGTTCTAAGTCACACCGTGTTTGTGTGCAGGGGGTTCCCATGGGGTTCTAAGTCACGCCATGTTTGTGTGCATGGGGTTCCCATGGGGTTCTAAGCTAAATCTTTTTTTCCTATTGGATTTGGTGTCAGTTTGTACCTATTTTGTTCATGAATTCTATTTTATACGTTTCTCCTGCATTACCAGGAATTTTTTTGCATTTTAAACGCCTCTCTTTTGTAAGTTCCTGCCCCATTCATTTATATCTTTTTTTTCATTAATGCAATAGCCTTTATCTGCTACAGAAATTTTCAGCATGCCTGATGTTTCCACTTCTGGCTTTTTTCAGGCCTCACACCTTAAACAGCACCAGTATGTCCAAGGCTTACCAGAGCACCTTCACCGGCGAGATCAACACACCCTACAGCAAGCAGTTTGTCCACTCCAAATCCTCGCAGTATCGCCGGCTGAAGACTGAGTGGAAGAACAACGTGTACCTGGCCCGTTCGCGCATCCAGGGGCTGGGACTGTATGCCGCCAAAGACCTGGAGAAGCACACCATGGTCATCGAGTACATCGGCACCATCATCCGCAACGAGGTGGCCAATCGGAGAGAGAAGATCTACGAGGAGCAGGTGGGTGGTAGCAGTGAAAGAAGCCTCTACTAGGGGGATTGCTGTACACGTGGCTGGCATCCCTGTTGATTCCAGTTGGTGGTGGTTGTCAGTTTGTGGCAAAGCCTCCCAGTATGGGGACCCATACTTCTCCCGTCACTTGTGTGTAGTCATGCAAATCATGAGTTTTCGGTGTTGGAACACTGTAGGCAGTAAAAATTGTTTTTGTAATGCATGATCTGCTACACTGCCCTACGAAGGCAAAACATGGCAACTGCATTTTATCAAAACTAAGTTCTGACTGTTTTATCTCATGACAAAATATCTTGGTTCAACTGTGCTCAGTTTTGAGGAAAGTATTTACAGAATCATTTGTGTTGTCCTGTTTTGCATTCGTAGGGTAGTATAACTATCATTCCATAATATTAAGCTGAGGCAATGACTGTACTTTCAGAACCGTGGGATCTACATGTTTCGGATCAACAATGAGCATGTCATTGATGCCACACTGACTGGTGGTCCAGCCCGGTGGGTCATCTGACTTGGTTTTTAATTTTTATTTTTGTTACCCTGGTATGTTTTCTTTTTTCCCCCCATTCTTTATGTCTAAAATCTGCTTCTCTGTTTAGTTACGTCAACCACTCTTGCGCCCCCAACTGTGTGGCTGAGGTTGTGACCTTTGACAAGGAGGACAAGATCATCATCATCTCCAGCCGCAGGATCCCCAAGGGGGAAGAGGTGAGATGCAAAGCACTGTCCCCTCTGTCTGAAGTGATGGCATCCAGTAGGTTAGTTGCAGATGAGGTCCATGTTTAACTGTGATAATGATGTCCCTCCCTCCTGCATTTTTCTCCAGCTGACTTATGATTACCAGTTTGACTTTGAGGATGATCAGCACAAGATTCCCTGCCATTGTGGAGCGTGGAACTGCCGCAAGTGGATGAACTGACTGGAGGAACGGTGGTAGAGGATGCCGCACACTCCTGTTACGGGGCCAGAACATATATGCTTGGGCCAAAGGCTGTTGATTGTTCGTGGTGCAGTCCCCTATTAACTGAGGTCACGGACAGGAGAAGCAACATGTTCATACATAAATGAAATTCATAACAAGGAGCCAAAGTTTGAATGATGGGACAGTCTGTCGATTTGGGAACAAAACAAGAAAAAACAAGCGGTTTTCTGTCAAAACCGAGATTTTTTTCCTCCCCTCCTTTTCTCGCGTCCTATTTAATCATGCCTAGACTGCTCCAAACCTAGGTTGATACAAGGTAGATTCTTAAGGTTCTTCAAAAAAGTCGTTAAAAAGCCATTTTCAAGAACCACAACAGGCTGATGCATTAGCTTGCACCTATTACCCGAGTACAAAGTTTGCCCATTTGTGTGGAGTAACTGTTTATACTTTGACAAGACAATCCTGCGGTGGCTTATTCAGTAGAACCGTGTATCGTGGGTGGAGACAGAAGAAAGATACTCTCCAAATACTGTTGATGCTTGGTCTGGTGTCAGGAGATGGCACGTGTTTGTCATGTAGTTGAAGGTGGGTTAGTGCGACCCATTCTACCTCAGTGAGCATGTAGGTTGTGGCTTTGTAAAATATAGTACTGCTAGTGTAGGAATGGGACTGTGGGAGTTGCTCTTGTTGAAAAAGCTTTTTCGGACATGCAGGGAAAATTTTAGCAGCAGGTTTGCTCTATCTAGATTACAATAATATGACGTAAAGTAACTATCCCATATCTTTGTCACAGATTATGTATGCAGATTTAAATGTACAGTTTGGGACGAGATTATGCAGTTAGGACTTAAGTCTGAAGCCTATTAGTAGACTCTCAGCTTAACACCAGTGCATCTGGATTTTATAGGGTGAAATACTTGTGTGTGTGTGTGTGTGTGTGGTGCGTGTGCGCGCGTTAATGTTTTACATGCAAACGCACAAAATCAAACTTTAGCTGTGGATGGTATGGGTTGGTGTTGGACATGGACAGCTGGTTCCACATTCTGATTTAAACATATATAGAATAATTATAGATTTTATTTGAAGTCACAGATTAGTTACTGGTGTTTTGGCGTGGCTACCAAACCTTCATTGAAGGAAGAATATATTTTTTACATTTATTTTTACGGCATTCGAGTAACTATGTCAGAGCGATGATGACTACTTCTGACTTAATTATTCTGTTAATTCCAGCATCCCTCCCGTTTGCTTCCCTTTTATTTTCAAAATCCACACAGCACTCGGATCCCGCTGTCACCCTGTATGACATAGGAGTGCACGTCTGCGCAGACCTGTCGTATACTTACTGTAGTATGCCTTTCCCTGCCTCATTACAGCCAGCAGATTGGGCATGTCGTGGGCTTACAGGTGGTACTATCTGTCAGAGGCTTGAGGCAAGGCAACGATGGGCATAAAAAGGGCATTAGTTTATTTTTACTTTTTAGAAATCTTGAAAAGGGAGCTGCATTGTCTTTGCAACCCTATATGATTTCCCCCTCTCTCGTTCCTTGACCTATGACCTCACCTGTCAAAAATGCGAAAGTGTACAAATTTTGTATATATTTAAACGGGGTGCAAAAAATTTGATCACTTAAAATCAATAATAGTTAAATAATCATAGATTTTAAAAACCAACCACTGGATATCAGTTTATTAAAAGGTTTATATATATATATAAATATATAATGGCAGACTTACTATCGTTATGTATATGAATTATCCTCTTCTGTTAGCATTTCCCACCCTTTTGTGTTCAGACTTTTTGCTGCAAACTTGCAAGCTGGCCTGCTGCAGGAGAAGCATAGAATGTGTTTTCAGCAATGACTTGAATAATGATCATGTGTAAGGCAAACCCTGAAGCAAAGGAGTTCTGTTTGCCAAGTTTTGGTTGAGTTTCATTTTTAACTCTTCACCTGTTGCAAAAATAAAGACGGTGAAACGAAGCGCAGCATTTTAATTTTGGACGATCGTTCACGTATTCGCTAATCATGCTACTAGTTTGTCCAAATCTGACCTTCTGGAGTGGTTACATTGAGAAGCAATGAAATGTTTTAATGGAAAATTTGAAGCCCCAAACGCTGTTGACATCATCAGTGTCACTGTTATGCTCATTGTCATTTATTTTGGAAAAGCATGCGTGAAACTAGATAATCATCCTGTTGTCATATTTTTAGCCGCTGACATCACCTACGTGTAGATGAGGATGAACTGTTTTCTCAGTGTTTGTGAAATACTACTTTAGAGGGCTAGACTTTTGCACAAAAAATGTAATCAGGATTTGTGATTTTTTTTTTTTTCTTTTCATTTTTATTAAATGTTTGTCTTTAGGGGGACAAGTATGACGGAGCATACTAAAGCCCACTTTTGCCTGAACTATTTTGACCTGTTTATTTTGGATCTTAAATTCTCTGCAAACTTAATTTATGAAAAATGATTATATTGAAGGTTTTTTAAAGCATTAGCTAATTTTTAAGAACATGCTTCTGTACAGCAAAGCTCATTTAGGGGAGATGACTTAAGATTATAATTTCTATTGTATGTGGCATGTTTTGTATGGATATAATTTTGAATTGTGTATATATTTTTGACAACAGCAGAAGTTGTATGTTTCTCTTTCTATACGGCTCCGCCTTTCCATTTCCCACTGTCTGCTTTTTCGTTCAGAAAAATAAAACTGAAATTTAAATATATCTGTGTTCTGTACTGGTTTTAGTTATCATAACCTGTTTTGAATGTAACACTAAGGAAATTTTGCTCTAGATTGTATAGTTTCAAGCCCCCCCCCAAAAAAAAGGAACCAAGCTTTCTTTACACATTTTTCAATGCATTTGTGATAAACAGTTATCACAATGGATGAGTCGAAACCCATCATGAAGTCTGCTGTACCTCAAGAGTTATCGCTGCTGTGTTGTCAGGAGTCGCATTTGGGCTAGATCAACATATTCTGTGGGGGAGGTGTCTGGGGATTTTGGTAAATGTGTGTTAAGAAGCAGTAGCCTCACTGTAATAAGGTTCTAGTTTTCAGAGCCTTCTGGGTGTTATGCAGACTACAGTGATTAGAAAATGACCATTTCTCAAAATTGCTAGCATTCCTAAATTATAGCTTTGCTCTGATAAACATCCTTGGTGATCCTAGTTCCTGACACGGTTTTTAGAGATTAACAGCTGCTTCTCTCTAGGTCCACCTCCTTCACTGGCTGTCACTTGGGCAGTACAGTTCCAGGGCTGGAGTCCCCTTTGCAAACGGTGTTATGGATTTGCACTTCTACAGCTAAAATGTTGTTTTCCATCTTGGAGGTCTGTTTATGCTGAATTGCATTGCATGTCTCCCTGCTGAGGACCTTACTGGAGCATAATGGATTGAGTAATTCCGAGTCGAGATTGAAAATTCAGTAGAAAATAGGTCAGAGGACTGAGCCTTGGGGTAAAATACAGAGGGTATAGGCAGACAGAACATGTCTGCTTTTTGTTTTTCTAGCATTGCAGACTGTATGGCGTCTTGGTCAAACTCTTCTACTTGGATGATGAATTGAGTTTGCACCAAACAATCCAAATGAGATGTATATACCTCTGCTAGACCTCACAGGGCAGAAGGGAGTCCTGCCTCGCAGGCCTTGGTCCACACATATGGCCATATCTGGGGTGACTGTTTAAAGGTGCCCAGAAAGTACTGCAAGCTTTAAAGGACCACTTCCGTTTTATCAACCACCCCAATTTGACAGAGAGGTTTCTGTACAGTGTGATGATTCGCTAACAGCAACACGGTAAATAAAAATCTAACTTCAATGTCTGTAGTAGCATTGTGCATTTTGTTTTTCTCCTGATAAAAATAACAAACCAAAGGAATCAAGATGCAAGAGAAAATAGGAAAAAGGCATTTATTACAGTTTCACTTACATTTTACAAACCTCTCCTGCAAGATTTGCTTTAAAACAAAAATTTGCGTATTGTATTGTAGCTTATTGAATTTCCATAACTCTGGCTTCAAAACACCCGCCAGCCAAAAGTCAGCATTACTCCTGTCTTGTTCATTTTCAATTGCATAACACTTTTATGCCCTGTAAACAGAAACACACCTACACATTTCCTTGTCATCAGAAGTAGCAACTTGATTACTCACATGTAGAGTGGCTGTACGAAAAGGACATTGCAGGAATCAACAAAACATTTCATCTTTGTGTGACCAGACTGTTAATACATTTGTATAATTTGGAGTAGGATTCACTCCAAGTATAAGGTATGAAAACTCAGAAACTGTAACCTTGTTACTCACCGTCAGACTTATTAGTTGCTGTAATTTCCAGTGCTTCCTGCTAGCTTCGAACTGACCAAGAGACCAGAAAGTGATGCTTAATGAAATGTCATATCTATCTTCTTGATAATACATCCCACCCTCTCAAATTATTGTAATCATACAAGTTATGGGAAGGATGCATTCATACGTCATAATTCCTTAACAACTTCGTCAGTATGGTTTCAATTCAATCAGAAATTTCACTTTTCTATCAGGAAGTGCGGTTAAGTGAAGTTTCCATTGCATCGGTTTCGGCCACATTACGCAGAGGAAATCAGGTGCCATTTAGTTGTGTGGTTGTTGTTTACTTGGGGAAATCCCTTCAGCAGTTTGTTACAAGCTATTTTTCGGGGGGGGGGGGCAAGAAAAATGACAGCAGTAAGACTAGATAACTAGATTACTAACTGTTTAAAGAAATACAGCACAGAAAAATAAACCCCTTACAAAAAAAAAAAAAAACTTTTTAAAGCAACTATATCAGAATTACAAATGCAGCTACCACGGTGTCACATTAGGTTTAGGTGAGCTGTGAAAAGGATTTGACCATCTGGTGAGTATTCAAAGCTATTAATGTCCAAAGAGGAAAGATAGCTAGTCAGAATTGTGAGTGCTTTAGTAACCTCCGTCATTTTCTGTAACTGGCGTAAGGCAGGGAACGACCCAGGATGGGGCGCCAACCGATTGCAGGGCACAAGGCAGGGAACGACCCAGGATGGGGCGCCAACCGATTGCAGGGCACTGCATTAGTAACGGAAATTCCTGAATGCTTCCAAGGAAAGCCTCAAAAATTGTGGCGGTGTATAGCAAACACAGAGAAACTACTGGCAAAAAGGAACAGCGATTCTGACCTGAAGCAGGGTAAACACCGCAAAAGTACAGCCACAAAAATCGCCGGTGAACTGAATCGGCACCTTTGTTGTCTAATGGGAGTTATTAAATCCAATGATTGCTCTGCATAGTTATATAATGGCCATAAAAACAAATAGGAGACTGTTTTACAGGACCAAGTACTCCCTATGGTGCAAGCACCTCCCTATCAGAACACCCCAACAAACACTAAGAAAATCTATAGTGGGTTCAAACATCACTAAACCTTTAAGGGCAGCTCAGTGCAACAAGTACATTTCCAGCACCTTCATTCCTTAAACTGTAGGCATGTTTTCATGAAGAATGATGAAATACCCACTGCACACAGCTTAGGATTTGTGTGACTCAGGCTGTTCCGTAGATAAAAGGGTCCTGATTAAGTCCATTGATATTGTAAGGTATTTCTATTATTTTGTCCGCCCTTGTGCAAACAGCACCCCGGAAAGGACACAGCACCACAGTCATTAGTACTGGCTTTAAAAACAAAACTCCATTGTAGTTTATAATACATTCATAATAAACATGCCTTGTATAAAATTTCACCCAGTTTCCCCAATTCATTTCATGGGGCACAAGGCTACGTTCTTCCGTTTCAGCCGGAAGGAGGTTACCCCTGGAGTCTGCTCATTATACCAAGCTGCTCGCTAGGTGAAGTCCTACATCACAATTAGGTTAGCAGGGGTACAAGGTGTTCCTGTGAAACTCGGCAATAAAAATGAGAATTACCCCTTGCACACTGGAAACATAGCTACATTTATTAAAGGCGCTGTATAATTATAAAAAAAGTAAAAGGATTAAAACCTCAGGTACAGCGGTATTCCTTACGGATAATTCCAAAGCTGGGAACAACCATAGTTTTTACTACTAGAAAAAAAAACATAAAAATTTATACAACTTATTTACAGTTTGTGTATGGAGGAAAAGGGGAAGTATGGACCAAAAAAAAAAAAAAAAAACACGCATTTTGCAAGTATGTTACATGCAGGTATATTTACAAGTATAAAAAAGAATGTTCATCTTTCCAGGGAAGAACATGAAAATCTATAAAAGCTGTATAAATAAATATAGTACCATTGAAGTTGTAAACGTTCAGTTTATTACAGGTCATTTGTACCTTGTATCTGATGGGGAAGAGAAGAATACAGTAGTTTGTGAAGTGGGACGAAATGACTGGACTCATCTATATACAGAATACAGATATATTTTACAAACTGCCATTTCATTCACTTCATTTGCTCAGTGTTTCGGACACCATCAGTGAATAAAGGGAGAAACTATCTTTTGGGACTAGCAGCATTTTGAGCCTGAGTGGCAACGTCACCAAGAAACCTCTTTTCCTGCACACCATTCTCACGATACAGTATGCAACCGGCTGTGGTGACATGGGGAGTCTCCGGCTCAGAGCCAGTCCGTCTTGCTGGTCGTACAGCACCGTCTCTAACCGGCTTCCCTGGTGTCCTGCAAACTCATCGCAACTACTTCTTAGCTTTAAACGTTATCTGAAACCTTCACCGTTTCAAAGCGTTGAGATCGATGCCTATGCAGCATGATGAAGCATTTGACGCTGCGATTATCTGGAAAGGAGCGTTCGTGTAAATTACGGAAATGATGGGCCAGCGAGAAGCCCTGTGCTGGCAGATCTATAAACGTGAGCAGGTGATCGTTTCAGATGCCTCAAAGCGCTGCACGACGGCTCTCAGAAGAGTGGCTACAATATCAGCACCACTTTGACACCTTTGCAGGTTGCGCACCAATCACATGACAACTTTTGACTTGATTTGCGAGCACCTGGATAGTAAATACATTGGCTGGAAAGAGGCTCTCTTCCCATCTTGAGCGTGTAGTTCACACAGTTTGGAACGAACAGCCCGTGGCCTGGTTCTCTGGAGCTAAAACACACGTAGGAGATGCTACACCCTGCCTATATGTTTACGAGGCAATTTACCTCATTTCTGAAGTTTTTTTTTTTTTCTTTCACATTATCAGCACAGCACAATGAAGCAGCCTTGCAGGGAAAAGAAGAAACACAAAGTGAAGCAAATACCACAAAATTAATAAATACCCACTAAAAATCCCTAAAATAAAAGTTAAAAGAAGGTCGCCAAAGTAATGTAATATATATATATATATGGAGAAAGTTTAGACAAAAAAAAAAAAAAAAAAAGAATAAAAGGGGAAAAAATAATCACTATCATTCCTGCCATAGACAGAGAATTTTGAAAGCAGTAGCACTTAAAATGGGCAGCCAGCTTGGAAAGGGCCGGAGAATTATGGGTAGGGTAGGGGGAGCTGAGTGGGTGTGGGGAGGGCCGGGCAGACGGTAAACAAAGAATGGGCGGGAAAGGAGGGGCCGAGTTCTCAGTAGTTTTGGCTGAAAATGTGAGGTAGGCCTTGTCACAACCTGGACTGTGACTATAAAAACTGGCAGGTCTTCTTAAAAGTGTCCTTTGTCTCCTCTCTTGTGCGTCTCCAACAACAAATATAGTAAAAAATGACAACAAATGTGTGCTCAGAGCTTGATGTCCTCCTGCACACTCAGCTGGGACAGTGTCTTCTTGATGCGCAGAGCCGTCAGTCGGGCCGCCCCATTGGCGTACCAACACTCCCGCATGATCTTCGCCATCACACGCAAGGCCTGCATGGGAGGGAAAGACGTTAGCTTCAACGGGTGGATGGAGGGCAGCTGACACGCAGTCCGTGTGGCGAGACCGGCCCGACCTCGTACCTCGTAACTCTGCCACCAGTTGGGCACACTGGGACGAAGCCTCTGCTCACACACCACCTTCCTCATCTCCTCGATGGACGGGTCAGGGGGTACCAGGTCGTAGTAAGGCAGCTGGTACTCTTCGTGGACTCCTGGGCACATGACAGTGTCCTCACGACCTGGATGTACTACCGAAAGTCCACTTTGGGGCTAACTAACCTGCATCATGCTGGGTAACAAGGCATCGGCCTACACAGAACCCCGTCACTAACACCGTAGTATTTTCACAGGCACAATACGTTTATGTTAAAGCTTCATTTAATTAACCAGTTTCAAAACTAAACAGGATACTGGCATGGAATACAGAGCCATAACATGTACTAGTTCATACCCCTTGAAGACTTTCAAAAACAGATAGTGACTTGTTCATATTATACTCCAACCTTATAGCCATAAGATTTTTTTGTAATTTAAATATTTTGTCATTTGCCAAGACTACTAATTTTGTTGTTGTTGTAAACCACAAAATGCTCAGAAGACCCCCCCATTTTGTCAGAACCCGACATCTCACCCCCAGTGTTGCAGCGGCGTGCTATCTCCCAATACACGAGGCCCAAAGCGTAGATGTCGGCGCACTTGAACGAGTCAAAGTGCTTCATGTTGATGGTTTCATCCAAGACCTCAGGAGCCATGTACCTGACATGCAAGACAGAAAGACTCACAGAAACCACACGACTTCCGGATCATTCTCAGCCTCGGCTGAAATATACAAGCAGCAGAACTGAACCTCTGTCATTGGGCACTTGAGCGACTACTATGTCAGGCTTACTAATCAAAACGGGCTAAGGACTGCTGACCAGTAACATCTGAGGGAGCAGTAACTGTGTTACAGGCAGAGCTCTGAGCTGAAAGTTAGTGAAAACGTGTGAAGGAAGCGGGTGGTCAGGGCTGTATGGTCAGTCTGGAGACTGGCGGGGATGGGGGTACAGTTAATGTGGAGTATGTGTGATGTACCTCTTGGTTCCCACACGCTGGTTGGGAGCGATGTCGATGGTGTCTGTGATGGACTCGTGGCGCACGGCCAGGCCCAGGTCTGCGATTGCACACGTGCAGTTCTTCTTCACCAGGATGTTCTTGGATTTGAGGTCACGGTGGGCGATCCCCGGCTTACCTGGCCAATGAAACACGGATTCACCTCATTGCATCATTCGTATCTGCTTATCACAAGTTCCCATAGCTAGATATTTAAATCGGAGAAACCTTCTGTCTACAAGCGAACGATCTTGACCGAGTAACCAACTTCCATGTCGCAAAAGCCCCAGATCTTCACCCTCCACCGTGCTCTGACTACAGCCTCACGTCATCCAGTAATCAAGTTCGATGGTATTACCCTGTGTGCCCAGGATCTCCATGTGCAGGTGTGCCAGACCACTGGCCGCCGAGAGGGTCAGCTTGACCATGCCCTCGATGGAGACGGTGTAGTAGTTCAGGTAGTCAAACAAGGAGCCATGCTCGTGGTAGTCTGATACCAGCCACAACTGAGTCCAGGTGCCGTTGTCTGCAGGACGTCAGAGATATAGTCTAGTGAATGAGCCAGAAGATGACTGACCCTGAAATCCCTGTGATGATGCTCACAGAAGTCCAGCTGCTACAGCTTGGAGCTGGGGTCGAGCCCTTACCTTTGTTGTCGGCGGCAATGAAGCCAAGGATGTTCTCGTGCCGAAGCATGATGGTCTGGTAGATTTCAGCCTCGCGGAACCAGGAGCGTTCCTCGCGGGACGAGAAGATCTTGACGGCCACGTCGCCGCCGCGCCACTTGCCCCGCCACACCTCCCCGAAGCGGCCTTTCCCAATGATCTCCTGCAGCACAATGGTCCGTGCCACGGTCCGCTGCACAAACAGGGGCAGGCCTGGCAGACCGACCCACAGCACATTTTAGAGGCTAGCAAGGGTCGCACGTATCGCATTGCACTCGGACTCGACAGGATAATTTGGCACGGATTTCCAATCGAGCGTCAAACAGGCTTCGGTGTCTAGTTTCAGGTGACCTTACGTTGCTGCCATATTAGCTTACGTGCATCCCCTGTGGGCATCTCCGAGAGACTCGTTAGCATCTGGGACTGTGCTGAGCACTTTAAAATAGTAACGCTGGGTTTCAATTACGGTGAACCTGTAAGGCTGGGCTCTGGGTGCGATAGAGGGAAAAACTGTGTGATAAGGGGATGGAAGACAGGAAGGAACAGGGACGGGATGAGAGCAGCCAAGGGAAGGGAGAGAAAAAAGTTTTGACACTGGCACAAAGATAAGAGACAAGAAAATGTGCTGGGGTGTGGAGGGACTGTGACTGAGTGCAGGATTGGGCATTAGGGGCTGGGGTATGGAATAGAGGAACACGATACACAGCCGGGAAAGGGTGGAACACGAACGGCGGAGCTTTCCGCATACCGGAACCAGAGCCGGAGGTGGACAGGTCAAAGATGAGGTCCTGCAGGGTCTTGTCCTTGGCCAGGTAGAGATGATCGCAGGAGGGGTCCTCCACGTCCAGCCGCTGCCGGTGGCTGTAGGCGCGCTGGTGGTGCTGGAACAGGAAGACGCCCACGACGAGCAGCACGCACAGAAGGAACACGGGGCCCGCGATGACGGCCACCAACTCCACGGGGCCCAGCCAGCCCTCATCGGCCTGCTTCTCTGCCGTTCCTGGAGAGAGAGACCGATTGACATGAGCGTAGAATCACCATGTGACTTTTACATGGAACAGACATCTGTGTTTGAACAAAAGCCGCGTCGTACGGCACCGACGGGGATTTTAACAGTCATAAAAGCAAATGAAAGGAACAGGGGAACTTTCTTCGATCTCTCACCCACTATCAGGAGAGACATGGAAGGAGCGAATCATTGCCCAAATTATGGTGCAGAATAAAACGTGAGATTGGGGGGGTCGGGGAGGACCCCACAGTGTCAAGCACACCCAGTGCACAGCAGCACTGCGCCTCACCAATGGGAGCCTTGAGGTCGACGCTGTTGCAGTAGTCAGTGTAGCAGCAGTGGGTGTTGAGCAGCCCCTCGGCGCTCAGGCAGTAGAAGGGCTGCCCCGGCGGCACCAGATTGTCCCGTGTGATGCAGATGCGGATGTGGAGCTCCTGGCCTTCGATGTGGGAGGTGGACACCATGCAGGCGCCATCTGTCTCACACTCATAGTCTGTCTTCTCGCACTGCGTGCAGTTGCACCTCAAAGCTGTGCAGCAAGGAGAAAACAGAGAGGTGGGAGGTGTGGGCGAGACGGAGTGGGTTCGGTGAACATGTGGAAACAAGGCAAAGCTACTATCATCCTTAGGTGAGGTGTCTGAAAACCAACCACCAGGGGGCACACAACGTAAGCCAGAATGACAACGTCAGCTCCTTCAAAGGACTAAGTTATGGTCCCCGTTTGCTTGACAGTATCGCATGAAACACACTACAGTTGCAAGTGCACTGGATGAGACAAGGCTGCGAAGTGGCAGAATAATTCAATGTGTTGCACACGGCTCAGGCGTAGCCAAACATTCAATGGATCAGACAGGGATACAGTGACATTGCTGATATACTAAAATTTCTACTGCTAAAATATCCCTGCGCAGAGGGGCATAAAAATACAGGACTATAAATCAAATGAGTGTCCATATTTACAAAAATAGTTATAAATTAAAAAAGGCAACGGGGTGTCTTTTCCATAGCAAAGCCACCGTCT
>JAODUD010000107.1:7808397-7820482 GCA_026784285.1 Stomatorhinus walkeri
GAGTGTCCATATTTACAAAAATAGTTATAAATTAAAAAAGGCAACGGGGTGTCTTTTCCATAGCAAAGCCACCGTCTCTGCAAAGGGCAGCACCCCAAGCCCATGAAGAGTCTGTCCCAGGGACCCGTCGAGAGCCGCCGAGTGAAAAGGTAACAGGTGCTAGCTGAAATGAGGTGGAGCTCATGGTGCCGCCCGAGTCCTTATCCTGAACCAGAACTCAACAACACTGCTTTGAATGAACATTCTCTTCACTTAAAATTGTATTTTATCATCTTTGACTAAAATCAACGCAAGAGATCTTTCTTGAAATGTTCACGCACTCATTTTGTTGGAATAGCAATCTCTCCCTTTCCTCCAAAGTTTAGTTTCTCCACCCCCAAAGTCCACATGCCATTATTTGCTCATTTTATTTAAACAAAAGCAAAACACAATTCCACATCTATTATTACGCAAAGGTTATCAATTGAAATTGCCACTGAACTGAATATTCAACCTCATTTTTACCCTTTCTACCCCTGTTATCAGATGACGGCCTGACATCCCAGACATAAGATGTCTCAGATCACATTTTGTGTGATGGGAATGTCTGCTAGTGTCCTACACTGGGGTTTGGAAGCATAATCGGGGGGGTTTCAGGGAGTCCTGGGGACCGTGCACAGACTCCAAGTCGGGATACCAGCAGACGTCTTTAACGGGATCACTCCGGGTCAGTACTGTCCAAATGTGCTGTGGACGGCAGCCAGCCCATTACGGTACCAGACCTGCAGGCTTCCCATAAGCCGCCTCTGGGTCGAACTCACCACTCCCACAGGCCTGCGCGGGAACCGGTTGCGACATAAACATCCACACTCATATTGCGACACACTTCTGAGACAAGCGTGTGAAATTTATGGCTCTCAGTTCGTGCGACAGAAAAGAAGCCACAAAGTACCAAGTAGCGGGAGGCGGAGCTTCTCCAAGTTGACAATGGTGTTCAAGCACAAGGAATTTCCTGTCCATTACAGAGGTGGCCAGGCCCCGATAACAAGGCAAAACAGCCACTATATCCACTACTCAGCCCACGACTGCTGGAATGTCTCATGTTATTCTAAAAAGCCAACAAAAAAGCTCTCCCTATTGTCTTACTCCAGTAATCTATACTGGCAAACTGACAGGCCCAATCATTTAGTAATTAATAACTCATAATGAGTAGTAGGACTTTTGACTAACCATATTTCAAGGAAAACTAATGCTGCATTTCCAAATGGCTTGCATTTCCAGAACAAAAAATGTCAAGAAAATATTTTCCAATATCTATTGTACTTAACCCTTGACTACAGGGTTAGATATGATCTCCAGTACATCTGCTTCAGCAATGCCATTCCTGGTGGGAGTGACTTTCTCACGGAAAAAGGACGACGCTCATATCTGAGGGATTAGAAACAGGCCTAGGGGTAGGGGTAGTCCACACGGCCACACAATGTTGCGCTCTTATCCAGTGCAATAGGACGCAGGTCTGCATGTGGACGGGAGGGACGAAGCTGGTGCGGCTCAGCCAAACGAGCGGGGAGGGTACAGTCTTCAGGCTATTCCTTATTGCTCTATGGTTCTCAAATGGGGGGGGGGATGGGGGGGGAGACCTTACACCATCTTCTTTTGCATATATTTAGGCTTGCTTGCTACAGAGGCCAAGTATGCAAAAACGCACGCGTGCACTCACGAACAGTGCATATACTCCTATCATTGTGCGGAGTCTCCGTTCGTTTCTATGGGTAAAACCTAAATCCTGACTAACCTTAACCACAACCCAGCCCTAACCTTAACCATAGGTAACAAAATCACACAATTCCTTTTGGCATTTTTTTTTTTTTTTTATCTATTAATTGTAGCCACAGATTTTTATGAAATTGAGTTTCCCCAAAAAATGTTTCCACATGATCAAAATAAATATTTTATCAAAAAGTGTGGATGGATGGACGGACAGGTACAGGGGACGAGTATAGACCACAAAAATATACAAATAAAAACCCTCAAACCATATGGGAAGTCTTTTGTAAAAACACAGATAAATATTTAAGACATAAATTAATTTAGGGCTTCTTCAGGGTCTGAACAAGCAGACATCTGTGGGTTCAAATCATTCAAGTCAAATCATTCAAGTTGCTAAAACAAGAGCCCGCAGCTCAATGTCAAATCAGCCTCAATGCAATGAACTTAAATGAGAAAAATTCCTTTTCAAGCTGTTGTATTGGTTAACATAACACAAATTTCCCAAGTGTGAATAACACACATATAAATCAACCCCTTCTCCTTGTTTACCCAGATGCTTTGGAACACAAGAAGCTGAAGAGGGGGGGTTCTGTTTTCCTTGCCATTGGCGACTCAAACAAAACAATGAGCACATCCAAGTGCATTAGGGTGCGAGGGTGTCTGGATAATCAGAGCCACGTCTCTCTGCATCGTCTGCAGACTCAGATAACGGTTCATTCAACATTTTCCCACCCATTTATGATTGCATGACAATTTCCGGATTGTGCAAAACTAAGTGATTCCTTGGATAAGCTGGTAGCCAAGTGGGAGAAAAAAAAGAAAATAAAGGGGGGGCGGGTGAGCGCAAGTTAAATAAGTACCAGCAGGGTCCACAGAAACCACGCAGTGAATGCAACTTTTCCCAGACCGATCACCAAGAGTTCAGCATGACACCTTACTGACAGATGCGCGTTGGTTGTGAGAATAGTTCTCCGGAGCTGTTTGTATGTTTGTGCTCGCATGCATGCATGCAGGCAGGAAGTCAAACTTGTGCCCCCCCCCATCTCCACCTCAACCTTCGGAAACCAAATCTGACCATAAGAACATCAGTGCCATTGTCCTTCCTTTAGGCAAGAACTTTCTAGAGTACATAACTGCAGTAGGTGACGGTTATAATCAGATGGATAACAATGCGGCTTGCAGGGCGTGTCTGCAGACACATGCGCATACGTACGAGGGCGCGTGAATGAGCAGTGCTGAACGGCGAATCGCCCCGGAAGCCAGTGCAGTCGCACTGACCCTTTGTGTGAACATTAGGCCACGTGAGAAAAGGCAGGAGAGAGCGCATGTGAAAGGGTTTGCGAGATACCTGCTTGCTGGGTGGGGGTTGGGCGGTGGGGGGCAGGGTTAAAAAAGCAGTGGAGCAGACAGAGAGGCATTTAACCCCCAACTGCGAGAGGTCTGCCAGCAAGGCCAGCTGCAGGCATCATTAAACACAGTCTAGACTCTGACTTAAGAGATTGCTTTAATTTCACATGACCATTTTATAGCCACTATTGAGATTTAATCTCTACCAAGTAAAAAAAAAAACACGTTTAAATGTGAAAGCTGCTGCAACAAGACCCTCATCCTCAAAGGGAAGTGGTATGACTTTACCGACACTACACATCGAAGGCAGAGTGCTCGTGGAACCTGCGTCACCATTAGGTTAAAAAGTCTAAAACATACCACAGGGCTTCTCAGGACCATATCGACGTCAGATCTTAATGTCAAATTCATGAACGTTTCTCAGTCTCTGAAACTCGAATTTCAGAATAACAACAAATGACTTTAACGACTAAGAATATAAAATAAATCCTAATAAATCCCAAGCAATGATCATTGCCGTCAAAAGACGCAGTGCTGCAATCATTTTATTATTTAAAATGCATACAGCTTCACCAAAGTACCTAATGGAGTCACCCAGGCGAGCTATTCTGCTCCGTTCTCTGCTACAGCACAGCCACTGCCCCGACAGTCACGTTCTCGTGCATCCCACGGGGCGCGCCAGCTCTAGGACCCGTCCCCGGCTCTGGGCCCAGCTTCCGATCCGGAGCGTGCCACGCCGGCACCCCTCCGGAGGAGCGGTGCGTCATGCTTCCTTTACGGGCCGCTCCAATCTGTCACGCTCAGACGAGCGCCCGGTTCGCCTTTATTACGCAACAGACACAAACAGAAACAGCCGTTTAACATTGTCTCAGGTTTTCCGGGGCAATATTCTGCCCTAGCAAGGCTGCCATTGCATACTGCCACCATCGCACTGATATACACACTGACGTAAAGTGTGCCTGACTCAGCATTTTGTTGAACATCATAAGTAACAAAAGGCCTTGAGCAAATAATGCAGAGTTGATATAATGCAGGACTAATAGATTTACAGGCCCCCCACTCCCAAAATTACTCCAGATGGGAAAAAAGGTCAGCTGTTGGTCTGGCATTTAGTAAAGTCTACCTGCAATATTAAATATAAATTAGCATTAAACCATAATAGCATAATTGAATAAATGATACATTGTACATTAAATAAAAAAATTAAAGACCAAGGAAACAAATCAAACAATAACTAAAAGAGGAAAAAAAATAAAGAAAGAAAAACAGTCACAGGAAATCATTCAGGCACCATGCCTCAGTAACACAATAATATCTCCCAGCCCAGGTCACACCAAGGCCAGTCTGTCTACATTTGCAATTAAGGTAATATACCCCCAAACAACCCTTTGCAATCAATAGACATTACTGGACATTCCATTAACAAGGAAATACCCTCCCCATGCTCAGTGGCAAGTCGGAGAGAACAGACCCCCCCAAACCCAACTTAACCATGACCCTGACTTCAGACTCAGATGCATGACTAACAGCCTTTCCAACAGCCATGCAAGCATCCGTGCACAATCATGTATACACACAAGCTCACGCACTCGCGCGCGCGCACACACACACACCCACCAAAGAGCTGTTTGCAGGCTCTTTGGCTTTCATCCTTAAAGACACGAGTACAAACGCATAGCTAACGCTTTGTCTGCTCATTTAATAAAACACAAACCTGACTTAAATTGTTTCACTTGCTCATTCCCCCCCAAGAAGCCCAGTTTAAAGTTTAGAACTTATCTTTGGCAAAATGACATACAGATGGTTTTTTTAAAGAAAATACGGCTCAATTTCTCCACAGCACAGAATCTGAAAAAATTTGATTTGGGTCTCAAAACTGTAAAGACTCAATTCAAAGTGGGACATTGTACTTTCTAATTAAATACCATGCAGTTTAATGACATGAAGTTGCTAAGCTGGCCTCAGTGTGTGACCGTGGTGACCATGTGTGTACCTCCTAAGGGACTGGCATCCCATGTAGGGCGTGTCCCGAGTTTCTGAGGGCAGGCTCCAATCTCCCTGGAGACCTGTCCTGAATAAGCAGCTACGCGAAAACTAACCAACAATTAAAGAAAACATTTCTACCCATAAAAAAAACTCTGCATTAATTAATTGTTAGCAATTTCAGTGTAAAGTCCCCAAAAAATAAACAAATCAGACGTCTAGCTGATGAAAACCCTGCAGAAAGACAGGCCCGTTTCAGTCTGGGCACAATGGTGTCCGGGTAGCTCAGATCTGAATGTTCACTTGTGCATGCAGGAGTGTCAAGCAAGTCCAGCCATGCCTATAAGAGGAGAGGAGAAAATGGGGGGGCAACTTTGTGCAGTGACTGTGAAAATAACATGGCCTGCTTTTGACAGTAATATCAAAAAACAGGGGATGGAATAACCTACAGGCAATGTGCCTCTTAAGGCAACTCTACAAGTCACACCTCTGGACAAATGCCACAGACATTTAGCATACATTTCAGCTACAGTATATTGGATTTCTTCAAGAATTAATGTCTCATTTCTGAAAGCCTTTTCTGGTTGCTGAAACAGGTTTAATTACACCTGTAATAAACTGTTCCACTTGTCTGAGAACAATTGCACTTCAACATAAAAAAAACTGTCTGATGAACAGCATGCAATTCGGATCTCCCATTTAATTTACATTTAACTGAAAAGTACCCACAGTTACACACTTTTAACCAGCTGGGTTGTTTACTGGAACAATTCAGGCCAAATAGCCAAACAATGGCCTTATGGCAGAGGTTTGAACTGGCGTTCTTCAGATAAGGAGCCCATGTCTTCAACCGCCACAATACCCACTGTCCATCTTCAAGTAGTAAGATTAATCACAAGCAAGCTGTGGTGATAATCTCACTGCCAGACCTGACTTGGCACTTGTATCACATTTAAAGGTGGACATGTTTAAAAACGGTCACTGGCAGGTCTCCTAACTCAGAGGATTAGCAGAGTCAGCGTGGTTCTCAGAGTGTGTGAGCTCTTACGACGGCACTCCAAAATGCCGCTAAACAGGCCATTGGCCCCCGCTGCACATGCCTGCTTAATAACCCCCCCCCACCCCGACACCTCCACGCAAAGCCAGCAGCCCAGCTGGTCAAACCCCGATTATGAAGAGCATCGCTTCAACTCAAAAGACTTTCTCCTCACTGTGGCCACTATGTTGACAACGGAGTGTGATATTTGAGTCACACAGGCAAAAGTGAAATTTCACAAAAATTAGGTGGATTTTCCCTCACCTTTTTATGCCAATCATCTTTCCACTAAGTCTATTTCACCATTTGTTTTGGGATCTTTTTTAATTATAGAGGGAGTGTATTATAGTTCAAACGACTATGGCAGAGGACCACAAACCCAACAACCCTGCTGATGCAGACAGAACTCAAGAGTCAGAGGATAGGGTAACGAATCCATCGCCTTCAGTGTGGCAAGCCGTGACAAGTGAACACCCTCCCCTCCTGAAGGGTGTGAAGTGACAGGTTCTAGGCCCAAACATGCAATCCTGCCATGGAAGTGTCCCTAAAAACGTCTTTCTACTAGAATACTAAAGACGTCGCATTTCCCCATCAAATTAATATTAAAATTCGAAAAGAGCATAAGGGTCTGCGCTGCAGCAGACTGGAGCAATGACGCAGCACAATAACCCCAATTCTAAATCAAACAGGACGTTTCTCACTTCATTTTAAATCCACTATCCGTTGCCTTTTCAAATCCATCGCCTTTCTGTGGAGTAAAGTGTGGACGCTACACCTTAAACAAGCAATTATGTAAGAAAGTAATCATGCGTGACCCTGACTAGCAGAGTAATGGACTCATGTCAAATAAAGGCAGCAGGGAAAAAATATTTTTCGACATCGGCCTTGTGCTTTTAATGAAACAGTGAAACTGTTCGGCATTTTTAAACCAAAGACGAAATTAAGCCGTCAGCGTCTTAGATGGAGTCAGACAAGCTCAGCCAGAAAGACAAGAGGCAGCTGTTCAGTCCACCTCAGGTGCAAAAACGGCCACGTTTACCCTCATTTTCATCACAAAGCGCCTAGACTTCAACTTTGACTTTGGTCTGGACGGGATGAATGCAAGGCTGCCGTGACAGTTGGTCACAAAGCGGCCCCTTATTTACATGCAAAGCAGCAAAACACGTTACAGCGGCAAGGGCATATCTCGTTTGGTCATCGGGAATATCAGCTTTACTGCCCGATCATGAAAATACTTTACCATAGCACGTTTTGTGGAAATTTAACTCGCACATAGTTTTTGATCATGTAAGGATTACCTGACACGCATATTACAAATCCGTCGTACGCATTGTTCTGCAGACTTACTTCAAAAGATCAGTGGTTTAAACATATAGACGTGATATTCAGTAAAGTAGGGAGTCATTAAATCAAGCAATTGTCAGAGTATATGTGTTTCTTAACTGTCAAATTTAACAAATTTGTACCACATTCACATATGGGCCAGCACACACCCAAAATACATTATAATTATTGAGAATTGCCATACAAACGTCATCCAAACTGTCATGGTAAGAGGAACTTGACTATTTAAAACGTTTGTTTCCCCATTCCCCTTATCCTCCCATTGGTAGTCCCTTTAATTCAACCTGTTCAATGTAAACAATCTTCACGACAGCAGAAAAATCAGTTTTGAAAATAAAATTCATGAACGAAAAGGGTAAAGATCAGTTCGATATGCAGCGTCTGGTCGCACTGACAATCACCCCGGAACATCCAGCCTTTAAACACGGCACATTCTCCGCAGCGGAGCCGCAAGCACGTACGTGCACCCCCGGGGGCGAACAGCGCGACGGAGCCGAAGTCGCTTGTTTTGGTCCGCTGTGATACGAGACTAATGGATCAAATAACTTTCATTACAACATACAGGTGCTTTTTTTTTTTAATTCGGCAATTTCGTACGTGCTGTGAATACACAGCACACGGACATACTGCTTTATACTGGGTCATTATTGTTACAAAACGCTGCTGTTCACCGAAAAGACTGGCCTGAACCCATGTCTGGATTCAACTCATTGAAGGTAACCGGTCCCATTACCCAATGACGAAATAATCTAGATGGTCAAGCACCATCTGGGGCCCCCAAACGTTAAATCTAAAACCTAGAAAAATAAAAATAAACACGGCAACAGTGGGAAAAAATAATCCCCGTAAGATCACGGTCGCTGTTCAATGACAATTTAGTTAGCTGGTCAGCTTTCAGTATCCACGATGAAACAGCATCATACATTTTTCAATGGAAAAATGGATTAGTGTGCTGTCTGATAGCCTAATAACACCGGGGTCCGATTACCTTGCCATTTTACAGACATCAGTCCCAGTTAAGCTATCTTAGCTTTCTCACGTTATGGGGGTCCGCGCTACAAAGAGCCGAATAATATTTACGGTTATATAAAAAAACAACTTGGCCATAGTCTCAAAATGACAAAAAAAAAATTCCACTGCGGAAATCTTGACTAAATCCGCCGGATCGCCGAAGGTGAGGCGAGTGATTGTCGCCCAGTCAGTTAACAGCCATTTATCGATCGAAACAATACATGGAATCCGAAAGGTGGAGATGTACAAATGATACTGAATCATTAACGGCAATCAACAGATTTACCACGATATAAATGATCAGTGATGAATGGCAGCAGGAAAAAAAATAATGCTAGTTTAATAGCAAGCAAACTATAAATCAGCATGATCTCATGCCTGAGTGACTGTCCCAGGCAGCGCCATGTTAAGCGATCATGGTAGGAAATGCCATGGTAGTGCTCCAACTCGCCTTACACATCGCGATAAAATAAATAAATAGGTACACAGGAGATAGGCAAGGATAAATCAAATGCTTTCTTGTACTTACCGACTGAAGCTCTAAATAGGCCAGCCAGGGCCAGCAGTGTTAAAATCGTTCGTCTTGTAGCCATGTCTGCAAGATTCCCATCGCTTTGCATTGATACATTCAAAGTGTGATATTGACAAGGGAGCCAGACCTTAAACACACAGCGAGCGCGGCCAGCCAGGCGCTTAAAGGGATACGCCGCTTAAAGGGGACGCCGCGCCGCTCTAGCCCTTTTGTTGTGGTGAGACATTTTCCCTTTCTGTGGCTGTGCAGGACAAACACAGCGGAAAGTGAGGGGCAGCCTTAGCTTAAAAGGTTAGTTCGGGACATGAGTCAGAAAGCACATTTGAAACGCAAATCCAGACGAGCGTTTGTGCTTTTGCCGCAAGTGTGCGTATTTAGTCTGTTCGATTTAAAGTTTTTCTTCAGGAAATTTTGATGTAAACCTTAGACACATCAGGAAATCTGCGCGGATCATTTGAAAATACATCTATTTTACGTCATTCCGTATATATTCTTTAAATGAACGCGGATTCTTTCAATATGTAAAATAATTGGTTTATGCTGCGCATTGTGTGTAACGTTAATCTTAAACAACCCAGGAAAAACAGAGAATGGTTTAGCTAATAACCGTAAGCCCACTCTATTATTTTTTTCAATAAGTAATCAGAATGTTCATTGGTACTGAGGATAGCCTTCACAATTCAGAATATCCGCAGTCATGCTATACACACACGTAATGTTTTAATGCAGAAAAATGCAAAAAAAAGCTAGTTCACAAACAACACATAACAAGCATCTGTAAATGCATGCATAACTCAGAAGCCGATTTGCCTGGACAGCCTCCACGTTAAAAAGCATTGGCAAGCGACTGGATAAAGAGTGGAGTTTGTGAGAATCTTGATCTCAGCCACAAAATAAGCTTCAAAAGATTTTCTTCCAAGGCTTTCTGGCAAGAAGCGAGGGATGTGAGAATCTTCCAGACAGATGGGCTGGTTTGAGCTCTTGGCATAGGAGAAGACATTGGCAGCTTTGCACAGACTGGGACCTCGGTACAACTGATGATGTTCTACCAGTCTGTTGTCTCCTATTGTCTGTCACAGACATCTTTCATGGCACTTTCCACTCGCCTTGCCAAGGTGGTCAAAACAACTGGACAGAAAAAGTAAAATTTGAATGCCCTCTCGCAAGGATCCACTTGGATGAGCAGAGCTCTGCACGTGACTTAAATAGAAGGTTATGGACTAAATAGATCCTACTGTTTAGGTATCCTTCATTTGTTAATCCAGTGTGAATTAAATTATTAACAGCATGTGAGTCTTTTTTTTTACATGTCTTATTAGTCTCGTTAAAAAACCTTATTTAAAACATGGATCGGTCACAGCATTTTGACCTAAGTGTGAGTTAAGTTTCACCTTAAAATGTATTTTCCACCTTAATTGTCAAGGATGGCATGAAGCGTGATAACTGGAAGAGAAGAGAGCACAGATAGTTTTTTTTTTTTACAACGTAAAACACCTATGTGTTAAATTGGTCCCTGAAAGACTGTGTGCTTGTTTAAAAAGTACTTTACAGTTTTTGGTACACAGACATATTGATATTTATGATCTGTAGGCAGCCATGAAAACAGGGTTTTTACAGGGTGCATGAATGACCTGTTAGGTATATCTGTCCTTTTTTATCGCTCCATACATTTTAGCATCTTTCTTCTGCCCTTGTGATAAACTGATGAATGTGTTACTGAAGCAACATGTTCAAAAAATTATATATTCCCTGTAGACACAAAAATGTATCACTAGGATTCCAAATCTCGCCTGTGGCCAAGCTCATTTGTATTTGCCAGAGAAAGAGTGTGTTTAGCATCTACAGTTTTCTTTTGCAATCTGAAAGCATTATCCATTTAGCTCCCTATCACTTTTCCCTCCATGGGGATGCTGTCCCCAACTTTGCTCTGCCACTGCAACATGTAGCCGAAAGCTTAGCTGTTATCAAGCTGTCAAATGTATCTGCAGATTTCTCAGTACAGACCGTGTGTGTGTGTGCTGTGTCCAAATTTCAAGGCTGTGCAACTTGGAACGAGCCTACTGGGACCGTGAGAGAGAGACACAGAGAGGAACAGAAGACATAGCTGAGTGTTGCTCAGTGTTTAGGAAACAAGGACAGAGATACCCCTGCAATCTCATGAACACCCCCCCCCCCCCAACTACACATACACACGCTCTTTTAAAAATAGCCCCTCACCCTAACTTACCAGACAGACAGGGGCTTTGAATAAGTGTTATCTCTCTGAAGTCCTGAATACAGACAGACATATCCTCAGACAGGCATGTACAGGCTCCAGATATAGACAAATGGGTGGACATGTGGATTTATTGTGTCATTTCTATGCAAACAACAATATCCATGCTTATACAATTGTGCATATATTCAAATTTTCAAAATTGTATAAAAACAAAGTATAGTATATATATATATATATATATATATATGAATGACTGTATGTTTGTGTTAAGCTGGAGAGTACTGCCAGTAATGCCCAGATATGGCAATTGCGTTGCCATGGAGAAGTTATCTGTGATATTTGTTTGCACAGGAGTAAATATAGCTCCATATGTAATTTGATCACAGGTGGTGGGTTGAATTTGATTCAAACTCAGATTCCTGTCCCCGAGTGCCGAGCCGAGCCGCTTACTGGCTGCTGATTTTGAGGGTCACAAACCCTAGAATTTATAATCTTTCAACAGCAGGAAAGACATTTTTGGACATGATTGTTGAAAATCCAGCTCATACTAAATAGTTAATCAGTTACTGAGTAAAAGGAGTAGCTCTAATATGATTTACTAGTGGTTTGAGTATTCCATGAACTAGCAAGCAACAATAGTGCACGTGTCAATATGGACAGTCATGGAAGTTGCTGATGTCAACATTAAATGTGAGATTACGATACAGCTAAATTTTGTAGCCAAACGCAGGCAATGACACAACACCATCTAGTGAGCAGAGTATAGTACTACAAGTTGAATTGCTTTTTATTATATTATATTATATTATATTATAAGTAACGTATTCCCTGGGAAACGGGCAGTACACACAGGAAGTACAAAATC
>JAODUD010000107.1:7820582-7840919 GCA_026784285.1 Stomatorhinus walkeri
TATTATATTATATTATATTATATTATAAGTAACGTATTCCCTGGGAAACGGGCAGTACACACAGGAAGTACAAAATCATATTAAAATAAAAATGCAGGAGAAATAGATTTTTAATATAAATGATGAATTTTATTAAATTTCCCTTTAAAATCCTTTAAATGTGTTCAGCTTAGAATAAGATTAATGATTATACCATCTCTAAACATAGTCACAGTGATTTACAAATATAAATACTATGTTGAATTTAATTATAAAGATATTATAAAAAATTAACTGAAAACATACAAATACCAACATAAAAATACTTTGACAGCAAACCGCATTTAAATTCAATGCTCGTTAGGGATACATATGGTACTATGTCTCTTTTTAGAATAGGGAGTTGAGTAATAGTGCAACAGAGACATTTGTCTACGTATCTTTATGGAAATTCCTCACCGTCTGCACAATATAATTATAGGGGCCCCATTAAGAGGAAGTCCAAACTAATTATACAGAGCTTACACTATTAACCCTTAGAATTATGTGAACCTCTGACTCACCCTGCCCACGGTCACTTTTACGGAAACGCAGCCTTGCACATCTGAACTTTCACACATCCTAGCATGCCACACAATACTGGGGCTTACTATGCCGATAAGCAGAGCAGAGAATACCTTTCTTTGTGCCTGGCTTTGGGGTGACGTGTGTCACAGACCCACTGGACAGTTATGCAGTACGGCGAGTGAAAAGCTGAGAGACTGTGTGATATGTGGTGTCACACAGACAGCTCTGCAGCGCACAGTGCTTCCATCAGAACAGATTTAAAATTAGTGGCCTGTACTACGAAGCTAACTTGTCGGATTTAAGGTGCCACAGTTTAAATGGACTTCATATATTCGTTCACTTACATTTTGCCCAGACTACCTTAAATCCGACAAGTTACCCCGATAAGCCAGTAACCCCGCTCTGTAGTACAAGCCCCTGATCTCTCTCACTCCATAGCTCTGGCCAGGCTGTGGCAGACTCTCTCTGGCCCCAGTATTGCATGGAAAGCCCAAAGTTGCACTCTTCAGAGTGAGTGTTACGCTAGCAAGGTGTGTCATGGAAAACCCAGCAAGCAACAACAAGGAACAGAAAAGAAAAAGCAGAAAGCCACTGATTGGTGGAATGTCAATTTGACCATCCAATAGAGTGGTCCAATATTTAGAGGTCCAGTTTGAGTTTGATCGGCTTGTAATCCTGGTCCTGGTCAAGCTTGGACAGGGTTTTACGTACACGCAGGGCAGTAAGTCGAGCTGCCGGGCTCTTGAACCAACACTCCTTCATGATCTTGCTAATCGTGGACAGAATCTAGACAGGAACAGAGACACTGAAACTGAAATCTGATTTAAACATTGCATTACTCAAAAACAACAAACCTCTTAGAACAATGAAAATAACATACAGCCGAAATCAAGTAACAAACGTGTCTCAAATCCCACAGGGGAAATTTCAACAATAAGCATTATATATATCCGTAAACCAAGACTGGTGGTTTGCAGGATGTGATATAGCAGCAAATCTGTAACTAGGGACTCACTGGGTGGAAGTATAGGCGGTTGTGAAGACTGGGTCGCTGTTGGTCTGTGCACACCACCTTCCTCATCTCCTCGAAGCTGGGGTCAGCAGGCACTGCATCAAAGAATGGGGCCTGGTACTCCTCCACAATTCCTGGAGCACGGCAAAAACTGGCATAAGCATTCTGGAACTTACTTCAGAGTATGTTTCATGGTGTGCTGACCATTTGCTGCATGGGTGAATAAATGACCTCCTAGATACGTATATCAAGGCATACTACACACACCGCTTTAGCAGTTAGACATGGTACTGAACTAGTTTCTTCTACCTTGCTAAGAAGGTTTGGATCTGGCTACTACTTTGATGGGATCCCAACTAGGGATGCTAGGTTGGTGTTGGTGTGGTGGTGAATGGTGTGGACCCAAATGCCCCAGTGCAGCAACAGGGAATCTGTGCTGTCCAGTAGATGAGACATAAAACTGAGGTCATAAAAGACCCCAAGGAATATTCTGAAAGAGTAGGGGAGATACCCCAATGTCCTAAACCACCCACTGTCTCATCACCCTCTATGTGTAACTGGTGAATTCCCTCCTGCCCCTTAGCTACTGTGTGCTGAGCCTAGTGGCACAGAATGGATGCTGCACAGTGGTGTTTGAAGTGGTGAACTCTATTCAGGACCAGAATTATAACTGTTTTATATTGAAATAAAAATGCAATCTTCTATACAATTAGATTTAGTTACACAACCTTCTAAACTATTGAGTTATGTTATTCTGTACACATTCATATTGGATTATAATTGTGGGTCAGAGGTGCTATGGGATGCGAGACGGAAATGTTAAGATAAACAGCGGGCTATATTGAGAAGTAGAGATTTGACTTATTCCCCAGAACTGGTGGCATGTTTTTTCTCAACTGTGTGGTGTATTAGCATTTGGGTGCTGAAACCAGATAAGACTGTTTATAATTTCTGAACTGCTAATCAGGACATGGGATGTGACATGGGATGTGATATGGGATGAACAACGAGATGGCTGAGAAGCGGCAGATCTCTCTCTCTAGCTCTCCATGACAATTTCCTTTCCCCTTTTCACTCTTGTCACAAAACCAAGAATCTAAGAACCATTAAATTCAATCAGTCAATAAGAAATGCATAAAACATTCACACGCTGAGAAAGGCAGGGATCGTACTGTGTGGGAAGGTAAAATCTCAGTCAAATCCCACTTGAAATGCAGCCAAAGCTTAATGCTGATGGGACGACCTGCTGTTTTCATTGTGCAGTTGCTGCTGTTGGAAAATAATGTTGCCATTCAGACCAACAGTTTTTTTTTTGTTACCGAGATACTCTGGGTTAAAACTGATGTGCGGGACCACCTCCTGATTCTGGATTGTCAGCAATAGGGGCTGATTAAAAAGGACGGAAAACGAGCACTTTCTTCGGAAGCTGTTTCACGATTAAGGAAAACAGCAAATAATGTTTTGTCAGGACAACAACTGCTTTCAGACACTTGGAAATGTCTTGCAGAATCAAGTAAAATGTATAATATAAATACTGTGTTTTCATGTGTGAATCCAGACACTATAAACTGAGGGCAATGTGACTGATCTAAAAGGAAATATATACAAGAAATGATGATGGATTTTACCGTTAACGATAGTCCTGCGAGTTATCTCCCAGAGAACCAAGCCCAGGGCCCATATGTCTGTCTGTTTGTAGGACTCGAAGACGTCTGTCCGGATGCTCTCATCTAGAACCTCCGGGGCCATGTAACGCTTTGTTCCCACCCGAGAGTTAGTGCCCACATCCAAGTAGTCCGTAGTCTGAGAGTGCATGACTGCCAGGCCTGAAAAGACAGCTAGTCGTGTCACCAAATGGGGACTAACAGCAATGAATTCCTGCTCCTTCCTGCTCCTTCAGTAAATAATGTTTTTGATTTGTGGGGACTAAATTGTAAGTTAATTAACCAAATGGGGACTAAAACAATAGCATTGAAGCAGTGCTGTAAATAATAAACCCCACTGCAGGTAGAAGAACCTGAGGCTATCAAGATATACTGAGCAACCAGACAACTGGAAACCATGGGTAACATGTATAAGGCACAGACTTGATCCATCCCACTTACCCAGGTCGGCGATGCAGCACTGGCCGTTCCTCTTGACCAAGATGTTGCGGCTTTTGAGGTCACGGTGGGCAATGGCAGGCTTGCTCTGTGTGCTGCCTATCTCAGTGTGCAGATGCACCAGGCCACATGCCACAGACAGGCACATGTGCAGACAGCCCTCGGGGTCCAAGGTGCTATACTGAAGGAAGTCATAGAGCGAGCCCAGCTCATGATAGTGTGTAATCAGCCAGAGCTGGGTACTCGAATTTTTGGATGTCATGTCGGAGGCAATGAAACCTGTGATAAAATGGAAAGGAAAAACTCATAAGTTAAAATCATTACAGATTATATATCACTCCCCAGTGCTATATGATCTGCAGTTTATTTATGCACCTTAAAAAATATATTTCAAATTCTGGAGCAGACTCTGGTGATAAATTTGAAATAGGCGACAGAAACACGTTGCCCTCTGGCTGCTGGACGTCTCACCCAAGATGTTGTCATGACGAAGCTGAACGGTGTTATAGATCTCGGTCTCACGAAACCAGGACTGCTCATCTCGAGAGGAGAAGATCTTCACAGCCACGTTCTCGCCCATCCAGGTTCCTCGCCACACCTCGCCGTAACGGCCCTTCCCTGGGAGCAGAGTGAGGGGTAGTGGGCTGCTGTCACAGACAGGTACAGATTGACAGAGGCTGGCCAAAACAGAACAGATTTGTCAGAAGACTCCTGTGTTCCACTTACCTACGGTCGCTGT
Organism: Stomatorhinus walkeri; assembly: GCA_026784285.1. Classification (NCBI taxonomy): domain Eukaryota; kingdom Metazoa; phylum Chordata; class Actinopteri; order Osteoglossiformes; family Mormyridae; genus Stomatorhinus; species Stomatorhinus walkeri. The sequence continues at coordinate 7,824,982 of JAODUD010000107.1, forward strand.
AAAACCCTCAGCTTGTATAAGCGTTTCGGTTGCTTTCTGTCAGCAGTCAGTAAGACTGGGTGGGACAGTTTTAAAGTGTGGATGGAACAGCCTGTCTTACCCACACACTCCAACAGAGAGATCTGCCGGGCCATGGTTCTCTGCACCAGGTAAGGCAGTCCCGTGCCACTGCCGGACGTGCAGAACTCTTCAAATATCTCCTGGGGAGGCAAATTCCTTTTTACTGGCATCGGAATCACAAAGGACACGCACACCCATGACTGCCAAATCTCTACAAACTCCACAAGAATCCTTAGCAGCAGTGTGTTAGAGCTGCAAATGTGAAACTCTGAAGCAGTTCTCTCCCCTCTTGCCCAACTTAATGTCGCAAAACATAATATCCAAACTGATTCTGTGACTTGCAGGAAACAGGTTGGAATGGGTGGATGTATGGCAGCACACTAAAGTACTGAATCACCCCAGAGTGGAGACAGGACTGAATGACTGTTAAAAACCCACACAGACTAGATCAAAATTCCCGAGCTTGCTGTATTACATTTTTAGCAGCACCAGTTTTGAGGAACTCTCCTGCTCCCAAGTGATGAACTAATGCCTGATTTTTGGAAATCGTGTCTTACAAAATCTGATGAATAATCACCAGCTTCTGTCCACAGTCCCAACCACACGACAACCCAGCTGCTACTTGAGCTGCCCACGTCTTGGGCGTGACCCAGTGGCATGAAACCTACCCCGTAGGAGGGGTCCCCGCCGTGGGGAAGCTTCAGCATGTTGGGGTCATGGTCTTCCAGCCGTGTCATCCTAAGGCGCTTGTGATGCAGGCAAAACCAGCACACCAGGCCAGACAGACCCAGCGAGAGAAGCAGCACCACCAGCAGGGGCACCCCCACCAGAACGATCATGCTTTCTTCCTCTTTTACCTCGACTACTGGACACATGGAGAGAAGAATGGCCCTTATAGAGGAGAAGGGTCTGAACCTCTGGTTAGGGAATGTGTTCACAGCTAGATTCGGTCCCATTCCATCTCAGAGGTCCAGCACAGTCTGTCTTACATTCTCCTTTATAGTACAACAACAGTCCGGCAAGTAACAATTTCATTTCCAGTTGCAAATAACAGACAATTTGATGTCATGCTTAGATCTGTAAATCCATCCATCTCCCTTTGCCTTCTCTACCTACATGGCCATGGTCAGCCTTGAGCTTGTGTCAGGAAGCATGTGGCATGAAGTCAGGAAGCACCAGGATGTGGGAGTGCAGAACACTTTCACACACAATCAAACAATCAGCAATTTACTCCACTGTTCATCTACAGTGGATATAGAAAGTCTACACACCCTTATTGAAACTTAAGGGTTTTGCTGATGTAAAGCGGGAAATCAAGGTAAGTTTTGTTAGATATGTAAAACATGCATAAGTAGCATGTAAGTGTACCTCAAGATTCTAACATACCTTAACCACTTTAGAATACATTATTAACAAACATTATACGATGATAATAAACATTAAAGTTGTATAATATAATGTTTGTTACTAATGTATTAAAGGTGTTAAGGGATATTAGGATGTTAAGGTGTACTTACATGCTGCTTATGAATGTTCTATGAATGCATTATGAATGCGTTATGAAGGTGCACTGAATGTTCTATGAATGCATAATGAATGCAATGTGAAGCTGCAATTAATGTAAGAAGTCACCAAAAATTCAAGAGCAAAACAAACAAACAATTAGTATGACAAATATTTTAAAAGCCTACAACACCTGGGTTGTATAAGTGTGCACACCCATTAATAATGGGGGCTGTAGTAGGGGTGACCAGTCACACTCAGAATTAGAGCAGGGCAGTGTGACCAAAAATTTATATCACAATATAAGTTATATCGGTTTCACGGTATATGACGGTGTTTTTTTTTTTGAAGTATTATTGGGCGTTTACCACATTTTACAGGATTTTACTTTGCCTTACGTTTTTGCATTGTTCCCACATTAAATATATTATTTTATTATTAGCCATTACGCCTATCTGCTACCTTAATAACATTTCGCTAACGTTTGTTGGCTAACTGCTTATAGATAAATGGCTAATATTAAGGTGTGCTCCGGCCAAGTTAACATTCTTGATAAATGTTTAATAGTTCAGTGTTATTGACGTCACGAAATTTCTCATTAAGACCGGGATGTCGCTCTTTAAGATGCTTCACTTGGTTTGACGTGCTACTTGACTTCGTCGCCACCACTTTGTAGCACTGTTTGCATAGAGGCTTATCGACGTCCATAGCCTTTCCATGCTCGTCTGAAAAATACTTCCAAACAGCACTTCTGCATTTTTTTTCTACTAAAGCAGCTTGCAAAGTGCCTTCAACTGCGGCCATTTTCGGCCAAGTTGGTATGTGTGTGTTAACCAGCGAAAATGCGTTCATCAGCTATTGAGAAGGACTGCGCAAGTGTGTGCGTGCATGCTGTAGTGGTGCTGTGTGAAGTGTGGCGAATGAGGCAAAAACCGCACTGTTAGTATCAATAATGGTGAAAATGAGTATCTAATCAGATACTAATTTTAAATATCGATTAGTATCTGAGAATCGATTTTCTGACAACCTGAGTGTCTCATTATTTTCAACTCCAGCGTCAGCTATATCTTCCATTTCTGATCTTTCAGAAGACTACCCTGCAAAGTTGATGACAGGACAGAGGGAAAACTAGCCTATTAACTCTGAAGGACTATCTCAAAGTATTAAAATATTTTAGCAAAAAAAAACCTGCGGGCCCCTGTCAGCAAGCTGAAGAGGAACTTCACCTTCCAACATAACAGCCTGAAGTGTGCATGTGATTGAAGTCTTAAAATGGACTGTAAATTCATTTTTCTCTTGAATTTTGGTTTCATGGTCACATTAAATATGGAAAATTGTCTGAAATGATTCGTGTGTGTTGACTTCTTATATCTGACCGTAACTCCTCTTTGGGTTTTGGGAGCAATGCAGCGCACCTGGAGAATATCGAGCAGGAGATCCCTCCCGCAGCCCTGAAGAAGCCAGGTTCATGGCTATAATGAAATGTTTACGAAATCAGCGCTGGCACCGACTGATCCCGGAGCGAGATTCTAAAAGCACGAGGTGTCGGCACTGCCTGACCTGACCGGAAGCCCAGAAGGACTAGAGACATGCACTGACCTGGATCTTGGGGGACGGTGGTGTTGGCGTTGCAGAGGTGAGAGGAGCAGCAGTGAACAAACAGGTTGGGCAGACGGGTCATGCACTGCTCCTGCTGGGCCCGCTGGAAGCAGCCCCTCTGGTCCCTGCCCCCCAGCATGATGTAGAAGCAGCGGTCACCCCAGCACGTACTGTTCTCACAGTTGTACCTCTTCTCACAGGCGCAGAGCACTTTGCCCTCTCCTGGCGTGTCTGAGGGTTCTGGCAGATACACACACACACAGCAAGAAAGGCGTGAGCACACGTCCATCTTTAAAGGACCTGCTGACAAACTAAAACGTAGACAAACAAATACCAACGTGGAGTGACTGAGGAATGCAGGAAAGTGCGCTCACAGAAACACCGAACATGCAAAGAATTTTCTAAGTGAAACTATATTAAGTGCTCTCAGATAGCGGGATTGTAAAGTGGAAGGTGAAAGGGAGATCTAAATGGAGTTTACAGTAAAGGGAAAGAACAATGACACAGTGATGGCTCCTAAACAGATTACAGTGACATAACAGGGACTCAAGTGGAGTTTACAGTAAACTGCAATCAAATCAAATAAGTTCAGCTCAACCAAGCTCACTGAAAGTGACATGATGACATTCTTAACAAGGGGAATGACAGACATAGACAAAACAGAGAGACTGGGCCCAGCTGAAAGACCCTGGGAGCGGAGACGAGGGGCAGGTGGCCTGGGTGGTCCCCTGGAGCTGGCTTGTGTTTCGAGGTCAGCGATAGGAGCATCAGGGGCTGTAGTTTTATGCACTACAGGAAGACGCACGTTTCCTCTGCCCCATTGTTCTCAGAACCATCTCCGCATGTGCTCCCGCCGATCACCCACCAACCACAGACAGCCTCTTTTTAAACCGCTCACTCGTTCCCTTCTCATGCAACATGCTGCCACACGGGTCATTCAAAGGGATGCTGTGCATCTGGATGCTAATAAAACTAACCCGGTGTTTCCCATTCCGGTCCTCGGGGATCCACAGACAGTCCACGTTTCTGCTTCCTCTCAGCTCCCTATCGCTGGGAGGGAGCAACAATGTGCACTGTCTGGCAGGGAGCTTGAAGGGAGCAAAAATGTGGACTGTCTGGCAGGGAGCTTGGAGGGAGCAAAAATGTGGACAGACTGTGGGTCCCCAAGGACCGGATTGGGAAACACTGTGCGAACCAGATAGCACAGATACAGGTATGTCCAGGAGATGGATTAATGACTGCACACAATCCAGACTTACCTGCTAGTCCCAGCCATAGTCCCAGCAAGGCCAGCAGCTGCATAAACACCTTGACCCCTTTCATTTCTGTCAAACAAAGAGAGCTCAATCTTCATGTCAGATACCCTTTGTCAGGATCCATTACAACTTGGTGCTTACAGCCAGGTTTATGGGAATTTAAGGCTAAAACTATTTGAGAAATCAGACCATAATCTCACCACCCCTGTGACTGACCCAGCATGCACTGGATGTGCAATAGACTGCTCTGGCTACATTTGCACTGTGTCAAACACGAACAGAAACAAAGCCACAATGGGATGATCCGACTTCTCCTTTTCTGCAGGTATTGTCAAAGACGCCTGTCACTTGCAGAAGGTCATTGTCACAGCCGTATACAATCTACTGCATAGCCCAGCAGAAACTAAGGGCGTGTGACATCATTCCCTGCACCGTCTACACTTTCACACACTGCTGTAAAACGAGAATACATCGGCAAGTACTGGACGTGCTTTGCTGTCCTTTAACAGTGATGCTGTATCATTCTGAAATATTTCAGTACCATTTCTAATAGACTTTAGATAAAGATTTGGAGACAATTGAAATGAATTAACTCCAAGGTGTGCCTTCATAGTTGACATAATTTTAATTGAAATAATATTTTTACTTTATTTATTATCTACTATCTATTGCTGCCAATACTGATAATGTCTTTTCTACATTTTACAAATCAATCGAAGGAATATTGAACTGTTTGTAACTGATAATGTTAACTAAACTTATACTGTCCAATCTGTTAAAAAATAAAATTTTAAAGTATAAGTGAGTGATAAGGAATATCTGCTTGTTACTTCATTAACTTCTCTCTTAGTTAAGTTCTGGTTTGGTCTCAAGCTTAGACTATCCTGGTTAAGGTCTTCATGACTTTTTTTTTTTATAAAACCACATCACCAGTTTCTTTCCCCTTCATCCCCTCTCCCTGCTCTCCTTCCATCCGTCTGCCAAACGGCCATCTCCTTCCCCCACTCTTTCTCTTTTTCTCTCTGGCTCTCCTTCTATGGTCATCCACTTTCCTCCTCCCACGTTTGTTTGCTTGACTCTCTAGGTATCTGTACTAAAATAGAGAGCTCGGTCCCCAGTCCACAAACAGAGGAAGTTCTGAGCACAAAGACAGCGGAGTGAAAGGGTCCAGGCAGTCTGCCTGCTTCATAATTGCACCACTTAAAATGGGGACACGAGAGCGTGGGCGGGGACTGAATGCCGGCCCGGCACGTTGGCTCCAGGCTATTCCGCATTCAGAGTAAATATTGACAGTTATGATTCCTGCCATTGAGAGACCACGCCCTGGCAACCTGGCAATATTTTACATCCAATGCGAATAGGATGGGGGTGTAAACGGGACACCGGGGACCTCGGTCTGAATATATTGGAGCTGACTGTCCTCTGTTACAAATCCAGGGATTACCGTCCAAAGTGCCAAGTGTTAAAATGAAGGTCAGGTCACACAAATTTAGGTTTGCATGGCTCTTGTGCAAGGCTGGTATGAATCAGGGACTGTACATGTTTCATCCTTGGTGGTGACAATTTTGGGGGGGAAAAATGATCAATGAGTGTCAAGTGATGTGAGGAATAAAGTGATGAGATTATATTGTCTTATACTACATGGTTTGCTGAAATTCTTCCCATGACGGCACAACCACCCGTCTTGGCTTGGTGGCGCTGTGGGAAGACGTAAACAGATCCCTGCCGGAGACGCTGCAGAGTCCGATGGGACTTGGTCAGACGGCAGATTAATGTTTAGCATCATGCTGCACCAACACCACGCTGATAACAATCCCATGTAAATCATCGCAGTCAGATTCAGACTAAATTAGCTCAAAAGCATGCCGATGTCAGGCGATAGTCGCCACCCACGGCTTCCTGTATCTTGTTTGCATTACGACATCATTGCCTTAATCACAGGCTGCCCTGGGCATATTAAAAAGGCCTCCTGCTCCTTGCATGGTTTAGTTCTCCAGGGACAGCCATCTCCCCTCAGGAAGCCACTAACTGTGCCCCCAAGATGGGAAAGCGGGGCATCCGGTGGCACTGAGCAGCGTCCGCTTCGCCGTCTGCGCCCATGGCAGGAGCTCAGGGTGGTTTCCTCTCTCCGCTTTCACAGAGTTATTATGAATCAACCCCCGGTAAGTACCTGCTGGGGCCCCCCCTGTAGGGGGGGGGGGGGTGCTGTTGCCCCTGACTTACAAGCCCTGGGCAGGCAGCAGCCCTCCACCCAGTTTCACGACTCTAATGGGAGGCCATGAAAACAGCCTGTAAGTCAGATCCTCCATGCAAACTGAGACGGTCGGATATGCTGGAAAATCTCAAGCCACATTATGTCAGTAGTAGAACCGCATTTTAAATTAAAGTAATTGTGCACAAAAATGGTCTGCCCAAGATCATCCCATTTCTAATTATTCTAATTATTAGGAGGAGTTGAAATTATCTTGTAAAAGGGGAAAAGGTATGTTGTCATGGATGTCAAACAGTAAATGTCTGATATGACTGAGAGTAATTTTGACAAAGGTAGCTCCAAACCCATTGGGTATTGTATTTCCTTACTAAAATTAATGTTATAATGTAACTTTGCATGCAAGCAGTAAAAAAATACAGCACATGACTGCCTATTATCTATTACTACATATCTGAGGTTTTGGTAGAGAGCTACTAATACATCCCAAAGATACAAAAAATTACTCCCTGAGGATGAGTCTGAGTGTTTTGAGTCCATAATGTACTGGAATCTCTGTTCTCTGGAAAATGACACATTCGGAGCTGAGATTCAATCCCTGCCAAAGTGCTACATTCAAGCACAACGACAGTGGCTCCAAAAAGGAGAAGTGTCCTACAAATCTTTTTTTCTCCAGTATATTTACCCTGATTAGCTGCGACCTGCAGCCATCCATAACTACCAGTAAATACTTAAAAGCAGAAGTAATGTTTCTTCAGCTATGTCCCTGGAACTGCAGTTCCTGCTAATCCAAGTCACAAGCAACTGTAGAAAAATGGATGATGAAAAACATATATTAACATATACTTCTTTCAATAAGTAGTACGTTGTAATGGTAAATGAGCTTATCAGGCTTAATGGTAAATTCCAGGGTTGCCGACTTCGTCTGCACACACATTTACATGCAAGTATGAATTTTATTACCTTGTAGATAGTCTGTAAGGTTTGCAAACTACCCCAACGCTTCTGATGTAGCTATGTTCACATTCATAATGGAATAATATAGATTTGCTGCAAGATTTCTTGTGTGAGCGCGACTCTGAAAGTGTGATCGCCACGTTATATAAAAGATTCATTATACGGATGTAGGTTATAGCCTATGTTTACATATAGGCGTTTGTACGTTTCTTTTTGTTTATAAACCAAGTAGGTTACATACTGTCAACAGCTCATTCCAGATGCAGAACTGGATCCTGTTTATAATCATTATGAATCAGCCGAATCGGCTTTACCTGAACGCTTCTCTTCTTTCGACACAAGTTCCTTCGCTCGTCTCTTATTCACGAAGCTCCCAAAGCAGTCAGAAAATCAGAAATACGCCACACATGGCCCATATTAAAAAGCGGAGTGAGCTGTAATATGTTCCAGAGGTCTATGGTGAAAAATGAAAAAAGAAAAAAAAACGACTCAGAAAATCCCCCAGGCTGTCCTAAGCTTTATATTAGTGTTAAACTACATGTTTCCTTCCCAGGGCACCGTACAGTTTTCTCTCATCAGGAGAAATTAAACTTTTTGCAAACACTTTCCGCCAGGCACGTTAGCTAAGTATTTAATGCATTATGCAAAAAATGTAATCGCCGTTATAAAGAAATAAGTACAAATTAGAGTCCCGAAATATTCGTGTACAGAAAGAAAACGTCCAGCCCCAAGTGCGCGGAGCGGGTCAGACGGTTTCCGAAGCTAAGGCTCCCGGACGGAGCCGTATCTAACACGGCATCTCCCGCATGTCTCCGCGGCTGATAAAGCGAAGAGGCAGATCTGTCGTTTGAAGCGGGACTGGTCGCTTTCCGCTCCCTCAACAAACTAACAAACATCGTCTGCGCGTCCAGACTCGATCTCTGGACAAACTGAAAGAGGCTGCCGCGTTGCTGATCTCACAGCACGATAACATATTTTAAAATATTATACAGTCCCACCCTTTGTTGTATCTGACGAGGTCCGTATGTTTCTTGGACGGCTTTCCTGTTGCTGCCGAGCCATTTAGTTTGTGTTTTTTTTCCATCTGGCGCCTGTGCCTATGATCTGTATCCGCGACTTCACAGCCCCTCAGTAATTTTAATCTGTATGTATTAGATCAATACGTTGTACATGCAGACAAAAAGTGTGTGTGAAGTAATTGTTTATTTCTTTCCTATTTTATTTTTTACGGCAATTCGATCGTTTAAAAACATTTATATGTGTGTGTGTACGTGTCAGCAGCTGGAATGCGAATGGGGTCTCTCATAAGGGACCGGGATAGTCAAACCCGCTGGGACCGGCGCAGCAACCCGGCTCCACAGAGACAGCCGGCCGCAGCGAGACAGGCGCCGCCGATAGAGCCGAGGCTGCGGGAAGGCCGCCAGCGCTCACTGCGGGCAGGGCTGACGCGCCGACCTTCCTGCACCGAGAAACCCTGGCGTGATCTCTTCAGATCACACATTCATTGGTTGTTGTTCTCATTTCATTTGCCCTTTCCCCCAGAACAACTAAAACGAAACACTAAAATTACCTATAATATTATAAAAATGCATAAAATACTAAAATAAGTCAGATAGAGGAAAAACGGAGCTAAAGGGGGGTGGTGTTTATCTCAGCGGGTTATGGTACTGTGTCTGCATAGAAGGTTGCAGGTTCAAATCCCTGGGTTAGCTGAATCGTTTCACCTTTGGGCACCTTGCACTTTCATAAAAAAGGGTAACAATTTGTACCTTTACTTGTTACTGAGACTGTACCCTTGTAATTGTACCTTTTAAGATACACAAATGGGCTCTGAGGAACATCTCAAAGGTACAAATAGCATTAATGTGCCATCAATGGTACATAAATGTTCCACAGAGCAAATTTCTGTACCTTTTAAGGTACATTTACCTACAGCTAAGGGTACAATTGGCAGATCCTTGAGGGTACAGCCCAGGTGACAAGCAAAAGTACAATTTTTTTACCCATTTTTCTGACAGTGTGAACAAAGCCCGCAATCCTTGATTACTCCAGGAAATGTACGTCTAACCCTGCTTTCATATGGATTTATGTTTCCTAATCAAATAAAATGTAAATGGACCCAATAATGCTTGCCTAAACTGTATGGAGAACTACAGTGTTTTTTTGTGGAAAAATGTTTCTGGATAATTAATTTGGTACATTAATTTCTGTTAAGGAAATCACAATCATTGCAATCCCCATGTCTTGATGCACAGCTGGAAATCCTCAGATAAAGGCTTTAAGTAGAAAAGTCATTATTAGATCATTTCTCATCTTTCTCATTTATCAGTGACATAATGGGAATATGATGTTCTGTCGTTTTCACCATGCGTGTCTTAATATTTAAACTGTGTTTCTAACATTAAGGGTCATAAATATAAACAAGGCCTTACTGTAGACTGACAGACACAGAAAATATATATATTGGAGAATAACAGGGATTGTTATTATAAACTTATTATTAGTTACTGTCAAATCAATGACAACTGTCAACAGTATATATAGCCAGCATTTCTCTAGAATGTTCTGTCTTCGCTCTGGTCAGGTGAAGTTGGATTACTACATGTAGAGTATAATAATCTATACCACAAGGCTTTTCAGTGGAATGCTCGTTATGTTAGTATTGTCATGTTATTAGGTTAAGGATGACGTACAATACAGTAAAACCCCGTTATAGTGCACTCGCTTATAACGGACGAGGTCCGCTGGTCCCGACCGTGCGCCTTTAAGAACATGCAGAAAAAGCATCGAGTGTATCGGACTCGCATATAACGGAATTTCGCTTATAACGGGCAAACAATTTGGTCCCCAGTACCCTTTTCAGCTGTAGTTTTGTTCGGCTATAACGGACATGCCGGTGATACTTAGACGGCATTATTAATAGTTACGCATCTGGTCAGGTGACGCTAGATTACTACATGTAGCCTGCAGTATAATAATCTATACTACAAGTGTGTCTGCTGGGGTGTGGCATGAGTGAATGGTGTCCTGTAGCAATTCTGAATATAAACTTTGGATATAACGGACTGTTTTGTCAGGTCCCTTGAAGTCCGTTATAACGGGATTTTACTGTAATGCCTTTCTTTATAAATGGAATCTAAGTTAAGTGTAATCAGTGGGTTATTACTCCCAGTTTTGGATGGTTCTGCTGAACTGTCTAAAAGTCCGTTCATCAGTCCTGAATGTCTTCAAAATGGACATGTATTTTTTTGCTTGTGGCAGAACCAGTATATCTGTCACATATATTTCTGGCTAAATGAATAACTAGAGGTTCAAGAGCCATTGATTCATTAATTGTCACGCTGTTTCTACATAGCCGTAGATATTAAGGTCAGTGATTTTAAGATTATGAATGCTGACTTACGCTGCCTTTTAGGATTATCTGGCTTTATCTGCATGAAAAAATAATTCGACGACAGCTTTCGTGCAGAGGAACGAAGATTATTTATAAATAACGTTTTTAGAAAATAGGGAACTTTCTGTCCTACAAAAGTTACTGTAGTTTAGTCGCAATGAAATGGTGGTCATATTCTGTTTGGATGTTATTTATTTTGTACATATCTAAAAGAAACAATCTGGCACCATTGTTTTGTGAAAAACCTCACTTGCCTGCATCACCACGAGGCATTTTCTCCAGACTTCACTGGCCGTCTGTCAGAGGACAACCTTTGCACTGGGCAGACTGTTGGCGCTATCCCGTTTCCCCACTTGCCTCTTGTGTTTCTGATTGCCTTCAGTTAGTCAATGCTTTCAGAGTGTTAAATCCACATTCCAACATGATTTCCCCCCCCTCCCCAGGCTTTCTGCTTCACACTTGCATGATTATTGCTTTATTGCGTGGTGCAGTTCTTCCTCTTTCGTGTTACACACTGTTCTGAAGACTGACTTTTTAATGTAATTGCTCTAAATTGTGCTTACATCCCCAAATGATTCTAAATCAGCACTCTAAGGTTTTCATGGAATTCGGATGGATTAGATGCAGCACCGAAAGTAACCCATAATAACTGATGCATTTGTTCACAGTAATTGCATGTGTCACATAACTGTTGCTTTTTTAAAAAATTTAAACCCCCCCCCCCCCCAAAAAAAAAAACTGAACAGAAACAATTGTGTTGTCATTGAAGATCTACCCACGTATACCATGTACTGGTTTTATTTTCCTAACAGTGCATATGCGTATATATATACCACCTGTATGTCAATGTGCTGTGGTGGCCGCGGCCGTATTTCCAGAGCTTCAACCCAGTTTGTGTGGAGTATGTGTGTGGTTCTGCTTTTTCATCCCATGGTTTATGTGGGTTGGCCTTTCTGAATTCCCTGGTGTGTGTGCCCTCTGCTTCCTGTGGTGACCCTGAATTGGACAGGTGTCCTATTTACATAGATACAAAAAGCATATTTGTATCTTTGCATGGCAAACGTCTAAGGAATAATGGGGGAATCTGAGCACAAGTTACTCCAGAATCTCCAGAATTTATTTGCCTTCACTGGTTGTATGTCAACGTTTATTTTTTTGTTTCTCTGAAGTTTTTATTTTTACAATTATTCTGTCTTGTGGTGACTTTTTTGTCCACACTGTTTCCGGTTGCAAATGCTAACACTTTCTCATGTGTAAAATATGTAAAAACTTGGGATCTGTAAAAGGAAGTTTAGTTCCAGTATAGAAAAGACAAAATTTTGATACATCAGAAGAAAATGTTTTTACAAGCATAATTTAGCAAATCAAAAGTTATTGCCATTGTCGTTGTTTATCACTTAACCTCTGTAATAGTGGGAGATTAGCTTCTAGAAAAAGCCAATGCTCAGGTGATACCAAGTCTTATGTTTTAATCTCCCCGCATTATACTGGATGTTTTCATTATTGACGCCTGGTCAGACTCAGTGCTTCGTCTTCTTTGTCCTCTGGGTCTTATGGTTCATTTCTTTGATTAGCGCCTCTTGCTCTATATTGAGCCTCTCTTTGCTCTACATTGAGCCTCTCTTTGCCCTACATTGAGCCTCTCTTTGATCTACATTGAGCCTCTCTTTCATCTTTCCCTCCTTGGCCTCCTTGTACCTCCACACAGGTGGCTCCAGCTGGAGCTTTGACATTTTCTTCTTTTTCTCCTTCTTGGGTGTGCGTTCCCCTGACTTTATCACCTTGATCTGAGGAATGTCACTGGTCGGGAAGATGCTGTTATGGTGACCAAAGTGACGTGGGAGGTAGCTACATACACTGCTGCAGACTATAGAGAGCCTGGGGACATTTGGCTGAGTGCCTGAACCGCTGGAGGTCAAGGGCATGGAGGAAGTAGAGCTGACAGGAGACGCCATGCCAGCAATTAATAATGGCTCTCTCAGCACCTCCTTTGTGGACTGCTGTGCCAGTTCTGGTACAGCCATACGCCTCTTTCCCACCTCTGGGGGGCTGGTGAGGTGGAGTGGGCGGCACCCAATGACCACCAACGGACTGTGGATGCTGGTGGTGATACGAACCATGTGGTCCAACACGCCGTTGTCCTGGGGATCCCTGGGAAAGCTGATGGTGAAGGTGGACTGCAGGCACTGGGCGAGCTGTTCCCCCTTTGTCTTGGCTGCTGTTGCCTTGGCTACCAGCTCATTCAGATCTGGCCATTCTGGGATGTACCTTTCACAGAACTGCTCCGCACAGGGCTGGGCCATCAGGCGCCGGAGTTTCTGGAATGTTTCAAAACGGCCAGTCTTTAGTGCCCAGTCCTCAGCGATCCTTCCCTTTGCTGTGTCTGCGGCATACACATTGGCTCCTAGTCAAATGGAAGGTGCAGAGAGAAATGCAAAAATCACAGTCAAACTACTCAGATTTTCTTAATGCTAGGAAAATGCTAGGCATTTTCTCCCCCAAGTATTCAAGGAAGGAAGAAACTCTTCATTTTCATTCTACCCCCTTTGAGACACTACAGTCTGGATGCTTTATCAGACTTTTCACTTGCATTGCCAGTCAGTGATGGTTTTCATTTAACGCTTGGCACATCATTGTGCTGGAGAGGTAGTAGCACTCAGAGGAGCAGAGCACCTCTTCTTGTTGGATAGAGATTAAGAGCTCGCTTGCTTTTTGCATCTGAGGAACCCTAGTTGCCTGTAACCCTCTGTTATGCGGCAGGATGATCCTGGTTATATTTGGCTGCTGCAGAACTCCTCCTTGTGGTTGCCAGATGGTAGGATCAGCAATAGAAGACCAGGAGACAAAAATGGCAGCCAATCTGGAGCCAGTAATGCCACTATTTTTTAGAAGAAAGAGCAAAATAATCGATAAACCTTACTGGAAACAAACACCGCTGTGTATTACTCTTAAATTTTTTAGGTTCTTTAAGCTAAAAAATAGCATTGACACATGACAACATGTTATGCATGACAAGTTATTGTGTGTTTTTAAATGATCTTCTGTAAAGCTTTGCCTGTGTAGAATATGTATGACATTGTTATGTTGTTATTTAGTCTGTGTCTGTATTGTAATTATTTTTAGTCTGTGTCTGTATTTAAACTATTGTACCTGGGTATGTTCTTTGATTATTGATGTAGGGTGACTCTCACTGGACTAATTCTTCTGATAGTAAAGTAAATGTACCAGGCCACCTTTTGAGGATCAAGTGAAAAAATCTTATTACCTTAAGTAGATTTTAGTAAAAATATTGTGCTTTAACATGTGGTCTTTAACAGCCAGGGTTAAATCTGAGGCACAGTCTAGTTCACATCTTCAGTGACTCTGCGTATAGGGTCTTTTGTATTTTACCCGAGTGGTCAGGGGACAGCTTACATAATCACCTTCACGCCAATGAAAGCACTTTGAGGTAAGTCCAACTCAACATAGTCTAATTTTGTGTTAGTGTTGTGCATTTTTAAAAAGATAATGTTAAAGTAGAAATAAACAGTCTGACTCTACGTTTTTAGAATGATAGTAGTCTGTGAGAATGTAGTAACAAGACTGTTCATTCTTACGGTCTTTGCTGCCGAAACACTGCTTCTAAACTGCAAGAAAACTACAAGTAATACAACATGTCACGTAACAAATGCTGAACTTAGTTGTTGCAGCAGCAGACTTGGTGAACCGACAAGGCAAGGACAAGTGTGTTTTGATCAGTGCTCAGATAGTGTCAGGAGCTACGGTTGGCCAGAGACAGATAGGAATGCAAGCTGTGTCGGGTCAAACTGCACAAGGTGAAATATCATGTTCCTGGCATTCCAGAATATCCTGTGCATGGAAGAGGAAAAGGAACTGACATTCTTTCCTACCTACTAGGTATTATTATTTTTCCCAGTATTATATACAGTAATACATCAATTTCTGCACCCTTGCAAAGCTGTGTTGTTAATTATGACACCTGCTTATGTTAACATTGCTGTGAGAAAAGACAAACAGGAAGAAATATCAAGGGTGAATTTGGTAACTATTATTAGGTTGTGATTGGGAATGCTCAAGTGAAATGAGCTGGTGATGGTTAAATTTGGAGATCACTTACAGTTCTTTTAATAGGTCAGCTAGTGCCACGGCAGGCCAATCCACACTCTTCTGAGATACATTAGAGATTAGCAAGGAGATCAGAGAACAAGTCCTCAGATCTGCCTCTTAGTTTCCATGATTCTTTCATCACTGTTTGTGGCTGGAGAGACCTACATCGCACTGAGCTTGCAGAATGCCATGTGAACTGCTGTCAATGGAAGCAGCAATGTTCTGGGTGAAAGTAAGGAATTTGTAAGCCTTTTCAGAAATGAAGGACCCTGTACACTTGACCATGGATATCCGACTGCAACAAAGGCACAGCAGACTCATGCAGAGTGTTCATGCAGAGTTTCATTGACATTATAACAGGAACACTCAAAATTTTACAGGAGGACTATTTTGCTGGATATCTCTCCATGCATTTTCCTTAGTTCTGCAAGGAATACTTTTGAAGGAGATGCCAATCCATTGTAGGCGGCATACTCACAATTGGATAGTAAGGACAATTCAGAGACCCTGATACTAGAAGAGAGAGACATAAAGACATCTCCTGAGCTTGTGGACCAACAATGCTAGCTGTTGAGTTACCTTGTACAACAATGCTAGCTGTTGAGTTACCTTGTACGACAATGCTAGCTGTTGAGTTACCTTGTACGACAATGCTAGCTGTTGAGTTACCTTGTGCAACATTGCTAGCTGTTGAGTGACCTTGTACGACAATGCTAGCTGTTGAGTTACCTTGTACGACAATGCTAGCTGTTGAGTTACCTTGTACAACAATGTTAGCTGTTGAGTTACCTTGTATGACAATGCTAGCTGTTGAGTTACCTTGTACGACAATGCTAGCTGTTGAGTTACCTTG
>JAODUD010000107.1:7847802-7865227 GCA_026784285.1 Stomatorhinus walkeri
AACTTAATTCAATTTAAAAGAAACCATTTTATTTCAGCTATGCTGGTGATAAATTATATTTAGTTGTTAAGGTAGGGAACCAACAATGGGCAGGAACCAACCCTGGGCAGGAACCAACAGTGGGGAGGAACCAACCCTGGGCAGGAAACAACCCTGGGCAGGAACCAACCGTGGGCAGCCCTGTATGCTTTTGGACCATGGGAGGAAACCAGAGCCTCTGATGAAAAGCCATGTGACCGCAAGGGGAGCATAAGAAGTCCACACAGGAAGGACCTGGGACCGAACCCAGAACCTCCTGGCTAACCACTGCACCACCACGCCACCCATGAACAAAGTCAAAATTAATATATATAACACTGAATAAATTAGATATTTAAATCAAGAGCAAATATAGAACTATGATGATGGACACTAAGAGGAAAAAAACTCTTTTGATATATCCGCATCCGAGTGCTGATTATCTTAAGAAGGAAAACACAGTGTCTAGTAGATAAACCTTTGTCTGTTGTTATTTCGAAGAAAACTTGAATTTTATCTGTAGTGCAATGACATTACAATAACCAGGCAGAAGCAAGTTACACATGTGGATACATATGCAGTCACAGTCAGAAATGGGCAGGATTTCAGTTAAATGTATTTAAAATATGTATTTAATTCCTTTTGAGTATTTTGAAATTTGTATTTTGCTGAACAGGAAAAAAATAACATAATTTGCAACAAAATACTTTGAAGGATTGTATTTTATGTATTTAAGATATTTAAAATATTTGTTTATTTATTTATTTTATTTATTTTCTGTCATTTTAAGAACCTTCATCACCAGGTTTATAGACATTTAAATATAGCCCATCACCGTCTTATTTTCTTACATTTCATGAGCAAGTATTTCTAATTTGTAATAGGATATTTTTGAAGAATTTGTGCCAAATACGGGCTACGGATTGTCGGAATCCAAATGAGTCGTTTGATCACCCAACAGAGACAGACAAAACTGATTTACTTTCATGTTTTGCATTTTTCAAAATAAGAAACATAACCATTTGCGATCCCAGCAAAACTTTAAGAAACAGAAAACGGAAAACTTTTAAAACATAAAATAAAAATCGGTACTGGGCGAGGTGAAACACAAGACCGATTAATCAGAAAAGCAATAGGGAAAGGAATAAATGAAGTCCAATCAAGTAGTGTGTTAACATAGGGAAACTTAGTCTTACAATGTTCTTTTGACTGTAATGCTGTAGTTTACCAGAAGGGGGCAGCCATACGACTTGTCAGAGCGCGAAGTCGTATTTACTTTCATTCTGTGAAAAGTATATATCACCAAGTACCAGATAGCCATGTGATTCATTATTTCCTGTTACTAGCAATATTTTTAAACGGCTTCTATTTTCAACACTCCATGGCATCCAAATTATCTGTGTAGCAATGATGCATTGTCCTAGATAACTTTTGCAATTAGATGCTGTATGAATATGCAGAATGACATAGGTCAGGAGCTAATAAAATATACAGGAATAATTGTCATCACTAAAGCTTTGTAAACACGTTTTCTCAGTTTTTAATTTCAGTGGACAAGGTGCTTATATTCTTCTGCGCTGATCAAACAGATATCCCAGGTACAGGACTAGCGGCATGAGGACCGGTGAAGGTTCCTTTCTAACAAAAGCCATATGTTTGGCTAATATTAGCTCTATAGTTCATGCCAGAACCAGTTTAAACAGCCCTGTTGTTAGACCAGATAAGTTTTAACCAGCTATTTTTGTGTGTCTAACTTTTCAGTAACCCTCACGCAGTCCGGCAAACATATGCACAGACACTTATTGTTAGGGAGGTTGTGTATTATTGTATTTGTATGGTCATAACACAGACACCAGTTCTAGTGAAATCAAAATTCACAAGAGTACCAACCAAAAAAGTTTGGCATTTTCAGTTTCTTCTTCTTTTTTTTAAATTGGTTTCTTTAATAAAAGATTCGCTTTTTTGACCAAGCCCCCACAACTGACCGAGGATTTCGGCTTGTGGGGACATCAAAACCTGATTCTCTAAAACATAGCCAAGCATACCCATTTATATATTCCTTGTGCACATACCTTCCCCACCAGGCTTGCCTAGAATGGGTGGGCTGATGAGAACCATCTTGAGGGTTTACACAGGCCATGTGGTGCAAAGTGGAAAGGATTTAAATAATGGGATGTCCTGGGAGGACAGGAGGAACGAGGGTGAAAAGATGGAGAGAGAGATGGAGAAGGTTAACAGCACTGCAGAGGGAGCTGGGAGGTGGGATTGAGAGAAAGACTATAAGGGGAAGGATTGAACAGGAAGGAGAGGTTCAGAGAAGGGGAGGTGATGTCTGATAGCCAATGAGGAACTTGGAAACAGAATTTTTGGGAGGGTATGATGGTTAATCTTAACATAACACGGCTTTAACGTTTGGGAATTTGGGAAAGAAAACAGGGCAATAGCTGAGTACACACGAAAAGCAACTGAAAGGTTTTTCCAAGCCAACCTGAGGAGATGAACTGATCCTGATGGAATGAGACAGTCAGGAAGGAGGAGAAGTAGAAGCCGGCTCTCCTTTAACACAGGGACATGTTTTCCGAAATGAGTCTGCATTATGTATGTGGCTGAGGGTTCTTGGTACTCAGACAAACAAGAGAAACACTCTGGCCCATGGTGCTAAGATCCAGAGGGGACAAGTGACAGAAGCTGCAGAGGCTGCTGGAGGAGGCAAAGGCAGAGGTAGAACGGAAAGGTCTGCAGGATGAACGCTCTCCAGAAGAACCAGGGGCAGACGGACCGCATCTTGGGCGCCATGGCAGACATGCTGACCTCATTGGCCATACCCAACCACCAATGGGTAAGTCACAGGACCTCTGTGTAGAAGAAACCCGGCTGTTGCATTCGGTTTAGCTGTTCGCTGTACATCCGCAGTTCAGGGCCAGTGAAAGCGATGAAGCGTACTGTGTGAAGGAACTGAACACGATAGCCGGAGTAAGGAAACAATGTTTTGTGCCTGTAGGACCAGCTTCATGAAAACTTCCTATGGTTATAATATTATCTATGTGTCTTAGCCATCAGTAAAATTATGCTATTTCTTGAGCAAAGGTCCAGGCACAGCTTCACCACCCAATACAGTACATTTAGACGCACTAGCTACTTTTACAGAATCTGTTTGTAATTTTTTATAATATAGTGATTATCAGTACTGACATTATTGTGACACTGTTACAATATGACATTTTTAAACATCTATAGGAAAAGCTAATTATATTGTTAATTTGTGAAGTATAGTTTTACTGTTTTGTATATTATTATCATTATTCTCACAATGCAGAAGTATTTGCATTAAATTGCTAAATCAGATACACAATTAAGCCCATATTTTCACAGCATACAACCTAGTAATTTCTCATGTTTTATAATTCTTTGAGGCTAGTATCAACTTTTTCCCCATTAAAAACGTCTTGATGTGTCCATTAAAAATTGTGCCCTTTAATGCTGGGAAAAGGCGCTTTGCTGAGAGGCGCCTCTCTGACTTACTGAGCCAGGGAAACTTAGCGATACCTTTGCTTGTCAGAGGGGCAGCTGATTTTTACAAGCACATTCCAGAAATAAGCTGAGATAAGATCAGAAGCATCCTCCGGAGGAAAGGGGAGATGCTTGGAGAGGTTATTGAAGCTAGATAAATAAATCTCTCTGCTGGGCCATCCTTTTACAAGAGTTCTGGGCCCAGGGGTTAACACTGGCATGACTGGTATGGTTATCTGAACTCAGATAAAATGTGTATTTTTACCACTGCAGTGGACATGCCAAAATGTCTGTTTTGTATGCTTAACGATACATGCTTACTGCAAGCTGTGGTACTTATATGCCATCTTCTTGCAGCGGTGAACAGCAGTGGAGTCAGAAAGAAAAGAGATTGTCAGGGCCTTAAGGAAACAACCAAATTGTAGTAGAAGAAGGAATTACATTATCAGAAGGGAAAGAATTAAATGTAAAGATATGCCAAGTATGTAACTGCAGCAGGGACGGAGGCTTGTTTTCACTCTAAACATGCCCTCAATTTATTTAATATATATTAATTTCCCAATTCACTTTAATTGAAATGTTATTAATTGCCTGATTAAAACAAAAATATACCCCAAACTAGATGTTTTATTAATGTCTGTAAATTTTGTTTCACTTTATCCATTTCTTAATCAACAAATGAAACACAAAGCATACTCTTAATTCAGCATCACCAATTAATGCAAAGTAATAATACCAGTACTAATATTTAGAGTACAGAAAAATGAAATTGGTACTGGACTTTATGACTTATTGCTTACTTGGGGGGGGTATGTTTATATCTTGCAGTTAGGTTTACAATGTCACAATTTATGTATTTATGCTACTAACTTTACTACTTTTTAGTATCTTATTAGTAAAAATGCCGGCAGCGCGAGGGTTCCCCAATGTGAGCATATGACAGTTTCCGCCCCAAATCCCGGCAGCGCGAGCATCTCCGCTTGACGCTCATTCATTCATCTCGCGCTCAAGCTAGTGGTCGCAGCGTTCACAGTACAGTATACATTCATATCCGTTTGTGTAACAATAATGAGCGAAGAAAGCGGTGATAAAGAGGTTAAAAAAACAAACAATATGACTTACATAATTACATGACATTACATAATTTTATTATATTTTTGCATGTAAAATTAAGGGCCGACTTAAGACCACATCCATTTAGGACTGGTCATTCGGAACAGAAAATGGCTGTAAGTCGATTTTTGTTTAATAATGTCCTTCTAATTAATACTTCAATAACGACCTGTATTTTTCCTTCTTTACAAACACTGGTATTTTCAGCTGCTAAGTGCTTCTGGTTGGCATTTTTTTCTTAAATACTCTGGGAGTGGATGTTAACTTTTATTAGAAATGCACCAGAGCGCTTGGTTCTTGGAGAGATTATGAAAATCTTTTTTTTTTTTGGTAACCTTTCTAATTTTCACACTGCAATTATAAAGTACTCTTGCTTTACACCAAACAAAGAAGCTTTTTAAAAACATTATTTTGATTTTACATGACATTGCTACAGTAAATAGCAATAACGGAGTTGAAGGGTCCTGGCAAAACAGTCCGTTATATCCAGAGTTGCTGTTTGCCCAGAACACAACCACAGGACACCATTTACTCATGCCACACCTCAGCAGATACACTTGTGGTATAGATTATTATACTGTACATGTAGTAATCCAACTTTACCTGACCAGATGCGTAACTATTAACAATCCCGGCTACGTATCTGCGCTGGATTTCACCGGCACGCCATGCGCCTTGTAGGCGAAGTCTACATGTCCGTTATAGTGGAAAAAAACTACAGCTAAAAGCAGCCCTGGGAAGTAGCCTATATTGTTTGTCCGTTATAAGCGAAATTCCGTTATATGCGAGTCCGCTATATCCAATGCTTTTTCTGCATGTTCGTAAAGGCGCACAGCTGGGACCTACGTGGACCTCGTCCATTATAGACGATATTCCGTTATAAACGGATACAACGGGATTTTACTGTAAAAAAACATATAGATTTTCATTTTACGTTTAACATCAAGCCACAGATTATCAAAAGCAGGACTGCGTGTAGTAGATTGTTTGCAACAATGTAAACAATGGGGAAACAAAAGTATCAATGTGACAGAATAATACTTGGATATCAAGAATCCAAGGACTAACTGCATGAACCAATTTAAATTAGCTTTTGGATAAAATTAAATAATAATAAATCTGAGGGCAGAAGGAAAATGATTGAGAGATAACTAATCAGATTGTGGAGGAGTTGGGTCCACCTCCTCTGGTTGCTTGGGCTCAACTCCTCTACAATTTGATTGGTCATCTCTCTCAACCAATCATTTTTCGTTTTGCTCTCAGAACATTTTTTGTAAGTAAAACAAGTGACCCCTAAATGTTTTAAATAATCACTTCTTGGTTGGTTTAATAGATATTTGTTCAGTTCCATGTTGTTCCAAGGAAAGCACCATAAATCTGGCTCTAAATCAATGTGGTCATATATGTCAAAATTTATCTTTACAGAAGCTGACTGAAGGCTGAGCAGGTGCTGAAGCTGTACTACATATAATCAGAAAGAGTTTATGACAGTGTTTCACACTGCATCCCATGGTTCAGATTTCAGAGATCAACAAAGATGGCTGCTCGGTGGATGGAGAGAAGCAGGGAATAGGACAGATTGACTGGGGTCCCGTAGGAATGGCCTGGGAGCGAATGCCACCAGACTGTCTGAAGAAGACTGGGAAAACAGGAGCAGGTAAGGGACTATCAGCATCTGTTTGGCTGCTCATTATACACAGCAAAAGAGACGTGCATGAGCACAAAAAGAAGCCTGAGGAACGAATGTTCCGACTCTTCACAGTTTGCTTCTAGGTGCAGGACAGGATGATGGCAAGGAATCACTGCAATTACTGATAAATGACACAGTCTGGGAAAAAATGCACATGCTGCGCATATAGAATTATCCTCAATGTGCTGAAACTCAGGGGCGTCAGAAGCATTTTGAATGTGGGGGGGGGGGCACACTGGCATAGCAGAACATGCAAACTGCACACACATGGAATGTAGGCGGAGACTCAAAGCCAGAGGTGTGAGGTGGCAGTGATAACCACTGTGCCATCCTCCATAAGTATCCAATATAGGTTAATGGCAAGCTGGAATTTTTATGGGCTGAACTTTAGCTGGCTAAGAAGCTATACCTTTGGAGACTCATATGCAACGATGCCAGGCGGGGTTTCACTGCTGTACCTCTGAGGTGAATGTCTGCTTTAGGGTGTGCACTGGTTAAACTGCTAGATAATGTATCTCTTTAACCAGTTCACCTGGGTTCATTACCATTGTTAGGTGCCTTCAAGTCAAGATTGACTTAGCATTGACATGATATTGTAATTTCCATAAGTTTTATTTAAAACTAATATAAAATTTAATGGGTGTAGTATTATCAAATCAAATCAACAACAGCATGATGACACCACAAGATAAACTATTATAAAGATAAAATGTATAAATTATGGATTTACAAACTGCATGTACCATAAATAATTGTTCATTTCCACTATATTACCTTGTAACTGCATTTTCTACACATTTTGACATACTTCCATTACTATTAATCTTAGTAAAAGGGATGAAGTTATATATAAATAGATAAATCTGTGCTGTTTACAGATGGTTCTGTCTGCATATCCAGTATCTGTAATGTGGAGAAAGATGTGGAGTAAGTGATGTGCTACATTAAGCGTGAACAGTTCACAACCTACTTTTTCTGAACTGTGACCCTTAATCCCACTATGGAGGTATGTGTTAACACAAGGAAAGTCATTCACACTAAGTAAAGAACGCTATGTGATTTTCGTTAAGGCTTTCATCAGATTTTAGTTTTTTTTGGCGTTATCTGGCATGCTGGTAATGAGCACCGGGCTTTGCACTGGGGGGCCAGGAAGGTGGGCCAGCTTTGGTAACGTAGCACAGAGGAAACTGGAAGCAGCAGGAACATGCTGAACAGGTTCCAGATGTGCGAACAAGCTGCTCACCTTTTTCCTTGAATTTCCTTAAGGTTTTATAATCGGTGTTTGCCATTAATCTGATAGCGCCTAGTACAGGATGCTGCGTATCAGAGAGAATGTAAATACTGCTGGTGATTCTTGTCTTGGGCTGTAATTGCCTTACATGTTGGTGCTGATCTGGACTCTGGCAGGGAGAGATTGACAGTAAGACATCCATCATCTCTGCTGCTTCTCATCTTTTGCCCTTTATAGCACACAGTAAAGACTTAAATGCACTTATTTACCAAATTCGTGATTATCCACATACGTTTCTTGCCATGAAATGGAATTTAATAATAATAATAATAATAATAATAATAATAATAATAATAATAATAATCGATACTGTGGGTTAAATTGTCTTTATGCCTCCCTCTACTTGCTTTGTTGTAGAGTAAGCTGTCCATGAACACATTTACACATGAGAAACAGAGACATGTTCCATAGAAATGACTTGTTTTGATAGCTTGGTTACATTTTTGCTTAAGAAACAAAAGCATGAAATAAACCCTGAGTTGTCTGAGCAGGTGCGTTTTTTTGCTTTTGTTCATCTCTAATGCTGTTCTTTATTGTCTAATCATTATGCAAGCAGGAGACTGCTTCATTTACTATTACTCATGAAAGGTGTTCTTAAAAAATATGTTTACTGAGTTCATGGAAGGGGTCACAGTCAGATTCATTTATGCGCCGCCTTGATCAGTTGGCTGGTTGAAAATCACACCAGCTAATGGATTCTTCTCCTCATGCACCATCCTTTTCTGCAGTTCTTCAACTTCTAGAAACAAGAGTAACGTCGACTGCAGGGAGTTTATATTACACCCAGTTAGAGTTGGTGGGCCTCACTTTGCTTGTGCCTCTTGCTTCCTACCTTGTGTGTCATTGTGCAGAGAAGCAAACATGAAGGATCACCAGTCTGGTGGGTATTTGGAGCTCAAAAGCTGCTGGTGGCTTTGGCAGAGACTCAAGACTGTGCCATTGTTTATGACCTCATACTTACCAAGACCACTCGCCTTACTTCCTTTGTTCCTCCCACAGCATTCTGCCCCACAACAGCTATTTTAAGCTGCTATTTCCTTCATTATTTCTCGCACTGTCATCAGGAAGGTCATTTTTTGGTAATAAAATACACTGAGAGCAGGGAGATGACTCATAATGAAGTTCAGGAATTGCTGACCACATGTATGCATAGATGGTACAAAAGAATGTTCTAATTTGGGAGTTCTAAGCTTGGAAGTGTATATCAATATCAAAAAAGGAATGTGCTATGGGTTTAAAACTAAAACAGGACATACTCTGTTATATTGCGATATAAACTCATCAAGAGGTTGACTACACCCTGTATAAAACTGAGGCAAAGTATGTAAATATCCAGAATGAAACCTCAGCTGGGCCGACTACTAACATGTTCAAACTTTTTTAAGATATAAATAATCTGTGTTATTGCTATTGTTTGGGGAAAAAAATATTTTACCTGCCCATATATATTCAAACCTTGTAGTCAGTGCAGGGTTGTCAGGTGACTTGGAACCTGTCAAAATTCAGGATTTGCAACATTGTGATTTGCAAGGACATCTGATGGTATATGAATAAATAAATAAATGGATGTTCCAGGGAGCACAAGGCAGGGTGTGTTCTGTACAGAATACTGCATGCATTATGTGCAAATTAGTAACAGGTTCATCTAGTTGCCCGTATTCGGAGTGGGAAAAAATTAAATTGGATCACTTGGAGGAAACCTGTGCAACTTGGGGAGAATAAGATGACCTGCACCGGTGGAATGGAGGTGGGATTTTAACTCCCATCCCTGAAACTGTGAGGTCGCTTCTACCATCTGGAATTACTCCCTTATTTAAAGGGATTAATGTTGTCAAAGACAATTTAGGCATAATTTCACTGAAAGGAACCGGGACACTGTGTACAGATTTTGCACAATCCAGTGTGATTCCACACAATCCACGAATAAATTAATCTATTTCTGATCCAAAAGAAGCAGTATCAGTTTACATGAATAGTCTAGATGAGGGCAAAATATCTTAAGGAAGAAGCAAAATAAAGTCACAGCTCTTTGAAGTGACTCACAAAATGCAGACACACACTCTTGCTGCTTGGTTGGCTGTCTGCTGTCAGTGGAGACAGAGCTCTACCCCTGAAACCTGTCAGATAAGTGAGAGCACTTACGCTGGTTAGATTTAGAGCTGCTTCTGTTCTGGTTGGGGCTGCACTCATGCAGTGGTCTGGGTCTATCCATTCACTGCCAGGGAACATAAGAATGAATATTCTATATGGGTAGATATGAATTGCTCAGGTTGGTGCCCCATCCTGGGTTATTCCCTGCCTTGCACCCGCAGCTTCCAGGACAGGCTCTGCACCTCTGCGATCCTGTATAGGACAGGTATGGAATATATATGAGAAATTGTCTTGAAGTTTACTTGTTCCTTTTTTTTTGTTTTTTTTTTGGATGAACTCGTTTTCCATAATGAAGGCAGTTGATGATGTATGAATGAATCTGCAGATGAATAAATTAGCAATGGAATACACAAAGGAGTCATGTGGCTGCAGCAGAGCACATGCAGCACACAGATGGGGTCATGAAGTTAGCTTACCATTGAGCCAAGCATTTGATTGGCCAAGATGCCTGATATTGATCTGGAGCTTGGTGCCAGATGTGGGGGTTCCAGCATCTCAAAAACTGGAATATCTGGGTTTTTTTTTGAAACAGAAATTTGCTCATCTGTAAAACAATGCAGATGAAATTCAAGATTCAAAGCATTTACCCTAATTTGTACAGTAGAAAGTGCATTTCTCAGTGCAATTAAATTCTTACTTTGCTGTCCACACAAAAAATGCTGAGGTACAATATAATAGAAAAAAGTAATAGGAAAATAAATACTTTAAGCGTAATGTGTAAAAGAGCTTAATGTGCAAAAAATTACAGTATGAGGTAGTATGGTATAGTAGTATGGTATACACTACATAAAATTTCAGCTATTTGTTTCAACCATGGGCTGGTTTTTGCAACAGTGCTCCGTAAGGGGGCAGTATAGTTTTGCAAACATAAAATTACAGCTGTTTTAAAAAATTATTCTTGCCACAGCTTCATGGTCCCTGGCATGTCACAGACTAATTCTAGCTTATTTGACATTTTGCATGTCTTTAGTCTGTACACCCCTAATAATATTAGTTATTGGATCATTGCAAAATAAGGCACTTAAAACACCCAAACAACTTGCACAAACATGTTCTAGTTTAAGTCCTGACAGTCATGGGATGCTAACCAAGTACAAATCAATTTCTAAAAGTTTTACTAACATGGATAAACAAACAAATTATAAACAAACTTGTGCTCACACGCATACTAACATGGGGTTCCCTTAGTATTGTAAGCATTTTGGAGACTGCTGTCCTTGGTCAAACACATTATTTTGAATGCTCTAACCCCTGGGAAGAATCATTATAAACTTTGTCTCGATTGGTTCAGTATAAGCGATATTTCATCAGCTTTTCCCAGTCTTGAGAATAGCAAATAAAAGTATTAAAAGTGCTTTTCCTGTTCTGTGTAATTTTTCCTGTCCATGTTCTGTGTAATTTCATTCCTGGGTTTATATCATAGCTTTAAAACAAGGTAGGAGCTGAGAATGGTCGTGGAATTCCTCTTTTTCTGTACTGTTCATTTCTTCCTGTTTCAAGCATCTACATGTTATTGGAGGCCATATTTCCTCAAGAGGTCATATTGAAATGACAGTTGTCATTTATAGCTGTATTTACATGAGCATTTGTCTGGGCAATGTTTTTTAATGGTCGGAAACTTGTGTATTAATATAATTAAGCTGCTGTCATCTAGAATTAGTTTTTTACTTTACAGTATAATTTTATTGAAATATTTTAAACTCGGAAACAAGCAGTAGAATCACAGATGGGTCAATTAGGGGTTGTGGTGGGTTAACGAAAACTAAAAATGGAAGCCTCTTTCAGGGGGCCAAATATTTTTCTAGGCGGACCAGATCTGGTTTGCCAACCCTGTGATGTCTCTTGCCCTTATTCAAATCACATTGACAGGATATGAGCTGTCACATGCAGTGACGTTCAGGCTAATTGGACTATGCAGTTGTGCTGCCTGAGCGATTGCGAGAATGCGCAGCCAGACGTCTGGAGGAATCCCGTGGAGGAAGCAGCCATGTCCATAAAAGGGCTGTGCCTGCAAATATTCCAGCTGTTTTGGAGCAACAGTTCCACTGCCCTGAGTGATCAGTCTTTCCCCCCTTGGGTTCTTCCCAAAGGGCACTGATCTGAGGCTGGTTTCCAGGCCGACGTGGGAGTGAGTGTGCATGTTGGTGTGTCAGCGTCGGCGTGAGTCCACTCGGCTATAGAAAAAGAGGAGGATGTGAACATGTTATATTTGAAGCTTTGCAGAATGAAAAAAGATTAAATCTACAAGACCAAAAAGAAATAGCAGGAAAGGCTATGGGACATTTCCATATATATGTTTTTGACACAGAAAAATGAAACAAACTCATCATGTGAATTTCACCACAGAAATGAAACCCCTCACACATTTTTTATGCCCGTCTGTCATTTATATTATTGCTAAAGATGCACCTCTAATGTGTGTCTGTCCTCAAAGCAACATTAACAGAAAAGGTGACACAAATCACACTTTAAGGAACTGTATTCAGAAATGAAAATACTTGTTTCCATTTTTTCCAGTGATTTTGTATAAATTGACTTAAAATATAGTGACATTTTAAAACAGTTTTTTTACTTCTTGATAATGTCAACATTTAAAGGTGGCACTTGCAAACTACTACTGTATATGAAGACTTTTTGGACTGTAAAAGCAAAAATAACCTCAGTAATATGTGTTTTTTGCTGATTGTTAGGTAGCAGAAACAGTTTAGCTCTGTGGTTCTACACCAAGATTCGGAGTCACAATTAACTCTTTAGCACTTATTAAAAGACCAGGCTTCCCAGTCACAGAATAAATATGCATTCAGACTGGGCCCCTTGCGGAACATCTTGCAGTGAATCTTGGCTTCTGCAGAAATTGCGTGTCCGTATGTGTTTGTGCGCTAGAGAAATACAACATTCATACCCCCAAGTACATGACACGTGGAAGCATATACAATGAGGAATATAAATATTAGTCTTTCATTTTCATTCATTTCACTGTTGAAAATATATGCTTGGAATATAAACAAAAGTATACAATGGGTAATTTATAGACTTCACAGGAAAGAAAAATTGTGGGCTGGGCTTGTGGCTGAGCTGTGACACATTTAGTGAAAGACTGCAGGAGAATTGCCTTTTAACATAAAATTCACTGCTTGGTGGGTGATTCAGCCTCAGGGAAGGTCTTTTGCAAACCATAGTGAAAGTGAGAGTGAACGGCACAGATGGCAAAAACAGGGTTACGGGCGGGAATGAAGGGGCCATTTAAGGGGAGAGTGTAATGTGGCAAGGGGGCAGCCAGGCAAAAAAAAAAAAGACACACATGGAAATGTTTCCACAGAGTGCGGGGAGTCGTCTCACTAAGGGGAAGGGTCAGAGACGGGGGTGCCAAGGTTGGTGCTTGTGTTGGAATCGAATGATTCACCAGGCTTCTCATTACACCCATGAACTTCATATAGCGTGATCAAGAGCTGCATGACATGCAAGTATGTGTCACATCTTCAGTGAGTCTCTGAGACTCATACCCAAGTGTTGATGGCGACTGGACACAGCTCTGGTCTCAGCGGAATTTGCTGATTACCGAAGAGAAGGAACCAGAGAGAGAGAGGCTTTTGAAGCACAGTTAGGAGAGTCTTGCTCTATTTTTCTTCAAAGGCTAACACATGAAGCAGCAAATAGCTCCCTGTGTGTCCAAAAGAGTGTCTAACAACGTGTTTGTCATAGTCGTGTAAACATTTATTTTAGGGGGCAGTGGCAGAGATGCAGTACTCCTCTGTACAGCTTGAGGGCAGTGTAAACCACAAGCTTGCCCTGCCATGGCTGACATCAGCTTGCAGGCTCTCCGCTGACCCACGTAGGGAAACATCAATGAAACCGCTGCAGGCTGTGAGCCAGCAGCTCTCCTGGAGCCCCCAGTGCAGACTTACCTTAAATGGTGCATCGCTGTACTGAGAGAGTGAGTAATAGGGCAAGGAAAATTAAATTAAAGCACAATTTGGAGAACAGGTTTCTGAGAACACGAGCCAGTGTGAAGCAGACTGAAGGGAATCTAAAAAGAGTGCTTTTTCTGAATGGAAGGCCCTTTGCCTCTCTGTCATTTGTCCTCGTGTGATAGTAGGTATTTATGTTAGTATTCATGCTTGTCTTTTATGGCTATAAGAAGGTTGAGTGGTGACTCAATGGATACCACTGTTGGGTGATACCTCCAGGGTTAGGATCTACTTCCCACACACATTCTGGATGCGTGGAGTTTGCATGTTCTTCTTGTGTTATGACGATCTCCTCCTGCTCCTCTGGTTTGCTCCTGCAGTACAGATACATGCAGTCACATTTAAATTCCGTCTTATATATGATTGTGTATATGGTCTGTGACGGACTAGCTTCCCATAGGGCTGTTGCCCTGTGCTGTCTGGGATAGGCTCCAGACCCTCTAAGGCACTGTCTTTGAAAAGCATTTGGAAGATAGATGATTGGATAGATACATAAATGTGTTCAATTCATAGACTAAAGTTATAACTACACCAGAAGATGGACTGATAGATATCTGCACATGCAGTTATAGGCGTGTGATGGAATTGAGTGTTTTTATACATTTGTTTCCCGGAAGGAGACATTTGTATGTCCTGTTGGGAGAGTGAGACAACGTGCATTTTGTTTTGAGACTGTGAGTTAAGGAAACCACTCCCCCCCCCCATATCTCACAATGTCCTGGATTTTCCCAGCCCATGTTTAGAGTGGTTGGATGTGCAGGAAATTTGGGTTTAAGCAGAAGAGGGAACAATGTATGCAAACACTGCAAATGACAGTATGTTTTATATTTGGCCATGGAGCCGTGGGAGCTTCTGTTCACCATTTAGATGGTTTTTAAGTGTCGCCCTTCATGATCATCCAGTGACAGTGATATTAAAATCAGAACTATTCACATGACTTACTAGGGAAAAAGGAAAGAAAGATCACAGTGGCTTTATAACAAATGCAATAAAATAAAGCCAAAATTTTTAAGATAAATCATCAGCATAACAATCTGAAATGGAACCTCTCAGCCCATGTCAGCACAAACTAAGAAATATTAGTCCCTCTGGTTAAAACATATTTGGAAATGAATATGTTGTCCCTCATGGAAAACCAGATGGAAAGGTGTTTTCTTGCAGCCTGAGCACCAGTGCGTCAGGAAAGTCTACTTTGGGCTCTAGACGGATTGGATGTGTGAGGCAAGACAGAGGAGCATATGTGAGAAAAGCGAAGGTCTTGGCTGTGCAGTAATTTGGGCGCATGCGTCCAGAGGCATTCATGTGTATGCTTTAAATTACACTCCATATGCACGTTCTGAGTCCCCTTTCTGAGATTATAATACATTTCTCTGTGTTTAATTATTCATGTAAGATATTAGACGAATATCATGTCTGTCTTGTGTATACTTTGCCCTGGAAGAGGAAGGCACTGTGTCAGTGATGCAGTTTATTGTCAGTGACACAGTTTTCTGATGATGGGCGAATGTGCTCATCACCCTGGGATGTCTGAGCAATTTTCAGGTTAGCCTGTTATATTATGCCAATATTTATGTATCCAGCCCATAGCTGGCTGGCATCCAGCAACCCTACTGACCGGGGGGGGGGGAGTCCCCAGGGTGATTTTTCTGGGCAGGGGGTATCTGGAGGGGCGGGGTTTCAAACCCCTAATTTTATTACGTGACTATGTCTCTGATTTTTGTTTATTGGGATCCCATGAATCAGGACCTGCAGTGATCTATATTGCCATTGTGGGTCCAAAATTATAGAGCTGTGAAACTTACAGCTAAACGAAAGCTATGTGTAGAAAGTTCCGGTTGATGTATGGTACCGACAGGACATGCAGTGGCCCTCTGTACACTTAAACTAATCTATTAAGTAATGAATGCCTGCTTCCTATTTTGAATAACATGAGTCAGTACATATCTGTGTGTTTGTCTGTACATCTTGTGGCTGTCCATGGACCCCTCCCCAAAACAACCTGTAGGCCCATTTATATATTTTTTCCTTCTCTAGGATAATTACCGGTTGTTAGAACAGTCGGGGGTAAAGGATCTGAAGGCTCTCTTTCCTAATTTCCTGAGTTTGCTCTGTCACATTCAAACCAGAGACACTCAGGCTGTGTATTGGCGTCACGGCTGATGGCTCAGATCCATTCATAATAGCAGCCTTCATCACTCCCTCGCGCAGCCACACTGATATGTGCTCCACACCTGTCCCACTGCAGGACCCCCGGCAGCTCAGGGAAACAGATTTCCATGTTCCCCAACTTAGCTGTCGTTCTGTGCCTATAGTCTCTGCTGTGAAAAACATACACAGGCAAAATGTGTTCTATCTGGGAAGAAAATATGGAAAATATGACTGAAAGGTTAACCAAGGAATTTTAGCAAGATGCAGCATTTTTATGTTCCTTGGTGTAGCTGTTGCTCCGCACATACTACTTGGGGACTAGGGTTAGCTATCAACTGCCTGCTTTTTAGCTCTATCCGTACTTACTTCTCTGTATTGTGACTCCTGTGGACCAGGCCCATAAGCTGGAAATAAATTTCTAGGGGTGTTCAGTAGGGTGGAGTTCGAACAAATTTCGGAAGGGATTCAATCCTGTAATTTTACTACTTGGATGCATGTCTGCTGTGGACGGAGAGCGTCTCTGACTTGGGAGGGAGTCAGCCTGCGGAGGAGACAGTGGCTAAAGGCATTGCAAAATATTGCAGGAGTTCCGGTTTCACGTCACTGCGACGTTTGCGTCACGAAGCCCTTCCACACTAACTGTAGTGTTTCTAGGACGTTCACGGGACAGGCCATGCATAGACGTGCTCTCACCTGGCCAGTTACTCACACTCGCTCATTTTACCCATCAGATACGGTCTCTCTCACTGATGCGCATTTCCACGCCCTCCGGTTCCACTCTCCGTCTGCCACTGAATCACCGATCGCATGATTAATGTCACGCATGAACTAATTGCGGGGAGATTTCATGTCAGATCTCTTCTGCCTGTGTTATTTCTGGCACACGGATATGCACACATGCATAGGAGATCAGACTCATATGATACTTCCCACAGGACAAAATGCTTAAGCATGTTTTAATTTATGTTACATTTAATTTATCCGCATGAATATTTCAATGTTTTTTTTATCACAATAGCTCACAAATTTAGAAGACAGATCCTGGCACTTTTCTTGCGGTGATATGAACACTAAATAAGAAACTTTGACATGCATCTGACAGCATAAATACATGATCCTAGCACTCATTTCCTTTTTTGTCTTGTGGCAATTAAAAATTCTACGGAAACTCCTTCTGGTGCCAGACAGTAAATGTTTATTGTGCATCTGGCTCTGCAGTGACAGGTAGTACTGCAGAGAGTGAATGGCTGTGGGAGAGCACTGGGATGCAGTGAGCAGGATTTCAGATGTTCATGGGGAAAATCCACGATACAGAGATTGACGGGCGGGGGTCTTATCCTGGAATAGCCAGCAACCAGAGCTCCTGACGCCACCTCCTCCAGCCCCACCCCCTTGCCATCTCTCTCTCTCTGTTGTTCTCTCTCTCTCTTGCTGTTGCTCTCTCTCTCTCCCTCTCTCTCTCTCTCTCACACACACACATACTCTCTCTGCTGGTTTCTCAAACAAACTCGTAGTCCGTTATTCAACCAAACACTG
>JAODUD010000107.1:7872788-7885265 GCA_026784285.1 Stomatorhinus walkeri
CAAATGAAAAGAAAGCTCTCTTGGCATCTTCCCAGCAAAGAGGGACGTTGCTTCCTCACCCCCGGTCCTGTGCTTTGGCGGGCGTCTGTCACGCCCAGACAGAGGAATAGAACGTATCTCCTTCTTCCATGATGTCATCTTTTTGAGATGAGCTTATAAGGTTGCTGAATATCTTTGCACATTATGGAAAAAGTGGCAGGAATAGTATACACAAAAGCATGCAAATGTGGCTGCTCTCTGTGTAGTTGCAAGGGTTATTTTTGCACTGATCACCCCCCCCCCCCCCAAGCTCTCAGTCCCGGTTTGCTCTCTGGCAGACTCTCTCAGACTCACACAGTCTTCTCCAGATGAAGACAAAATGAGACTGGTCTCAATATTGAGCTGAAAGTCGTGTGATTTGCTGGTAAGGAATGTGAACTTGCACTGGAGCATTAAGTTCATTCCAGGAGCTAAGTTCAGCCTCCCATGCATCTCTCCTCCTGCATCTCTCCTCCTGCATCTCTCCATCTTCCTCTGACTTACACTTTCTCACACCCCCCTGCTTTAGTGTCATTACACTCATCGCAGTATCAGGTCTGCTTATCTTGCCATTTACTCTCCGAAACCCACTTATCACCTCCCACTCAAACTTTTTTTTCTCCACAAGCAGAGTAAATCCCTTTCCTGGCATATTTTGTTTATCCCAGTATCTCTGTCTCCATCTCTCCTTTTCTCTGGGGTATGTTTGTAAATGTGCTGTATAGAAGAATTACAGAACCTGTTATTGAACTCAGGAGCGAATTCCAAACCTTGTTTAGAAAAACACAGGTCGGAGAACAACAATAGTCTAAGACCTCCTTCACTATAACAAATGATTAAATGATATTACATATACAGTTTCTATATGTACAACCATGGAAAAAATTAAGAGACCACTCTATATTTTTAAACAAATCTGCATTTTAAAATCTTGGTTTAATCCTGGTTCTGCTGGCAGAGGCTACGCTGAGCAGCAGGTTGCTTCCATGTTCAAAATTTCTGAGACACTTATCTGACAGTTTGTCATGAAACGGCGGATGGCATCAAGTGACCTTCCACAGGAATGGGAAACATTAAGTGCAGGTATGAAGTGCACTGCTAGGATAGTTTGTATCAGGCTCCTAGAAGCAGGACTCATAAAGCAAGGAAGAAGCCCTTCATGAATGAGAAACAGGGAAGAACCAGACTGCAATTTGCAGCAAAATATATATTATTCACAGACGTACACCCATATATTGAGAAATGAGTGAAACAAAAAAATTGTGCTGTGATCTCACATTTCTTCCTTGGCTGTAATTCCATACTGTACATGTGACATGAACATGTAGTGATAAGCAAATGTTTTTTCTTAAAAGATGTTTTAAAATTAATTTGATGATATATTTGACCTCACATATGTAGTTTTGGTAAATAGACCACTTGTCACTGAGCGAGTGACTGGGCTGGAAAGGGTTACATTGTTACACAATGGACTCAGTGCAGTAGGTTGCAAAAAGGGTGTGGGGGGAATGCTTGCCTTCCACAATGTTCCAACAGGAAGTTTATCAAACTTTTAGTGGGACAAAATGTGTTTACACTGATGGTGACAGATCACATAAGATTACAAGAGATTATATTAGATGAACTTCATTGATTCCAGATGGAAATCCTTGTGCACACAGCCGCAAGTACGTAGAGTACAGACAAACATACATCCAGTGCAAGACAGGAGGTGCACAGACAAAAATAATTTTAAAATATTTAAAAATAATAGTAGTAAGAATAATAAAATAAGTGGATGCTATATGCAGTTAGAAAACAGACAGCACAGATTTTTACTATTGCAGAGTTGCGATGTCTCCTGGAGTATTGTGGCTGGGGTGGGGGGGGCGGCACGTTGGATGGAGGCTTTGTGGTGCCTGATGGCAGCAAGCAGGAAGGATCTCCAGAAATTCTTCATAACATAGTGGACTGAGCTGGTGACTAAATGTACTCCAAGATAGCGCCCCCTGTAGTAGATGGGCAGAATTGATTATGATGTTGTCAAAGTTTGCCACCATCCTCTTCTTCACTACTCCGTCCTGGGGGGCTCAGGGTCAGTGCTGTGGTGGAGCTGGCCTTCCAGACGAGTGTGCTGAGGCATTTGGCATCGCCTGAACTGATGCCACATTCTCAGTTTATCATGGCATAGAAAAGCAAATAGGTCACAATAGACTGGTAAAGTAAATAAATGATGATATTGCTGCAGGATGTATCAGATAATAACCCAGTGCCACTGTGTCCCCTCCTCACGGTCTGTCCTCCCTCATCCCTGCACATCCAGGCAAGTCAGCGTTGGGACTTTGCTCTAACTATTTTGTTCGTTCATAGGTAGAGCTGGTGTCTCTCCTTACTGGGGAGAGTAAGATTTTATTGTGGTCAATCCTGGAGAATATTTAGTTTGCCTGTAAACTAACCGTCATGAAACAGTTGCTGTCATACAGAAGGTGTTCCTGAAGAAACGGGTCTGTGTCCAGAAATCGCATTGATTAATCTGAAGGTTTGTTTTTAATTGTTATTTTTAGCATGTGGTGTACCATATGAATGGGGTATACAGTTACTGATGCCTAGATAACAGGGATTTCTAAACAGTTCATTATAGTAAACATTCAGTTTTCATACAGGTTGTGGTATAGTGTCGAGCTCCATGAAAGAGAAGATGAAGAAATATGAGAAAGTGGAATGCAAGCTAATAAACAAAAATACGTGACAGACACTGGAAAATTGGATAAACTTTTACTAGCACTGGTTCCCCCAGTCTTATTTGCAAACTTCCAAATGAGGGAATTTCTGCAGGAATGTGGTTTAACATTCAGTGAGTAAGAGATCATCCAAAACATCATTTCACATAATATAACGCAATATAACAAACTAATAAAACACACTGACATAGGGATGTAGTCAGTTTGTTTAGATGCCATCTAGATGACAGAAACGTACCAGGTTGCCAAATGGTTGGTAATTTTCTTATCTGTAACAACTTGGGTTGGGATGATAAAGCTTGTAATCATTACCAGCTGGCATATTTGCTGCATAATGACAATTAAGCATGATGATATTTGGTTAGCTCTGGTAGTTAAGTAAGAAACAAATAGCTTGTTTTCTAAAAACCTATATTTTCTGTGTAAACATACCAGAATCAAACATGGTCTCATGTATTACAAACCACAGCCATTAGCATATATAAAAAGGATTATGTGTCTTGTCAGGACATGGGCAGAAAAAAAGTGAGGTAGGTTAGTTATTGACTCTAGACGGTGTCATTAATAAGGATAAATGTGAGAAGAGTCTTGCCTGGGCTTCCAAGTGTACCGGCTACGTTTGTAATCTCTCATAATGCGATTTATTCTTTCAGGGAGACAGCTGTAGCAAATTATTCCTGAATAGCGAATAGCGAAGTGGTGAATAAGTATATTTATGTGCGTTGTTTGAAATATTTTGCTCCATTGAAAATATATTTTAAATAAGATGCAGAAAGATTTCAATCCAGATCAGCACTTCAAAGAAACATGAACTAAGAGACAGAATGATAGAGAATGGCAGCGATATGGAAAGACCGGGCTTAGCTTGGTAAGATATAATTAAAATGCCTGATTTTACGAATATATTAAAAATTGATAACCTCTGTAAAATGAACACTGGTGTGTCACTACTAGTGCGATGACTGTTTAGATATAAACAGCCAATGGTGCCCCTCAGTTCTCCTTCTGTGGTTGCTATGGCAATTTGAGCAGGTAGGAAATGACTGAAGGTAGATGTAAGGAGGATCGTAGCTCAAGGTCTCAGGGGGAGACAGGCAAAGTCTAATTACCGTAATGTGGGTGTGCATTTAGGTTTTGGGTAACTGTAGATACTGTATGTGCACATTTATGTTGTTGTGCTAAATTTACCTTCAATCACAGTTAAGAGTCCATTTGAGTCAGCCGTTGGTAGTGAATCTCAGCCAAATGCACTTCAAGTACCTAAAAAGGAATCAGATGGAATAATTGAAAGTCAGAAACTCTAATGGCTTTCTTGTGCTGAATCCAGGAAGAAACAGCAGCTTTATGGGAAGCGCAACTTCTTCAGGAGCTTGAGTGGAGTTACAGAGATATCCAAGTGTTTGACTGTTCCTATCCTAGCCCTGACAGTGCAGGAACTGGGTGGTGAGCAGACATTGTGGTGTGAATGAAGCGTGCTGAATCCATATCACCGTTACTAAACTCTGAGTCATTCTCTGGGGTGCTTAAATCTTGTTGCACGCTGTTCTTCCAGTAATAATATTTAGTGGGTCATGGGTTATTGGCATGCTGCATTCCAGCCCTGAATATTGTGTTGAGGCAAACACTGATATGAAGGTTTGACTGAGGATTTGATTTGTCTTTGTTCTTTTAAGAAAACCTTGGAATCCGAAACCTCTGGAATGCGGTCAGACGTCTGTGAGGAGGTAAATGTTCTATCAAGCTAAGGAACTCAGCTGAATATCAGATCTGAATATCCTTGCATAGCTGAGATATTTCAGACCCACTGTGACCCCTAACAGAAGCTAAGGGTTTGTTAGCTGATTTTCCAGTATATTCATTCCAAGAGAGGGATTGTTGGCCAATTGATTGCTGGCATATGTGGTCCCCAACTCCCGACCATTTCTTTCCTGACCCCTGATTAGATTGGCGCCGTATTTCATGTTTACTGAACAAGGTCTGTGGGGGGGCCGGGTAGGTAAAATATATTCAGAAAATCATCTCTTGACCCGCAGTTTGAGTGCCACTACGGCCATCGTCTGTTTCCTCTCTCTTCTCAGGTATTTTACAGACACGCACCATCTTCCACAGATATGAAGAATGTCTCCAATTCAGTGTAATTAATGCTAATGTAGGATGAGATATTTTTAATTCTCGATCCTTGTAGGGCGGTACAGTGAACGACCCTCCACTGGAGAGATTGATTGAAATAGATTTAGATTGAAAGTTGTGCATGTCTGTGGGGGGGGGGGGGGGGCACAAAAATGCAGTGGGTGAGATCAGAGGGAACGCTGCAAATGACTAGCCGTCAGAAGGATTTACGCTACAACGTGCACCGTAACTCATTTCTTTCTCAGCTGGGATGCTTCGGAGATCCCTGCTTTTCCTCGATGCAGGTGTGGCCATGTTGTTCACGGGCCACATGGTCAGGTCTGCTGCAGAGCTGTCCCCGGGTGCCTGCGCATGCCATCCCCATGCAGCTGCGGCAGCCGTGCCCTCCACCAAACGTGCAGCTGCACGGTCTCTGTACAAGAGAGCAGGCATCCAATGGGAAGGATTCCCTCTGGATCTTAATTATGTCTTTTAACACGACACTGGAAACTCAGCTTGGGCTGTCATAAGATTATACTGGTGAAACCAGCTGTGATTAGAGTTTCAGCCACACTGGACAATGACATCCTGTGGTCTAGATAATAATGATTGAAAAGCCAAGTGACAGACATAGAGCACTGAACATAGCAACAAAGGACTGAATTTAGCAATGTAACACTTATGCAAGCAAGAGGATATTGTGTGCTGTTGTCCTTCCTTTTGTCATTTACGCAGATTCGGTTGTGTCTGTGCAAAGATTCTGGCATACTGTTTTTCAGGCTTCATGCCCTCACTAGTTCTAGTTTTGCATGTACTGGATCATTGCAATTGAAAAAGACACTACATGTAGGAGAAAATGTGCAGCCTTCTGTCATCGTGCATAACTTTGTGTCATTTCTTAAAAGAAGCAAATTAATTGTGGTGTTGCTGATATGCAGATTAACCGGTAGGACAGCATGACCAGGACATGGCCTTCATGGCCCGTGAAGTCACTGTGACCTTTGATGTTCTGGGCAGGCGATGGTGGATGGCTACTCCAGATGTGACCACTGTAAAACCCCAGGCCAACAATTTCTCATGCACCGCTTTGGTCCCTCCTCCTCTCTTTTCCTCCCCACTACTCAACTGCTCCAAGCGCCCTTTAGATCTCCTCCCTTATGCTTTCTCTTCCCACCCTTCAGGGCTTGCTGGCTGCATGGGGGTACTCCACTCAACACTTAATTCTCCACCATCAAACCCAAATAAACTGAACTAAATGAATGAAACCCAGCTGATTTGGGGAGGCCCTCGGGAGCAGGTCTGCCAAGAGTAATGGATGCCGCAGCAGGTGATGGATGAGGTGGCTCCATCTTAGCATGCCTTCTGCATGGCGCGGGGGAGATGTTGCCCGTGTTGCCGTGCTGTGCACCAGAGCTGTGCCCCCTGTCAACCTGTGACTGGTGATAATGGTGATGATACACTTCAGGTTAGTGGCGCGTGCAGCGGTAATATGAGGGGTAACAGCCAATATTGACTACGCAAAGACAAACACAAGCCATGAGAATGCTGCAGACAGGATCAGTAAATGGCAGCACTCATACTGTTATGCATGAGCTTATCTACTCTAACAGGGAGAATGCCAGGCTGATGCAGACGACCATGTGAGGTGTCAGTGGTAAAGGACATCATTGTTATGTGAGGGAATCTCTGGAAGCAGTTTCTCATTTGTATACACGGTGTGTGGTTAAGTGGGCTAAGCGTCTATATCTGCAATGGAATGGTTGGCGGTTCGAGCCTGGCTTTGGCCGAACAGTCACGTGTCCATGAGCCTGTGAGCTAGACCCTTTACCCCCCAGCTCCATGGGGGCTGCCTTTCACTATCAAGCTTCCTCCTTCCTACATGTGTGCCATGGAGAGCAAGATGGGAGTAGACTAAGGCCTCGTTCACATGTACAAGGGTATTTTTAAAAACATAGGTATTTTCTATGTGTTTTGTCCTTGCGTCCTCATGCGAACAGTGTTTTACATCACTAGAAATGGAGCTTTTGTAAAACCCCGTCCAGAAGGTTTTTGGCTTGTGACATCAGATTGTGTGTTGTTATTGACCTTCTTTGATGTCAAAGAGTTTCGCTGTCGCTGTTTACATGAACTGTCCTTAGCCTAGCAGGACTGGTAATAAGGCTTCTGATTGGCCAACATGGCTTCATGGTTAGAGTTATATTGCTCTTGATAGTGCTTTTTATCATTTAGACAGGGATTTCATTTTAACAACGGAGGAGGAAAAATTCTGTTTTAAAAAATAGCTGTGTACCTATGGACAAGGCCTAAAATGGAACTTCCCCACAAGGATCAATAAAAGCGTCATTATTATTACACCATATACGTCACGGTCCTTTGGTTCAAGGGGGTAGCTCTTTGTATCTAATCTTGGAACGTTCAGTAGACACAATCTGAAACTTTTCGCACAGGATTCCTAATTACAGCCGAGACTGTATTATGTATTGAGTCCTTTTGCATTGGATGGATTTTTGTATTTAGGCCGAGCTCAGCTAAGATGGCACAGTACTATCTCATGAGTAAGTCAGGTCTTCAAGGCAGGAGATAAGGAGGGATTATCACTTGCGTCTGTTTGTCATCATGTCATGGTCTCTGCTCTCCCTGGTTATAAATACCTTCCTTCCACATGCTGTTTGGTAAAAGTTTGCATTCCTAGGACCAGTATAAGAACAAGCAAATGAGTCATGCATTTTAAAAAATGCAATACTGACATGAGAAATGGAAATGTTCTGTAATTTTCTTTTGTAGCACTTTGCATCCTCTTTAAACATATTGTTTTAAAAACTGTTAAATTCCTCTACACCAAATAGGTTTTTAATGCTGTTGTGTACTAAATGTTACCTGGTTGACTGATAAAGATGACCATCTTCTTTTCACTGGACTCTGAATATTTTCAGGAAGGTCTGTAGCTTTAGTAACTCTTGTGGATTTGTACACAGGTCCTGTGTTCATGCCCAAATAAATAATCTTTAATTCAGTGATGCTGGGATGCAACCAGAAATAAGAAAAGCAATAAAAATCTGTCCAGTTATTTTTTTTTTTTTATTTCCGTCTTTCACACTAGCAGCAGATTGAGATGTAATAAAGAGCTCTGGCTATTCCCACAAATTCCAAAGATGTCAGACTGTTCGACCTCAGGATGCGTGGTGCGCCCCAGCTGTGCAATGTAATCTTCTTCCTGTGCACTTTTTTCTCCTTCCTGGGCTCATGTAGTTCAAAGCCTGGCTTGCCAGTGAAGAACAATTGTATCACACAAACGAGTGTTCCATGTGCACTTGCAATGTCCAAAGTGGCGCACCATAAAATGTGCCCTGAACCCATGACTGGGAAGATGAAGCAAATATGAATGTCTTACTCTTTTCTTTAAAATGCAGAATTTTGCAGATAGTTGTGATGCCATGTTTCTAGTTTTCACTGGGCTGAGATGCTCTCAAAAGCTCTTTGAGATTGATTCTTCGGTAAGGAAATTTTAAGTAAAATGTGGCTGCTGACACCCACAGTGCATCACCTGCTGTGATTCAAGATTAATTGACCCTGAGACAAGCAGCATAAATCCAGTGAAATAGCACAAAAGGGAGGAATTAAACAAGGGCTACAGTAAACATCCTGTTTGTTCAAGGCACCCCATTAGTGGGAAACCTTTGTAAATGCTCATAAAAAGGTGTCTCATGCTTTGCTTTCATGCAAAGAGAGCACTGTTTGCACACCTACCTCCGTCTGTGCAAACAAGAAGTACATTTAGAAATGTGGTGCATGCTATGTCAAAATACTGAATTTGGAAGTGTGAACTATTCAGGATTCAAATTGTGCTGTGATTTTAGGGAGGGGGCAAATGTGTTTGTGAAAGCCCCTCTGAAACTCTGAAGTTTCTCCTTCATAAGTAATTTTCACAAATCAACTAATGGCTTAATTATAATGACATTGTGAAAAGCTGGATATGTCTTCCTCCTACCATATTTCTGGTGACCGCGTGACTTACTGAAGGGCTGCAAGTTATCTAGGGTTGCGAAACACAAATAAACCTTTAAATTACAGTTTTAGGTAAAGCTGGATTAATTAATTACGTAGGAAAACTAAGCCCCAAGGAGAAAATCGCAATCCAAATAAAGAACATTTTGCATTGATTTCCACATTTATATTACCATTATATTTTTTCAGATGATACGCTAGACTAGCAGGAATCTGTGCCATGTGTATGTAAGGTCAGGTAAAAGGAACCTTCAGCTTGCTGTCTTCTCTGTGCAGTGCACATATCCACCCATTTATCATCACTGCTTATCTGTTGGGTTATGGTAAAGCCTAGAGCCAAATCTAATGACTATATAGCAGTAGGAGGCATATTTCCTGCACAGGGCACCACATCAACACAGCAGGCACACAGTCACAGACCAATCTGCAGAAGCCATCATGGGAAACTGGGAGGAAACGGCAGCGTCCTGAGGAGACCCATGCAAAGGCTGCACTAAGCTGGGGGCAGCAATCAGACTCACTAACCTCTAGGTATATGACCACAGTGCCATCCATTAGCCGTATTTTTGTATTATAGCCCCTGGAGGTTAACTGCACCCCAGGTTAAGCACTAGCTTTGCACTGTTTCCCTTTTTGAATCTGCTTGCTTGACCAAAGCTAATTTTCCACCCATTCTTCTATGGTTCATCATGCAGGGACTACAAATAGAATAT
Source organism: Stomatorhinus walkeri (assembly GCA_026784285.1). Lineage (NCBI taxonomy): Eukaryota > Metazoa > Chordata > Actinopteri > Osteoglossiformes > Mormyridae > Stomatorhinus > Stomatorhinus walkeri. Next base: position 7,882,354 of record JAODUD010000107.1, read on the forward strand.
CAGGTATCTGTCTCTGTCATGTGGAGTGCAAAGTTCTTCATGTACCACCTACAGTGCTTCCCTGGAGTTTTCATGCTCAGCAAAGGCATCAGTCATGAAGTCTGGAATGTGTGAATGCAGAGCAGTTTCAGACGCAGGGCCCTGCATTCCTAAACACATCAGCTTTACAATACACAATTGTAGATTGTATAATTTAACCTGCATAACAGCCCTGGACTAGATTCTAGTCCATTGCTATGCAGACACTTGCAGTGATGGGAATTTTAGAGACACCTAAAATGTTTTTGCAGTATAGGAGGTAACCAGTGCAAACAGAAAGAAAATGTGACCTCCAGTCAGAGAACCACGAATGGGAATGCAATTCCCAGCCCCTGAATAATATCCATCAAGCCACTTCATGACTTTTAAACCTCTTGGCGTTGATATAAAACGTGTCTCATCTATGCTGAGGAATTCTCATTGACCTCCCTTCATATTGATATCTGTTGCTCAAACACATGCCATACACAAAATTGTGTAAGAGAGAGTTTGAGACTGGGGTGGAGGATTGGTACAGTACAACTTCATAGTAATTAAAAGTACAAAGGTCTATTTATTAATGAATAAATGACAGCAAATATAATTTTGGAGGGTGCGTGCCTCTCCCCCCTGGTTCCAACGCTCCTGCATACACACACACCAACCAGCAAGCACCAAGGGAATCATACACATTAAGTAGTTGTGAGTATGATTCTGTTTGATCTAAAGCAAAACACTACAATTTATTCAAGGTGAGTTGGGTTCTAAGCCATGAAGCATTCATGCTTAGTCTGCCTCAGTGCTTCTATAACAAGAATGTCATTGAAAGACCCAGGATATGTACAGTTCAAGCTCAGTTCAATGACACTGAATTCACCTATCACAACAAATATCAACATTATCGCCACCCTTTGTTGTGAACATAGAGAAACCCATGTGTCTTTGTCACCACTGGTCACATTGATTCATAAAAGACAGAAAAGGACTTGAGGATGAAGCACTAGATACCGTCCTAAATGGGCGCCTGATCTGCTAATGTGGGAAGAGTGGAGGCGCAAGGCCTGAGCATTATAAATGATCCTCATCTAGCTCAGAATTAAAATAACCCCCCCCCCCCCCCCCCAACATTGTTCCCATGATCTCTGTGACGTTCCCCCGGAGACTCAGTGTGTGATTTGTGTCTGGACTATTCTTAGTAATCAAGGGTCACAGAACAGCCTAGAACAGTGACACAGACTTTCCTGTCTGCTTCACACAACGATGATCAAGCACCATGGACTAAGTAACAAAACTGTGCTGCATGCGGCTGTTAATAATCATTTAAATGACAGCTGGCACAGGGTTTAAATCCTGCCAGTAGCCCAAATGGACGTTTTATCCCTCGGGGCAGAATCGTTCCCAGGCTGGCTTGGTGTGGGTCACACTCCTGGCCTCCTGCCGAGAGGCGGCAGCCTTCCCCGCTTTTTACTGCCTTCCTCTTCTGAGCTGCTGACAGGCAGGATGGCGTCGTGCTACCTTCCCCTCCCCCCATTAACTTCTGTTGACCATTTATTGTATAACTTATTAAATGCCAAATTTGGGATTTGACAGTTCAAAGGATTAAAAATGGTTTTGAAATAAGCAAAAACTGCCAAGCTTGTTTTAGCACAAATGCTAAACCAGATAAACTTATAAGCCCTTATAAGTTTCCTTTATTTGCTTGCTTTACAGATTTTACTGGCTTTTCCCTCACTTTCCCTGCCATTTTCTAAGGTGATACTAAAATTATCTGTTCAATATAAGAACTGTCTTTTGAATATAAATATGTTATGGAACTTATATTTGTCCCAGAGGCAAAAAGTTAGAAAACTAGGAATGATTTTAGCAGGTCTCGCCCTGGGTCCTCTTTTGTTTATCCTGCCATTAAACCCCTCCCCCCTCTCCCTCCAGCCACTCACCTGCTGTCCCCATCACTCATGTCTCCCCCCTCACAGCAGAGTCATACTCTGTGGCTGGCAGCGAGGGCAGCATCTCCACCTTGGCGGCATCACTGCCCCCCCAGGCCTCTGGAAGTTCTGCCCCCGGCTCCCCTGGTTCCCGTCGCTCCATCAGCACCCTCAAGAAGTGGCTCACCAACCCAGTGCGCAAGCTGAGCGCCGGGCCCAGCGGCGGGGGCAGCAAGGGTGAACGGACGGTGTGCCGAACCGACGGTACCAAGCCTCCGCCTAGCCCACAGACCCAGGACCCGGGCACCATCCGTGGGCGGGAAGAAGGAGTGACAGTGCTTCCAACTGTGGTGAGGAGCAACCTCCTTTCAGCAGCCAGGGAGCAACAGTGATAGCTATTCACTTTGATTCGGCTTCCTAGTATAGATATCGCATAGCACCTACCCAGTAATAACTAATCCGCCATGAGGAAAATTGTGGGTGGAGCCACATGGTTAAGTAGGAAGCTCTTAAAGGGGCAGTTCACCCAAAACTGAAAAACGTATGTTTTAGAGGGGCTTTAGTGCTATCCATCCATCTGCCTAGGATTTGCCTAGGTTTGGAGATATTGGCCGTAGAAACTCCACACACCAATCATCGCCTAGATGGATAGGTAGCACTAAAACCACTTTAAAACATACCTGTTTTTCTGTTTTGCGGTGAACTGCCCCTTTAAAGCACTTAGTTGGCTGCTGACATTTATGGATGGCCTGACCTGAACTTTTTGTGCATCTGCAGGAATGGAGAGATATTCCCGATCCTGGTCACCCTGAAGATGGGACTCCACCCACCTCACCGTCTCATGGCCTGCTGTCTGTACTGGCTGGCCATGAGGTGAGTGCTACTTCATATCTGCACACACACACACACACACACACACACACATGTAGGGTAAACATATCCTTATGGGGACCGCTCATTCATTTCTAT
>JAODUD010000107.1:7885282-7902284 GCA_026784285.1 Stomatorhinus walkeri
CCCCATAAGGGAAAAAAAACAGATATTTATCACACTATGGGGACATTGTGTCCCCATAAGGATAGGTATACCCGCGCACACACACACACACACACACACACAGAGCTATATTTAATGGGTCATCCCGCTGACTGCTTTTTTCTTTAATCTTTTTCATTAGATTAAAAAAATATGAGATATTTATCTTGTATAAATCTTCTTAAAATGTTTGTTTTTTTCTTGCGGGGGACAAGAACTTTTGACTCCATAAGACTGTCATGTGTAACACTGACAAACACAGACAGATAAATACATAAATACACAATTCATAATGCATAGCGCATAAAAACATACATGCACATCATACACAGACACATAAACAAACTCACTGATTTTTATTCAAACGTTAATCATTTATGTTAAACAGAGCCTGCGTATGGAAAATGGTATCTGTGGTTCAGTGTGGTTCAGTGCAGCACGAAGGTGGACAGTGGCCTTGTTTACAGGATTCCTTAATCCATGTGAATATACACAGTTACCCAGTCTGTCACTGGGCTCATGTCTCCAGTTGTTAAATAGAGCCACTCAGTCTGCAGACCCTGTGGGAATGAAAAACAGTGGAGAAAGAACAAATGCTAGCAATCAGACATCCATTAGCATTTCTGTAGTCAGACACGCTATCAATGGTTCCATTTTATTTGGTGAGATAATCACAAATAAAAGAGATGTTCATACCCATGTTTATACCAATGCTGCAAAATAATTATTCCTTTGAAGTAAATGAGTGCATGTAGAAGAATAGGTATGACCTCAGAACTTAGCTTGCCAGCAATCCAAAATGGCAAGTAAAACCTAAGAGACACCGTAAAATGCTATGATGATTTTTTAAACCTGCATGGTGCATTATGGCAGAAAACAATTTCAGGCTGATTGGTGCCTTGCACTGGCGAGTAAATAAGAGTAACTGGGTAAGACAAAATGTACCAGTGCTCAGTCCACTCGAATCTAACATGGAAGTAGACAAATGGAAGGATAAAAAAATGTTTCAATACAAGGACTATTTGAAACAGCTGGCAAGGACTGGGAATCCACATGAGGTTAATGAGGGGGGCTTGGCACCGGAGGATCGGCACTGGATGTGACACATACCATTATGGTGATAGGTGAACCTTTCTTAATCCAACTTTTTGTTGTTTATTGGCTGAAGGAAAACTATGAGTATTAAATTATCCTTTCTGAGGAAAAATGTAATGGGATACCGAAATTCTTCATATATATTAGTGTCACACTGAGTTACACCACAAGTAGCAGCTTTTGAAGCCATGAGACTGACTCCTCAGTGCAGAGAGATAAACGGAGACGCTACCACTCGAGGGTGGATTTTTTTCTGGAGTGGAGAGCTCATTCTTTATTAAAAACCACTGTCCATTAAACATGGCCTCTAGATATAAAAGGAAAGCAAATAAAATATGTCAGGAAACAAACTACAATTGTTTTTGCTGTAGCACATCTGGTAAAAATAGAGCATGGAATCCGACGGTCAGGTGATGCCAAGCGGGTACCGCAGGACGTAAACGCTATGAGGAATGCCGGTGTGGCGCCGAGCTGTTGGATCACGCCGCCGTTCCTAACCGTCGGCAAAACCCGTGTCACCTGACTTTGGATTTTAGCACAACTCTGGCCCCTGTATGGAGCCTGGGCCCTCATCATACTGAGGTCCCTTGGTATTGAGCGGTTGTGTGTGCAATCTGAGGAGTGGGGGGGGTTCTCATGCATTTATCTTTATGGCAGGGTTGAGTGGGGGATGGAAAGGGAATCTTGTCTAAACCAAAACCAGAGCTTGTTAGGTCATACCTCACATCCAAGGATGACAAAGGAAGGACAACCTAGTACACTAATACTTCATAAAACTAAGATAGACTATTTGCAATATCGCAAATCTGCTGGTGGTTCATTCAAATGCTACATATACAATGATACTTTAGTTTGATGTGTCATGACATCACCTGCATCAAACTAAATTCCTTGTACTTCTTCTGTAGTTGGTGAATAAATGATTCAGTAGTCGGTATCAGTACTTGGTCCTTGTTGGTAGTAATATTTTAATTTCACTCCTGCTTATACAGTACATTTATAAATTTTTAGTCTCTGTACTACCTGCCTCGCAGTTACCATGAATGTCATAATAACAACACCACTATATAGTAGGTTTAAAGCAATATTTCCCAATCCAGGCCTCTGGGAACCACAGTCAGTCCATGCATTTGCTCCCTCGGACCTCCCTACCAGACAGGCCACATTTCCCCCCCTTCCAGCTCCCTGCCAGGAACTGGGAGGAAGCAAAAAGGTGGACTTTCTGTGCGTTCCTGAGGACCAGATCGGGAAACTCTGGTTTAAGCTGTAGAAGCTGAAGTCTTTGGGGTGTGTCCTGGCACAGCAGGGATACTGGCGTGTTGCAGGGATGCGTGTGTAATCTGGAGCTTTGTTGTGTTAAGAGTATGTTCAGACTGTGACGGAGGTAAAGCCACGGCAAAGCACACATTGCCGAGATGCAGACCTGGAAACAAACAAGGGGAAATGCAGGCATCACAGCGTGGCTGGGTGGTCTGACTGTGAGCGGAGTTCACAGTTGGAAAGCCATTTGGGAAAACCCCAACATTTAACATTTATCGACAATTTACAACTCTGTGATTCCGGTTCAGCTTTTAAAAAACATTCCCCTGACAATGTAAACTGTTGTTATTGTAGCTGTGAACAGTGAGCTTAAATGGCAGAGGTAGATAATTCAGGTCCAGAAAGTAAAAATCCAGACCTAGTTTAAAAAGTTATAGTCACAGAGTACTCAACTGGTTGGTTGAAACCAAATCTTGGTTACTGGATTACTTACTGGACATGAACTACCTACCTCTGTGTATTGTGCACCATCAGGACCCTCTCTTTTCATCCCCCCCGGGCCCCCAGTGTCTCTTTCGCAAATGTTCAATCTGAAAAGCCCTGATGGAAATATGCGAACGCAATATGATCATGGAAAAAGCAGCTGTATTATTTTCCGAGGGCACATGAGCATAATTAAGATCTGGAATGCCACATTACACATCATGTGGTTTCCATCCAGATGAGTAATTTTACAAATATGTCTTTATCTCTCCACTCACCATTTTCAAATTATTAGTTAATGAGGAGTTACAAGTATTTACCACTAACATGTTGAAATTATGAAAAATGTTCCACTTCAAATGTAGGCTGAGCAGAGGGGCACCAGATTATATCTTTGTCTTTTCTTGGCATATTTTGCCATTAGTGCATGTGACTGGGCAATCTGTCCTGACTTTTTTCAACGGCCGCTCCTGACCATGTAATCAGCCCAAACAGATGTAAGCTTTTCACTGCTGCATGTGTACAATACAGAGCCACTTAGGTGTCACAGTAGAAACAATTTTTATCTCATAGTAATTTGTGCTCTTGAGTTAGTAATTTATGTGCTCTATTTAGTAATTTGTACTCTCAAGTTAGTAAATCGAGAGCTTGGATTTTGTAACTCGAGCACACTACTTACTATGAGATAATATTTTTTTCTACAATGACACCTAAGGGACCTAAGGGGTCCATAATACAACTCTCTCTATATTCAGGCTCATCCTTTTCCCAGACCTTTTGCCTCTAGCCATCACTAAGTTGGAAAGCTTCTCCAGTTTTTGGGTGCTGGAATTTCTAAGGGGATCACATCTGCACAGTGAGGTGTCTGTCTGATGATCCCCAATGCAGAAATCTACCAGGCCTTCTTATGGCACATATCCCAGCAAAAACAACATTGCATTTGCAGAAAATACATTTCTTAAACCATGCAAAGAAGATCCTTATGTTGACAGGTTTCTTTATGTTGAATGATTTATGCTGCTTATACACCCAATAAAATGGCATCGGTGGTTTTCGATTCAATCGGTGGTTTTCTTTTTAGAAAGCAGGGAGACTATTTGGAAGTTCTCATTAAAATGCTGCTACATGCAAATTAGGAGGAAGAAGGAAATATCACTGTGATATACTGGAATATTAAATAGGCACTGATAAAAATGTTCTGATTAATTCCTCAATCTAATAAACTAAATCAAATAGCACCAAGATTCAGGATTTCTATTTGTCGTATGCAGATCTAAACAGTAGAATGGCAAAAGAACTCTGTTACTGTGGATGAACATATAAACGTATAAACTGTAAGGGAAAAACAGATATATAACAAAACAGAGAGAAAAAAGAAAACTATTAGAAGAGGCAATAAAACTGTATGAGTGTAAGTGAAGTGTCTGAGGTTAGATGCAGTTTTTCTCCAGTATTGATGTAAAGTGCAAATGCAATATAAGTGACATAATTATCAATTTAAGACCAGAAAAATGGCAATGATTAAGCAGTGTTTAGGGTTTGTAGGCCTGAGGGCAAAAGGTTCTCCTCCATCTCTCAGCCCTGGCCTTTTGGCTACTGAGGCGTTTGGCTTATTGCAGTCGCTGAAAAGGTTTGTGTTATTAACCAATAACTAAGTGTTTGATACACACTGATGCCATGCTTGTTCATCATTACTCAATCGTAACAGTTCACGTATTCCATTCAGGCAGTACATTAGTTAATAGTTAATAGCGTCTCAACGTGGAGCAATCATGCAAATTAAAACAAAGTTAGGAAGTTGGAGTTTCCTTGTCACCTTTTAATTATTCTGAATAAATAAAAAATGATTACCTATATTTACGGTATGTAAACCTAAGTAATGCAAAGTAAGTAGAGAAAATTCTGATTTTCTCTTTTTTATTTATCGCATTACACAGTACAGGACTGTATAAACATTTATAAACCGGATTATATAACTGCAAATTTTCACACATTTTATCTGCATTTTTGCTGTTATGACTAGAAATTGCTGTGGATTTTAACCTTTATACCGCAAATGAAGTACGGATAGCATATAAACGTTAAAATGCGTGACAATTTCTTGTCATAGCAAATGCACATAATTACACAACTGCACATAAAATAAGTACGCATTTGCATTGTTACAACAATCGATTGCTGCACATATCACAAAGGTGAATGCGTACTTGCGTAACAGTTATCTGCATCTCTGTTTATAAGTATACTAAAATGTCATAGATGGTGCAAAGGTGACATTAAAGTTATATCTAATGATAGTTGACACAAACTCACTGGCAGTTGCCTACAGTATGCCTGAAATTTCGGTAAGGGGCAGCTCCTCACTTACTGACCAATTCGCTTATCGTCGTAGGAATAGAACTAAGTGAGGAGAGTCTGTAATGCAATATTATGCTACTACTTATGTATTAACCACAAATTGATAATAATAATTAATCCCTGTGGGGAAATTGTCTTTATGCTTCACTCTACTTGCTCTTTGTAGAGTAAGTTGTCTGCGAAGGGCAGCCACTTGTACCAGCACCCAGGGAGCTGGGGGTTAAGGGCCTTGCTCAAGGACCAACAGAACCTGGGTTTTGATTACAGGCACACAGGCTTAGCCCACTGAACCACACACTGCCCAAGTGTTGTGTTAGTTACAAACTGATCTTGTGTTTGTTCATCAATAATGAATTGTCACATGTTTTATCTCAAGCAAGTACTATATTTGTTAGTATACCTAATTCTGTAAATCTTTGCGAACTACTGAAGGAGCTGCTGAAGGAATAAATAATGAATCACACACGTGAAATACTGATCACATATTTATTCATCATTAATGGCTCATGACACATGACATTAAGTTGCGACTTTGTTTATGATTTGCTCATGATTTGTACTTCAGTAGTAAAGTATTTGTGTCCCTCAAGTGAAGCTCTACCAGTATTTCTTTTCGTTGTGAAATGCAGTCCATTACATGCTATCATTTCATAAGGTCTGTGTGTATGCTAACTGCATGGAAAATCTTTTTCAGGACCAGTTCAAATTTTTGTCAGATTTTGTTCAAGGCATAAAAACAGACCCAAACTGGCTAAACGACGGGTCTTTTGTGTGGTACATGTCTTATTTTGGCCCACTCAGGATGTATTAAAAAATAAATTAACAAATAAGCATCAATGTTACAAACTGATGATTTCATTTGATTTCAGGAAGAATTACAAATTATTGGAAATACATTTATCAAAATGTGCCTTCTGTGTGCATAGAATGCGCAATGGACCAATCTGCTACCTGATGAAGAGGCTTCCTTGCAGACAGACGACTCTTCCAGCCAATCATCAGCTGTTGCAGAGAGTGAAGAGGAAAGGAAGAGTGCCTTGGAGAAAAGCATGTATGTGAGGCGAAATCGTTGCGTTCCCAGTGTCATGTTCTGCTCTCTGAAAATAAGAACAGCATGGTGGAAACTCATTGTATGCAATGCAGATAAACAAACTGCATAACAATTGTTCCTGAATCAAAAACATGCTTTCCACAACACCCCTGTCTCAAAATGAAATGCCTGGAAAATGCAGTCAGATTCCCCTTTCTTGCATGATTTTAGGTATGTCTTGAAGGAGCTAGTTGAGACGGAGAAACTATATGTGATTGACCTAGGGCTCATAGTGGAGGTGAGTATGTCACAATTGTTAAACTTAATTGTGAAGTCTTTCTTTCTTCCATAATCACTTTTCCAGTGTAGGGTCATGGTGCTCTTGGAGCTGGTTCAGGGTGGCATGTATGATAAATGTGTGTAAGAACCATCAATAATTTCTAGTATTAATGCATTTCATTTAAGTATCAGTGTTTCTTCAAATAGACTTGTGCCAGACAATGCGTCAATCACCATTTTGTAGAAAGTACCGTTGTCTCCAAAATGGTGCCAATTTCTGCTGCAGGGTTACATGGACACCATGAATGCCAAGGGGGTGCCTGAAGCCATGAAAGGGAAGGACAAGATTGTGTTTGGGAACATCCACCAGATCTTCGACTGGCATAAAGAGTGAGCACTGATTTTAATCACGACATGTTGCAAACATGAGAGAGAGCTGCAGTCCTTGGGAGGTCCTTTCATAGAAACACGCGTGTGCATACTGGCATGCTGTTATATGTGTATGTGAGAGTTTGAAATATTTTGAGTATATCACAGTTTTCCTCTTACCTTTGTCTTCTAACTGTAAGTCTGTGTGAGAGGTTACTGGGAGGTCCTTGAGTTTATCTGTATTTCTTTATGGAGGAGATGATGTTCCTGGGGGGTGTGTTGGTAACACTTCGAGGGGACACAAATAAAGTAGTAGTACATACTTAATGTATTAATTATCCAGAAACTAAGTCTGTTACATACTGATCCTGTGTTTGGTCATCATTAATCAGTCATGACGGTCCTTGTATTCCATGCATGAACTGTATTAGTTAATAGTTAACTAAATAGTTAATTGACTAATGTAGTTCCTGTATGAAATACATGAACTAACATGATTGATAAATGATGAGCTAACACTTACTGGTTAATTACTGCATTAGTTAGTAAGGGTGTACTACTATGCTAGTCGTATCCCTTCAAGAAAAGTGTGTGATCCATGTTTTATGTCAAGCAATGATTATATATCTTACCACATCTGTTAATTCTGTAAATCTTTGTGAACAACTGAAAGGACTACTGAAGGAACAAGTAATGAAAATCACAAGTTAAATTCTGATCTCATGATTGTTCATCATTAATGAATCATGATGCATCTTTCATCCCAAGCAGTCACTATATTATATACTATGTCTAATCCTGTAAACCTCTCTGACCTCCTGAAGGAACTAATAATGAATTACTGAAGGGACAAGTAATGAATAACACAAGTGAAATACTCAATCTCATGTTAATTCATCATCATTAATCATAACATTTTATCTTAGTGACTGTATTTATTCATGATTTATTCATGATTTGTACTTCAGTAGTAACTGAGTTATTACTAAGCATTTGTGCCCCATTGAAAACGTGTTACCATTAAGTGTTCCCTGAGCTCTCTTTGTAACCCTCCCCCTACACAGCTACTTCCTGGGGGAGCTGGAGAAGTGTGTGGTGGAGCCAGGAAGGCTGGCCCAGCTCTTCATCAAGCACGTGAGTCGCTCCGGCGTGCCCCTTTACCCTGGCTCAGCATTCCCCCAGCTACATTCCTTTGACTGCACACTTCTCAAGTTACGTCATCCGCTATTGCTGGCCACCCATCTGATTACCCAGGGTTCTTGTCCCTCAGAGTGCTGACTGTATTTTATCAGCCCCTGAGACTGGCCACCGTCCAGGTGTGGCTGCAGAGTTCAGGAAGCATAAAGTTAAACATGCATAACGAGGCTGTAAGGACAAGAGGCCTAATAATAAATACTGTTGAGACTTGGGAGGACAAACTCTGATAGGGTTGTTTTTCCTGTCCGAGTCTGTGTGTGCTGAGGCCCTAGTCTCTGGTGTCTGAAGTGCTGCATGTACGCTTGTGGACGTCAAACAACTTGTACCGAAATAAATGGGACAGAGTGTGAAGGAGTCACATGGTCAGAGCCAGCCTAAAAGAGCGGAGGCTGAGCTCAGGCTACAAATTAGTCATTTTTTGCCGGGCATAGTGTCATAAATGAGGAACTGCGGTAAGCACCCTGGGTAAACTGCTATATTTAATGGCTGATGCCCTGTCCCCAGTCCTTTAATTTATCTGACTGGTTTAATCAACTAGATTGAATTAAAAATTCTCCCGAGGCCACTGAAATAATTTAGAGAGATGAAGCACATCCTTTGGGTAATGAGATGTAGAGAAAGTTTCACGGAATGTAAAACGCCAACATTTCAAGCTGTGAGAGAGATTGATGTGGATAAACTGAGAACAGGATATGTAATAAGAAGCAGAGCATTGCTGGAGAGGGGTAGTGGCAAAATGAGGCTTTCATTTGGGGCAGTAATAGTTATGAATTAGCTCTGCTTCTATACCTCTGCACCCAAAGGTACCACCTCAAGTTGGGCAGGTTAATAATGGCACGAGTCTGAGTGGATATCGCTTATCACATGCTCATTCTATTCCTGGGGGGATACCTTCTTCGGAAGGGACCTGTAACCTTGGACAAAGGTGGAGGGTTTGCGAGTAAATGATAGAAGACCCCATGCTCATCTGCATCCAGCTCCATTACAGCTAAGGCTGGCTGCAGCTTCACTGGACAGACAATTAGAGTCACCATTCCCAGCTAGTATCTGTGAGACGCTGTGCTGCACATATAAATGCAGCCGGTAACACTTCACTTGAGGGCAGAAGTATCTTAGAAACTCAGTTACTACTCAAGTACAAATCATGAACTAATATAGTAACTGGATGAAATACTTGAACCGTTAGGATTGATTAATGATGAATGAACATGAGATCAGTATGTAGTTAACACTAAGTTTCTGGTTAATGAATACATGAAGTAACAGTGCACTACTACACAGTTTGTGTTTTTGAGAGAATCGCAGAGGACACTCGAAGACCAGGAGACGACACACAAACAGTTTAGCGACTCATAAATGCATGAAATAAATGCAGGTTCCCCTTGCATCCACAGTTACTCCTGTTGGACATGGTCCATCCTTCATGGTGGTATGTTGATGTTACGCTGCATACCATGGCTCTCAATACACCATAAAGACTTGCTGTCTTGGTCACAGATGAGTCAGTGAGACATGAATCAACAATTTGTCCTCTTTTGAACTCTGATATGTTTCCCTTTATGTTGTGTGGCTTGAAATATTTTACATACAGTTATGCTGTTGCTCTGTTAATTCATCCTTCACACTTTTGTCTGGGCGGTGGTGGGGTGGGGAGGCCATCCTGTGACAGGAAATTCAGTGTTTGGCTTTGAATCCTAGGAGCGGCGCCTTCACATGTACGTGGTGTACTGTCAGAACAAGCCCAAGTCAGAGCACATAGTGTCTGAGTACATCGAGACCTACTTTGAAGTGAGTGCCTCTTTGAAAAATTGTACGACTGCATCAAATTAAATGTGTGCTGGTGCCATTTTCAATGTTATGGTCAGGTTCCACGCTTATTAGAGCTTTAATTAAATTTAATACCTAAAGAGACTGCGCTCTTCCATGTGACCATGTTTTCATGAAGTAAAGGTTCAGAATTTTGCTCTTGTTTATAACATTGGTCTGCACAGATGTGATTAATGGAATGTGTATGTCTGTGTGTCTGTACAGGATCTGAGACAACAGCTGGGCCAGAGGCTGCAGCTGAACGACCTTCTCATCAAACCCGTGCAGAGAATTATGAAGTACCAGCTACTGCTCAAGGTGAGCCAGGGCACGGCTTCCATTCCTATCTGCCGTTCAGCTTGTGGGACTTTAATTACACATAAATGTTCTGAGGGCAGAACAAAAAACGATTGGTTCAGAGAGGTCACAAGTCAGGTTATAGAGGAGGCAGGACCATCATGTCAGATGTATTGGTCCCGCCGCCTCTAGTTGTTTGGACCGACCTCCTGTACAATCTCATTGGTTATCTCTCTGAACTAATCATTTTTCGTTCTGCCCTCAGAACAATTTTGTGTTAGTGAAACTCCCATGTACAATCTGCCAGTGCTGGTAAGACGCTCTGCAAACATCATTCTTGCAAAGTCTTGCACGGGAAACTGTGGCTGTTTTGGAATGGAACAGGTGGCACCACATATAATGAGTGAAGAATTTTATTTTTTATGGTCAAGGGAAAATGCCCTGTTGATATTAGACATTCCTATTACTATTAGAGTTACCCAGCAGATTCACTAAGATTCAAGGAAATATTATGCCATTATAGACACTTGGCTGTAATAAGCTTAAGCTTTTTTGAGATTTACTGAATGAATCAATATCCCCATGAAGTCATGAAGTCATAAAAAGTTTACCGCCCATGTGTTAACTTAGCACCCTGACCCAAGTTTTCTACAGTTTCAAATTTTAAATTTCATTCTTAATAGCCTGATTTTCCCCTAAAAAAAACAATCCTTACTCATTTCTTGTTGGTAATTAACATGAAACATTTTTAGACAGTGCTTTGTAACTTTGGATGAGATATTTTTCTCTGAAATAGAATTGCTAAGGGCAAAAGGAATTAGATGCCGTGTGACCCAGTAAACCTTGAATCTGTGACCTTTGTATCTCTTCAGGATTATCTGAAGTACTCTACCAAGGCTGGAACGGATACCCTAGAGCTGGAGGTAAGCATAACTGATCTGCCTGTGTTATCACCGAGGTTTAAACAGCAGTGCACCATGAAATGACATAATGAAATCTGGAGCAGATTGAAAGATAAGAACTGAGGGGCTTGAAACATTGCCTTCTTATTGTATGTTGCCACGATGTGCCATTGTTTGCATTGTGAAAAAGGTCACTCATTACCTCTTCCTTATGTACAAAAATACTGCTGATTTTGCTCTGTCTTCGTTTTTCTTCCTGGCAGAAAGCAGTGGAGGTGATGTGCTTTGTACCCAAAAGATGCAACGACATGATGAATGTTGGTCGGTTACAAGGATTTGAGGTAAAGAACAGTCAAGATGCATGACATAGTGGGTTAGTGGTAGAAGTTAGTAGTTTATTGTCATGACGTAGATATGGGGGGGGGGGGTAAATAACAGTAACAGTGAACAACATATTAATATCAATGACATATGAATATGCTGTAATGCATTACATTAACTGCACCACCATAATGCGTCTATAACGTGCTCAGAAAATATTAATAAGCAGCTGTTAAGGTATGTTACAATGTTATGGTATACTTACATGCAGTTTATGAATGTTCTGCGAATACATTACAAAGGTACAGCTAATGTTCTACAAATGCATTATAAAGGCATTTTGAAGGTGCCGTTAATGTAAAGTGTTACACAATATGCTGACATTATGATCTTAGGGGGTTGAAGAAGTGAAAATCTACTACAGTATATACACTTCTCTCTAAAACTCTCTAAAAAAAATCTGTTTGCATCTGGTGATTGGGTAGCCATGTAAGGCATTCTATTTCATCCTGATGCTCGTGAAATTGCTTAGCACCACATATGGGGGATTTATCATTCTAGAATATTGGAACGTCAAGAGAAACAGTGTTTGCATCACAGAGTGCACTTGGTTGTGCCAAATGGCCTCATATTCCTTGGCTATTACACAAGGATGCAGAGCATGCGTCTGACCTCTCACAAGATGGTTCTCCATCCTTTGTTCTTGTCCAAAAATGAACTCATCCTGATTGAATGAAAAAGGGTGACAAATGACTCTTTAGACCATAATACCAGTTTTCCATTGCTCATGGCTCCTGGGTTTGTGGTTCTTATGCATCATTATGTGATGACCTTGGATCAAAGCAGTTTGATTGGCGGTGCCGACATAAATTCCTGGTTTGTGGAGCTCACGGTGCACAGTGGCTATGGCTCATACTAAGTGACAGGTGCCGATTCATTTCGGCGGCAACTGATGAGGCTGGGGTTTTGTGATGTTTCGAAATGACCCAGTTAAGTGTCTGTCTACTCCTGTTGGTGAGCGTTGAATTTCAGCCATAGTTATTTGCTAGTGCAGCTCTCCATGTTTGGCATATGCTGTAATGATTTTTAAGACCGTTCCCTTTAACATGTTAAATAATCTTGCAGTTTTTGTGAGTGATGCACGTTCAGTTCTGATGCAAACTTTTTGGCCTCTTTGGATCACTGCTATTTGCATTATGTTGCTTTGGAACTTTACATGTAGAAGAGCTGATTGTGAAGCCTTTTTTATAGCTGACACATGCTGCTAATTATCAATCAACCCAACATGACTCACCTTTGCAGCTGCATCTGTAATTGTGATTTACGTACCTCAAAGTTGAACTATTCTTTCATGTTGTTTTTCTGTTATTTTACCCTCTGGCCGTATTTTTTTACATTTTTGTTTCTAACAAGGGGAAGATCACAGCTCAGGGAAAGCTGCTACAACAGGACACCTTCATGGTCACGGAGCAAGACAGCGGATTCTTGTCTCGCGCCAAGGAGAGACGTGTCTTCCTGTTTGAGCAGATAGTCATCTTCAGTGAACCGATTGACAGGAAGAAGGGCTTTTCACTTCCAGGTTACATCTTCAAGAATAGCATTAAAGTATGTTTACAATTATTTGTAATGTTATTCATTTCGGTAGTTAAGTTAGTAGTAAGTTATGCATGGGATTTACAATGTATTCATTTTTGAAATTAGAAAGAAACCGTTCCAATGTTTCGTCAGACTATTAAATATTTGTTACAGGATTTAGTTGTGTAACTAAGTACAGTCACTACCCCCATTTTAATTAGGAATGCTTTTTGAAATGCTGCTCTTTGCGTTTCCACTTATTGCATCAAATTTAATATTAAATGTGAGCACATCCTGGTTGTGCTGGCATTTCCTGACACCTCGCAGATCAATATCAAAGATGAAGATATGCTTAGGGAAATTCCAAGCAATGCTTGGTGTACACTACCATGGGGTTTAAACTGCTGACATGGAGAGAGAGAGAGAGAGAGAGAGAGAGAGAGAGAGAGAGAGAGAGAGCACTTGATCCTGAGTCAATATGTAGTTAATATAATCATGGAACTGTTTTACTTATTTGGAGCATATTTACAGAATCTACAATAGGTATATAAACATATAAGCTCTGTGTGTCCATTTGCTGTTGTGTGTTTATATCAAATATGAGCTTTAACTGTTATATAACAGGATGGATAGGTAAAAAAGCTATTCAATTTAGTCACTTTTCTTTTGAATGTAATTTTACGTAGCACATAATCTCTGCTCTCTTCTGTACTGATTGTCATTGAGTCCATTGACTCATGAGTCATCTGTCTCTTGTCACTGCTCATTCAGTACAGAGTGAAAAAGTCAAAAGCCTTTTCTCTTTGGCATTAGTGAAATAAGTGGTTACACAGAGATCCAATCTTCATTACTAAAAGTCGTCTCTTGCTT
The DNA here is from genome assembly GCA_026784285.1 of Stomatorhinus walkeri. Lineage (NCBI taxonomy): Eukaryota > Metazoa > Chordata > Actinopteri > Osteoglossiformes > Mormyridae > Stomatorhinus > Stomatorhinus walkeri. The sequence continues at coordinate 7,899,143 of JAODUD010000107.1, forward strand.
TCTGCAGGATGTTTGTTCCAGGATGCCGCGCCAAAATCCAGTCCCTTATATACTTTATTTGCATATAACCTACCCACATCTTCCCGAAAAGTAATCTAGAGATGATTTAAATACCTAATACACTGTAAATGCTATAAGTAGTTGTTAGACTGTACTGTTTAGGGAATAATGAAAGGAAAACAAGCCTGTATATGTAGAGCTCACTTCATTTACGTGGATTCAGTGTAGTGCTCAGCACACAGCAAATTCAAGTTTTGCTTCTTGGAACTTTCGGGAATATTTTTTTCAAATATTTTCGATCCACAATTGGTTACCTGTGGATAGAGAGGGCCGATTGTATTTCTAAAAGCTGTTATTATTTATATTCTGTATAAAACTAGGTCTAGAATCACTTGGACCAAGAATGCAAGCAGCAAAGATTCCATATCTGAATGAAATGACGTATGTGAACGTGCACTCTATAAGGCTTCATAGGAGTGTCTGTGTGACTGAGTTCCGTTGAAATCTGTTTGCTTTCAAACCCAAGTGATTTTGAATTACTTGTGTGTAAGTAGCGTACATCCTTACTGATCAGAGCTTCATCATGTGACCCTGTTTACCCTCCAGGTCAGCTGTCTGGGAGTGGAAGATGTGCCAGATGGGGATCCCACGCGCTTTGTGCTGACGTCTCGTGGAGCGGATGGCAACACGGTCCGCTTCATCCTGCAGGCCGTTACCCCTGAAATCCGCAGAGCCTGGGTGAATGACATCGTCCAGATACTGGAGACACAGCGTAACTTCCTGAATGGTAACGTCTCCGTGTGAAATTCAGTCTGAAGATAAACCATTATGTGAGTCATTACAGCACTCCAGTGTAAAACAGTTCCAAAGCTGCTTCATGTGATGCTCATGCTAATTTACAAATCAAAAATCAAACTGATATCATTCATACTGCTGTGATTGAGACCAAGAAAAGCAGGGTGGATGGAAGGATGGATGTATTGATTATTTGTAGAACTAATATGCAGAAATAAATGTGTTTGGCAGGCTAAAATAATGGAGTGGGATGATTTTTATTCTGCATCCATCCACCAATGTATCAATCCATCCTTCATCTAACCTCTGATTTAGTACAGTTTTATATTGGGCCAAGATCATACCCTAGTGGTAGGGACACAGGGCCCATGGTAGGGATACACCTTTGACGAGGTACCTGTCCATTACATCTCTGAATTATTTTGCTCAACCATTTTGTCTAGATATCTCACAGACTGCTTCAGGTGTGATGAGTGTTTAGCTGAAAGGTAGCAGGCTCTGGGTCACTTCCTGACACCTTCTCACGCTCATACCTGAGCCACTCCTCCTCTTCTTGCCCTTTCTGCAGCCCTGCAGTCACCGATTGAGTACCAGCGCCTGGAGAAAAAGACCAGTAGCCTGGGCCGGGCCATGCGGGACCCAATGGCCGCCGCTGCCGCCCTTCGCCCTCACTCCTCTGCCTCCATTGACAGACAGCGCTTTCCCAGCTTGCGGTCCTACAATGCATCACTGCCGTCCCTTTATTTATCCAGCCACAGACATTCTGATGTGCAGGAGGTGGGTAGCTGTTTATGCATGCATACAGTGTGAAGGAGCTACGATCGTTAGCCTGATAGTACAAATGTACAGTGTGACGGGGCCCTGACTGTTAGCCTGATAACACACATATGCAGTGTGAAGGGGCCCTGATTGTTAATCTGATAACACTTGTGCAGTGTGAAGGGTCCCTGATTGTTAGCCTTATAGTACAAATGTACAGTGTGAAGGGGCCGCGAAGTCACATGTCTTCTGCAGTCACCCTTCCCTTTGATGCCACTAAGAAGTGTTGCCAGGTGTGATTTGTCTCAAAATATGATCTTTCCCTCATACTATGTGTCTGCAAAGTTTGAAAAAGATCAGTCGCATACTTTCTAACTTACCACCCTAACATGGTCAAGTGTCTGTGAGTTCCCTTCTCTTTGCTATCGTTATGTGTTCCATTTCAAAATTTGATCAGTTCCATATCTTCAGTGATAAAATGTGTCTGCAAACTTTAAAAAAGGTCAATCAAAGACTATTTTTATTTATATATGCCGATCCTAATCCCAACATGAAGTCTACTTAAATTCATAATGCAATTCACTGATTGACTCTAAGCTCTCCATTGCTTTCCTGTTTGTGTTTGTTGTCTCTGTACATTGAGAAGTGTCGTCCATTAGCATCCCAGCACAGCCATGGACATTCAAAGGGCCAGTGCCTTCCAGCACAGCAGCAAGAGCAGGTACATAGCGCCCCCTGCTGGCAATATGGCAGACATACAATCTGTCAGTTCCCTCTCCACAATACCTACAAAACAAGTTAAAAGGAAAGCACAATTACTACAATAACTGTATCACAGCCCTGAAGGACTTAAAGTGTTGCAAAGGACATAAATTAAATTCTTTTAAAAGACTTAAGTCATTGTACAAGTTTGAAATTCAGTAACAAATCAGTTAAATCTACTATTTATTTGTACTGTAAATAAATCTTTGTTCTGTTCCATGTGAGGTTAATATGGTATGATTAAGATTAAAGTGCTATATTTTTTTATTTGATTTTGCAATAATAATTATTCAGCTATTATATCTATCAAATCACTTTATCTTGGGTTTTGTATAACAATAATACATCTACCAAGAAAACAGAATGATACATGTAAGTATAGTAGTTCCAATAGTATTGACAATTTACATGCAATTTTAAACCCTTTTGTGGAAAGTTAGGAGCGCAGCATGAAATGTGAAATTGCTGTAGAAACGTAGAAAAGACTGGGAACTGATGAAGGAGCATGTTTCTAAAAGTGCAGTGGGCTCATGAGAGCCCAAACCATTGTTCCTTTGTTCCTACTACAACCTTTAGCCTTCAGGCCTGCAACTCTGAAGCAGCCAGGCTACTAAATACACAGCGTCCTCAACCCTCCGTTCCTGTCATAGCAAGTTGCTTCATATTTTATCTAATTTATTCGGGACTGACGGACATGGAATATGACAAACAGGAAGGGGACAGACCCAGGGACGGATGCCAGTGATTCTTATCAGTTCTGCTTGTTTTTTCAGAGTGGGGGAAAATTTCACTTGGGAGGGGATTGAAAGTGGCTTTAAGCCTTCGG
>JAODUD010000107.1:7920669-7936203 GCA_026784285.1 Stomatorhinus walkeri
GGTTTGGATATTTATGAGCACTAATTCTTAAAGAAAATAGATTTTGATACTGTTAAACATTGTGTTAACTGTTCAAACAAATCTTCACTGTGAAGCAACACTTAGGCTACTGTATTTGCACTGAATTGGAAATGACGTTATTTTAATATATTCAGTCGTGAACTAAAGTGGGCCGGTCTAAGGCTTGAAACTCCAGGGCTGAAAAGGAGTCCCACTCCAGCCCTGGGTGTGTCCTAATACTTTTGTCCATATATTGTAACTATTATAATTCTGATATCAATTTGAGAAGTGATAGAATGGTACTGTACAAAATGTGCACATTTTCTATACTGCTGTAGATGGGGAAAAACTTCCAAATGACTATTCCAATGTCAACAGGACTGCCTCTTAAAAATGCAGGTAATATCACTGTCATGGGAGATTGTGAGGTTCATTCTCTAGGTGCCTGTATGATGCATGCATATCGATGCATTCTTATTCAGGAACCAGGAGTACAGGAACCCAGTTGGAGACCATCAGTAGCCTCCCTATAAACCCTGAGGGTGGGGGGTATTTCTATTGAGACCTGTCATGTCTGTTCTGTTAGAAAAATGTAGCAATTTTTTCTTGCATGAATAGAAAGTCCACAGTGACCAAACGTAACATGAAAGTTCTTGATAAGCTGATCAATGACGGCAGGAAAAGTACAATGTATTCAGGAAAAAACAATAATAGTAGAAGTGCTGCTCTGATAGAAAAGTTACATAGTAATTAATAGTTATGCAACATTAGAGGGGTAAAATTAACAGTACACAATATACATAGAATATTTGACCTAAATCCAGCAACTTAGTTTTCTCTCGTTAGACAGAATCTAAACAAAGATCACAGAGATGAACTGGCAAATATTTAATTAACTATACAGCATCTGCACTACTGCTTGGAGACGACCTCATACTTTTCATTTGACCCCAACCAACCCATTTGCACTCCAAGGTGAATCTTCATGCTGGCACATTTTCAGAAAGGGGGGGGTGGACATCAAAAATGGAAATAAACCCTCGCTTGTGTGTGCAGATCAAAGAGGCGGGATTGTTTAACTTTTCACCGCTGATTGATCTTGGAATAAAAATACATACATAGAATATGTAAGCCTTGGATTAATAAAGAAAGTGTATGAAGGATGTATGTAGGGGAATTAAGAGGTTTTGGTTGCACTTGCTTGCACTGTGGATGCCTTTTCTTCTTCCCCCTGTATTTCATCCACTGTACGTGTCCCCTGAGCCAGTGCCTCTGATGTGTTCAGTTTGAGCTCCCTGACTCTTCATTTCGGTAGCTGCAGAGCTTCCTGCATTTTACTGCCACTGGTCATCGTAACAGCAGTGGTAGTGGGAACCACAATGTCATGATTTCATTGCTGCTCAGACCAAAGCTTTAAAGTGTCCTGACATATGCAGGATATTAATATAAAATGCCAAGGAGAATCACTGTAACACAACACTGGTGTATCTGGCTACTGCTGCCCCAAAACTGCTCTGCCACCAGTCCCTCTCAATACTACTATTATACTCTCTTTATGTGTTTTATTGCCCCTGTTTGCATATGTTTCTACAACGAGCTTCCCAGTTTTGGTTTCCTAGTTGCTCGAATTCAGTCCTATGTGGCGGGATATACACTGAACAAAAATAAAAACGCAACACTCTTGTTTTTGCTCCCATTTTTCATGAGCTGAACTCAAACATCAGAAATTTTTTCTACATACACAAAAGACCAATTTCTCTCAAATATTGTTCACAGATCTGTCAAAATCTATGTTAGTGAGCACTTCTCCTTTGCCAAGACGATCCATTTGGCATTTTTACACCGGTTGATTTGGTATAGATAGAGTGAACAATGGTTGCATTTGGAACATTGCTAGCAAGATGGAGCTACTGTAATTGCTTGGGTTCTGGATCAACAGACACTCATGAGATATGTATGGCTTATCTTCAAGAATAGCTATTTAATGGCAACTTGTAAAAAAACAAACTGCTCAAAATTTGGGTTTGTAATGAATGTTCAAATCAAAATCTGTTACGAAAGTTTCACGCAACTATAGTTACTGTTAGAACTGTTACATGTGTTCTGCAAAACGTTTTCTGCTTTATAATGTCATGCCTTTTTACAAATATTTATAGCCATATTTGTAATACTTAATGAATGCATCATAATGCATTAGGCATATATGTGTTTATAAATTATTAAAAACATGGCCAAAGTAAAGCATGCAGAACACATTTCAGGTGAATTTTATGTGTGTGTGTTGTATATATGTAAATCAGCATTTTGTCCAGGGGCAAATCTACAGGGGGTAAGCTGCTCACCTCACTGAGACAAGCAGGACATGGAGGAGAATTTAACTGTAAATGCAATCTTAGGTCCCGCAAAAACTGCTGGAGCTGCAGCAACGCACTAAAACACCCTCGGCACAGAGAAGTGGCAGCGCGATCCCGCCTGCAATAAGGTGTAGAGGAGAGGAGCGACTGCAGGAGCTGCGCTGCCTCTTAAGGGGTAGTCAGAGCCCCACCGTTTGAAGGTTAACCAAACACACGAATTTAAGTCAAAGTTAAATTAGCAATGAATGTAATGTGTGCTAAATTAACAATGCATGGTTTGTATGCTAATAGCAATTCAACAATTAGACTTACTTTTACTGTAATGTTAGCCACAGGTTGGCTAAAGTTGCTTGTTTCAAAACAATTAACTCCCGTCTCAAAATCAAATAATTTCCCCATTGAATGTCAGCAACACCAAAATGACTAACATATTGAATGATTATGATAAAATGGGAACCAACTTTCATTCAGAATTTTGGAGCTCAGAAGTAGACTTACACTGACATACTGACATATCTACTTAAGCATTTTGGCTCTCATGGTTATTTACTTATTGTAGTTTTCATTTAGGTGGCACTGACTAATTCATTGGTGAAATTATTTGCTTTTGAGAAATGAGTTTATTGTTACAGGTGAGTTACAGGCTTTTGCAAGTAAACCATAGTGCTGCATGCGTGGATTGTTTTGAGAAGTGGTCTTACAGTCTTGAAAATGTTATGTTTTATGAAATGTCCCAAAATAACTTAGATAAACTGTATTCATGTCAAACAGACCAGTTTCAACATTGCAAGTTTCTACATTGCAGTATGTAAAGTTCACTGGCAGGAGAAAGTACTTGCATTACATGTAACTTCATCAGATCTCAAAATAGTACAATATATAGCAAAACAACACATCACAGTAAAAAACAATAACAGGAACAACAAAATTACAACCAAAGCATGCTCTGTGGGAACCAAAAATCCAGCAAGGCGTATCACTGCAATTTATAGAATATATTTTGAAATCATTTTGAAAGCTTGGCAGACTGTTTTGCATGTGGTGGCTAACAAGATGATCGCATACATATATTGCTGCGGGTGTTAAATGACTACAACGGGAAACTACGCGATCTGTTTTGCCTACCTAGACTAAAGCAATCCAAAATTGTACCAAATGATGACAATTGTACAAAACCATTTGCATGTATATACTAAAATATTTGGAAATTTGTGTAAAGCAATGAGAAATGATGATCTGCTGTGCAGAAGTGATATTATGGTGTAGGGATTACACTTGTTGTTTTGCAAATGTTAATTGTCATGTAATAAATATTCCAGAGCAATTAGAGAAAAACTAACATTCTTGTAAATATTGTAAAAATGAATTTGTGGGTCTTTTGTTGAGTGAACTTGCCTGTAGAAGAACATTTATATTTCTGTATGAGAAACTCCCATGTTCTGCCCTCCATGCCACCCTCAAAAAATCTCTTGCCACCCCATGTAAAATTTTTAGATTTTGTCTGTATGGTATATTGAGCTTCTTTGGACTTTAAACATGAATGAATTAATAAAATAGCTTCTTGGTGTTAGTCAGTTATAAGCATTTGAGTTCTTCTTGTGCACTATTGTAAACTGAAATAAATGTTGCCATTAATTTGTGTTGTAGTTAATATTTAAATGACTTGAACAAACTCATTTTGAAGAAAAAATAAGAAAATTGTGCGATTTAGGATATTGGTTGAAACAAATTTTGAAAGCTTTTTTTTGTCCTTGATATTCTATATTTCTGCACCTAGTTTCAACAAAATCAAATAAAATAATGTTGACTGAAATTATAACTATTGCACCAGGCAAATGACTTTTTCTCATTTAATTGGTGCCAGCATAGGCTACATATTAAGTGATTGTATAGCATTACTTTGCAGTTCAAACGTGTAAATATTTCATGTGAGAACATCAGGAATGAAGCAGAATTTTAAAAAAATCATGTAACAGTATAAAATGGAAGAAGGAAATGTGATTGTTGTAGCCTATGATAGTCGTAGCCTATGGACTGAAGCCAAATCAAAGATGACCTGGGTTTTTGTGATATTTGGTGAATAAGGTGTTTGAGAATGATTCATTGGGTACCAGAACAAATCCAATGGCCAGGCCCATGATTTTCCTGGGGGAGACATATGTTAGTCACGGTAAATTTATCCACCCAGGGGGAGGGGTGAATGAATCCTCCTAAATTTTTAGTAATTAAAAAAAATAAAAGTCAGTTTATCTGTTTATCGATCCGTCTTCCAATTTAGCTATCCTGTTGTGGCTTGAAACAGTCGTCAATTTATCTAAAAACGTCTCATCTTAAAATGATGTAGTTATGTTTCTTACCACCAGGTGACGCCATTGTGACAGTAATCGTGGCACTGTGCTAAATGTATACAAGATGTGTCATAATATGACAGGCAGTCGACTGTAATTTGTTTTCAGTTTTATTTCATATGAACTACCTTCTGAATAGAGTTCTTTTTTCTTAAACTGAAATGTACTGATGACATCACCAGCCTTCACAGCAACACCCGCCCCCCCCCCCAAGCCAGGCACCTGCAAGACCCCAAACTGATGTGAATGATTAGAGAACGGCAGTGCTCCCTTAACAAGTCTCCCTTTGATAGAGCTCAGACAATGCAGTCTCTATGAGGAAATCTAAAGCCCACTGCTTCTACCAACACAGGGTACCAGAAAATTTGAAAACTATTTTTTCAGTGTGAAGGTCTAAAAATGAATGAGTTCAGCTTGACAATATTCAGCTGATTATTATTAAAATGGTAGAGGTGTACTGGCTTTAAGACCAATAGTGTGATACCTATATTCCACTTTTCCAGTAGAGGGCCCTGTTGCAGTTTGACAATTGAATCCAACCAACTGCACATTTTTCCAGCAAAATCTTATACATGCACTGTACTGTTAAAAGGAGCCCTTTCACTGTCTTCCCTGAAATGCACAATGATTTGACCTTGGTAGAACAATAAATATTGTTTCATCTTTCTTGTGTGTGTAACAGACAACACATCTACTCCATGCTTCCCAGCCTGCTTTGACCCCTCTCTAGCACCACTGCTACAGTACCATGGTTCATCAAGGGAGGGCAAGAGGAGCCAGATAATTAGCATGCAGTGAGTATCTACCACTTCTGCGCTTTCTCAGTAATATCCTCCTGAGACCCAAGGAAAAAAAGTGTCCTTCCTTTGTCTTTGGAGGAAATAAGACATCTTACAATTTAGATTTTTTCAAATTTATTTTTGTTTTTAATTTCACAGCATGTCCTCTATGGTGTACAACAGGAATAAATATATTTCCTTACATCAGTGAAAAGATAGATGCAAAAATAAAGTGTCCACTACAATGGACATAAATGAATGGGTGGGGTCTCAGGAACATATAGGGACCAGGCTGTACCCAAGCCATAAAGAGAAGAGACACTAGTCCAGCTTACTTCGTTTTTCTACTGCAGAAGGGTCGGCTCGGTAAAGGCATTGCCGGGTATAAATGGTGACAGTAACATAAAACTGAAGAAATGCTTACTTACTATTTTTTACAAAGTGTGCATCGTGATTTATTATGTATTAATGTGCTCTTGCACAGCTGAGAGATTCTATGTTAGCATCAAACGCAAGTGAAATTACCATTAGCTTGTGTAAATTTGCATTACGAATCCATTCTGTTCAACTGTTCTATAGTACTTTTGTAAGTAGGAGGTTGGAAATTTTCAAGTTCCGAGTTATAAGGCATGCCAACTAGTAACCCATTCAAACCAATGCAGATCACTGGTTCTTTCTTGTCTTCATGCATTTTGACCAATCAAAAGGTGGTGACGCAAGCAGCTCAGTTAAGTCACAAGTATGATTTCTGATTCTTTCTGACGGCAGAGCCCATTGTCAGGTTCACTGCATTCTGTTACCATATCAGCAGATATACACCAACATCATCACCATCATTGTCCTCATCATTATCATCATTGGCACCATGACCGAAGTTGGAGAGAGGGCTTGTTCACTTTGCCTCAGATTTTGGATTCATTGAATTATAAAGAGAATATGAAGGCACTCAAGAAAAGAAACCAATTCATTATCAATGACAGCACAACTGTCCATTACTGTAGACAAGGGCATTATATGGCAGATGCTGGATAGGTACAGTCATCCTATGAGCTAACTAGCCGCTTGTAATGCCCTTCGTGTTTCCGCTGCCTCAGTCAAAAAGTCGTCCTCAAATAAGAGCAAAAAACTGGGAGGGGGGGGGGGGGGATTCCCCAGACACTTGGCTTTGTCTACTTTTTCAGCCTGGCCATCAGATAACAGTGAGGACAATGGCTCGCATTGCTGGAGCCTGGTCTTAAATGACCAGGAAGTGGCTGTGAGCAGGTCTGGTGGTCTGCTCCCTGGGGCCCTGGCCAACCCTGGCTGAGTGCAGTGCTGTTCAATGGTTGGAGAGGACTGGGAGGAAATGAGAGGCGAGTGGCCACCCAGCCGGAGCCGCCGACGCCCTTTGAAGCCCTGTGGTCAGGACCGAGGGTAACGGGTGGGGTACGAAACGCCGACAGAGGAGCGGCGGCTGGAGCAGTGAGGGGCACGGGGACATTGTTCCGTCTTCTTATGTTTTACTTCCAAAAAAAGGATATATGAAACATTCTCCTGACTGGCTATTAATATGAACAATTCCTGTATATAAAGTAGCTTCTTATGATGTTAAAAAGACTTGTTTTCCAAATATAAACTGTTGAAATTACACTGTTGAATATGTGTTTTTGGTGATGTTCTATTATCATATTCCAAAAACATTTCAAACACTTCTCATTTGTGTCTTTTTAGTACAAGATTTTTTGATGTATTGATAATTGACAATTTTTCAGAATAAAGATATTTGTAGAACAACTCCTTTTGTCAGGCTTTTGAAGCTTTTTAACCACTGGCCACAGTGAGGCAGCTGGAAGGACACATTACTTTGTACCATGCAAGTTCTTTATCGTGCATAACAGTTTGTTGTCTATATTGTAGTTCATTTATTAATATCTGTGTTTAGGTTATGTGTTTTCCATATTCTGTTGCTCAGTGTCTGTTTGTGCTGTGTGTCTACATTGTTCAGTATCTGTATTTAAATAGTGTCTACTGCATTTTGTTGCTCAGTACCTGTGTTTGAGTTATCCGTCTACTGCATTCACTGTTTGCATTATGTGTCCACTGCATTCCCTTCTGCTGAGGTCTGTCTTTCAGCTGTGTGTCTTTGGCCTTTGAGTGTATACTCCACTCATGGTGTCAGTGCCCAGAAACTGCAGAGTGATATATCGATGGTTATGGGTGAAGGTGGGTGTGATATGGTAATCAACTAAACTTCACTCCATCAAGGTCTGCCAGTACCTTAGTGGTAATGTTGCCTGTTATTGCCTTATAGATTTACTTTATATAATATTAGGAAATTCAGGTATTATCTATAAGTACATGCTGCTCACCTTAATATTAGATTACTGTAACTCCTTAATGGTAAGGCTGCCAGTGTGTGTTGTCAAACTACTGCAAATCTGCAAATTATTTGAAATGCAGCAGCACATTTAGCATTCAGCCAGATGAAATGCAGCCATTTTACAACTTTCCTCGTCTCTCACCATTGCCTCCGAGTTCAAGCGCTTGATACATGCTGTAAGAGCTGTTAAAGTAGTGGCACTCACACTCCATATAGCCTACGATGGCCAGCAAGGCAACATTGCCTGATATTTCCTCTACAGCATGGAAATAAGTTTCACGTCTTTTCTTCATGTTTCTTTTACCCAACTATATCTGGTCAGTAGAATCCCTCACAACCTTCAAGAAATGTCTTCTTTCAAGAACTCTTCTTTGACCAGCTTATATTATCATTGACTCCCCTGGACTTTCTATCTTGGTTCCATAAAAATGATTTTACTTGGCGCTGCTGGAAGCTCTGTTCTTTTTTGTATTTTGACTTAGTTTCCATTAGATTTTCTTGGTGAAATTTATTTGAATAGCTTTTCTGATGTTAGGTTCCAATGGTGTTTTTAACAGCTCTTGTCTAATAGTGTTTTGCGCTTGTTGACTGCACTCATTGGAAGCTCAGTGTTGCAACACCTGTACATAGTTTGGTTCCCTTTTGTATGCTTGTGATATATTACCTGCCTCACTTGTTCGTTGCTTTAGATCCAGTCCAGAAGTCACCACACATGGCCTGACTTGAACTCTAGCTGCACTGATGCGTTCTGAGTGCCCTCTCCAGCAGACTCACATGCAGAAGGCAATGTACGCAAAAAGTTACCCTAGATATCCCGCCCCCGTTCCCCGTCAGCTATCCATCTGCCCTGCCAGATTTAAACCCACAAAGGTTTATAAATTAACTATTAAAGAGGAGTTCAGTTGTTATACCACTATATATATATATATATATATATATATATATATGGTTTTGAACAAAATCCAAGTTTTAGAAAATAGTTTGCATTTGATAACAGGAAGCATTCAATCATTACACCCAGAAAAACAATGAAGGCAACTACTTGATTGCCCCTGCTCCCCTTGCGAGTCAGCCAAGCGTTCCTTGGGCCCTCTGACCCTATTGTTCCAGAATATTCCGTGCCCCAGCCGGCCCCCGGCCCCATTGCCGTGCTTGGGTTTGTCGTGCTCCTCTCTCTGGGGTCACACTGAAAAGACGTTTTGATGTCAGGGGCAGTAGGCTTGGTGGAGGAGGGCGGCCTTTACCAGGAGGTTCAAGGCTGTGTCAGTGATGTTCATTTCGGCTGCCGAGACCACAGCACACAATGCTCTAGTACAGGCCAGGATGTCAGCTACTCCGCCCTACGCTCCCAACACAACCCTACGTCCCTGAAGCAAATTAGGACAGCAGCCGCTTTATGAGATATACAGCCCTGCCTTTCCTTTATATCAAACTAATATCCTCACCAGCACCAGAAGTAAAAAAAAAAATGTTTGCAGAATTCTGTAGCTGTTTGCTGTGCGGGAAAAGGTATGTGAGCCTCTTTCAGCTTCTATGCAGCTATAATTTCAACCACTCTCAATTCTTAATAGCAGGATTGAACTTGAATGTAGTAGAGTAGCGGCATGCAGGCCTCACTTCACCAAGCGTATTGCCAAACATTGGATGGAGTGGTGTAAGGCACTCTGGAACAGGAAACGTGTTCTGTGAAGTAACCAATCACGCTTCTCTGTCTGGTAGTCTGATGGAAAAGTCTGGGTTTGGCAGATGCCAGGAGGACATTACTTGTCTGACTGCATTGTGGCAACTGCAAAGTTTGGTGGAGGAGGGATAATGGTATGGGGCTGTCTTTCAGAGGTTTGGGTTAAGCCCCTTAGTACCAGGGAAGGGAATTCTTAATGCTTCAGCAGACCAAGACATTTAGGACAATTCTATGCTTCCAACTTTGTGTGAACAGTTTTGGGAAGGCCCTCCTCTGTTCCTGCGTGACTGTGTCCCAGTACAGAAAGCAAGGTCCATAAAGGCATGGTTGGGTGAGTATGATGTGGAAGAACTTGAGTTGCCCATACAGACCCCTGACCACAACCCCATCAAACATCTTTTGGGTGAACTAGAACAGAGTTTCCAAGCCAGGCCTTCCCATCCACTACCAGTGCCTGACCCCATAAACACTCTATGGATGAATGGGCAAAAATTCCCACAGACACACTCCAAAATCTTGTGGAAAATCTTTACAGAAACCTTCCCTGTTATTGCTGCAAAGGGGGGACAAATGCCATATTGATACCTATGGATTTAGAATAGGATGTCATAAAAGTTCATGTAGGTATAATGGCCAGGTGCCCCAATACTTTTCTCCATATAGTGTATCTAGACAGATCGTACCACATTTGCAGTTTGCATGCTCTCTCTGTGCTGTCATGGGATTTCCTCCAGGAATTCCAGTTTTCTCCCCACAATCTTAAAACAAGTTGTGAAATTGTCTGTAGGTGTGAGTGAATGTTATGTGTTTGTATGTGTGTGTGTATGTGTGTGTATGTTGGTATGTGTGTGTTGGGGAGGGGTGGGTTATGTTTGAATTACGTTGTGGGAACCAAATGTTCCCCACAATGAAATAAAAACCTGCAATTAAAAAACTAAGAATGCCAAAAGTCTCATATTTTGTTCGGTTACTTATGGTTAAGGTTTGGGCTTGATAGGGGTTAAGGTTGTCATGTTGGGATTAGCGTAGTCCCCATATAAATGAATGCAGAGTCCCCACAATGATATAATTAAGAAGGTATAGAGAATGGTTAATTGTATTTAATAATGAATACTTTATGAACATGCATTTTTATTCTTTGTTACATTAGGCTTAACTAATTTTAATGGAATCTAAGATTAGAACCCTAGAGAAGAAGGGTTTAGCTTCAGTCGTCCAGTAACATTGTTACATTATTCATTATTCATGTACATTATTCATTGTTACTTTTTATTTCTTCAATTTAAAAAAAAATGTTTCACTCTAATTTCACCTGATACCCATTCAGTATATTATAACTACAAGTGACATGGATTTATGGAAGGGGTACTAACTTTAAGCAAATTGAAAATTACAGATGCTTAAAAGGATTGAAATGTTTGAACAAAATACTTATAAAACATAATGATTAACCAAAATACAGTCAGCTTAATATATAAATTTTAGGATATTCACAGCATATTTAAAATCCTTTTAAAACCATAGACTTTAACGTCATCTGGATCATTCCCAAAAGGCAATGTACACTTGAAATATTTTATATACATTAAACAACTCGTTTACTTGAATTTATTTTTCCAGTTCTTAAAGTTAAAAGCATTATCAATTTGGTAGCCCATAAGTAAACTTTGCTGTAATTCCTTCGACAGTGTGAGTTGGGATAAGAGTAATTGGTGTAGGTGGTGAGTTCATAAACATAATTCCCCTAATGTAATTTCCTATTGGGCGTCTAGTGAAGGCGAAGTCTGTCAGGGCTATTTTTACCACCGGCGCCTTATCTTGTCTGTGAGACAAACAAGACAGTGAACGGCTCGAGTAGATTGAAGAGGGGAAGGATGGACTCGGGGCCTGACCTGACCTTGTGTTCTCCCAGGAGGACGATGCACGGCTCCGATGTGGGATGCAGCTCCCCCCTTGGCGTTATGCCCCTGATATCATGGCATAATCTATTCTGTAAACATGTATGTTTGTCAGAGCTTGTGATCTTCAGGGTTGCCTACTGACACAGGCAGCACACCTCTGGTCCCTAGTCAGAGCGGAGAGAGAGGAACAGTAGGGGAAATGATGGTGTCAGGAGTGTCGTACACCCACAGTGATGCTGGAGTCAGATGCAGGGGTTGCTTGTTGACAGCGGGGATAGGGCTTTTGCGTTTTACACCAGCAGTTGACAATATTCTCTCTGAGTAGAATGGAAAAATTTTAAAGTCTTGAATGGAAGATTGGTGAATGACTGACAGCAGACGGAGTGAAGAGTGAAACCAGGAGATGGAAATGGAGAGCAGAACAGAGATAGGGGCCTTGGTAGCGAGATGTCCAGCCTAATATTTAAGGTCAAACCAAAAGGACGGGTCTTGGGGGGGTTAGGACAAGCGTCCCATAAAGAAGATAAAGAACAATAGGAGGAACTTAAAAGACAAAAAGTTTACAGCAGCCCCTCCCAGGCGAAGAAGAATGTAGCGAGCCAGCAGATAATATTGCTGCATAACCCTGGGGATACATAACGTTCAAGGAGTACAGTGGAAAAGCATGAGTATGACTTTGAAAGCGTTTTCATGTCTGCCATTCATTAAACATTAAGGTATTTTTTTATTTTATTAATATTTACATAACACAGTCATTGCAACCACAGTCAAAGTAGCTAAACATATCATTCCTTCATAATTAAATGTTAATATCCATTAGGGCTGTATTTTACAATCCTTTAAGTAGTATTTATATTACCAGCAATAAATACGATTTACTAATGTTAATGTAAACTACTAGAAGTACTATTACTTATTATTATAGCTGTTGGCGTGTTTTTTTACATTGTTATTTAAAAAGTTTGATTTGTTTGAATGAGATAATTGTTGCGCTCTCTGATCCTGCGCTGCATTATTAATAATTTTTTATAACTTTTCTGGTTTCTGTCAGCTGTCCATTTCTTGGTGCCGATGGACTACCTTTGGAAATGAATAGTTCATATCTTCTTCCTTTCTGCACATTGTTCTTTTTTACTGCCCGTTCATAATATCTTGTTTAAACAGTCACCAAGAACAGTGTTCTTTCTGCACATTCATAGACTCTCCAGAGCTGATCGACACAATAGATGCATTCCGTCTTATATCGCAACATCTTTGCATGGGCCAGAAGTGAATTGTAGGAACAGAGGAGCCAAACAAAAACACTGCTTATACTTCGTCATATCATTAATCAGTCTGGAGAAAAAACAAGCTAGAAACAAAATCAGACAAACACCTTGAAGGGCTTGTTATCCTGAAGTCTTTTGCTTTATTTAGCTGTGTTTTCATTTTATTTAACTTCAGCAATCGACACCCACCAGTGAAAATAACTTCAACAGTCCAGCTTCAAATTTAATATACAGGTTCATGCATGGACTGGGGAGTGCATCTGAATGGGTGGGCCTTGGGGATCACGTCTACTTATTTCTTTGCTTTCAAAAAACTCAAATATAACCTTCTACCTTTTCACGTTTCTTTTTTAATTATTAATTGTGAACACTTTTTTTGCCCCGTAATGCATGTTGATTTGACTAATGTTGTCAATGACGTAACATTAAATACATGGTAGGTTTACATTACATTTACATTAACTGCACCTTCATAATGCATTAAAAATGCATTCATAGAACATTTATAAGCAGCATGTATGTATACACCCTTAATAGCTTTAATATGCATTAATTAAAAAAATATATAATTACATGACGATACTGTTTCTATTAATGTATATCACATGTATATTACAGCTGTCATATATTGTTCACTGCAAGTAACTGAATGCAGTAGTCTAAGACATGTAAATGTATACTTACATGCTGCTTATGAATGTTCTATGAATGTATCATAAATGCATTATGAAGGTGCACTAAATGTTCTATGAATGTATAATGGTGCAGTTAATAGAAAGTGTTACCCATTTTTGTTTTTTAGAAAGCATGTATATAATTCAAACCATTATTAATAAAATTTCATCGGCTTGGATTAAATTATTTGTAGTTCTTGATAGGGTGACAGAACATGCAACAGCAGCCTGGTAATAATCATAATGTATTTAATCCTGTTATATGGAAATAAGCATATGGTGCATAAAATGCAGATGTGTTTTGTGTGAAAAGTGTGAACATGCAGGTAGTGGGATAAGCAGTTGTATAAAGACTTTTATGTTCCCAATGAGAGGTGAGGGAAACAAGAAACTCTACCAGAGCTTTAAAATTCTTAATACATCTTTCTCTTTTATATTAGGGGAGACAATTATTGCAAGGATTTTTTTCTTGATGTAAATAAGAAGGAGTGGGCCAATGGCCCAACTGTTCATAAAAACAAAACAGAGAATATTGGACCATTCATCATTAATTGATTAAATATCTGAGTAGTTATTCTATTGGTATAATTCATTTGCAGTGTATGGTATCAAAATATAACACGGCAGTTGAATTTACTGGAAATGCAGGTTTGTAACCTTATTCTCACATACCAGTCAGCCATAACATTAAAACCACCTGCCTAATATTGTGTAGATCCCCATGTGCTGCAGATCCTGTAAGTGCTGTAAGATGCAAGGTGGGGCCTCTTCGGATCGGACTTACAACGTCCCACAAGATCTGTCATTTTGGAAACGGTCTGACCCAGTCCATCACAATTCGGCCCTTGTCAAAGGCCCTTGCCAATTTTTTCCTGCTTCCGACAATCAACTTCAAGAACTGACTGTTCACTTGCCTAATGTATAATGGCACCCATCACAGGTGCCATTGTAACAAGATAATCAATGTCATTCATGTCACCTGTCGGTGGTTTTAATGTTATGGCTGATTGGTGTATTTCTTCAAAAGTTTTCTCTTTAATTGAGTTAAAATGGGGATATAGATACCATTGATTAAACAAAATCCATTTAAACATTTGAAAAGGCTCAGTAGCAGACACTGATTCAAAATATTGCACATCAAGAAACACTGATTATCATTCATCACCATTGTGACTGTAATGTTGGCAGGCTAAGGCTGGTAAAGTATGATTTGGTTCCACCCAAAGGAAAGGCAGCGGGCAGCTGGTCCTGGGAGAGTAGTAGACAAGGGCTTCATACGTGTTGTTCTTCACGAAGCCTAGCTCCTCTCTGACATTTATGGTTCAGCCTTTGGGAGAAAACCAAAACAAATTCCCTAATTGCATTGTATTATTGTTTCGTTTTTCAGAAGAGGTTGACTGAAGTACTTAATAGATTGTGATCTGTCACTCCCTTTTTCAATTTGTTCCAACACAAGGAGACGTGCGTCTCCATTGGTGGGTCTTTTTCTGACATTTTGTAAGCAGTGTTGGGCATTTCAGGTCCAGAAGCTACAAATCCAGACCATAGTTTTGATTCTACCAACCAGCTGAATATGAAGAGCCACAGTCACAGAGTACTCAGCTGGTTGGGAGAAACAAAACCATGGTCTGGATTTGTAGCTTCTGGACCTGAAATGCCCAACACTGTTTGTAAGCCATTAATGATCTTCACCATGATCTCTGTGGTGTCTCATAGAAAACTGCCCCACCCACCATGATATACTAGGGTTAGTTATATGTGGCGAACCAGCCATAACCATGCAGTCTCACCTGAACAGCCCTGCCTACAGCAGTTCTGAACAGATGCAAATCATTACAAGTAATTGTTTTTATGTTTTAAGTCAGTAACCTCGCTCACTCACAAGTCACAAGTCTCTGCACCTTACTAAACGTTTCTGTGCACTTGAGAGATGTGTTGTGCATCACTTGTGTTTTCAACATTTTGGACGTCCGATTCTTGTCTGAACATTCCCATCTACAGCGACCGTCATCCTCAGATTCCAAGTGATGGTCTTCATGTTGTAAGTCAGTTATGTCACTCACAGCGCAAAGTAATGAGTTCCTGCACCTCACCGCGTGTTTCTGTCTACTTGAGAGCTGTGCTGTGTGTGACCTGTTTATTCAACATTTTGGATCTCTGATTCTTGCCT
>JAODUD010000107.1:7946621-7958075 GCA_026784285.1 Stomatorhinus walkeri
ATCTGACCCCTGGAATGAGCAAGAGACAGTCAAAAAACATCTACCGATATACTCAACTGTCCGCTCATGACTTGTGTAACTTATTAATATGAGACTTGCAGACCATTCAGAGTCTTCTTTCATGTCCTGAATCTGTATATATGGCAATTTTGGGAGAATTTTAAGCAAAAACAAACTTGAATTATATTGTGATGACTGCTGATGTCGACTGATATGAAGAAATTACAGTGACAATACAATCTGCAATATCAGTCAATCCTAAATACTGTCAAATAAATAAAAAAAAACAATAAATAGATTCAAGTTAAATAAGAGATATAGAGAATAAAAGAATGTGCTATCACTAAAAATGCAAACATGCAGGCATATAAATAAGGGTGAGATGACAAGATGTGGGGTGCAGACAGCTTGAGGGCTGTGCAGATAAACTTTGAGTCAGTAGGAGTGTATGCAGTGCATAGGGGTTTGATATAGTCTTATAATAAATAAATACTGATGCCTTGAGATACATACAGTATAAAATTATGTTACTGTAATGGGAGGCTGTGTTACTGGAGTAAACATCCTGTGCTGATGACAGACCCTGGTCTCCGTGCTGGAGAATCTGCCCCTGACCAACCTGGCGGAGCTGCTGATCTCCCTTGTCTGCCTGGTTGTCCTCGTGCCGGTGAAGGAGGTGAACACACGGTTCCGGCACCGCCTCCGCACACCCATCCCGGTGGAGATCCTCACTGTGAGTATGAAGCCGTGAAGGAGAAGGAGACACTCTAATCAGCACGGTGCCTGGCCCTGTGAATCTCACCGCCTCAGCACTTAATTACCGGACCAGGATTGGCTCGTGATGAATTTGTTAGAAATACAAAGAGTCAGTCACAGGATTAAAAAGGTTTCACATTAGATTGTGTTTTACCACGTTGTGTACCGATTTTTGGTCTGATACTCAGAATAATAGAACAGATTTCCCCTGTCAGATGACCATAGTAACTGTTTCAGTTTAATTATCGAAATATCATCAAGAATGGTGACCTTCTGGTTAAAATTACAAGCTTAAATCCAAATATATATTACTTTGTTTTCTGGATGCCACCCAGTGTTCCCTCACTCTCTAAGCTGTTAGTAAGCTTAGCATCATATGTAAGTAGGGAGCTCTGCTTTAGGCTGTTGCCAGGTTACCAGGTTACCTGTCAGGTTGAGCATCAGTATCACCCTGGGCCTGTTGTTCTTGCTTCCCACTGCAGGTTATCACAGCCACAGCAGTTGCTTATGCTTTTTCATTGGACTCAAGATACGACATCGAGATAGTGGGGCCCATTCCAGCAGGGTAATCATTTTTAAGGTTTTCCACATAACCGTAAGTTATTTAGAAAGTGGGTTTATATATTTTTGGCAGGATATTTTTGGACATTTTGAAAAAGTACAGCTGTGAGTCCAGGGTCAAGCATAGGCATAGATTATGGGGGTGGGAGGGTTGTAGACCCCCCCAATAATCAAAATCAGCCAATAACAAGTGCCATTAAGTAGGTGGAGACCTCAACCCCCCCCCCCCCCCAATGCTCAATCCAAAGTTATGCACTTGGGGCCAACTCTGCTCACTCTGGAGACCCCAGTTCTCACCCTATTAATGATCATTTCCCGTCCTCCACAACCCAGAAAATTTGGGGGCCTGCGGTAATTGCCTGTTCAGCCTATAGCTGGAACCGGCCCTGTTTGAGTCTTTATTGTTAGACTTGGCTGAAAATGAACTGTTTTTAAAACTGGCTTTGATTCTGTTGGTAGTTTCCCGCAGCCTCGGCTGCCTTCCCTGAATAAGCTTCCGCTGGTTGCTGGAGACACCGTGGCCATAACCTTCGTGGGCTACGCTGTGTCTGTCTCACTGGCTATGATATACGCCGACAAGCATGGATACTCCATACACCCCAACCAGGTACAGCCAGAGCCGCACAGTCCCGCACTAGCAAGTCCTGGAGAAGTCAAGCTTCATGCCTGTGCGTTCGTGTTGCAGGAACTCCTGGCACATGGAATCTCCAACACGGTGTCCTCCCTTTTCACCTGCTTCCCAAGCTCAGCCACTCTCGCTACTACCAACATCCTGGAGAGCGCAGGGGGATATACACAGGTAGATCTTTCCACTTCCTTCTGTTACCTTTTCCAGCTCTTCAAACAGATTTACACCTAAACATCTAATCACAATAACTGACCCTTTAACTAGAAAGTCCCAATACCAAGATAACCAAATCAAAGTGATTTGCATATACAAAAGATCACTGACATGTACCCATTAGTCCAGTCATGTGTATAGATGTTTTCCTGAAGATGCTACAGAAGTTAATCTTCCCACTGATTTGGACTCTTTCAGTAGATGATTTTAAGTAGTCCTGCACCAAGACTTTATAAGTTCAGAAATAATGCTATTTTTAAAATTTGAGTTGTCTAAATTGGAATGTGATTTTCCTTTGTCTCCAGCTGTCAGGCTTGTTCACTAGCATGGTGGTGCTAATTGTGTTGCTGTTAATTGGCCCCCTTTTCCACTTCCTGCCAAAGGTAGGGTCCTAGATGACAGAAGACTTGGGAATGTTTATGTGAAAGAGAGAGATGGAAAAAGAAGTGTTTGTCAGGCCAGCTGACTGATAAATACCTCTGTTACCTGTTGCCTTCTCAGGCAGTGCTTGCCTGCATAAACGTCACCAGCTTGAGGCAAATGTTCCTGCAGTTTAAGGATCTGCCAGATCTATGGAGAATAAGCAAGATTGATTTTGTAAGTGCTTCTTGCTTCATGCATTAACACAGACGCATACACAGGCTTCCACTTTGTTGGGGAAACTTACGCCTTTGCTATGTGGTTGAAGGTCGTGTGGCTAGTGACCTGGTTGTCAGTGGTGGTCCTCAACGTTGATCTGGGCCTAGCTATTGGTGTTGTCTTCTCCATGGTGACAGTAATCTGCCGGACGCAGAGGTGAGTGGTGGGCCATGGTTTTAAGTAATCCTGCAGCATGACTTTATAAGTCCAGAAATAACGCCATTTCTTAAATTTGAATTGTCTAGATTTGAATGTGATTTTCATATGACGTAGTTACATGTCATGGCCACACTGTGAGGAGGGGCAGTGTTGCCTTTTGCAATGCACTGCAACCTATGTGACTTCTTTCAGGGCTGACTGCTCAGTGCTGGGAAGGGCTTCAAACACGGAGATCTACAGGCCCATTGAGAATCACAGCAAGGTGAAAGCACATCGTATGACTTTCCTTTCCATCTTTGCATCACTAATAAAGCTTTAGTATGCATGGTGTGTTGTGGAGTCACCTGACTGGAATTCAAAAAACAGAATTACTTCAATAGTAACTATGAAATGTTAGAAGTTATTGATAGCTACATAAATACTTAATCAAATGCAATTATTTAACAAATTGAATGTTAATGGGTCAGTAATCGATCTACAAGATTATATGGTAATAATCTGATGTAGACACTTTTTCCAGTTATACTTATTGAAGCCCTTAATTTTAACTTTCACAATTTAAGAAAATTTGTAAAATTTAATGAGTTAGAGGCATTTGATTTAGTACATAATGTACATAATTTTATACATAATGCACACAGTGGATATGGTTAATTAAGTAAATGTTGCTGTGGCATGTTGTAAAGTCTTGAATAATAATACAATTCAGTAACTAAATACTAAATAAATGTCAGCATTTACCATAATGCTGTATAGAGACCTTTTCAGGGGCAGCTGCAAGCCGGTGACTCATTTATTAAAGGGTCTCTCTTTACCTTTAAAGGGAAGCACTTTAAATGGTTTAGGCAAAAGAAAGAATTTCTTAGGCAATACTTAATGCCACCCGCCCTCCTCTGCACACGCCTGTTTGCTGCACTGGCTGAGGCACCTGCTCAGTATAGTGACTTCAGTATATAATCAGTTACTGACCATCGCACAGAAACCCAGTTTGTCCTTTTGTTTCTCTCAGTGTTGCGAGGTCCCCGGAGTGAAGATCCTAACCTACAATGGGCCCATATATTATGGAAACCGTAGTTTCTTCTGGGAGGCCATGACTCGGCTGCTGAGATTGACACCGGAGAGGATCCAGAGCGCAGCGAAAGCCAGGAAGGCTCGCGAGAGAAGGGACAGGGACGCCATCCCCACTGTGGTCAGACACTCATACTTATATCCAGTGGAATCTAGACTGTTTAGGGCAGTACTGTTGGGTTAAGCTAATGATCAAAAATTTGGACAAGAATACTTTAAAATAGCCAAATGTGATTATGGATTTTTTTGCACCTTATTTTCTTATAACATCATTCTGTGTCATTCAGGAAAGCGGAGTGGTGAATACATCTTTTTCTTCTGAAAACGAATTCTTCAAATCAGGTGAGTTGAATTTAATACATTGTAATAAAAGAGCAAACATTTTTAAATCAAAGAAATCTGTGAGGACTAATTTTACATATAGTAATTATCAAAACAACTACTTAGCAATGTAATTGTTATTTACTTGTAAATATTATTATATTCTTTTAAAAGGGCATATGTTTAGTAGTATGAATAGATCCTAAAAGAGCTTGATTCCATGGATAATCAATATGGTTTGTATATTTTTCTTGTTTTAAATTATTTCATGGCATTGCATACAGTCTTCAGCTCCAGAATGTACTGATATGATTTATTTTGATCCTGGACAGACAATGTTGCTGACAATGAGGTTCAGGTGGTGCTCATTGACTGCAGCAGTGTGAATTTTGTTGATGTTGCTGGAGCCAAGTTATTAATTCGGGTAATGTTAAGTACAACGTAAAGACCGCTACATGTTCCATATCCTCACATTATCAGTAAAACAATATTCTTACTAAGAGTATTTTTGGTAACACTTTACTTGAAGGGGCACAAATAATGTAGTAGCACACTCTTTCTTAATGTATCACAATCCCTTCATTCACCTTTAATCAGTCATGATTAGGTTATTTCATGCAGTTATTATATTTGTTTTTGATTTGTACTTGAGTAGTAACTGAATTACTAAGTTACTTATGTGCCCTAAGCTAAAGAGTTGCTGTATTTTCTTCCCAGATGTGTACTGAATGCCAGAAGGTGGGGATTCGCTTCTACCTGGCAAACTGTAATGGTAGGTACAGTTAATCAGAATAGATTTAATGTAGAGGTCAGTTGTTGATTTATTTCTTCTGTTAAAACTGGAGCCATCATCAAAAGCTGGGTACTATTTTAGTGCTTTTTTAAATAAAATTCTAAAGTTTGTTTAACGAAATGACTGATACATCATTATTAATTCTGTTAATTTTATGTTAATGATACCATTTTCTTACATTTATGTTTAGCGTATTTGTAAGTTATATGTGTTGTTTATATAAACAATTGGAAATAGCTATCAGTAAATGTTTTGCTGGTATTTAAAATCTGATAACATAACATAACAAAATGTGGTATAAAAATGATGATGAGCTCATAGGCATGTTTTTGTACTTTGGTCTGAGACATGATGATGAACAGATTACATTTGTGTCCTTAGAGAGAGTGCTGAAGATTCTGACCTCAAGTGGCCTAATGAACCACATGAATCCTCAGCACATATTCGTTACAGTCCATGATGCAGTGGTCTACATTGAACAACAAAAGGTAAAAAAGTCTTTTGGATTTCTTCCTTATTTTTCAGAAGACATTAGGAGATGATTATGGATTCTTTGCCTTCAGTTGAAATGAGTAATGAAAGATTGTATATTCTACAAAACCATTTGCCAGACTGAACTGGGCATGCTTCTTTGGTAAAACTGAAAACAAAATATACCTGTAATGGTTTTGGACAAATGTGCGTACAGAGGCCAGACGTGCACCCTGTGTTGAGCAGGTTTTCTCCAGCTACCTCTAAATTGGTACCTCTAAATTACATGTAGTGTATGTCCCCTTGGTTGTACTGGATCCTGTCTAGCATGTTCCCCTGCCTTGTACCCAATAATATCTGGGATTGGGCTCCCTGAGATGGTATAAGGAGTTATGGATAGATGAGTGGATTGGATCTGGACAACATGATAAATTAGCACAAGTGAAAATTTCAGGCCCAGAAAGATTTTCTTTCAACCAACCAGTTGAATGACTGTTGCTCATTTTCGCAAAGTATATGTAACCTTGTAACATACTGTAGAGAATATATTCTATGTGTTTCGCACGAGTACACATTTACACCCAGTTGACAGCTGGGATTTTTGAGACAGAGGCTGCTGGGATTGCTGCACTGAGAGAGGGTGGTCTATACGCTGTGTACAGCTGTGTGCGTGTTGCAGTGGTTATTAGGGATTTGTTTGTATGTGTGTGTGCCAACACAGTTTAT
Source organism: Stomatorhinus walkeri (assembly GCA_026784285.1). Taxonomy (NCBI): domain Eukaryota; kingdom Metazoa; phylum Chordata; class Actinopteri; order Osteoglossiformes; family Mormyridae; genus Stomatorhinus; species Stomatorhinus walkeri. The sequence continues at coordinate 7,952,957 of JAODUD010000107.1, forward strand.
GTGGGTGGCTGTTTTTTTTACTTTGGTCTGCGTGTACACTTGTCTATCCTTGTTTCGAACATCGAGTTGCAGCTGTGGGTGCAACATACTTGGCAAAATAAAGTGATTCTGAAACTCTTTATACAAAACTGGTTGGTTGAAATAAAATCCTGGTCTGGAATTTTATTTTCTTGAGCTGAACTTTCCACTAATGGGTTCCTTTATGTGGCAGTAAAGGCCAGCACCCTGTTATCCTTCAGAAAGTATTGCCTGTGTTCATGGCTGTTGATTGTGTTGCACAGGAGAAGATTCCAGAAAGCACAAACACTATCTGGGTGTGAAATGTCCCCTTCCCCATCTGATGAATGCAGTCCACAACCCTCAGGAATAGAATGGGAAAAAGGAACTGTTTCCCTGTGAAAGAGGAGGTCCTTATTAACTTTACAGCACCTTCAGGAATACCTGTCCAGGGGAGAATCAGTGTGGTCAGTGAAACGTGGAAGATTCCACATGAAATACCACAGTGTCACCCCTAGGGGGCGACCTACTGCTGCACAGCTCTGCGAAATCCAATCTCTGCTGAAGACATGATGCTACATGTAAAATTGTAATCCTAAAGTGTGGGAAAGAGTGTTACTTTATGTGACTGAATTTTAAAAAGGACTGCAACTCACAATAATATAATTAATGGAACAAGCCTGGCATTTTAGTTGAAGTATGAATTTATTCTGTATTCCATGATGATATTATGCCACGTGGCATAGTAGTCATCCTATAGGAATTTATGGGTTCAGGATAAATGAGGCCATTTTTGCTGGACAAGATAAACTGAGACTGTGGTTCTTTGGTCCGGCCATGGTGTAGGCCGCTCTCCACCACCGCATATTGTAAACATGCCAGCTAGAAGGCAGAGTGTTTCTCACACAGATTTCTGTGACACAAAAATGCCCTACAACATACATCTAAGAATATGACTGCATTTAGTTCTGCCAAAGCACCAAAGGTGAATGAAGATCACTCTTGTATTTTTAACCCTTTAATCATTATGCCAAGATGCTACTTTATCTCTGCATATTAGCAATGTTCATTAACATTTCTATATTTCACATTCTGATTTAGAAATGTACATTTTCAATAAACATGCATTTTACAAATTTTTGTAGTTGACATTTCACAAGATGCACCATACGGATGTTTTATTGTGGATACATTAATTTTTGGATACAATGTCATTTATAAAATGTAACGTAATCAAAATCAAGTTTACTATAATTATCAGAATGATGACATGGAAGTAAATTTGGTAAATACATACCATGAATTCAAACTCATAGGCTCATCGAAAATGTTGGATGTGTGATGTGAGCTGCATTATTTTTGTAATAAACTGCAATTTTGATGAGGAGGACATATTTTAATGCATTTACTGTACATGACTGCAGGCACATTAACATTCGATAGAGCACTGGCGCAGTGCCCCCTGCTGTCATTCTCTCAAAAACAATTTCCTCACTTAATTTTTTAGGCCAGTATAGAAGTTTTTGGTTTTGAAATCTTGAATCTCTAGGCAGCTTTCAAATTTGGTGTTTCTTATTAAGTACTACAGTACTAACTGAAATTAAAGTAGCTCTATTACATTTATTTACAGCAATGTTTATCCAAAGCAATGCACAATTGATTACCATTAAATTGAATAATCATTCTAATGTTAAGAAGGCCAACCAGTTATGTACGCATGAAGCATTTCAGTGAATTTTTGAAGTACTTGACACTGTCGTGTTTGTACCGAGTAGAAGTAGTGGGCTGGCGGTACTTTGCACCGGTTTTATCACTCTCTGATTGGCCTCCCAAAAGTTTTCTGTGGATGACTGCTACATCATCACAGGAGCCAACATGAAGGGTACCAAGACCATCAGCGAAAAATTCTGCAGATGATTGAAAAAAACAAACCAGCAGGGCTGCTAGCAGGGTGAAAAACATAGTTAATGATTCCCATCCTCGAGCTGGGCATTTAAGTGTTTGAGTTGCATATCTAAAGACGTCTAAGGGTGATGAAACACAGGGCAACTTTTGAGAAATAATGCCAGGCAATTGCCAACTACGTAAGACAAAAGAAATTTGTTGCCCAGTATCAATAGCAAAGTGCCCAAGCAACATTGCACAACAATCACACAAAGATAATAATAATAATAATAATAATAATAATAATAAGTAGGAAATGTATGAGTGAATGGCGCGTGGTACGCAGCGCAGCGTAGTGCTCCCCACGTTCGGTCTAAAACCGGCTTTAGCCTATTAAGGACCATCTGAGCCTGATTAAGGTAGAGTTGGAACGAAAACCTACTGGCAGAGGGGCGCCAGGAACGGAATTGAGAACCACTGTATTGTAAGATGCCTTCACTGTACAAAGTAGTTTAGATACTTTGCAGATAGTGCATAAATGTGAAAACATTTAGTACATTATAGTACTGTACAATAATTCTTAACTAGCAAACAAACACATATGTGTAGCAGCATGCCAATTCTAAGTAATTTCGTATTCAAACATAATTTTTTATAAAATAAAACATTCTTCATTTTGAATAACAGAACACTTTACCTTTTTATAACTTTTTTTGTAATTAGTTTAAAATCACAGAAAAACTGTCTATGAAGTAGCAGGTGCAAGGCGTAGATGCTTTATTGACATTAACCCAGAACGTGGATCTAAAGTTTACCAAGGAAAAGTCACCAGCAAGTGAACAGGCAAGGTGGTGCAGAAGAAAAAAACTGTCCTGAATCCACATGTGTCCACATTCATGAGGAAATTAATGGATTTCCAGTGGGATTTCATATAGTTTGAGCACTGGCGAGATGTACTGTCAACCAACACACCGTGGGCAAAGACTTTTGGAGGATGGCCTGGTGTCAAGAAAGGCAGCCACTTCTCTCCAAGAAAAACATCAGGGACAGACTGATATTCTGCAGAAGGTACAGGGATTGGACTGCTGAGGACTGGGGTAAAGTCATTTTCTCTGATGAATCCCCCTTCTAATTGTTTGAGGCATCCAAGAAAAATATCCAAGAATAGTTTGGTGCCATAAGGCAAAAATGGAAACTCCCCAGACCTTAATTCCATTGAGAACTTGTGGTCAAGAAGCAGCTGGACAAACAAAAACACACAAGTTCTGACAAACCCAAATCATTGACTATGCAAGAATGGGCTGCCATCAATCAGGATTTGTCACAGAACTTGATTGACAGCATGCCAGGGCTAACACTGTAATCATTGACTCTTTGCATGCCCTTAATGTAATTGTCAATAAAAGCTTTTGACACTTGTGAAATGCTTGTAATTATACTTCCGTATACCATAAAAACATCTGACAAAAAGATCTACAAACACTGAAGCAGCAAACTTTGTGAAAACCAATACATGTGTCATTCTCAAAACGTTTGTCCCCGATTGTTGTGATTGAATCAGTATTTCGGTCCCGTGTCTATGTGTGTTTCCCCTCACACATAAAGAGCATCTGGCACGACCAGGCTGACCCATGGCATAGGCAGTACAGGCACATGCTAGGGGTGCCATTCATTGAAAGGCGGAGCCCAGGTAGCCCAAAGGGAAGAAACGGAAAGAGGAAGAATATTTATGTTTTTTTACTCTGTTTATTTGCCAATTTTGTTTCACACCATTATTTCAAAATAATAAAAAAGCTTATTAAATAAGTAGATTTTATTCAATAAACAACATTTTTTGGGTTGCCCACCACCCTACCCTCTGCCAGATCATGCACTGTTGGCGTCTTTAAGTTATTCCTATAGTGATCATATAATTAACAGTATCTAATTTAAAAAGACATTACCATGTAAAAAAGGCCAAAGTCCTCCAGTGCGCAGGGAAGGAAAAGAAGAAGAGAAATAAAAATGGGAAAAAGGTAATAATCACAGAGGTAATAATCACAGAGGTAATAATCACTAATGCCAATAATTATGGTCTGTGGTTCGTGGATAAGTGTGACTAGCTAGCTTGCTAGTAACACTTACATTTGCGACTTTAATACATAACTATAATTAATATCAGCTACTCCCTATGTAAATTCATTAGGGAGATACTTTTCAGGAGTTTGAGTTTGGGGAATAACCTACATTGCACTGTTTTGGCGCATGTATTCTCTCATTGGTAGGGTGGTCACACCCACAGCTCTTAAAACTAAAAAAAATAGGCGTAGTTGTTCCAGTGTGGTTGCGCCAGTGTATTTCACCATGTGAGAAAAGGAGGCAACACCCTCTGTGATTGTGGCAAGAAAACTAATGGGGAACAAGAAACGTTTCAATTTTAACCTCCTTTTTATTTGTGATATATACAAAGCACAATGAGTTTGTTTTCCTTGTGGCACAAGTATACAGGTCATGCATACTGCCAAGGCAAAAAACACACAAACAAACAAAACAATAAGAATAAAAAAAGAGTAATATAGATTATAAGAAAATGTGCCCTTGATAAACAAATAAACATGCAGGCATGATGATATTATTAAAAAGTATGCCAAATATCCATAATGTAATCATGTCGATGTAAACATTATGATGTAATCAATACAATGTAATCATTTGAGTATGTATTTGCACCTTGTATTAGCCTGAGTTTTTGTTAGCTATTTTATGTTATATGCTGCATCTATGAATATCCACTTTTATTAGTGTATACTTTACCACTATGTTAAAGGGCAAATATATTATCAACCCTCTAGTTAGTCAATGTGCAACAGGCTGAAGCTGCCAAGGTTTGCTACTGAAGGAAGGGATTCATCTGAGTTCACTAGAAGTTCACGGCTGAGCATTTTTTAAAAACCAAGTGGAGATGGTCGCGCCGCAATTATGTTTAGCCGAGGGACCAAACAGTAAGAGAAATGATGGACAATCATATCAACGAGGAGTGTGGATTAAGGGAAAAACAATGATTGTGAAAGGTTGAGGAAACAGTAATGCTCAAGTGACGAGATATTGTTGAATGACAAAAACTTGTGTAAAATTTGGTGTAAAACAGTATTGGACACACTCCTGCAGGGTGTCCAGCCTTGGTTGTAATCTCACTGTTGCAATAAAGACTGAATCTGAAGATCAACACAAGTGGCTCCTGACTCCTGATGGTGGGGGG
>JAODUD010000107.1:7961191-7984493 GCA_026784285.1 Stomatorhinus walkeri
TTTCCGTGGTCGGCAGAAAAATACTTCTTTGACAGACAACGAGCTCAACTAATCAAATTCTTAGGTATTACCAATGGGGTAGGTGAAAAAGAGAATGTTTGCACAGAGATCAGTAAAGTATCATTATTATATTAAGTAATCACATCAAACCCTCTAGACGAAGGGTGGCCAATCTTATCCTTAAAGGGCCAATTTGAATGTAGATTTTTGGGATAACCATTAGGTCAGCTATGCAAACCCAGTCTAGTAATCTAATTAGGGAGTTGCAGCATAAACCTACTTAAACAAACAGCCCTTTCTGGATAAGATTGGCCACTCCTGCAATAAACAATGCTCTCACTCCACCACTGTCTGAACCACTGCGAAACACTCCTTCCCAGAAACATGTGTGAGCTTGTACCAAAACAGCACTGAAACTGAATCTCTGGCATCTCTGTGAACCTGGCATTGTGCCAGTGGATCTGTTCAAACGAGTATACAGGTAGGTGTATTCTGCCAGAATATCCTAGCACTGAAAAGCAGACTCACAAGCTTTTGGTAATGTAATGTTCATTTACATTTTACATTTACATTTACAGCATTTGGCAGACGCTCTTAGCCAGAGCGACTTACATAAGTGCTTTAAGACTTCACAATGAATTTTCTTTCCTCATTTAAAGCGGTGCTGGGCATTCACTGGATTATCAAAGGCATGGGCACTCAATTGGTGAAGGCCTACCCCAAAAATCTTATCAAGGCAGTGGACCTTATTTTTGTTTCGCTGATGGAATTTCGATCTTGGAGGAAAAAAAAAACTAGGGCCACTACCTAAGGCCAACTTTAGTTATACAAAGTCACTCTCATATCCACTTGTAATACTTGGTATCACAGGTTGCAATAAACCATATGTGGAGGCAACATTCTGATAGCCAGTGGCCCAGCCTGAGGTGTAAAGAGTGTCAGATGAGCTGGAGAAACATAGGCTGGAGCAGAATGTGTGACTGATATAAGGATGTGGATCCACTGCAGGATATAGCTGGATATGTGGTAAAGAAATTGTGGGACAGGAGGATATTCTACATTGTTGCAGAGAGTGAAGGGATGTATTTGTGTGTAAGCGACAGAGGTTACAGAAGCAGTTGGCTGCATAGTGATTGCTGCATGGTAAGTCAGTGAAGAAGCTGATTGGTCTTGTTTGGATACTGAAGTCAGTGAATTGCTGCTGGATTAGGGTGAATTACTTATGAGGAGGTGTTTTGAGAGTGCTTCATAATTTATTACTATTAAATCATTATTAATTAAATTCAGTGCCTTTGGGCAGGATGATTTTGGACACTATGAACACAAATGTATCCCTATATCTTTGTCAACTTCTCAGTCTGTATTCACGTGTGGTTCTCATGCAGTAACCATAGCAACCCTTGGAGGCAACCATACAGCCCTAATATCATAGTAAAAGTCTCTCATGATGCTCATATTATTTGGTGATTGTATTGCACTTTTATTTTGAATTATACTTTAATGCATGAAATAACGTTACATTCGCTATATTGAAAAATATTTGTCCCTACATTTTCGCCTTTGTGAGCAGATGTAATGCACGGAGTTTTTTTTTATAAGTCTAGAAATATTATCAGCAGATTTAACGGTCTCACGCAGCTATAAAAGGCCAAGAAAGCGTGGGATTTAAATAGATTGAAAGGAACAATAGCCAATCGTTGCTTTGGATATGAAGGTTAGAGGGTGTCCCCGAAGCTCAGTATAATTCCTCTTACTAGGTACGTTCTGAAGAGCCTTCTGTAAAGTGTGTTTAGTCTACATTGTCTGTGTTGTTGTTGTTGTTTTTTAAATTATAATTATAAATCTGGATTTCTGCAAGTTTCAAAGAGCCTGAAAGTGTGCCAGCGCTATAACATTATTAGAGGCATAGTACGCTACTAAATACATGATCACGCTTCCGGTCAGCAGCCTGCGCAGAATCGTACTGCGTCCGCAGCTCCCGATGCTGACATTTCCAAGTTAGAGTAATTGAAAGGTGCGTGTGTCATTCTAGAGGATATTATTGTACAGAGCATTAATTGCCAGTGGATGACTTACAGTTTCCCTCGGTTCGAGACGTTTAATGTCTGCTCCCGAGTCACTGCCATTAATGTGAGTATTATGTTAATATAAACTGACATTTAGTAAACCATCGAAAGCTGATTAGTTTTAACTGTTGGTACTGCTTTGTTGGTTTACCCTTGTTTGTATCATATAAATGATAAGATTTACTACTTTGGTAAATTGCATATGATACTAATAATAAAGGATGTTTGTATCGAAAACACAAGATTTTTCGTCATCCGAAGAATCAGTTAAGCTAATCGTGTTTTCTAAGAAAATAATTCTGTCAAAGTGAATACTTGGATCGTTTCGGGTGACCTACGGGACACTCCACGAAACATGATTTTGGTCACATTTTCTTGGGAAATGTACACATTTTTTTGCAATGTGGCTGTCGTTTTCTGTCACGACAATAAAACGGGTGTGTGTTATTAGCTTTTCATTCATTTTGTATTTTCATGTTTCTGCGCAGGCGACAGAATGACCTGCTGTGACAGAGAGGAACCCGGCCTTCCACCGACTTTTGTTTTAACTGTGAGTGACTGGAAGTGTTTTGCTTACATTGCGTTATGCGCCGCACTTTAAGTTTATTTATTTATTTTTTGATGGTTGAAACAATGTCGTTATACCCGAGATAGCAAATTTGAAAAGATAAGACTACTTGATAACAGAATTTTAACTTAAGTTGCGTGTTAACCAGAGCCCTGTTAATGTTTTTTTGTTTCCTTTTTTCTTTTTTAAAGTTAATAATTAGTCCAGTTCCGGGACCTTCGTGATAGGGATTAGGAAAGTCATCTCTTTGGTAAGTCTGTTGTGGTTGCTGCTCCATTAAACTGATCTAAGTTTGCGCGAAAGTGGCAAAATTGTGTTGTATTAACCGTATTGCTATCTTTGGTGGTGGTTTAAAGAGACGATGCTGTTACTTATAACTTTTAATGCGTATCATTAATGTGCCTGAACACCAATGGCGTTAATACATACTTTACCCGAGGGGGCACAAATAATGTAGTATTATAGCTACTTGCACAATAACCACAAAATTTTTGTTAATTGCAAACTGTTATGTGTGACAATTCGTTTATGATGAACAAACATCTTTTATCTCAAGCAAGTAATATATGTACTTTATCTGCTCATTATGTGAACCTTTATGGACTGCTGAAGGAAGTACTGTAGGAACAAATAATGAGTAACAGATGTGAGATACTGATATCATGTTTGTTCATTAATGAATTGTGATGCATTATTTATCCCAACAGATACTAGTTTTACTATAACAGTTAATACTGTAAATCTTAGTGAAATACTGAACGAACAAGTAATGAATAACACAAGTGAAATACTGTTTCCATGTTTGTTCATCATTAATGAATCTTTACACATCTTTAATCTCAAGTAGACTAAATTTATTCATGATTTGTACTTCAGTAGTAACTGAGCTATTACTAAGTATTTGTATCCCCCTCAAGTAGTGTTACAAGATATAGCTTCACAAACTCAGAAACATAAAGAAAAGCAAAGTCCATTTTATCAAAATAATTATAAAAATATAATGCTGATTTGAATTTGAAAAGGATGTACAGATATGTAAAACGTATTTGTATAATTAGTTTTTAAACTTTTTTGATAATACTGATTGTGAGTAATATTTGGGGAATGCATTTTAATTGGAAAAAAGATATCGATTGTTACAGCAAATGGCAGAGTTTTAAATGGATTAGATGATCAGAAGGTTGCTAGTTCAAATCCCATGGTCAGCAGAGTGGTTTTACCGTTGACCCTCTGAGCAAGGTCCCAGTTGCTCCAGGGACTGCCTGCTTTCTTTAAAAAATGTATACCACTTTGGATAAAAGTGACTGCTAGATAAATTAAATCCCTGTTTTGCTGCTTCTTCTCAGATATGTGGTGGTAGGACCATCCAGGCAGGCAGGGGGGATGGCCATGAAAGTTGTCAGCTCCAGGTGTGCCTTCTACCTGGGCTTCCTGGTGGGAAGCTGCATGCTGTACTTCCTGCTGCACCAGGCTGGGTTTAATAAGACGCTCCCCAAGCTGTCTGATGGCCTGGGAACTACAGCCAAAGCTGCGCCTCAACAGGGGAGCGAACACAAGGACTGGAGGGTGGAGGGATCTGCCCTTATCAATCAGAACCATCCTCATCACTCGGGTAAGAAGGCTGCAAACTTTATATGTCCGTGGCTGCTATGTCCTGGGCATGATGTTAAATGGCATCCGGCCCTGCAAGCAGTCCTCCGACTTGCAGGGAAAGAAAAATTTGGGGGTTGGTGGTGGGATTGGCACTCGAGCCACCGTAAAACATTTCACAGCAGCTAGGTCCAAACAGCCACGATACCATTCTGCTCTCTGTGGGAGTAGCTCTGCTGCAGCCTCCCGCAGGAAGGCTGTACGCACCATGAAGGGGATGGGGGAGAGCCTTCGGGAGTCTCATCCCGGACGAGTCGAAACCGTCGGAGAGCTAATAGGCTCAGGCCTGTTGGGGGTCGGGACTGCAGGGTATGCTTTAAAGTTGTGACTTTTTAAAAAAGAGTTGCCATATATTATTTTTGTACTAAATGAAAACAGCCCTTGACGTCAACATAAGTTTTGCTGGGTGACTGTTTAATAATACCACCTTGTTTGGTTTATAACAGGAGAGGACAGCTGGATTGCAGACGAGCTGTATAAGAAGGTGCGCATTTTATGCTGGGTTATGACCGGCCCGAGTAACTTGCAGAAAAAGGCACGACACGTGAAGGCTACCTGGAGCCGGCACTGCAACGTTCTGGTCTTCATGAGCTCAGAGGAGGACCCAGATTTCCCTACAGTCGGGCTCAGCACGGGGGAGGGCCGTGACCAGCTGTACTGGAAGACCATCCAGGCTTTCCACTATGTGTTGAAGAACCATGGTGAGGAGGCCGACTGGTTCCTAAAAGCAGACGATGACACCTTTGTCATAGTGGACAACTTGCGCTGGCTTCTGTCTAACTACACGCCTGAGGAACCCATCTATTTTGGCAAGCGCTTCAAGCCGTACACCAAACAGGGCTACATGAGTGGTGGTGCAGGCTATGTGCTCAGCAAAGAGGCCCTCCGCCGCTTTGTGGAAGGTTTCCGAACCAAGGTGTGTACCCACACCTCGTCAGTGGAGGACCTGGCTCTAGGGCAATGTATGGAAAAGATGGGCGTGGCTGCCGGAGATTCCAGGGACACCCTGCATCGTGAGACCTTTCACCCGTTCGTGCCTGAGAGCCACCTTGTTGGCACGTTCCCCAAGAGCTTCTGGTACTGGAACTACTGCTACTATCCCATCATAGAGGCAAGTGTGTATGTGGGTGGATGGGTGGGAGTGTCTGGAATCTTGGTCTGGCACATGCCATAGGCAGCCTGATCTATTCTACTGGTTCTTTTTTTGCCCTGCAGATATGATAAGTAGATGAAAGATTGATATCCCTGTACTCAGGACTCTCAGGAAGAAAGCCATCCACTGTGATTAATAAAGAGATACAAACTAATTGTAGACCATAATTTAGTGTTTAGTCATTTTCAAAAGTTGAATTTTTTTCCTGCATGAAATCTTCCCTGGGATTGCTGTTGTTGAAATTATGATGTTATGATGATGTATGTTTGGACTTCATTGCAGGGGAGAACACAAAAATGTCTATGAAATGTCAAATTTCCAGGGGTGCCATTATTATTTAAAACTGTTTTCAGTGCATTTGCATGCATCGGTGTTTAGCACAGTGATTTGCATCATACCCCCTGGTTCTTGGTTTTATGTATACTAACTGTTTAACTGACAGCTAACCTGTAATCAAATGTAGGAGTTTGTTTGGTTCGGCAGGTTCCTGTTGAAAAACAGTGATAGTGTTGAGTCAAGCTGGTTTGAGATAGTGTGTGCTTGTAAAACAGTAAAAAGCACTTTATAAAAGTCATAAACCCTCATGTATTGCTGAGCTAAAAGGACTCAGATAGTGAAAACTCCAGCACGTTTTTACTTCCCCTATAATCTTCTGTCCCCTTTCTTCCCAGGGCCCACAGTGCTGCTCAGATCTGGCCGTGTCATTCCACTATGTGGACGCTGAGATGATGTACCTTCTGGAGTATTACACCTACCACCTGCGGGCCTATGGGTACAGACACCGCTATCGGCCCCCGCTGCCTGAGAGCCTGGGTGTGTTGCCGCAGACTGTGGGGGGGGGCGGGCTGGGTAACGAACCGGGAGTCGGAGGGAATGCCGCGGAACAGGGAGCTGAATCGAAGGCACGGCTGGAGGCAGAACCTGCTGGAAACAGGACGGCTGTTCTGGAGAAGCAGTAGCAGTAATTATGAGGAGTGAGGTGTGCTTGTGTGCAAATAGCCCTTTATCCTATTGGCTTTCCGTTTAACTATCCCAAAGATTGCATTATACAAATGTTTACTTTGAACAGTGAGCCCTTTTTACGTCAGTCACAATCGGTTGTGTAAGGTAGGTGCGTCGTGTGATCACTGTTATTGGTTTGCTGTTCCTGATTGGCCGTTGGCATTTGAATCAAGCCTGTATTTGTACAACTAGACACAGACTTTCTTCCCTGTGGTACTGTATAAGGCTGGTGCATTTTTTAACGCCCCTATTTTATCTAGTTTGGTAGGTGGTCCCTTTTCAGTGCATGACATGAAAGCCTACTCAAGGCGCAAAGTAGGCTCGCCTGGTTTGATTGTGTGCCACCCACTTCTTGCTCTGCAGGTTGCATGCGTCATCGATTTGAAGTTGTATGCTCAGAAAGCACCACCATCTTGAATAGCTTAATGTTAAGTTTAAGGCTGCCAGTAGATGGCGTAAATTGAGGAGCCATCTAAACCACCTACTGGAAAGTAAAATGATTTGTGCTGTATGGGCCCACGTATGCTTAATGTGTGAAGGCCAGGCCATTTTGTTGTCTGTTTTTAGGCATGAGAGAAGGAAAATAAGTAGGTGTATGTTTCCTAGTTTGTTTTAATATATTGAGGATAATGGAGATTTTTCAGGCTTGTTGTTTATATGAAGTTTTTAATGTATGTATAGCAACATGGTGTTTCCGTTCTGTATATTTACTGGACCAGAATCCTGGGGGTACCTGAATGACAGCTGTCCACATGGTGGGAGGCCCCACAGGGAATATGTGGTGAAACATCAGTGTATTATGATTGATTTATCAAAGGAATTTTAATGATCTACCTGCTTATTGTCTAAGTATTGATCAGTTGTAATTAGTTTTGGTGTTCGTCTACTCAATGCACTTCACACCTAAGTGTTGATTTCTCTCTTCCTTTGTAAAGAAGCAAGATTTAGGTTTTTTAGTCTGTGGATAGTTTGTAGTTTAAATAATTTCATTTCTATAGTGTCTGCCTGTGGACTTCTGGTTAAAGTTGAAGTGCAGATATCTGATCTGACTTTTTGGTTTCCTCATCTTATGTTAGTATTGAGAACCAAAGCTCACTCAGTCCTCATGTAATCCACCCAAGAACTTTTCCAAAGCTCACTAAGACCTTCTTGAAAGCGCTTCCCATGGACTGAGTGCGTTTTGGAAATGTACTCTTCCCTTCGTCCTCATCCCTAGGTTGAGAAGGCATATTGCTGGTTTAGATTACTTTCCTAAAGCCTGAGCTTTTATCACCCATTACTATGGTTTTTACTATTGTACAGTACAGCTGTATTACACCATATGTAAGCTGAAATCTCATTGATGTATCATGTAGGGAATCCCTGACCAGGGTTTTACTGGGCCATGGAATGTGGAGAGGTTGGTTAATTTAGAAAATTAAGCTATATATTTGCAATTTTTCATGAGCCCTCATGTTTGTGCATTCTGTTTGCATGTGGAAAAATGGAACCCGTTAAAGTTATCAAATCTCCTATCGATCCCAACCCCCCTCACTTCGCGGACATCAAAAGGTTGAAAAACCTTTGTGTGAACAGCATTCACTGAATTTTCTTAATCGCCAAATTCTGTTTCTTAAAGTTGTATGTGATTTTTTCCCCCCTTTCTTTTGGAATCGGTATTTCATTACCCTCTGCTCCTCCACTATAGCATGAACCTGCCATGTATATCAGTTTGGGAGGTGTCTCTGTTTAAAAGAGTGTGTCTTTGGGGTCTTCTGTGGAGGCTGATTGCTGTGAACAATCACTGTGTATAAAAATGTCATGTTTTGAGTCAAGTTTCAGGAATTGCGGTCTCAAAGACATACAGTTAATTACATAAAGACGTACAATTAGGTTAATTATCATCTCTATATTTCCCACAATGGCTGCGTTCATTGTGATGGGCGTACATTGGTCTTGGGTGCTTTTCTGAATAGTACCTTGTGATGCTTGGGCTAAGCGAATGCCTCTTGCGACCTTGTACTGGATAAGCAGTTGGAACGTAGATAGATGAAATTGTTGTGTTGATTTGGTAAGAAGTCATGCTTATCCAGTTTGGGTTTGTGTTGGTGACTTTCCCAGGTTATAACAAGTATTGAAATCGAGGTAGGAGTTTTGCACAAAGTTACTGTGGAATCAATTATCTCATGTTTATTTACAAAAACATATGGTTGATCCTTTAAAAATTATAACGCTCTCTAAACCACAAAGGCTCTTATCAATAAAACTGACAATATAAACCTTTTCATCTTGTTATATGACAGAGATGCAGTTGTTTCTTTCTCCTTTGTACCCTGTAAAATCTGGAACAAAAACTTATTCACTAGTTCAGGTATTTCCACGCAAGTGTGATGGGAACGCCGCACTACTCTTCTTGGCGAGACCTGCAATGAAGCAGTAAAGCATTCTAGTTAGACTGTATCTGATCTGGTTCATTATGATGTACCTTATAAGAGACACCGTTGAAGGTTCATGTCAAGTGGGTCTTTATTGTCACAATATCCGTAATTGGTACACTGCATAGGGTCACACAAAATAATGTTTCCTGGACCACTGCTCCCTGAGTGCTGAATTAGCTGCCTCCAGCTATGTCACATTGTTACATATGAGTTACATGCAGAGGTCACATTTTGTTGTTGAGTGCTATGGTGTGTCAACAATGATCACTAGATTCTGATTTCCAGATACTTGCTCTGAGTTGTCTAGAAACTGATTTGACATTTTTTAAGCTACATTGAAATGGCCAGTTAAGCTTAATTTTTATAAAACAAATTGATATCTACAATGAGATGTCGAACTAACAAGACTTGAGATTATTATCCTAATTTCTGCTGAATCCCTTAATTGTGCCTCAGAAAGAGCTTTATTTACCTCAGCTTGCATTTATTGAAGAAAATTCCAGCCCTCCTCACAGGGTACTCTTGTCTCCATGGACGGGATGCATCTACAAGTACACGAACAGCTCGGTCACTGAGTGATGTGAGGTGCACGCTGAGAGTTGAGGTATTTTCACGCAAAAACATGGAATATACGTAACACACGCGCCGTGTGAAGGAGAACGTCCGAGGTGACATGCACTCACCCGTCTGTGAACTCCTGCGACCCATGAGTCCCACAAAGACATCATGCATGTCCCCTGTAAGAGACAACAGGTTGTGTTCCTATAAGTAATTAATTTATGTTGTGTAATCTATTACAAAAGCCATTATAAAATGATTAAGTAAAACTAATTCCGCTTACTTTTTCGTAGCGGTGAGTTTGTGCCTGGCAAAAAAGAAAATGTCTAAATTTCTTACTCTTATGTAATGATTTACATGAACAGAATTAATGGCTAGTTTTCCACGGATCACGCTACCCCGCAGTGTTGCTGTTTGGCCGCGTTTTTAATATTTCAAGCCTTAACTTGCCAATTTTGTCCATATAGTAAGTAAAGCGGAATAAAATACATATGAGTAAAAATTACTCACCGCTGCTTGATCTCCTGCCCATCAGTCCCACGAAACTATCATAATCGATATCGCTATACCGTTTCAGAAGTTCGCGGGGAATATTAGACAATCCACGACCCCTCTGTATCTGCAAAAAATATCCCTTTATATGTATGTATATGGATTTTTTACTTGATCTGAAAGAGCCGAATGGTGACCACTAGTATCAAATGCAGATTTAATGCTCAGAACTACATCAAGCCATGCTGATCTAATAATACAACTGAAAGGTACCTCCAGCTCCGTTCTGTGTGGCTCTCCGATCTCCTGCTCTTCGCAGCTGGACTGGCAGGATGGGAAGCTCATCATGATGGACAGAACCGCCAGCAACAAACTGCTCCTCATCGTTTCCTGCTGGATGCACCTATAAGCACCGAGTGTGGATGGGGTCACACGTTAGTAGGGAGTAATCTAATGGTAAAACGTACTTGCTCACGAGACGAGTAATAAAATTTGCTATCGGATAATGTAAAAAAAAATATATAAAGAAACATCTGAAAAGGAAAGTCTCTCATATCGCACAGTGTAAAGTACTTTTGACGTTTTGAAAAAAAAAAATCAACGTTTTGTTTGTAAAGTTTCCTCAACTAAATATGTCAGAAAAAACATAAAATGCACGTTGCATGTGAAAACATGTTTTCCTAACTTGTTTATGATTATGCAGCATGTTGTACTTAACAACAATAATGTACTTGTTTCAGAATAATACGAATCAAATATGTGATATCTAAGCACTGTATTTTTCGTATAAAAGATTAATTAATTACAACCGAATTGGAGGGTTGTTTTGTGCCGTAAAACAAGAATAACATAAATTAAAAAATGTTGAGAGAATTACATAAATTAATTTTAGAAATGTAGTCTGAATAATATAATAATATAATAGGCTTTATATTTATGTTTAATAAAACATACATTTGTTTTACATGTTTAATAAAAACTAAAATGAATTAAATCAGTAAAATGATTATAAGCAATAAAACGATTATATCTGATAAGTACGATAATTAAAAAAGCAATACTACTACTACTAATAAAAATATAATAATAATGGTAATAATAACAATAATAATAATAATAATAACTTGTTACCTGTAATAAAGCTATCTGATATTATCGACTTGAAAGGACAAACAGCAGCGAATGTCTTTCTCTGGCGGATGGAAGAGAAGTTGCTGCCTTTGAGATGCTGTAGAAGCGCTACAGTGAAATACCCATCCATATGAAACGCTGGATTATGGAATGTTCACGGCACTCCAATCAGATGCGACTTGGTGGGCGTGGTTTCAGGTAGCCTCTCCGTTTCTGTCACTGAGAAGCCAGTACCTCGTAAATGCGAAGTTAACACTGGGCTATAGCGAACTTCTCGTTGTGACAAAGGAAAAAATACTTTTAGTAATAAAAATGGATTCCATATTTGATTGCTCGGCACTCCCTGTATTATATAAACTGTAAGAACTGTGACAATAAATTTTGATAGTCTAAAATATATTCATAAATACGTCTTAATTGTACAAACTGTATATCTTCTGTTTTTTAGTTGATTTTTATCAGAAATTGAAGAAAATCTAGTTGCTAACTTACATAATCCAAAAACAATAAATGTGATATGATTCCTTTTGCTCCATCAATATTACACAACAAAGTGATGATCTCATTCATATACATGAATATAATATATTAAAATAAAGGATGCAGTTAGGGTACATGGGTACATTCATTTGAACACTTTTGGAAATTACATTTATCTCTATATTTACAGCTGGTGACTGTTGGACATGTAAATAAAATTGTTTTATAGGCTAATATTTAACTTATTATTCCCTTTGATTTTTTGTGAATTGTGCCAAGTATTTCCATCCATCTGTCCATCCCTCCCTCATTCCCTAGATCAATTTTTTGCTCCATAAATTCATGTAACTAATCACACATTCCATGATTATTTTCCACATTATAGTAAACTATTACTAATCGACACAAAGTGATCAAAAACTTTGAGTAGCATCCTCTGAATGACAATAGGTGGGTAGAGAAACCGTATTATTAAGTTAGTATGTCTGATATGGATTTCCACCTGTCACCTACACAATCACTTCCTGTTTTGTGAAAACAATTATACAATGTATTGCACCTTAAGTGAACAATTATTATAAGCAATTATGACAGTGTTCTGTACCTAATGACACAGACCAAGATGTTGTGAGAACACAATATCCTTGAAAGTCTATAACTGGCATCCATTCAATTAGGTGAATTTGTGAATCTATTGCTCTTTTTTCTGTTTTGTAATGAAGTAAGTGAGCAAGGTCTGTGTGTTCTTGCTCCAAACCAGTGGTAGCTGGTTCTGAATCTTATTTAGACACATTAGGGAGCATTGATATTAGAAGGCAAGGCTTACGCAAGGCTAATTGGATAACTGGTTAAGCAGGCAATAAAATTAGGTGGTAAATGATATAATAAATAATAAATGACATTGTACATCTTAAAAAGATATAACAATCAATTCAAATCAATGTATCTATTAAGATCTGACAATAATAGTGAAAAATGAACTATCATTATGTGCTATGATATTTAAATTTCCTGCCTAGTCAGCTTCATAATACAGAAATCCGGTGACTAATATTTTAAAGTACTATGGTGTGCACTTTGAACTCAGTGTGCAATCTGGCTGCAACTGGAATACAACATGATCTAAATGCCTGCACGCCGCCCAGGATGGCTGTGCAAGTGAGGAGGGCATTTGCAGAAGGGGAAAGTTCAGAGCATACATTTTACAAAAGGTTACCAGCTTTCTTTTGACTTCATATGTTTTATTCATATGTTCAGATCTATATTTGCCTAAACCTGTTTTGTGCAGATTACTCTGTTGAACTGGGGGAGAGGTGGAAGGCACAAGATCTGACAGTTGCGGGGGTGGGTAGATAATTAACTGTATTTCTGCATCATTTATGACCAGTCCTTCCCTTCATCATGGAGTCATATCCTGTGGCCTGTCAGGCAGCCCCCCCCAGGATATCTCTGATGACACTGCATACAGGGAGGACGAGGAACTACGTCTCCCATGGGGCATCCAAGCTGCATCATCAGGCCTAATCAACAAACTCACATGTCCCCCTCACAGTGACACTGCTTTTAAAACAAAGGTAAATAATGTCTGCAAATGGCAACAGAGAGGATGGGCCAATCTAAAGACAGAGAGCGTTTCAGAATGTAATGCCTTACTTGATTAGTCGTTTGATTTAGAGAATTTAGAGTGTCCAAATCAATTACAATTAATAACAATGAATTCTGATACTATTAATGCCATTACTGTAATTTTAATGCATTTTAATATATTATTTCACAGTAGTAAAATTCTATCCATGCCTTAACCAGGCTAAGCAGTTAGAAGATAGATAGATGGATAGATAGATGGATAGATAGATGCATGATGGATATATGGATAGATGGGTGGATTGAAAATCATTAAATTTAAATAACTGGAAATATTTTCATGATTTCTAGTAAAGGATCTGTCTTGTACTGTTCAGTCATTGCATGTATGACCCTACAAGCCACAATGCTGTTTATAATTCAATGCATCAATGTCCTCCAGGCTACTGCATGAACGTAACAAATGCAACTCAACACTTCAGATGCTCTGTCCAAGACAGAATGGCTGCCCTCAATCACTGCAGAATCATAGCCTAAAAACACACACAGCCAGTCAGTAGCTGTGGTTTGAATTAGAATCTTAACAACTTTAAAATGCTCCAGAAAAAATCCACAATAAGTCACTAAAAATGTCTTTAGAGAATGCATATATTGTAAATAATGCTGGATCAGTCAAATATTTATATAATGAAAATGTAATCCTCTAGGATGAGAATAATTTTCCATGGATTTCCATGGATATTGGTTGCACATATTTAACATTTAGGGCCGGTTTCCCGAACAAGGATTAAGACTAGTCTTGTACTAAATTGCTGTTTCAATGGAGATTCACCATTGTAATTCAAAGCTAGTCTAGACTAAGGCTTAATCCTTGATTGGGAAACCAGCCATTAAAGATTTTTCCAAAGAAGAAATAAAACAGTGACATATCATCTTGGTTGTCTTCTTTTTTGTTTAGTAAAAACATTGTAATGCTTTGTCGTATTGCTGTAGCTGCTATAGGAGGCTGAATAGAAAGTATCCTTAATTGAAGCAGCATATTGTATGAGAGAAGAATAATAAAAACGGAACCCATTTCTATTCAGGATGAAATCTATGGGTGTTGATGAATTATTCTTACAATCGACACTGGCGTCCTCAATGTTGAAGGCTGTCATTTTTCTCTCCTGCTGATGATGGGGCCCATATGAGACTGAAGGAAATCATTTCCATACAAGACAGAAAGAAAGAAACCCTTTATGACCCTAGACCCCCATGCAATTGAAAGCCCACAGCAATTCAAGAATCAGTCTCTCCCAAGCATGAAAATAAGGCGACCGAATTTTACGGTTGATGTGACGCACTTCCTTTGTTCTCGTGATAGTCGCATCTGTCCAAGCTGGTTTTTAAAAACATTGTGTTTGGGAGAGCCGTGACACGTTGCAGGGCTCAACAGCAAAATTAGAGAGTTGTTGCTATGTGGGCTGAGAAAAGTAGCAAAGAGAAATGAAGGAATTGCTGTGAAGAATGACAATCTGGTAGCGAAGGGCACCAGATAAGATATGACATCACCATGTGGAGAAAAAAACAACTGCGTGAATGGAATTTATAGAAAAATTTCAAAATTTAGATTTTATGTCACTTGTATGGGGTGCCAAATGACGTGAATTACTATCTTCATAACAGAAACTGACACAATTTGTAGCCCATGGGTATCTGAGACCCTGATATCAGAGACTCCTTCCATGGATTAATGTGATGCATGCCGCTATGTCATTTCTGGGGGAAAAAAAAGATCTATATCTGTTCTCGGGCTGTCAAGGAGATAATGGAGATCTAGGGAGGTAGGGCAGCTGTTTCATACCACCCAGAGATGCTACTGGCTTGAGGGTTGAGAGGTTGAGTGCATGTAGAGGAGTGACAGACTGTTCACCAACTTACTTGAAAGGCACCTGCAGTCTTCTTGGCCTGATGGGGACACATATACTCCGAAAAATGTGGCAAGCATTTTTTTTTTGTTTTTTGTTTTTTTTTTTTTCTTTTGGGTAAAATATGGGTTCTTTTTTATTTCAGGACAACAGAATTTTTCACTGTCAGTGCATGAATGAGGAGATAAGGCCTCTTGGATTTTTATTAGACGATACAAATGATATTGTGTATTTACAGCCTGTCACGCCAGGCCAGGAATTAGTAGGCTGTGGTGAAACAGGGAACATTTCCTGTGGTCTTTTGGTTGATAATTGGAAATTAGTATCTCCCTTGGCTTAATTTCTAAATGACATCATTTTAGTTTCTCTCTGAGTAGGAACAACTTGCATTTGATCCATCCACATTCAATTCCATGCCAATTCAGTTCAGCAGCATTTTTGCACATTTCCACATAAAAATCTGCAGGTTCTAAAATGTAGGTAGAACTATACAATTTATATTTAATGGGGTTTGCAGATTAATTGCATTAAATTTCCTTTGTATTAATATTTTTAAGGCAATATTCATAAAGAAGAATGTATAAACGAGAAATTAAAACTTTCATTCAATGGTATAGAATGAACTGAGCTGATTGTCCTAATGTACAAAAACCTTCAGTTAGTTGTTCTAGCTCTTTGAAGCACATCCTCATTCTTAGGGACTGACTCATGGTGAGCAGGATTCATGCAAATGGACCTTGCTTTAAAGGCAGTACTTTAAAATCAATTTGAATACATTAAAAATAAACAATTTGTGCCACTACAGATCTTACACAGTTCAAACTTACCTTAAAGTTTAAATTCTATTAAACTGTGGTGGAAACACTGTGGTAAGAACATTTCAAGTGAGAGAAAAACAATTCATTGCAAGTGAAAGGTTGTTTAGCATTAATGCAATGAAGACAATCCAAGGTATATCCTTCATTCATTTGGTTATTTACCTGTTGGAAAAAAAAATTAAAATTAATCTAACTTAAAAATCTAAAAAAATATATTATGGAAACTGAGAATTGATGTATATGCATAAATTTTTTTCTGTCTTCAGGAAAAGACAAAGTATATTTTAAAGTTATATACAAGATGACAAGACACAATATACAAGATGGCACAAGTACACAAGCTTTTACAGCCATTTAAATTTTAAAATGTACAGTTAACAAGCAAACTCTTTCCAATTTACAGCTAAAATAAATATTTTGTGTATGGGATATGATGTTTGCTTGACTCTATCCTGATTGGCCTAAGAAGTTTAAAATTGCATGTTGAAAAAGTCTGATGATTGTTAACTCAGGGGAAAATGAATCAGAAAAAATATGGAAATTAAAACAAAAATATCTGAATAGAAAGGCTTAATAGTGACTTAATAGTGTGATTCTTTCACAAGTTATTTCACAAAGTTATTTCACAAATTGTATTTTGCAAAGAGATATGTGACAACACAAACTTTATTCTAAGCTATATTTATTTACAATATGATAATGTACCCACAACAGCACTCCAGCCACATTTGTTCGCTCTGTTATTTAATTTATTTTTAGATATCATATGACTTATCAGTATTGTCATTTTCATTGATGGTTATATGTCAGTCTGACTAGTTTAGCTGGATATTTCTATCACCTCCTGTATCCACCACTGACAGATGGCCAGGGGGGGGAGGATCCGTCATGCTGTGAGGACAGCCAGCTGTTTGACATTAAGTCTCCGTGAGCCTGGTCACCTCAGCAAAAATCAAGCAGAGACTGAGGCAGGCAGCTGTGACCCATTCTGACAGGCCAGGAACACTAACAGGTCATTTATTGAAACCTCTGAACCTGCCTGATCACATGAAGTTAATTTGCACATTTTACAACATATTCCCTAAAATAATTGGAACGGTTGTGTTTATTCACTTTTTACAGTATGTTTATTGTGTGCATATTTTTTTTTATCTCTGTTTAGACTTGATTAAGTTCTCAATAGTCACACCCTCTAATTGGAGTCGCTAAATTGCCCGTAGGTGTGCCTGTGTGTGTGTGAATGGTGTGTGAGCGTGCCCTGCGATGGGCTGGCCCCCCGTCCAGGGTTGTTCCCTGCCTCGTGCCCATTGCTTCCAGGATAGGCTCTGGACCCCCCGCGACCCAGTAGGATAAGCGGGTATAGATAATGGATGGATGGATGGATAGTCAGACCCTAAGCCACCCACTAAGCAACTCAAAATACTTCATTTTTAAATCTTAATTCTTGTCTTCGTTTATTTTATCTTTTGCAGATCCATATTAATACAAAATAATTAGTTCATTTGATTAGTATATATTACATATCACGTCATATCATCATATCATATTCAAAACCTCAAGACATTGTTAAGGCACAGTATAGCTCTTTTCGTTTTAAAATGCGTCTTGGGTGATTGGATCACAACACAGCCATTCACATCTATGTTTGTGTGTCTCCAAGGGATTCAGCTGACCACGTGTGTTTAGATATTACTACTACCCTGTACATACTCTTTGTTGGGGATGCATGAAGATGCACTGGCATTTACACAATGAATCATATGTGGATTACCTCAGGAAGTGGGTTGGGTGATGGGATCAGAGTACATCTTGGTGGTCATTTACACTTGTGTTTAGTGCTGTCCACTTGCGGTTTGATCACCCAAGACACGTTTTAAAACCAGGTATAAACAGGGCCAATGAAATAGTTTCTGGCTGATATTAGCTGCTTCTTTAACTGCAAAGTGAGATGTTCAGCGTAAATTACAAACATGCTGTACTCAAGCGCATAACAGAAGTTGCTACCAGGAACAGGTTTCCAAGGCTGGTGATGAGTGGAAACACGGTTGAGAGCAGGAAAAGAAAGCAAACCTGGGGCAGAGCCCTAGCTGCACCTTCTGCAAAGGACTCAAAGCAAGATACGGATTGAGTAAATGATATATATTCCTAGGGGAGAAACTGGGGAAAGTCTGAATAGCATGGGGGCATGACAGCTACATGTTTAATGCCTTGTAGCACTGAACAAACGATGAGAAGCGCTGGTTGTTTGTATGGGAGTATCTGCCACGATGACTAATGCCTGCAAATCCATTAGTCAAGGATGAAATGTAAGGAGCAGTTGCAACCACCATAATGCACAGGTCAGTAACCTGGTGAGACAGAGGAGGAGCTGGGTACAGAAGCACCTCTCAGAGCTCAGGGTCTCTATGTGGTGTGAGCAGGTCCCTTCAGAAATCCAAAAAGGAAAGAGGCAGGTGGTCTAAACCCTGCAAAACAGCTGAGTAGCATAAGCTCTGTGAGTATGCGGACGAGGACCTGGAAACAACAGCTAAAGGTGACGTGGAGAGTAGGCTGCAAATGATGACAGGAATAATACACCACATCAGGAAAGAATGACTGAGGAAACAGTACCAAGAAGTATGAGAAGAAGAATGAGCATCAGTGGCAGTCTTATGCAGAACCAAGCAACACTGAAGGAGGAGGGGCGGGGTTTGGAAATGGACTGCTTTTATTGACACCAAGCAACTTCTCGGGCAGAGAGACAGTTATGATAATGATATGTGTGGATTTTGCTATGCTGATTTTGTGTTGGAGCAAGTCACTATAGTAGTAGGTGTGTCTAGGAGTGTGGACAGGCAATGCCTCGCATGACACCTGTTGAATTGCCATTGGCTGTTCCGGAGGATGTGCTTTTCAGTGTGGTTAACTGAGGTTTGATTGCACACATTGTAAATGGCACACTGATGAACACACTACACTGAAATATGTCTGTGTGAAAACAATTTGAAAAAAATGAACATAAATCCAATCATGGAAAGTCTGACCTTTTCTTGTTTGTTAGGTTAAGCGGTTAAGATTGGCAGAAAATGGAAAGCAGAGGATTCAGTAGAACAGGTAGAGTTACAATAGAGCCCTGGTTCAGGCACTGACCAGAGGACAAGCAGGACTGGGAACCTCCACATCCCCCCATTAGATAATGCCCAGGGAAAGCAGCAGTAGCAATTAGTCCAGAGAAACATGAGAGCAGCTGTGAAAGAAGAGAGGCCCAGCAGGGCAGAAGCAATGAGACTTCAGGGCACCTGGACCAGACGGGAAGAGGCTGTTGACAGGAAGATCTTTTGGGCAGACTTTTGGAGGGCAGAACCACACTGCATTAAGATCCTGGTCAAGGGTGTTTATCACAATCTCCTCAGCCCATTCAATCTGCACTGCTGGTGCCTAGTGTAAACACCAGACTGCTCTCTTTGCCATATCTAGAGCAGCTATCCAAAGCCTAGAGGGGACAGCTGGTAATGCCAGAATTCCAGGTACTCAAGACCATCGCAAAGACTGGACCTCTAAACGAAGACAAGATTGTGCAAAGTTACACAGAAGTAAGGAAAATTTGATATCAGATAGCAAGCTCAATCAGCATGCCTGGAGCAGACGAGGTGAAGGGTCATACTCAATGGCCCAGCCATGGGATAGAGAGGAAGTCACAGAATGCACAGATCCTTAATCCAATGAGGTGCACATGAAGTCTGCCTTATGTGCCACATTATGTAATCGGTACATGATGTTTTTGGGAGCTTGACATCCAAGTCCACTGACGAGGGCCCATCTTTGGGATTTGACGTGTTATTGTAGTAGGGGTTGGCATTGTGCTGGTGTCAGAGCCCAGCTTTGTATAATATCACACTGCCACTGTGATGAGCAGGGTTGGTGAACCCTCTCTGCCATCAGCTCTTCGTGTGTAATTCCCACCTCTCAGCACAGCCTAGCTGTCTCAATAATGGAAAATATTTGCTTGAAAATTGCTGCATGTTGGGGAGCATGTATGGGTCAAGCAGTAACAGAAAAAGAAATTGAAGGGAAGAAACTATTCCCAGTCGCACTGAGCATTGATTGCAACAAAATCCATGGTCAACAGAGGTCTTTGTGTGTTTATTTGTGCACGTATATCATTATGATGTAAATCAGGACTGCCCGATTGTGGTCCTGTAGGGCCAATCTGGAAGAAAGTTTGCAGACTTCCCTGCTCAAACACACCTACTAAACCTAGCAATTAGCTGGTTAGCTGAATAAGGTGTGTTTAAGCAGGGAAGTCTAAAAACGCTCTTGCAGACTGACCACCCAGGAGCAGAACTGGACACCTTTGGTGTAAATGCATGTATTATGTTGATTGTACTAATAAATTCTTCTAATTTCAACTAAACAGCCGGGCTTGAAATATCACTTAACGCTTAAGTTTTTTGGGTGCACACAAATGTAACAATGCAATTTCAGATCCAGGGCCATTAAAGGACAGAAAATATTCCCCATGGATGAAAAGGGATTTTTCTGGAGATCACATCACCTCATTCCAGAACCTGGCAGACAACTGCAGATGTGTTTTTTTGCTTGTAGGACTACTGGGTGCCAAATGACACATACGAAAATGTGATAATGGGTTACTGATGGGTAAAACAGTATTGTGAGTCCTCCGAAGCCATTAGCATTGGCTGTATGATGGCTCAGAAAGAAAGTCAAACAAAGCATGAAAGCCTATTAATCCCAACTGATGTAACTGTTTCACTTTCCTCACACATTAGATATGGGTTATTGTTTTATAGCCATGGTGGAATATTAATACTATCTGACGAGTATAGGACAATCCATCCTTTGAGAACTTCTCTTAATTGCACTGATAAAAGTGAAGATACTGCTATGAACATACATTCTATACATCAGAGCTGGGATGTTTAGTCCTAGCCTTTGGGACGTTCTATATACAGTATGCTGACAATTATTTCAGCCATCTCCTTACTTGCCATTAATGGACTTTCACATATTGCTGCTTTAAAAAGCACATTTTATTACATTCAATCAGTTAGAAGCAAAATGTGATAGTCGGCTTAAAGGCAGTGTGAAAAACAATGATAAAAGAATACTAGAAATTGTATATTGTTCAGCATTCAAACTTTATTTAAGTACTGATTAATATAATCATCACCAACAATAACTAAGGATAAAGGTAGTCACTGGAATAAAAATGTTGTTTTATTATAAAATTTAAGTTTAAGATTTACATCAAATAACATACTTGACAGTTACAGAAATCAGCTTTATCTAGTTTAATTGAACATAATACATAAACAGTACACAAATCATCATATTGTTAAATTATAGCAATACTGGTACCCACCCTCTTGGTTAACAATTTCATCTTATGGCTTATCTTATTCAGAGGAAATGATCCCATCGATCGTATTTCATATCAAATTCTATTTTCATTCCATCATTGCTCCCTTTTATGTGTGTGTGTGCTTTTCCACCATTTCTGTGTATGACTGCACACGTTTGTATGCTAATGATAATGGAATATAAGATGTGACATCCTGTTGATAGGAAACCATCCATTTCCTCCCCTTTGTTGTGGAAATGTACTGCAGGCAGAAGGGAGATATGAAGCTTCCACAGTCCACACATGCGATTGACAATCTTCTGCTCTACTCTCCATTGTCCCTCACCCATTTGACAACTGTCATCCATAAGTAGCTGCTCATATTTTTTTTGAGATAATTCTTTCCCAGCTTATCTTAATCTTTTTTTCACAGATATATAGTGATAAAAACTATAAGAAGGAAAAACTACAATAGCATATACACACATACATGTAAACTAAAACAAATGGTTTCTGCCTTTCATGGCTGAACTATCCTCAAGACCAGATTTACCCAGATGCCTATGGGCCAATTTTTCATCCATGCATCAGAAAAGACAACAAAAGCATGTCTAAAGTCTCTGCAGGACTGACCAAGAAAATAAACACCGTTTCACTGTGCTAGTGTGCTTCTCTCCTCATGAAACTGGAACAATCTGTTAGTATAAAAATAATAAGTACATTTATTTGGATTCCTCATTCATATTAAATAGAGTTTCCCTATTTGTTCTACTGGTTCTTTGACTTGTGGCTGGGATTAATGAAGCCTTAAGCATAGAGACTGAGCTGGCGTGAACAGAACAGAAAGTGAGGAGGGAAATATCACAAGCTGGAGAGGAAGAAGCCGCTTGATTGACAGCATCATTCATCTATTTCTGCAGATGTCACATCCTCTAATTAAATATGAAGCAGTAGTTTTTGTTATATACTAAAGCTAAATGTCAATTTTAATACCACTCATTCTGTTGGTATACTGCCATAAAGTGTTAATCTGCAAAATGATGACAGGAGACAAACTTAAAACAGTTATTAAGCTAGTAACTTTCATACTTTATTAACATTTACGACCACACTTTATGATTTTTGTGGCTCTCAGATACTTATTTCCAAACTAAATGTCATTATTTTGGAAACAGATAACTTCCCACTTCAATGTGTTCTACACATTATTGTCTGCTATATGACTGTATTTTACTACTTTCTTAACATCAATTTTTGGCACCTTAGATATCTTGTTTTGTTTTAAAAATATGGTTAAATATCTGGGAAAAAACACATCAGAATTTAAACCCTAAATTATACAAATTTGGTATATTATGGTGTTTAAAGTTTTGGGAAGGCAATTAAAAAGTGGTAGATTTTACATTTACCTTCACAGTACTGGCATCCTGTACAGAGTGCACATTTACCTTGTCCCCTTAGCTGCGAGGGCTACGCTCTAGGCCACCTTGTGACAATGACCTGGGTAGGCAGCTGAGTCTATCTGCACAGTGTAAAAGCTGGCAGATCAGCTGTGTTGTTTCTTAAGATCAAATAACTTATCCATATGTTACACAATGAAAATCACCATTAATGGAAAAGGATTTTGAATTCATTCACTTTTTTTTATCAAATTTATATTTATTTAATAAAAAGCAATTGTAGCATACAATTACTGTTAATTTAATAACTGCCAATTGCATAATATTTTTTTTCCATTCTAAATGCAATAAAAGTAATAACCTTTATTACATTATGAGCAAATAGTTATTACATTACTAGTTCAGAAAAGGTATTAAATTTTTCAGCCAGTGATTACATTATCGATTTTTATTACCTTAAGAACGGAAAAAATAGTATGCTATTGGCAGTTACTACAGTAGTTATTTAATTATTGGCTGCTACAACAATCTTAACTCAATATCCTCTTAATACAGTATATAGGTGCAGATAAGCATTTTTCGTATCTTAGAGACCTATGATGCAAGGTCTATCCATCCATCCATCCATCCATTTTCTATATCCACTTATCCTACTGGGTCGCGGGGGGGGGGGGGGGCGGTGCCAATCCCGGAAGCAATGGGCCCGAGGCAGGGAACAACCCAGGACAGGGGGCC
>JAODUD010000107.1:8024451-8052156 GCA_026784285.1 Stomatorhinus walkeri
CCAAGGGGCCAAGCCCAGCCCATGAAAAACAACCCCACACCATAATCCCCCCTCCACCAAACTTTACACTTGGCACAGTGCAATCAGGCAGGTATTGTTCTCCTGGCAACCACCAATCCCAGCCTCGTCCATCGGATTACCAGACAGAGGAGCGTGGTTCTTCTCTCCAGAGAACACGTCTCCACTGCTCTAGAGTCCAGTGGTGGCGTGCTTTACACCACTGCATCCGCCGCTTTGCATTGCACTTGCAGACAGTTGGCGACTTCTGCACACTGTTCCTCAGCATGCATTGTCCCCGCTCTGTGATTTTACATGACCTCCCACTTCACGGCTGAGTTGCTGTTCTTCCCAGTTGCTTTCACTTTGTTATAATACCACTAACTGTCGAAATTTTGGT
This sequence comes from Stomatorhinus walkeri, assembly GCA_026784285.1. Taxonomy (NCBI): domain Eukaryota; kingdom Metazoa; phylum Chordata; class Actinopteri; order Osteoglossiformes; family Mormyridae; genus Stomatorhinus; species Stomatorhinus walkeri. The sequence continues at coordinate 8,024,849 of JAODUD010000107.1, forward strand.
AGTGAGGAAATTTCAGGAATGGACTTATTGCACAGGTGGCATCATATCACGGAACCACGCCTTAATTCACTGAGCTCCTGAAAGCGACCCATTCTTTCACATGTGTTTGTAGAAGCAGTCTGCATGCCTAGGTGCTTGATTTTTATATGCCTGTGGCTATGGAAGCGTTTGGATCACCTGAATTCAGTTATTTGGAGGAGTGTCCCAATACTTTTGGCAATATAGTGTATATCACAAAATATTGTTTTTCTCTGTTGTTTGAATTATACCATTTAAAATGTTTTGTGACTTCTCACTGGTTATTTGTTGTTTGTTCTGATATTGCTTCAGTACTGCTTATACTTGTACCTCGGCATTGACTGGAAGCTCGGCTTAATTGCACATTTACCTAGTGGACTCTTTGACTCCATAGAATGACAGTAGCCACAGGTCATCGTCAGAAACACAAACTGAACTGTTCTCCTGCTCTTCTTTTTTCCAGTTGTCTATTTTGTTACTTAACCAGACACTAGAGAAAGTGTTTTTGCAAGTCAGGGGAACCGAATACCAGCTTAATACCAACCTTGCTCACTATTTAACTCTAAGTGGCTAAGTGGCTCTTTATGTTCTTTCTTTTTCTTAGCTGATTCTTTCAGCCAGAAAAGAATGGTTCAAAGATGGCAGACCAATAACTCCAGTTTAATGGACATGGGTGGGAATCAGGTGGTTGTATGTTTTACGAGAGAGATTTGTGTTCAGCTAAAAATATCCAGCATCAAAGCACAATCTGCCTGTTTTTTTACAATAGCAAATGTGTAACTTCCTGCATGTTTTGGAGTGATGTATAGTCAACTCTGATTCACTTCCACCCAACTGCTGCATGTTAGTCTTTTTAAATGTAATTGTATCACTTACAAAAAATGTCTTTAAATTGAAGACTGATAGCTTGAAATACATCTCTAAAATGTTTGCAAGGCAGGGGTGTGCTGTCATATTTGTTTCGGGTGTTACCCCTTCTGTGGACACCTGTAAGTCTAATATGTGATTAGGTTCGTACAGGGTGGCAGTTTCCATAGTCATTCCAAGTCTTTCTGCCCACGGCCATCCATCCACCTTACCTGTATTGCGTATCCTGGTCAGAGTCCTGCTGCTGTCTTTTATGCCAAAGGTTTTACTGTTAACAGTATCTGAATTTGTCTGTAAGTTGTTGGATTTGTTTGGCCTGTCACCGCTGTCAGTGCTGGGCAACATGCCTTGAACACTTTTGTCACAGCTGTGCTAGTGGAATGTTGCCCTTTCAGAACTGAGCAGTGGGGTGAGTCAGTGACCACATGCCGGGATGAACTTCCCCTGGCAGGCAGTGTTCAGTGTGTCTCATTTGGCTTTTCTCCATGGTGGTGGAGGAGCCCACACGTCTTGTTCTGCACCTTTGATGAGAGAGTGATTATTTGTGCATTTTTCCCATATCTGTCTTTCCTACAAAAGTGAAGATGACCACATTTTGTCATGGATGCTGCTGTTTGTGCCTGTCTGCTATCTAGACCCTTTCGGGGTTTGATTTCAGCGTACATTAGTATTTGTATCTGAAGTATCTGTCACATGGGTTGGCCTTTTGCACCTGCCTATTTTATACTTCTTAATTGCATGGCAACGCACATATTTGATTATTTTACTTCATAATGGCTCCCTTATCAGAAATGTGTAATGAGCTTTTGGAACTGAAATGCTGACCTAAACATTAAAATATTAAGCATTGCCTTTAGGAATTTTGGTCTGCTGTTTTTCCAAACAGTAACCAGTCACAAAGGGTGACTGGTTACTGATGACTATATTCCATCTTTATCTATAGTTTTGTACTGATCAGTGATTGTGTAGTGTAACCACTGCTAATGGCATGTCTGAGATCCTAGTGGCAAATCTTTTAGGAGGTGACAAACCTTGGGTCTGCTACAGGAATGAAAGTGAGTATTTTCCATAACCTCTCCAAGGGTTGGAATATTTTCCAACCTCTCCTGTTCAGACAGGAAGTTATGGCTCCCCTTTTAAAAATAACTGGACACTAGCTGCCTAGAACTAAGGTAATGCTGAATGGTTGGGTTGCTGCTGGGAAATATTCTGGCAGGGGGCTGAAGAGGTTTATGCTGGATGCTTCAAGGTATTCTGTGTGAGCACTCTGGAGGAGGAATCTATCTAGGAAGGCAATGGGGGATTTGGGTTTTGAGACATATTATTGATCAGCTCCATGATGTTGGAGAAGCACTACTACTGGTTTGGGGAGATGTGCCCCCTCGTTGCTGCCAGGGGGTGACCTGCAGGTGCCTCACGGCGACCTCACTCATGCTTATCTATACATCTGGCTGCTTAAACTCCCAACTAGTCCCAGTGCCAGAACATGCAGCTTCAGTGCAGTGCTTTTTAAATCAAACCATCTGCAGTGAAGCAGAATCATCAATGTGTCTTTGTAGTGTTTTAGGGAGCCGCTTTCCTGCTCTTTATTTAAATCCTTTTTGGGAAATACTGTAATCTTACTGAGCTATTCATCAGTGCACTGGAGTATTTTCCTCACTGTCCAAATGCAAACACACACACACACACACACACACACACAAATCATCAGTCTCCCCTCTGTCACAAACACACCCAGCCCTACCCCCCCGAATGGAAGAATTTGTGTGGCCACAATAAGTGAATTATTTGATCACACAATGGAAAATCTTTCAACTAGAATATGAAATTCCAAAAGGATGTGAATTCTTTTAGACACGTACTGTATCTGACAGCCGCAGTCTGAATTTCAGATTTGTGTGATGCCTATCCGAAACAGTGGATGATTGTAAAATTACTGTAACAACAGCCCAAATGTGTGGTTTTTTTTGTCTGAACCAAGATTTTTAATGAAACCAGTATCTTCACAATTTTAATCAAACAGAATGATTGTCTGTATAGTTTAAAAAGTGTGAAAACAATAAGTAGTGTCTGTCTGAACAACCTGCATGACTTATTTGGAAGTTTGTGTCCAGTGAATGAAAAAAAGTCCAGTAAAAACCTAAGGTTTAATAAATGATTCATGTATGTAGTTTTTCGTACCAGTTGTCTTTAGTACCTGTGGGTTCCGATCCTGTATGTTTACCACTGTTCTTACTGTAAGCCAGGTACTGTTGTGTAAAGCTTTAACAAACAAAACTTCAGTGGTCGAGTAGCCTGTATACGAAGTGTGTGTGTGTGTGTGTGTAATTTTATATAATATATAATGATAAAATTATATTATTATTCCTCCTAGTCTTGGCTCCCCTGCTTTCTGAAGGATTGTTGAGTTCGCTGTCACATCAGCAGTCAGACTGAGTTGTCAAAGGGAAAGGAGTATGTTGTATCACTGAGACTGTAATTAGCACAGCTCATTATTGCAACATGGACCAAGGTTTGTGGAGGTTTTGGAGCTGTCAGGGAAGAAAGGAGCAGAATTAAAAATGTGCAGCTTACTACAGTCTGCTTTTTATGTCCGGTGGATTTAACGTTACAACAGGTATATTTATCTGAAATTACGTACCACTGAGAGAGCTGGGGCGAAATGCCCCCGGAGCAACTGGGGTTAACGGCCATGCTCTAGGGCCCAGCGATGACATCACTCTGCTGGCCGCGGAATTTGAACCAGTGACCTTCCGATCACTTACCTAACTCGTTGAACCAAACACCACCTGGATGCCTTTATAGTATTCCCTGTATACTCCCAGGAACATAAAAGGGTAAAGTAATATGAGATGCAATGTAAAGTGAAACTGGCAAAATGACATTACATTGTTTTATTCTTTGGAAAACAAAAGATCGATCTGTTGGCCAGATTTAATGATGAATTAAAAATAGGCTGTGGGCTGGTACTTTGAAACCTCTTAGTTGAGTTGCCACATATCCTATATCTTACATGATCGTTCCTTATATAATACATTTTAATAAATGTATAATAATATTTATTATATATAATAGATATAATAAATATAACATTTTATAATGAAATGCTTTGTCCCATTTGAACCAAAACAGGATGCTATTTGTCGTGAGTTTTTGGACCACACGTCCAATTTGTTGGGGATGGTATCACTGTAGTGGTTTGTGGGGTGGCAATGCTATAGCTAGTGTTGAATAAACCGGCAAAATGTCTTGTCCTCCACTATGGAGAATGGCTGATTCTCCAATGCAAAGATCCCCATTGTTTTAATAAATATGTCTTTATTTGTGGTGCTGTTAACTCTAAATATCGACAAAGGTTAAATATTGGCCAAGGTAAACACATCGGACCAATACAGATATTTTGACAACATATCAGCCAATACCGGTATGTTAACCAGTTTGTATCATGCATGTTTAAGTTCTTTTTCCCTTTTCCCTGATTTTCACTGACATATTGACACAGCTGTTCAAGTGGAATGTTGCCCTTTCAGCACTGTGCAGTGGGGTGAGTCAGTGACCGCGTGCCGGAATGAACTTCCCCTGGCAGGCAGTGTTCAGTGTGTCTCCTAACAGAATACAGCAGAATATTACAGTACCACACTGGTATGGTGCCGCAGCAGACAATGGTTGTATTGAAACTTTGGTAGTTCAGAATGGGTTAAAGCTATGGTTTCTCAAGGGCGCCACCAAGCAGTGGCCACCCCCAAATGCAGCGGTAGAGATTTTATTCCAGGAGCGAAACCATTGAAAGCTGCAGTGTACTGCTGGACCATCAAGTTTGCATAATTAACTCGTTTGCTCCACAGCTCTCCTGAATGAACAGATTTATAAAACCTCTAATTGATTTCATTGTAAATGTGGTTTATCCTAATTTATTGTCTTTTTGCCTTTTAATTGAAGTACATGTATTTTGAATTAGCAATGTTCCACTTTAAAAACATTGGAATGGAGCAAGTGAAGCTAATTAGGTTTATTATTATTGTTGTTGTTGATATGTCTTGGTGTATGTCACCCCATGAAAATCAATGGTCACCCAGTGGCCATCCCATTATAAAATTCCTGCTGGCGTTTCTGTTGACTTCACAGATTATTGCGATTGCTGCTATCGCTCCAGCAGCTGCTGCCCTTCCCCGGATTGTCATCAGGCAGCTGATGAGTGATGGTAATGCTGCCATGTGTACTGGGAGTAGTTAATTTGGCACCCAGGGGTATTTGTGTTCACTTCCTGCATGGCCTTTTAGTTCCAACCTGTTTCTCCAGAAATTAATAAACAATGTTTAACGTATATTTGTGATTTCCACTAAAAGTTCTATGTACTTGATATGGAGCCTAAGCAGCAGACTGACTTCACTTAAAGGACTTTTCCCAGTTTCATCCTACTGTCCTATAATGCCTGGGGAATTAGGCAGCAAGAACAGTCAGTAGTTATGCATGAGTCTGTGCACTTGGTCATGCACTCAGGTTTTCAGCCTTTTACTGCAAGTATTATAGGCAATAAACTGCATTTCACAGGTTGAGAGTAGTATAGGGTTCCTCTTTAGTGTACCATATCCCAGCTCTCAGTGAATTTAATACATTAGGTAAATTGCAGTAGAGGTGGCTTCCTGTGAGGTCTCCGCCGATCCTGAATGATACTGAGCAGCATGTTCAGCTCGTGTGTTTTTCTGTGCCTCTGGCTGCATTTCTCTCCCCACACTGAAAACGCCATTCCACTCCACAGAAATGCTATTTAAGGTTTACTCTTTTAGTGCTTCTGTCCGAGCTGTTTGTGATTTTGTGTCCAGTTGTTCTGTCATTCACCAACTCCTAGGCCTTGGTCCTGCCTCTTAGGCAACGGTGAAATTGATAGGTTAAGTCGCCTGTGGCATTGAGGTTATCAGATGCCCCCACTGCACCACCAACACAGTGAGAAAGGCACAGTTTAAACTAGATGAGGATCTCGGGTTTGGGACACAGAATGTTTTCCGGCTTGTAAGGTTCATTCCGCAGTGTAAAGTTCAGCAAGCGGATCTGTTCTCCAGCCCCACTGCGCCACTCTGCACCGCCTCACGTTCCTTTGTAGGATTACTTACCTCTAGTGCTGCTCACCTGATCCCACTTTTAGTTCAGTCCTTAAAGGACACACACCTTAGCAAAACTTTCCTGTGTTTGGGAATGAGAATTCAACCAATGGCTTACCCATCAGGATAAAGGATGGGGGCCAGGGTATACTTTTTTCTGGAGAAACAGTGCAGAGCAGGGCTTACAGTATGTTTGTCCGCTAATTATTGAGGATTGGTCAGTTTTAGCAGTATATTGGTTTCAGCTAGGCACTTAAGTACACTGTATCTAACATTCAGTATTTAAATAGTGACTTCAACTGTCTTGGTTCAGCATAAGTAAAGCTAAAGTGGAAGTTTCTGAGCGAAGCCATTTATCACTTTGATATGTTTATCATGACAATTTCTGATATTCATTACTGTGAATTATTGAAGTAGATTTTTAGTTGTAACACTCTCCTTACTTTAAATCAGGAAAGATACAAAACATCTGTAAAATCCATATTGTTTTCTTCATCCAGTCATTAGCTTATTTCATGGAAAAATGGATAATTATAGGGTGATGTCATAGTGTTCAGGAAATATGCATTTACGTGCTTGCAAGAGAAATGACTGTTCATTGTATAAAGTGTGTACATATGGTCTGTTTTGTATGTAGTTTGAGGCAGTTCTAAGCAATAGATTGGCATGAACGCAAGCCAATTTTGGGATTAATATCTGTTTCAGGTTGTGATAAGCTTGTACTGACAGAGCCTTTGTCTAATGAGAAAAAGCAGAGCAGGGAGAGGATGGCAACGTGCTCAGTGCTGAATCTGTGCCCAGTGCTGTCTGCTGGGTGCGACAGCAGGAGACCAGAGTCACGGCAGCATCATGCGTGCTTCTGGCATCTACAAGGCGCTTTCACTGGATTGAGGTCAACCTCTTGCCTTTTCCTGTCTAGCAGCTTTACTTGTCAAGGCAAATAAACGGCTTGAAGAGTTCTCAGCGTCTGATGCTACGTAGCAGTTAAGCTTTATGGGGGGGGGCGCTGCTCGGACACACTGACCTTCAGTGTCTTCGCGTGTCAGAAACTCTACCGCCGGCTGCCCATGTAAACTATTCTCCCCTCCTGTGAATACAGAAACTAGGTGATCCAGTTTTCAAATACTTCCAAATCTGTCCAAACATTCCATGCTGTAAAGGGCCTTCATGTCTGGCAGCACGTGTTCTGAATAAAAGTGCTGATTTTACGGTGGGTACTGCCAAGGCGTATACGGGCATGCATGGAAAAATTGGTACCTGTTCAGCATGGCCTCAAACAGCAGTCCCTTGATTAAATCCAGGTTATTTTCCAGTATATTCTGATTTTACTTCTTCTGGCTTGTATGAACTTCCTGTCTGTCACACTTGGGTAATTCCTTGTTAGGTGTGAAGTCAGTCGACTAAAGAGCACTAAACCCACATAACATTGTGAATGCAGAATACCTCATGAGAAGTAGGGATGGCTACATATGCCTTCTTTTCCTAAAGAACATCATCTATCTGTTCAAACTATGGTGGGTTGCTAATGTTTGTGTGGCAAAGGGTTGTAAGTTGTCAAGATGCCTCTGCAAAACACCTGGAACCAGAGGAAGCACAATGAATGCAGGTTCCACGTATGAATGTAAATACGAGTCCACCCATGTTGGCCCAAAGCAGAATCAGCTCCCTGATGTCATTGACCTGGTCTGTCACTTTGAAACACAGCGAGAAATCTGCAGTTACATGGGGAAAGAACAACTTTGTTTTTCTGTGGGAATGAAATTGTTGTCCCAAAGATAAGCAGCCTATGCTGAACATGTAAGCTTACTTTGAACTATCCTTGTGTAGAACACACACACACTTCCATTGGGGGTGGGGGGAGGCTGTTACAGTATTCTCTGCTGTTGTTGGTTTCATGTGGTATAGTATTTGGTATCAGGATGGTGATGACTGAAGGAATCTATTGGTCTGGTTATTCTTTGTTGCTCTCTCTACAGATCACAATATATCTGTAGCAATCGCTGCTGGAATGATGCTTAACGTGCTCATGCATATTTTAACAATTATTCTGTCTTTCTTTTACTCTTTCTTCTTAGACTGCTGGTCTGTTTGGTGAAGTGCCCCCACCATGCGTGAATACAAATTAGTGGTGCTAGGCTCGGGAGGCGTGGGGAAATCTGCGCTGGTAAGTACGTCTGTGACGAGTGCCTCAGCCTGCTAACTGCAGGCTGCCCACCTGCTGCACTCGCCTACATGTCGTCTCGGAGATTCACATAGAACTGAAAAAGTGTTCGAGTTTGTATGATGGGCTGGAGGTAAGGTCATCTGCCCACCGTGAAGACTTTTCGTCTTTCGTCTTCTGTGACGCATTACCTCAGATCTTCGTCTTTTCACCACAAGCCCACCCAGCTCCTTTTTGTTCCCTTGTGTTTTTTTGTCACATGCAGCTGCTCTGTTATTGCCGACTTTTAAATTGCTTTGTATGGGGACTTTAAAGCAGATTCTCACCGTAATACAATCGAGACGCTTAATAACAGGGATACGTTATGAGAAATGTCGTTAGGTGATCTTGTTGTGTGAACATCATAGAATGTACATACACAAACCTAGATTGAATAGCCTACTACTCACCTAGGCTACAGGAGCATTTTCCCCCTTGTTTGTGATCAGAAACATTACATACTAAAACAACAATAATAGTACTGTATAGTAAATACATAAACTAGAAATAGTTATCATTATCAAGTATGTTATTGTATGTGCTAAACTTTTATGCAACGGGCAGCGCAGTAAGTGTATTCACAGCAGCAGCACAGCAAAAAATGACATCATTCCTTGTGACATCACTGGCAGTGGGAATTTTTCAGCTCCATTTTAATCTTATTGATGGGGTCACCATCATATGTGCATCTTGTCATTGACCAAAATGTCATTACGTGGTGCATGACTCTGTTGCCAGCCCTTTGTATGTCAGGAAGTAACCAGACTGTTTTATGGGTAGCTTGTTTAAATAGGCAAATTGAAGTCCTGAATTTCCCGATGTACCTGTTAGTCATGAACACTTCATTTGACACGCAAGTTTTGAACCAGAAGACTGCCCTGGTAGCCAGGTTGGCTTTGCATGCATTGGGACAGCATTGCAGTCTCCTTGTGGCTTGATGGTGACCTAGTGACAGGTTTGGTTTATTGGTTGGCTGTGGTCGATGTCGCATCAATTTGCCCACTCATCTCTTCTATTACAGACAGTCCAGTTTGTACAGGGGATTTTTGTGGAGAAGTATGACCCCACAATAGAAGACTCCTACAGAAAGGTAAGGGGGGGGGGAGTTTATTGGTGTGTGGGTATGGCCTGAGTCCCATCATAAGCGTGTCAACTGGCCCATCTAACACCACCTTGTCCTTCCCTAAACAGCAAGTGGAAGTGGACGCACAGCAATGCATGTTGGAGATCCTTGACACGGCAGGGACGGTAAGGCACTCCGGCATCTTCCGTTTACATCCAGTATTTACCAGTGTTCAACAATATTATTATTTGCCTTTATGTGCTTTTTGCAGAGGTAGGTTAAGTAGGAAATGTATGTACTGAAAACCCTCTAACAAATTTTAAAATTTTTGTATGACTTATCTTTATACTTATGTTCCTGTATTTTAATACTTATTTTGTTCATTTTTAATATTTAATATGTTTTTCCTTCAACGTTATTTATTGCACAGCAATTTCATTTCACTGCTGGTGTACCACTCCATTCGTGCATGTGACAAAAACAAATCTTGAACCTAATAAATCAAAATTAAAATCCTTCTGTCTGCCTTGCTTGTATGACACTTTGGACAAAAGCAACTACTAAATACATAAATGTGAACTTTTAACAGTTTTCTGTTTGTGTCTACTTTGCACATATGCATATAATGTGTCACAACAGGTTTAAAGGAACAATGCGCTCAGATTTTAAGCTCAGACCTGAACAGAGGAGTGTGTGCCCTCTAGTGGCATTGAGTTCCAGCTTTTTGCTTAATCAAATGTTGGTTTCTGAATCCTGCTTTAGTCGGCCTGCTTTGTTTCACTGAAGCAGATTTTATATTGAACAGCTGGGTGACCAAGTTGATTTTCAGTTCTTGTAAGATATTTCCATTCAAGTTGAATCTTATCTTTATTGCATTACACTAACAATCTGGTGGGAATACAGGAAATTGTATTAGCAGGAATTGCAGTTTTTATCTTGTATTAAATAACTAGACCTTTTCATTTTAATGTAAAAATAAAAAACAGTTCTATCGCCTGTAACGTGTAACTAACACATTTGATTTTTCACAAATGTCTAACAAGACTGAAGAAATGAAGAGCTCCACTGGAGCAAAGGCCATTTGGAAACCATACCTTGTGTGTCCAGAAGCCTTGGTGTATTTGCTGTTTGCCCTTTTCTCTCTATTAAACACTCCAGCCGGGATGCTGCCTTATGGATGATGGTACTATTGCCAGTGTGATTTTGTCCACTGATCTTAAGAAATTCGGAGTTCAGTGCCTGTCTCGTTGGCCCTTGCTGCCAGCTCTACCCCTGAGCAAAGTGAAGGGTGTAAAGGAGGTGTGTAACCCCTCCTCCCCCTCACCCTCCACAGGAACAGTTTACAGCAATGAGGGACCTGTACATGAAGAATGGGCAGGGCTTTGCTCTGGTCTACTCTATAACGGCACAGTCGACGTTCAACGACCTGCAGGACCTCAGGGAGCAGATCCTACGAGTAAAGGACACTGAAGATGTGAGTATCTCACCGGTGTCATGTTGTTTGCTGCGGGACAGATACCTGAAGGCCTGTGGGCCAGTGGCTCTCTGTTCGGGACTTCAGAAACCTGCATGTTCTCTGTGTCCTGCCTTTAGCTTTGTGTGAGCTGGTGCCCACAGCCTGTTAGTATGTATGTCTGTGCATGCAGATGTGTTCCTTCCTATTCATTCATACCAATCTGTGTAACTGGGACGCTCTACTCAGGTGTCTGAACTAATACAGTGCATTGCCCCTCAAAAATGGTGTTCTTTAAAGCCAAACAATTAAAATGCTTTGTTTACTTCTGGGTTTACAGTTTCATGAAAAGAACTATTTTTCTTTGATTGGCTTGTTGACCTTTGAGACAATGAAATGTTGCACACAAATGTGTTTGACAGCCATAATGCTGAAACACAGAGCAACACAGTAGAAAATCCAAGCTTTTCATTTGGGGCATTGCTGAGGGATTGTATGGTGCAGTTAGCACTGTTGTGTCACATCTCTGGGACCAGGGTTCGAGTCTCCATCCCGGCACTGTGTAGAGCTGGCATGTTCTCTCAGTATTGTCCTGGAGTTCCCTCAAGGTTCTCCAGTTTTCCTCCAAAGTCCAAAAACATGCTGAGGTGAATTGGAGTTGCCAACTTGGCCATAGGTGTGGATGTATCTGTGTGCTTTGTGATGGGTTGGCTCCCTGCCATAGCTTATTCCCTGCCTTGCGCCCTTAGCTTCTGGCATACACTCCAGACCCCCTTGACCCTATATAGAAGAAGTATGCACAGAAAATGGATGGATGGTGCAAGTAATTTATTTTTACCTAAATGCTTTTTCACCTAATTTGCCAAGGGATCACAAGTGCTTGCAGTGAGCAGCTAATGGCCTGTTTATTAAAAGATAGCCACTCTAAAGCGCTTTCGCTTACTCATTTACCCTTGATGGCCTCAGCTGATGTGTACCTACATCTGGATCTGTGAGGCTGGGATACTACATTTCCTTGGCAGACTGTGAGCCGGAAATATTCTGCGTGTCTAGTGGCCTGAGAATCGGGAACATGTGATATGTCTGGCAGGGCATGAGGCCCTGAAGATGCCAGGTGGTCTGAGAGCCCAGACCACTTAATACTTCTGCCAGTTAATTGCTGAACTGTTTGGCAATGTTTAGTAATCTGAGAAACCAAATGTACTTTTCAGTCCGAGGCATTAATATTACCTGGGGGAAGACATTACTAATGGATTCACCCTGCAATACCACACACTTTCCATCTCCCCCATCCCCAGAGAGTCATTGTCTTTATTTTTATTTTCTCTAAGCTGCTGAATGAAAGCAAACATAGCAAAGTCATTCATCATCGTCCTTTTATCCAGAATTAAACCTGCATTATTAATGCTAAGTAAGTGTCTCAGAACTGCGTGGTTGTGGGTAGGAATCTGATGTTCCATTTGGTATGCATTTGGTTCCTCATTGGTGGTTGTCTCCCATCCCTGCATCCCACAGGTGCCTATGATCCTGGTAGGCAATAAGTGTGACCTGGAGGAGGAGCGGGTGGTGGGAAAGGAGCAGGGCCAAAACTTAGCCCGACAGTGGAACAACTGTGCCTTTTTAGAGACCTCGGCAAAGTCAAAGATCAATGTTAATGAGGTAGGAGTCTAAGGGGTCTACACTTGTCCAGGTTGCCACTTTCACCTCCACGCCCTCACCTGCATCTCTGTGCCCCCCCCACAGATCTTCTATGACCTGGTCAGACAGATAAATAGGAAAACGCCAGTGGAAAAGAAAAAAGCAAAGAGGAAGTCTAACTGCACAGTCCTGTAGACCTGCCCCCTGCAGCAGCTCTGAGCCAGGTGAGACATCACGAGGGGATGTGCTGCCTCCTGCAGGGTGTAAGGGGCATTGCAGTGCCAGGCGGCCGTCAGCTTATTTCAAAAGGATGGTGGGGCATATATTATGGAAATAATTGTGGTCCGTGCACGGATCTTCATTTAGATTACATGTGAAGTTAGGTTTTCATTATCTCCATTGCTATACCCCGTGCTTGTTTTGGCTCTTAAGCATAGTTTAGCATAGGTTTGTAAATGTGTGGGGAAAAACTGTAATCTCAGAACCTTAGCCAGCAGTAGTGGTGCGACGTAAGTTTCACCAAGGCTATGTAAATGATCTTCTTTCTATTTTTTTTTTCTCTCTCTTGCTTCCCACAGAATGCTGTAATGACGAACTGTTGCTCAATCAGAATGCCAGCATTTCAGTCCTCAACAATGACGTGTGTGTTAAAGCGACTCCAAGAGCAGGTCGCTCTCTGCTCTCCTTCCATAACCCACAAAGAGAGAAGGATCGGCATATCTCAGACTCCTCTCTGCTTTTATATCCTATGACAACGTGAAGAATTGATTTTTGGGATGTTCCTTTTCCGATGTCCCACCCCCCCGAAGGTCCCCTCCAACAGCAGAACATCAGTCACTGTAATGGCGCCTCATAAGTTCCCAGATACTCCAGATCACTGGAAAATGCAAACACAAGTCTGCAGTATTTTTCATCTTGGCAATAGCTTATTTGAAGACATTGACATTGTGCTAAACACCTAATCTTAAATTGACATGGACTCTATTCAAGTCAGTCTAATTATTGCAAGTGAAATCAAGTGGAAATCAGCCTTTTTATAACCATGCAGCCATCTTTCTGCACTAATTATGTTGGCAGTAATAGATTTATGTCCATCTGCAAATAACATCGGTTTTATAATTTACATCACCAGCTTTCATATTTTCCCCATAATATGTTCCAGGTCCAGATTTTGTTTGCATAATAATGCTTTGAAAACGTTCTTTTTATAGAAGGACATTGGGAAAATAGTAAGTTGATTTCTATGTCTCTTGAAGCTAAATATATTATACTAAACCAACTCTAATATTGCTTCTTGTGTTTTCCTGTCACAAAATAATTTTGAGCTTTTATGAATGATTAAATTTTAGTACATTTTCATTATTTTTGGTCATGTTTTTTGTTTTTATTCTTTGCATTAACTGTCACATTTATCAGAACAGATTTGCTTCATTAGGTCTGAGAAATCTTTCAGCTCAATCGGAAATGAGTTTGAATTTAAACTGTTTATACAATTATTGGTTCTACATGAGTGACATATGTTGACTTTTACAGTCCATTAGTGGTGTTACAATATTTATTTTCTCCTGGAATTTTATGTGGTTTTGTAAATTTGATGCATGAAGTTTGTCCGTTGGCCACTAGGTGGCAGGGCAAATTTGGAAATGGGTTGATAAGCTAAAATACAATGTTGATTCCCTTGACTTGAAGATGTAAAGTAACTGAGTGTTGACTTTAGTCTCCATTTGAGTAAAGGCAATATTTTTACTGAACTGGTCAAAAAGCAACATTTAATACGTCTATCGCTGTGATTTTACACTAATACTAAACTGGAAAGTTACGACATTGCAGTATGATTCTAAACGTATTTTATTAACTCAGTTAATGCACTGCTAGTTCGTACTATGTAATTACATAATTTTCTTCTAAAAATCATCTCACTATACCATGTCAACTTCTGAGTGTTCATACAGGCTAAAGGTGAATTGAACAGTATTGATGGTTAATTCACATCTATAGTTAACAGGAAGACAGGTATGTCATATTGTCCATATTCCATACTCCATAATGACACGTTAAGGTACCGGAAGAGGAACATGGATTTCATGAAGTTTTCATGAAAGTTGCAGTACTTGAAGCGCGTTATATGCTCCACCTATATCATAACAGTGCTGTCATTTGTATGAGAAGTTTGAATTGGGGAATGGAATGGTGCTACACTGGAGTCTCGAACCTGGGCAGCGCTCTGGTGAATTTGTATGAAGATGTGAATGAGATCCTGCTGTCTGTTGCACTCCTCTCCAGACACTGCTTTGTGCTGCTGTTTTGCCCTGGACGTGTCCATAGCGGACTCTTCTACAGACTATGATGGGTTTCAGAAAGTCTAGCAGTTGCCAGAACTTGCCTTGATCAAACTGAATAAGTTCCTGGCAAAGGCATCTGTCATACAAATTTTGTTTGACTTCAAACATCTCTGAAATCCTTCCTTAAAACCATTGGTTTTATAGTAGCTGCTGAATGGCATCATTCACAGAGTAAAATGGTACAAAATACCTGTTGTCAACAGATCAAACTCAAGAAAACCCCAAATATTCTTTTATTTGAACCCTCAGTTATAAGGACCGCTTGTATACTGATGTTCTAATTTGCATGTTTGTGTTACATGATATGAGTTTCAGCTGAGTGACACTGTGTGCAGAGCATGCAATGAAGCTTTCTCGCTGTTTGGGGCAGAGTTGTATGTGCCCAGAGATCACAACACAGCCTGCACCCCATGGAACAAACCTTCTGTTTACCCTGTAACTTCTGTGAGATGGCAAGCATCCATAAACCTGAATGCCGTAGTACGCATATGTGGAATGGGTCCGAAAAGGAACTGTAATAGCACAGAATATAGCGCCGGTCATTGGTCTCTGTCAACAAATTGGAGAATATTTTGTCATTCTCTATTCGCAATTGTTTTTACTGTCAAACACTTTTTAACAGTACAGATGCAACCAGTAATGTGTTAGTGCACAAAATTGATTTTGTGATCATACCTGCTGAGTTTTTGAATATCAGGAGGAATTTTTCTGGGTTCTATTTTTCTTTTTTAAGTTTTAACCCTTTATAAATTGCATCGCTTGCTGCCAAGTCCTGGGCTGCATAAATAAATGACTAGTTGTTTTCTTAACTCAGAAGCCCCTGAATCATTGTTTGAATGTATGATGTTGCAAACCCTGTTTTAAGGTGTGCAGCCTCTAAAGCACGGCTATGCACCTCCCCCCCCCCCAGCCTTCCTTCACCTGTGAGCCAGGTGTGAAGCCTCTGCCCAATCAGAATCAGTATTTATTAAACTACCTGCGAGGACTGAAAACCCGACCTGGATTTGGAATGGAGGTCCAGAGTTGAATAGCCCTGCTCTAAAGGCAACAGAGGTTCAGCCTCTGATGACAGGTGTGTTGTTCAATGCATGAACTTCCCATGAGCAATTCTCTTCAAAGTCCATGACAATTCAGTGGCCAGCTTGGGTTTCCGTGCATCTGCATGACAGTATTTCATTACAAGTCGCACAGTACAATCTGCTATACAGTTAAGCATTTCAGTTGAATCACTTTGTTTTTGTCACAACACGGAGACTGTTGCAACGCCTTGTACATTTTTTTTAGAATTCAAAAAACACCTATAAAATGTACACATACAGGCATTCAGAAAAATTAAGTAAAACTCCAAACTGGTAAAGCGGTATGACTGACCTACCCTGTGTGTGTGTGTGTGTGTGTGTGTGTGTGTGCGTGTGTGTGTGTATTTCTTTCTTATTCCGTCTGAATCTTAGGAAGAGTCCAAAATGGTTAATTCTTTGGAAAAATTACTTTATTTCACGTGTCCAACTGCAAGTTTCAAGAAGTGCTAATTTGTCAGTAAGATTTGTTTTTTTACTACACTATGAGTGTGTAATTTGTAATATAATATTTACTGCTTAGTTACATCACATGCAACTGCTGTACGTTATTCCGTTGTTTCCCGTTTGTTAATTGCTTAATTGGGGAGGGAATCGCATATTGCCTGCACCTGTTTTTCCCCCCAGATTTCATGCTTTTATTAAATGCAGGAGTGTAAGCACCCTGAAGGACGGCTCTTTTTGCTTGTACGTAATTTTGGCATTTGTGTCTGGTTTTATTTTTTATTATTAAATGTAAAAACAAACTCACCATGGGCTTTTGCTTATTTTTCCAGATTTTTCCACCCCAGGCTTATAGTAGGTTACTGGCATGATCCAGCTGAAAAACACTTCAGTTTTTGAGCTGTGGTCCTTTTTGAGCTGCCATGGTCCATGAGTTTCATTTTAATTTGCATGAATGTGGCACGTTGATCCACCATCAAAGCTGCTCGGACTCCCCAGGCTAAAGGTTTGCTCTGGCTCCTACTCCTTACGGTTCTTTGTAACATTCTAATGTTCACAAAGTATTTTGAAATTGAGTTTTTGACAGATGTCAAATAATTTAAACCAAAGCCAATATCAAAGCATTTGTTACAATACCTGTGAAAGGATGATGCTTGTATACAACAGAAAAACAGCTGGTCTGTACATTTATGACTGGAGACCAGGGTCATAGAAGCGTGGATGTATAAGTGTTGATGATAATTACCCATAGTGGGGTAAACCAGAAGATGGAGCACCGTGCTTCTGCAGTGAAAAGCATGTCATTTGTAATAATGTCCACCCAAGTATCTGTCCCACTGGGCTGTCCCTGACTAATGAAAGGAAGTGAGGAGGACTACTTCACGCTCCAGTGAGTTCTTGGTCACCTTCCCCACCCAGTATGGGGGGTGAGAGGTGTGGATGGCATCTTTGATGGAGGACGCTCAGAACAACACACCTTGCAAAAAAAAAGCTTCAGGTATGAGGTGGGTCATTGGCTTGTAGCTGAATGAGAAGGGAGGCAGGATTTGTACTCCGCAACCAACAGCACAAAACAAACTTTTTTTTTTGTCTCTCTCCCATAGCTATATTTTGACCATAGTGTTGGGTTTGCTTTGGGATAGTATTGAGTGAGGGCGTCTCCCCACCTGTCCATTATTGACAACGTTCTAGTCTGCGCTGCAACTCTGACCCAATCTCTGTACCCAACGATTTCAAATCCATCTTCAATTTGCAAGGCACGGTAGGTCCGAACACACTCCAAGTGCTAGGCACACCTCACCCACACTCTCATCCGTCATGCTTAGAACATAGAACATCAGGTGAATTAGTTATGAAATTGAGTTCTTACCTTTGCTGACAAACTAGGCGCTGATGAAACGGCTATTCAAAAGACAAGTTTGAAAAATGAGTTGTGATTCTGAGGTCATATATGATGCTCTGTGAGTACATGGTGGAATAATCTAGGCAAGAATATTAAGAAAAGTAACATATTTCTCATTTGATATTATTAGATCAAATAAACTAAATGTCCCCTGAGCTTCCTAGGTTAGACTCCAAGTTGTTTCCAGCACATGGACTGCAAGCCACCAGTCTCCCTCTAAACACTTCATAGAAATCAGATCCATTTTTTCTGTTTGTGCGTCTTGGGTATTTAACTCTGTTGTGGATTATGAGCTCCGTGCTCGACGTGAAAGGACAATTTTTTTTTTTTTTTTGTTAATTTATTTTGATGTCACTACCCTAGTTGTCGATATAGTGTTGTATCACACAAGTATTGTAACTCCCCAGATTATTTTCTTCGTAAAAGCAGCTCAGAGTGTAAATAAGGTTGGAGCCCAACACTCCAGGCTCACTGCACCCCTGCACTGGATAAATTGTTGGAAAATGTTTGGATGGACTCGAGCTGTTATTTTGATAATTGAGATTAGCATTTGACACAAAGAAGAGCCTCTACCTCAAATGCATATTACGTTCAGTGGCTTGAATGTTTATCTCTCTGGACAGAGTGTTTCAGTGGGTATAGCTGCACACTCATTGTAGCTATGCTGTTGGTTTAATTACAGCCTGATCTTTGTTTTAGGAGGCTGCATCTGCTCCCTCTTTGACACAGGTGTTCTCTCGCAATCCAAATACAAGCTGGTCCTTTGTGACATCGTTGGTCCTGTTTATGGGTATAACTGGTGTCATCTGGGGTAGCCTTCAGCATCACTGTGGCCCTAAAACAGATGACCAGTTCTGAGAATGACCCAATGAGGAAAACGCGCTGAAACATCTTGCAAGGAGGATGACTCAGAAGATGAAAGGCCAGGCAGACGTGACCTGGTGCTAAGGATAAGAGACAGAAGGGTGGCAGGTTTACTCAGTGGGAGGGAGCTACCTGGGTGATCCTGCTGGTACCATATGGCTGTCTTAGAGATTAAGTCATGCATGTCTACCCACAGCTGGATCAGGGAGCAGGTAGTTCGTTTTAAGGTTGCTTGCTGTCGGAGAATGTTTTGCAGCAGGGAAATATTATTCTAACTCCATATGGATCTCCTTAAATGTCTGATGTAATATCACATCTGTAGAATTAAAAATCCAATGAGGGATGGCCTGGAGGATTGATGGATCATATGATGCACTACATGTTTTTTTCCCAAATTTACAAAACTTTTGCCATGAAGAAGATGATATTTTAATTAAATACATCCTTATTTACTAAGGGGGTGGCATGGTGGTGCAGTGGTTAGCACTGTTGCCTCACACCTCTGGGACCTGGGTTCGAGTCTCCGCCTGGGTTCCATGTATGTGTAGTCTGCATGTTCTCCCTGTGTCGTCGTGGGGTTTCCTCCGGGCACTCCGGTTTCCCCCCACAGTCCAAAGACATGCTGAAGCTATTTGGAGTTACTAAGTTGCCTGTGGGTGTGCATTGGGTTGGTGCCATGGGTGTCATTAGGTCACATGTCGATCTTCCTATAAAAAAAAAAAACCCAAAAAAGTCAAGAACCAGGTAAACATGACTTAGCCCTGGATCTTTTCAACAGCTAGAAACTCCCCTGATTGATGCCTGTTCCCTGCCTTGCACCTGTAGCTTCTGGGATAGCAGAAGAAGGTATATAAAATGGATGGGGGGTGGTTCAGTATTAGTGATTTAGTGGCTGACCTAAGATGAAATGATCACACAACATGCCTTCAAATCAATCCTCATTAGGGTTTCCATTCTAAATCTAAAGAGGAGAGGGAGGCCTGTATTGGTTCAGAACGGAAGACAGCATATTATTTTTCAAAATGGGATGATCCCATAATATATGTGATGGGGTGGCAACTCTACTACTCACATTTCTGAATTTCTTATTTACAGTATGTACATGGGATTAGCTACAATCAACAGCATTCTGCAATATACAGGATGGGGGGCAACTCTAATCCTCATGTTTCCCCAAAGACTCAATTGCATAAATGCACTTGTATGTTCCTATCACACACACACACACAAATTGCAACCAAAAAAGAACATTCTTAGTTACAGTATATATGGCATTAGCTCCAGTCAGCAAGTAATGTATTTTTAAATCAAAGTCTTTAATAATAAAACAAAGTTTAATAGAACTCTTGGCTCTTTCAGTTAGAATACTTCAATGTCTTGTCCACAGACCAACATTGAATATTGAGTATTGCAAGTGAGTTATCAATCTAATGGTGGTGTTTTTTGCACAATTACACAATATTTTGGCAGTCATTTTTGAACTGCCACACTTATCTTGGTTTCACATGAAAATGGTGTTAAAAAAGATATTTTATGTAACATGAATGTTAAGGTATTTTTTTTGTCTTAAAGAAACCTCCACTGTTGGAATTTGTATATCTGGTTCAGAGCAACACAGTTACTTTCTGCAAGGTAAGTATATTGACAGTGAGAGTTAAGAAATCTCAGAGTTTCAGATATATACTTTATGTTTTGCCACACATACATTTAAGTATCATACCTAAACAGTAGAGAGACTCTTAACAGTAAATGCAAGTAAATCATGCAGCAAATTCTCATGTTTTGAGGATTTCAAGGGCCAGGATTTTAATGTGTGCATTAAAATTCCATGGACTCCAAACAATATCAGAGTGTGTCAATTCTGATAGGCAAGAATGCCAGAAAAACAAGAACAATGGATAATAGGGTTCATCGTGTTAGACTCCGTCCTGAATGTAAATTCAAAAAGCTTTTCCTGAACAGGGAGTTGTGTTTGCACTTAGTGCAGGAAAATAAGAGATGTAAAAAAAGAAGGTTTAACAAAGAAAAATGGTCCCATAATTCCTGCAACGTCATTTCAAAAGCAATAGACTGTTTCAGACACACTATAGATGAGACTACCCTCCTTAGATTCAGTTTCACATTCCTAAAAGAAAAACATCTTTTGTGTCATTAATACTTTGGGTAATGTACTTCCTTTGAGAAGTGTATTATGTATAACGCGATAGTTAAAAGAGTTGGTTTCTACCAGACTGCCTTGTTATTATGTAAGAGTCTGACAAGTGGTATTGTGAAGGAGGACAAGGGAAACTATAGTGAGGAGAGCTGAGTTAGGGACAACCCTTTATTTATTTTCATCTGTTACCATGAAACCATTTGAAGAACCCATTCACAGACTCTGTATTTGGTAACCAGACAATGGATGACATGCAGTCTGCGTAGGAGATCCTCGTTATAGTGAGTAAATGCATGGATAAATCATTATCCAGAATTTTGTCAGAACGTCACAACCTAAGAAAACCATATGCATGACTCAAATCATAGTCAGTTTTACTAAATAATAAGGTTGTGGGAAGCCTGTATTGGATGAAGTTTAGAAGAGGGATGAATAGATGGATTAATATTCATACGCCATTAAGGAACACATATCGTACCCAGCATAGAAAAGTGGCACCTTATATTTAATGGTTCCTATTTTAATGCTTCATTGGTAGTCCTTAATTAGCAGGGCATGACAACACTAATCAGAGCAAGTGGCTGCTCATGATCAGTGACTTACCCTGAGTTCCAGTCTCCCCAGCAGGCCTGCGGAGGTGCGATATGGAGTCGGGGGGAGCTTGTCTGCTCTTATTCCAGCACACAGGCTCTTTGCCTTTCCCTGCTGACTAAACTGACGGAAGTTTGGGAGACCTTTGGGGGGAAGTGGGTAGGAAAACATAAATAGTAAATGTGTTTTTTGATTATGATTTTTTTTCCATTTTATAATTCACTGTCAAATTAAACAAAACATGAATATAATGGGTCTCTTCAGTCTAGTCTCCAAAAACATGCACGATGCAGAGTCCCATGTTGTGTTTATCTGGACAAGTCAAATAATATTCCTTTCCATCACTCCTATGCAGTGAGAGATTGATTTAGGGCTCACCCATGCATTCCTATATACTCTCATTCCTCAGTCCAAGTGAGGAATTATTTCTGCCCGGAGAAGGACGTTTTACAATCACCGTCCTTATGATCAGATTCTGCAGGTGAGGCATGTAGGGCAGTCACAGCATCAGACTGCCAGGGCTAGATCAAACATGCCCAGACCTATTTCCCACACTGCATTGCAAGGGATGGAAATGCATGTGATGTTGATGAGAACGTGTGGCCTGATGCCTGGAATTGGACTGATCAAAGGCAATGAAGCAAAAAAGCAGAACAATCTTTGCATTTGGGTAATTGTGCATAATTTCTTGGTTTTCTGAAATTAATAACTTAGTTTTACTGTAGTGATCTGTCCTGAACAGCATCCATTGCAACTGGTTATATATTCACATTCTTACTTCTCACTCTGTTGAACCATGGAAGGGTTTTGCTGTGCAATAATGTGGAGTTTTCAAATTATGTAAAAATTGTGACAGTATGTTGTAAATATGTTGACTGTTTTGAGAATGTGGCTACAGTTTCCTTGTGACCACCCCACGAAAATCTGGTTTTGTCTGTTCAGCCGTCTGTAGATTTGCCTGTTTGTATGGCTGTTAATGTGTCCTTGTCTATTGTCTGTATCTGCCTGTCCATCCACCTGCCCGTCCGCACCCATCTATACAGTCAGTTTAATTCTGTTCAACTTGCCAAGGGGTGGATGTGGGCCTGTCTGGAGAAAGTTAATAGTAAAAAAAGAGAGAATGATCACTTACAAATCTGCCTATATATACAGTACACACTATTGGGATTAAGGGTCTAACTGAAGGACCCAATGATATAAACCCCTCTATAGCCATGGGATTTGAATGTCTGAGCTGCCAATCAAACGCACAGTGTCTGACCCCACCCAGCCACACACCATGTTTCTTAGTAAATGCAGCACTAGTAACTGGGATGAAGAAGAAAGAATGCAAATAAACTTTCATTTTCACTTTTAAAATTTATTCAAAGTGGAATGATGTTTTCAGATGCAAAGAACCAACAAGACCAATTTCTGCAGCGATGATGGTTTACATGTCAATAAAGAAGCATATTCAAACCATAGATTTTCACATGCAATTGTTAGATGGAAAAAGCGGTACAATTACACAGATCTTTAAAAAACTGCTACCCCATTTTCACTTTCACAGTTAGCACATATAATGTTGATGATTTAGAAGGAATATACAGATCAGTGAAGTCTATTGATGACCCTTTTCATTTGGTTTTCCTTAGCTTGTGGAATTAAGTGGAATTAAGGACCCAATGCCTATGTGAGGCTCAAAACAAAGGGAAGATTTACAATTGCACTAGTAGAAGAAAAGAAACCATCAGTTTCAGCCTACTATATAAAAGGGACTGCTAAATTAAGTATGTATTTACAGTTATTTACTGTTAGAAATTACATAATACCACCATGAATAGGATTACCTTCATATAAGCCCAGTAATAACAGTATTTCATTCAGAGTTTGAAAGGGCCGAACAAAGTGATGTTTCAGTGTGTGTGAATCTTGGAAGAGACTAACATACATTGTGGGGACGTCCCAATGCCTTATGCCCTGTGCTGGCTGGGATAGGCTCCTGGGGCCCAGTGATTCCTCCCCTGTAACAGGGACACACAGCTCATGCGGCTCTAAGGCACTGGCAGGGCTGTTACAATTGAATCTGCAGGGAAAATGTGTGCTGTCCTTAATCAGACCTGACTGCACATGTACTCTTCAGCACTTCAATATTATATTATAATGTGTGCTTTGGCGTGTGAAACTAGAGAAGAATTTATGGAAATTTATGTGTACATATAGAATTACTGATTCACGATCATATAAAAGGTATGAACACATACAAGATTTGAATTAGCTTCCCTAGCAAAAAAGGAATAAGAGAACAGGAATAATTTACTGGAAAAGCCCAATCACTGTGCCAGCTCCTTTGGAGTCTACCCTCAGCTTCTGCATGCATGAACTCGGAGCTGCCTGACTATCAGCTGATGTCAATGCTCTCTTCCAAGGTGCTGTTAAAAACTCCTCACATTGTAAACAACCCCAGGATTCACCCAGGGTGGGTCATCTATTCATTTATACCTCTGGTTATTTAAGAGAATGAGCAGAGGTGGAAACTCCAGGCTCAGAAAGGTCAAATCCAGACCAAGATTTTGTTTCAACCAACTAGTTGAGTATAAAGAGTAACATTCACAGAGTACTCAACTGGTTGGCTGAAATGAAATCTTGGTCTGGATTTTTACTTTCTGGACCGGAACTTTCCATCTCTGATAATGACAATACTTCCTCCTGCTGTCATCTATATGTCACACTGATGCACTTTCATGTTGTTTATTACAACATGCTCCAAAGCAGCTGCTGTGAAAAGTAAGTTCGTATAGTGTATAAGACAGCCCATCTTTGTGGGTGACAGAGTTTGATGAACAACATATTGTGGAGCATTCTAGCTCTCTCACTGGACTCCCATCCCCTAAGTGATTTACTGTAATTCCCATGAGTACATGAGATTCACGATTATACTCTAAGAATAAATCTAATACTAACCATATGTATAACAAGGCAAAGTCATTGGACTTGATTGCATACCCAAGTCCTACTTATTCCATACACCGTTCCATACAAATTGGTAGGATGACAATGGCATTTCCAACAGTTTCATGTCACCCCATGCTAAGCCAGTGACAATTTTCCACTAAATGAATTCTACACTGTTGGCAGAAAGGCTGTGGTAATAATCGGAGGTGCCATAAAAAGTGGACTGAATGCCAAAAGTAAGTTGGGGGTGGTGATGAATATTCAGTGTGACTGTTGTGAAATTAGTTAAATCACTTAAATTAACTGGCAGGTGTAAGACTCCCCATCGGCATCCATAAACTGCAATCCCTTCAAGGACGGCATGGGCAAATTTTGTTACTAGAGCGAAATATGCATTCTCACTGATAACGGATCAATGTGAATAGTGCGAACAATTATAGAAGTTTGGCCCTCAGGGAGCAAAATATGGAAGTTCATCAGACCCAGACAACTGTGCTGTAATCAAACCCAGGCTGTACCTGCCTTGCAGTTTCTGGCTGCCTCCCATTAGTGTACATTCCTGTTGTCTGGCTTGTCCCCTCCAATCTCCCCAATATGTTCTTCCCCTGCTGTCCAGATGAACCAGAGCGAAAGGGAAGGTAGAACGTCCCCTTAGGCTTATTAACTTTCTTGGGTCTCTTGAGAAGTTCCGCCTCAGGGTTGTCCAGAGGCATCCAGCCAGGTTTCTCCTTCAGAAGCTTATCTTTGTCAGGTCTCACGCTGCGCAAGAACTTCTTGAAGACGTTGGTGGTGAGGGAGAATCGCCGGTAGATCTCCTGAGAGCGTTTCAGCGGCAGAGGGAGAGCTGGCTCTTCCTCTTCTTCCTGATTTTCAGCCAGTGCCCGCTTGCCCAGCTCTGGCAGGTCTAGCCAGTTGCCCACCAGGTCAGCAAAGACATTGTCACCTAGGACTAGCGGCTGTCGGTTGCGTCCACAGCTCATGAGTGTGGAGGTCCAGTCAGTTGAGTCATCAGTGCTGCTCACATTAGAGTCACTCTCCAGTGACTGCACAGTCTGATGGAGGGTTTGTGGGTTTCTTGGATAATCCACAGCTTGAGCTAGCTCAGGTGTGCTCCAGGACACCATTCCTTGAGGGACTGGGATTGAGCAATGGCTGTTGTTCTGCGAACACATACTTTCTCCAAGTAACCTTTTTGGGAGTGACTGGTGGCATGAAGCAGAGGACACCTTTCCTGGACCACTCCTATGCAGAGGCTGGTCTCGTCCTTGAGATAAACTGACCTGAGGCTGGCATGGCTTTGGGGGTGGGGTACCGGGGCAGCTCAGTGGAGGTGAGTAGAACATCCGATTATTTGGTAAAGGTGAATGACTTGGCTTTCCTGAGATTTCCAGCTGTTCCAGTACAGTTTGTAGCTGTAGAAGTTTGAGTTCCTGTAGCGCGCCCATCATGGAAGTCATCTGAGCTTGGAGTCCATCTCCAGCCTCCCGCATAGACAGCTATGTGGAGAAGGAAGAGAAGTTATTTTACATGAATAGTTTTCAAACTTACAAGCACAATATCAGGCCTGCATAAAAGGTACCGTTAGCAGTCAGAGTTATGGTGTTGCTGAGAAGTATCACAAATGTGTTTCTGACTCAGCTGCCATAGTTTTTAATTCAACTCTGAGAAATTCTGTGACTCGCGAACGTGAGAAACTGTTCAAAACACGCATCTCATGAGTTTTTATGCTGTTTTATTTATTTATTTATTTATTTATTCAGCACTAAAATCCTTGCTGATCAAGGATGCTGGTTCTCCTTCTGATCTTCCACTCGGTGATCAGTGACTGTGCAGACTGCCTAAATTAGTGCCTCGTTCCCTTCCACCATAATCCCTCTCCCAGGGTGGTCTGCTTGGTGTCTGTCAATGATCATCTATGAAAGACCACTTCGATACCAGGGTGAGGAATAGAGAATTCTTCTGTATTTTAGGTGCATTCAAGTACAACAAATCAAGTCAAGTCAAGCTGGTCTTTAACGTCATTTATAACCACATCACACAGTACAGTACACAGTAAAAAATGAAACAGTGATTCTCTCGGACTAAGGTGCTGCATATATTAACACAAAACTAACACATAACGACCTAGAGAGTAGAGTGCAATCCGTGCAAATGTACCCAACGGTGGCACAACTGGAATTTATTGGCTAGTGGTAAACCCCTGAAAAATATGCTGTAGTCTTCTCATGGTGTAAGTACAAGACGGGATATTTATGACACTCACAGTCTGCAATAGGTGTAAAGCTCCATCGATTATTACGACACTGGACAATCAGCCGTTTTCCATAGTGGGGAACAGGGCATTTTGTTAGCTCATTCACCATTAGCAGTAGGGTTGCCACCCCCAAGCCCCCCAACAAAGCACCGGCCTGCCACACGTTTATAATGCATTATTTAATCTGGTCCACAGATCGAGCTTTCATTTTCCACACCAAATAAAAAATTATGTAATGTCATTCTCTGCGAGCCCCCCCCAATCAGGTAGCTGTTCCTTTAACGTGTTTCACTTTTTTCTGTACAGCTCAGTAGTTGGACTTTGACAATTAATTCTCATTAAATTCCCATGGCAATTTATGTGATTTTTTTCTAAGTTAAAAAAGGTTGTAATTTAGACTATCAAAATTATTGAATAATCAAATCACATCATGATAGAAATGAAATATTTCCAGTGCATTGAATCATTCCCTCAATAACCATAATGGAATCGAATTGCTTGTGGCCAGCGATTTAAACCGCTAGTCTGCAATAATTCCATGATCTCAAAGATTTTTATCATCTAATTTTTTTATGATCTTACTACATTGATCTATTTACACCTCAAGCTGAATACTTGGGCATAAGGAGTTCAATGAAGCTCAGCCCCCATAACACATCCGTTATAATAATTGATACTTTATTCATCCCCATATGGAAATTCTCTTTACACTTCCTCCAACTTGCTCTGTAGCTGAGAGCAAGCTGACCCCAAAGGACAGCCACCCATAGCAGCACCCAGGGAGCTGGGGGATAAGGACCTTGCTCAAGAATCCACAGATGTGCCAAGACCAGGCTCAAACCAGCAACCTTCAGATCACAGGCCCAGAGGCTCAAACCAGCAACCTTCAGATCACAGGCCCAGAGGCT
>JAODUD010000107.1:8070264-8081555 GCA_026784285.1 Stomatorhinus walkeri
TGCCACCACCCCCAACAGCCCCCCCCCCCCCAACTACTCTACAGTGATGATATTTGATGCCTTTTTGTCTTTTCTTTTAAAACATTTTCACATGCACTATTCTGCACATTTGCACCATCATAGTTTTTGTGCACATTTACCTTTCTATTGTTGTGTTGTTGCGCATTTACTTATTGTATTTGTTCGTGGAATGTGTTGACTAAGAACCCTTGCATCTTGAGGGACTCGTCTTCTGCTGCCGCTGACATCTCATCTGCTCTAGGGCTCAGCACCTGGCCGATATCCTGTCGCAGAAGGGCCTCCCTGCCACCTGCATTTCTGGTCAGTACCAGACCGCTTCATTAGTGCTGGGGGCTTTCCAGTGGGCTCTATCCTAAACCTGTACACCAGTGACTCAAAGTATTACAAGCACCCCCATGTGAAACGTTGCCACAAACCCGTCAGGGTGCCCACGCTGCCCCCTGTCCTCTGTCAGAAGCACCTACAAGGGGCACATTAACTGGATCTTGGACCAAGGGAGGGAGGTCAGCCCATCCTGTGCTCTGTCCATCATCTGGATGACTTGGTATATGTCAGTCATCTGTGGGATACGTTGGACCACCAAGTCTGACCCGTGGCTCTACTGCCCCCTGTGCACCAGAGTTCCACGCACTGTGCTCTGACATATTACTTCCGTAACCGTCGTTGGAAGTATCCGCCATTTGTGACGCAGTAGCCTTCGTTCACATCTCGCCTTGGCCGCCCCAGACCCGCTGCAGATGCCTGTTAGTCTGAACAGTCTGTTGCTGTGTGGGAGCGTTTTGGCTTCGACCTGTTTGCATGAGCAGCTTTTCCATAAATGTGCTGCCTCTGATGTACCCCGCAGGCAGCCTGAGTCAGGACCAGAGGCTGGAGGCCATGGCCAAGCTGAGGCAGTACCAGTGCCGCGTGCTCATCTCCACCGACTTGGCAAGTCCATCTCTGTCACACGGTTATATTCATATCTCTGTTAGAACCGTTCATTCGTTTCAATGGGAAAAACCCGAATCCCAACTATGACAACCTTAACACCTACCCAGCCGTAAACATATGT
Organism: Stomatorhinus walkeri; assembly: GCA_026784285.1. NCBI lineage: Eukaryota > Metazoa > Chordata > Actinopteri > Osteoglossiformes > Mormyridae > Stomatorhinus > Stomatorhinus walkeri. The sequence continues at coordinate 8,071,337 of JAODUD010000107.1, forward strand.
AAACAAACAAAACTTTTTTTTGATTGCGCTCATAGATTTTTATAAAAAGGTCCCCACATTTTCAAAATTCAAGATTCAAGATCTGTTTATTGTTAACACAACAATATGCACAGTATACAGTGTATTGAAATGTCATTCCTCACAGGTCCCCCATGGTGCGTTATAAAGATAAAAATCTATATATATATATACGAAAAGCAAAACAGATTTTTATCACATTATGGGAACCAAAGTGGGGACATTTGGTCCCCAGAGTGTCATATATACATATCCCATACTCACACACTTAAGCCCACCCTCCTAACTGACATAGCTGCCAGTGGGCTTCTCTTTTTTTAATGCTTTAGCCACATCCCATTTAATTGTGTCAGGTGATGTGCAGCTTTATGATAAAATGTGTAAAAAAAGTTGACTGAGTATTGTCCCTGTGTGGAGCAGGAGAGTGAGCATTCATATTTATATTCTAACTTCCCCTTTTGTCCTTGCCTTTTGCTGGTGTCCCCAGACCTCTAGGGGGATCGATGCAGAGAAGGTCAACCTAGTCATCAACCTAGATGTTCCGCAAGACCATCAGACGTACATGCACCGTATTGGACGAGCAGGCCGCTTTGGTACATGCCTATTCTGCTGTTGTCACTGATGACAAGGACACCTGTCATGTCAAAGCTGTTATGGAATGATGCAGCTCAAAATGAATGGCTCCAGTGCTAGCCCTAGTCATAAGCTTAACTCTTAACAGTGGGCATAATTATAGGTGTAACCGCAGTGGCGGCAGTGGTGGCTTAATGGTTAGGGAAGCAGACTTGTAAGTGAAAGATTGCAAGTTCAAATCCCCAACCAGCAAGGCACCACTGAGGTACCCTGAGCAAGGTACCACACCCAAGCACTGCTCCCTGGGCGCTGAAGTAGCTGCTATGTCACGATGTCACACATGGGTTAAATGCAGAGGACACATTTTGTTGCTGGGCACCGTGGTGTGTCAACACTGATCACTAAATTCTAATGTCAGTGTTAACCCGAAGTACAACATAAGGAGCCTGCGGATTTAATTTCCATGACTACAGGTAGCAAACAGCTGTTGTGTGCCTCCACCCCTCACTCTCAGGGTTTCAGGACTATTAAAAAATAGTCCCCACTCCATCTTTCCATACTCCCAAGTTCTGCTGTTACTGTACTGCCTGTGTAAATGGTAAATGGACTGCATTTATATAGCGCTTTCTTCCAAAGCGCTTTACAATAATGCCTCACATTCACACACCGGTAGCAGAGGCTGCCATGCAAGGCACCAACCGGCATACCGGGAACAATTGGGGGTTCAGTGTCTTGCTCAAGGACACTTTGATGGGGTCAGAAGGAACCAGGGCTCGAACCTGCAACCCTACATTTGCCGAACGATACTGCTACCTCCTGCGCCACCATCTTCCTGTGTGAAGGATGTGACTTATGGAACGGGCAGGCTTGGCCCATATCATGTTTAGGATTAAGATTAACATGTCAGTTTTATTTAGAGATGTCATCCTTTTTATACAAATAAATACAGTGCACTTTTGTAATTAGAATTTACTATTTACTAAAAAAATGAACTGAATGAAGTGTGTCTGTATTTTTTCATGAGGGTCAGATAGGTGACAGCGGTATGCAGTAGTGATGATATTGCATTTATTGAGTCTATCTTATAATGGCATCATCCTTTTGTTCCAGGTACTTATGGACTGGCAGTGACGTACTGTTGCCATGGAGAGGAGGAGAACAAGTTGATGGCTATTGCACAAAAAAGCAATCTGAGTCTTTCTTGCTTACCAGGTACTCAAATATTGTGCAATTTAATTTTGACTAACGTGACATTTCATTTGTACGTAGACTGATGGACTGCTTTTTAATATGCGGTTAGTCTGTTTTGCTTTCTGTTTTTAATTATTCCGCTTGGCGTCTCTTCAGATCCCATCCCGTCTGGACTGATGGAGGAGCCGTGTGACTGGGATGTCACTGTTGAAAACCTTAAGATGGGCCCTGCTTTCGAATCCCGTGCCAGGTCTGAAAAGAAGAAGAGATCGATAAAACGTGAGGTTCCCCTTTCGGCACCATCTCAGCTGGAGGGCTCCGGTGCCGAACAGCGCCAGGAGAAAACTGCTCCCAGGGGCCCGGTAAAAAGCTCAGACCTTGGAGTTACTACAGAGACAAGTAAGCAGCCAAAAAGAACAACTAATGTGCGTGAAGCGTCCATCCCAGAAGCCGCGCAACCAGAGACGAAACCCCACGACCTGCCTCAGATTCCTCCTCTGTCCTCCTTCAAAGTAAAAGCATGTTCTGCCATGTCCTTTGATCAAGCGGTGGCAGACTATGAGAGCTTCATCACTGATGGCCCAGGGCGGTTTGTAGAGGTGGTGTATCAGTATACTGGGAACGGTGTTCCAGAAAGGCTCCAGAGCAGTACTGAAGTGAATGGTAGAAGAGAAGCTGGGGATCAGTCAGTAGAGAGGGATTCTTCTCCTTTGTCCCCTGGATCACCCTCTTCAGTCTCTGCTGCATCTATGGAGGGATCCTCTGAGTTGAGCTCAGATTCAGAAGAGGGAAGGAGTGAGGACGAGAACATAATGAGCAGTCCAGAGACGGACGAGGGATCTGATCGTGGCTCGAAAGCTTTCACCAACGTGCCACCTGTTGATCAGTTACAGAACCTGGATGCATCTATAGAGCAACCAACTTCCCACCCTAAAGCATATATGGAGGATGAGTCTCGAGGGAAACACTGGAGACACAGAAATAGCAACACCAGACCCTGCCAGATAAAAGACAGGAAGATGGAGAAACACACCACAAAGGAGGCCTGCGATGATGCAGAGGACAATGAGGATCTCAGGCAGGCCTATCATCAAGCACGGCCAGAATACTGTGCTGCAGGGGACACACGCTACAGTGCAGCTTACAGCTGGATGGCTGCATATCAAATGAATGCCATCTATATGCAGGAGCTACTTAAAAAGTAACTGGTCTTTTGGTTTAGAGCTTTGTTGGATTCCGTTTATTGTTAAAAATACAACTCGGTTCATTAGAAAACTCCAGACCAAAATGAAGCTCTTTTACAGATGATTGTTTTTTTTTTTTTTTTTTTTTTCTTTTGTACACTTCCTGCTCCCTGTCAGACAGTCCACCTTTAAGAGCTGGGAGGCAGCAAAACCATAAACCATCTAGGGGGGTCCCAAGGACCAGCTTGGCAAACACTGGTTTAGACGGAAGGCCCTTTTCAGTGAAATGATGCTAGTTGATGAAGTTGCTTTGGTGTGTAGGTGGACTGTTTGTGTGGTGGATGGACAGCAGGGGTCAAAAAAAAAAATCCTTAGGTAGTTCTGTTGACCTATAATCCCTCAAATCTCTTCATCCATTTCATTTTTAACAGCACTCTCAAATCTTTATTTAACCTCTGTGGGAAACTTTCATTAATTTAAAGTGCACTTATGCGTAACAGTAAGTATCTAGTAATAAAGATTGCAGCTAGCCTACAGACCAGTTGCACTGAAACTTAAATAACCTGCAGAAAATGTATTCGAGGACACGCTGCACGCTGGAGCTGAAGATGCCACGTGGGTAGAAACAAGATTTGCCATTAAAAGACAACCCATTCTGAGTGTTTACGTTAAAACCATGTTTTAAATTAAGTCTTTAGCTTTACCTAGTGCTAAGAATTACATTTCGGATATGAATTATACTTTACACTTTGACGGTGGTGGACGTTATACTGATGGCTGCCCGTTGCTTTGGTTTGATTCTCATGCTTGTTTTTGGCAACCCTGGAAATCTACTCTTGTGCTGGATAGTATGTGGAAATGAAACTTTGCAAATGCTCAACAATGCAGTCTTTAACTTGGTGGCAAATGCATAGTTTTTCTGTCTTGAGGCAATGCGATGATAGATTTCCACAGCGTTATAAACTTTAGACATTTTGGAAATCTGTTGCTATTGACTGGAAATGGGATGGATTAAATCACATGCGTTTAGTTTTTGCGAATCTTTCAGTCATCTACAGTTTCCGTGCGATGACCTACCACACGAAAGGGCGCTGGGTAGCCTTTAGTGTTGCTTCTGCAGTTTCATTTTTCTTTTCTTATTAAACAGGATGTCTATGCACTTACTGTTTTTGCACTCATTTCTAAGTTATATAATCAGACACTGGCAGTATCAATACTTAGTTCATAAAACCAGTCAATGAGGACTGTAAAAACACTTATCTGAAACTGAAATAAGTTTATGCTAAAGAGAAATGTTGAATGCCTGCTGACTGGCTGTTTTGGTAGAAATTTGTATCTGAGGTAAAGTAAATGTTAGCCTGATTTTCAGTTTCCACTGTTTTGCGAACCTGTGTGATCTTTTGATTTTCCCAGTTCAGAAGCTGCAAAATCCCTCACTTGTGTACCTGTATCTGTACCACATGTACCTGCTGGTGCCAATGAACAACTTGTGCAAGGACTGGACTGGGCATCTGACAACCGGGCATTGTCCTTGAGGGCCATGGATTTGTGAGCTGGCGAAATTGATGGTGGGACTGGTTGACAAAAGTTATGACAACCATCTCCTGACCCCACTGGTTGGCAAATTTCATCATGGGAGACCTCGAAGGCATCGACTGATTTTTAATCCCAGTCCAGGCCTGTCTGGTGCTGATTGTAGTTGGCGCTTGACATCATTACTGAAGATTCACAAGTGTTTACATGAATAATATGTTTTATTAGAGCAGACTTTTTTTTTTGAGAGGGGCCTTGTCTGACCTGCCATTTTTTTCATCTTTGACGGCCGCAGTGCTCAGTATCTAAGTCCCACTTATTAGAATAGAGTACTTGTCCCCTAGTGTTTCTGAAGCTGTCCTCGGGGACCCCCAGTCGATCCATATTTTTGCGCTCTCCCAGTTCCCTGGGAGATGGGAGGGTGCATAAATATGAACTGTCTGGGGAGGTCCCCGAGGACTGCTTTCATAAACACTGCCCTATATTCTACCAATGTCTGTGTGAGTCTTCATGATTTACATAATAAATCTCTAACACAGTATCCTGAAATGGCTTGTTTTGCATACTACCTAAAAATGTGTGTGGCCTATTACATCAGTGCACCCGGTGGAATATTTTGGGGTTGCCCATTTCCTCTAATGAAATGGCTTTAGAAATACTGAAACAGCCAATGTTAATTAAATATTTTCACTCAGATCTAGTAGTATTAAAATTATGTGACAAAATAGTGGACACACTGCATCAATACCTCAAATTGATAGCAACCAGTCAAGCCATGAGCGAAGAACAAATCAGTTTAAGCTTTGGACACTATGCAGCATTAATCTTTTAAGCCCCTGGAATTCATTGCAACTTCAGAGTATTTGACCTGTATTCAGTGTTAACCTGTACTCCAAACAAATAACTATATTTGTTTCTAGAAATTGTGGTTTTTGTAACTATGTGTCAGACCAAATAGAGTAAATTTTTGGATAAAGTAAATTTTCAGTATAAACTTAGTGACTTGGTTTGATTATTAGAAAATGGTGGTGGCAGATAGTAACAGATGATATTGTAAATGATTAGTCCTGCTGTCTACTGTCTAAACATAGCTATCTATCCAGTACAGGTGAGCTTGGAAGCACAGGATGCAAGACAGAATTAGATGGCAGTCAATCAGTGCCACTCAACGTAGGCAATGTAGAGGTGCTAGCTTAAATAATCATATACTTTTAGACTGCAGTAGGAGTGGAAAAACCCCCAATACAAATCTGAGAAAAAAGCAAAAATGTCACAGATCAGGCAGGGGCAGGTATCAAGCGTCCAAGCCTAAATGCAGGTCTGACCACGTGCAGCTCCATCCTGACTGAACGATTCACTTAACTTCAAATGGAGGTACAACGAAGCACTTGTTCCTGTATCAGCACCAGGATATAATGGTTTAATTTTGTGTATTTACACGTCTGTAATATCAATCCATCTTCTAATTGATTCTCCGGGCTGGTGTCAAGGTGGTGTGGCCTGGAGATTCCCAGACAGCACTGGACACACTGCATTAACCCTGGATAGAATGTCAGTCTTCTGCATTTCAGGTACATGTTCACACTCACACTCAATTTAGAAATGCCAGTTAGACTAAGTACATGTCTTTGGACTGTGGGTGGGTGGGGGGTCACTGGAGAACCTGGAGGAATCCAATGTGGAGAGAAAATGGGTGCTCCATATACACAGAGTAGGAGTAAGGTTTGAACTACCAACCTGTAAGGAGTGAGCATCAGTACTATCTGCCTTGACACCCCTGCATGCCCATCCATCCATTATCTGTAGCTGCTTGGGTTGCACTGCTTGTCCTATTTAGGGTTGCAGTGGGTCTGAAGCCTATCAAAGACGACGAGTGCAAGGCAGCTGAAGGGACTTCTAATGCTCAAATGTTTTGCAGTCTGACATCCCATTTTACATAACATACCATATTACAAGATGGCGGCAGATTTCAAGATGTCGCTGCAGATGGCCGTCTCGGTACAGTGCTCTCTGGCATCGGCTTTGTTTTTGTTTATTTTCTGTGTGTCTGGCTACACAAACATAGTCAGTTACTCTACTGCTAAACAGCAGGCAGTTCACTCTAGACAGTTTTTCCCTGGTTTTTACTGATCCTGACAGTTTGTTGGACATCCTTGTTGGTGGAACAGTTGCTCTCTGTGGAACCTGGCGGTGACGATGCGAGAAGCACACGGGTGCGCTGGTGAATTCACCTGCCGAACCTCCAGTCCTTACCCAACAAAGTGGATGAGCTGCTTCTCCTCAGCAGGACAAATTTGGACTTTGCACATTCTGTTTCCCTGGTTTGCATCTGCTTGTCTTCCATGTACACCGCATAGTGCGTAATGGAGGTGGTGAAATTTCCTTCTACATCAATGAAGGCTGGTGCAAGGATGTCATGGTGTTAAATAAATACTGCAGCCCCAACTTGGAAACCCCTCTCATAAACTGCAAACCCTTTTGTTCATCACGGGAGTTTTCATCTTTCATCCTGGTCGCAAGCCAACGTGAGCGACACGCTGCAAACTCTGACCGACCAGGTAGCCGGTCTGGAAACACCCGGACCCACTGCTCACCATCCTTGGTGATTTTAACAGAGCAAAATTAAACCATAAACATTCAAAATACTGACAGCACATCTTTAGTCCTGCCAGGGATAGGGTTAGGGTTATGGTTAGGCTAATAACATACTGGACCACTGTTACCCATCTCTTTAAGATGCTTATCGCTCTGATCCCTGGGCAGCTTTAGGACACTCTGATCATTACCTGGTTCATCTTATTCCAATCTGCAGGCAAAAACTATAACCTACTAAGCCTGTAGTTAAAACTGTGAGGAAATGGACCAGTGAGCCAAAGCAGGAACTGCAGGAATGTCTTGACTACCGACCGGAGTATTTTTGAAGCTGCATCTGATAACCTGCATGAACCGGCAGACACTGTGACATCGTAGATTAGCTTCTGTGAAGATGAGTGTGCCAACCAGGACCTTCAGCACACACAACAACAGTAAGCCGTGGTTTTCAACCAGACTCGGACAGCTTTGGCTGGCTAAAGAAGATGCCTACAGAAGTGGGGACAGGGCTCTGTACAGGCAGGCCAGACACACACTGACCAAGGAGATCAGAGTGGCTAAGCTACTCCAAAAAGCTGAAAAACAAGTTTTCACCCATCGACCGTGCATCAGTGTGGAGAGGCCTGCAAGACGTCACCAATTACTGATGGCCAACCCGTCCCTGCTGGGGCAAACAAAGACAGCAACTTGTACTGCAGGTTTGAGAGGGACACATTCACACCCCTCACCCAGTCCAGCCCAATGACAGTGGCAACCGTCACTCCTCACACCCCCCTACCACCCCCCCCAGGAACACAGATGCCACTCAGAATACGCAGAGATGTGAGTTGGCTCTTCCAGAGACAGAATATCAGGAAGCCACCAGGCCCAGATGGCATCTCCTCCTCCTGCCTCAAAACCTCTGCTAACCAGCTGGCTCCAGTCTTCATCTTCCACAGATGCCTGGAGCTGTGTGAAGTTTTTACCTGCTTCAAATGCTCCACCATAATCCCGGTCCACAAGAAACCCTCCATCACCCTCCAGGACTGAATGACTTCAGACCTGTCACCTCGACCGCCCAGGGACTTATGCAAGGATCCTGTTTGAGGACTGCAGTTCAGTGTACAACACAATTGTCCCAGAAATCCTCTCCTTCAAGCCCAGCTGAATGTATCTCCTGCCATCTGTCAGTGGAACACCAGCTTCCTGACTGGCAGGGAACAGCTAGTGAGGCTGGGGGAGATCACCTCTGATGTACGGATCATCGGCACTGGTGCTCCTCAGGCTTGTGTCCTATCCTCCTGCTCTTCTCCCTCTACACCAATGACTGCACCTCCATGGACCCAGCTGTGAAACTCCTTTTTGCAGATGACACCGCAGTCATTGGACTCATCCAAGATGGCGATGAATCTGCATGTCGGCAGGAGGTCAAGTGGCTGGTTCTTTGGTGCAGGCAAAACAATCTGGAGATGAACACACTCAAAACTGTGGAGATGACAGTGGACTTTAGGAAACACCCCTCAGCACTGGTCCTCCTCACCATACACAGCACCCTGGTGTCACCTGTGGAGACCTTCAAGTTCCTGGAAACTATCATTTTCCAAGAACTGAAGTGGGAGAGAAACATCTCCTCCATCCTCAAGAAGGCCCAGCAGAGGATGTACTTCCTGCAAAAACAGAGGAAGTATGATCTCCCACAGGAACTGCTGATCCAGTTCATTGAGTCCATCTTGTGCTCCTCCATCACAGTCTGGTTTGGAGCAGCAACCAAACAGGACAGGAACAGACTGCAACGGACAGGTAGGACAGCAGAATGGAACATTGGTGCCTCTCTCCAGGATGTGTATACTCCAAGAACCAGGAAAAGGGCAGGAAAAATCATCAATGACCCATCACACCCTAAACACTGTCTCTTTGAACTCCTCCCCTAGATGATTCAGAAGTCTGTAGACCATGACCAGTCCCCACAGGAACAGTTTCTATCCCTCAAGCCATCACCATTACAAACTTCTGACCTGCAACAATCAGCAACCTACACCTGATTCACTGACTGCTACACCCTGCTCCACTCACAACATGCCATCGAACTGAATATGACATCCCATACACTTTGCACCTTGTATATTGTTTGCATTTTATGTACATTGTTTGTCTGTAAATAAGAAGTATTTTGTATTGTATTTAATCTGTAATGTTTCGTTCTATTGTATTGTATTGGAGAGACACCAAATGCCGGAAACAAATTCCTTGTGTTGGCCAATAAACCTGATTCTGATTCTGAGGGAGTGATTCTTTGGCAAGTATCACAGCTTGTGAATGATTTTTGTAGCCAGTAAGTGTCTTTCCATTCTAACTTGGGGGATTTTCACCCATTCTTCCTTGCAAAAGGCTTCAAATTCTGCAAGATTCTTGGGCCGTCTTGCATGCACTGCTCTTCTGAGATCTATCCACAGATTTTCAATGATGTTTAGGTTGGGGGACTGTGAGGGTCGTGACAGAACCTTCAGCTTGTGCCTCTTTAGGTATTCCATAGTAGATTTTGAGGTTTGTTTCGGATCATTATCTTGTTGTAGGATACATCCTCTTTTTACCTTTAACTTTTTTACAGATGGTGTGATGTTTGCTGCCAGAATTTGCTGGTATTTACTCAAATCCATTCTTCACTCTACCAATGACATGTTCCTTGTGCCACTGGCTGCAACAAAAGCCCAAAGCACGATTGATCCATCCCCATGCTTAGTACTTGGAGAGTTGTTCTTTCCCTGTAATTCAGCTCCCTTGTCCTCTCACATAAATTTGCACATTGTGGCCAGAAAGTTCTTTTATTACTCAGTCTGCAGGACTTGTTTCCAAAGTTTGTTTATATGTTCCTTTGCAAACTTCAGATACCCTGAATTTTGTGGTTAGGATGCAGGAGATGTTTTCTTCTGCTGACTACCATGAAGGTCAAGTTTGTTCAGGTGTCACTGTACAGTAGAACAGTGCAGCACTACTGCAGTGTCTGCTAAATCTTCATGGAGGACTTGCAGTCAAATGGGGATTTTTATTTGCCTTTATAGGAATCCAACTAGAAGTTCTTTCAGAAAGTTTTCTTGGTCTTCCAGACCTCAACTTGACCTCCACCATTCCAGTTAACTGTCATTTCTTAA
>JAODUD010000107.1:8081655-8096771 GCA_026784285.1 Stomatorhinus walkeri
TGATTGTTGGGACAAGGTTTAAGGAGTCAGATCATTTATACAGCTTTACAATTTGCATCACCTGGGGTTTCCTAATGATGACTGTGAACGAGCCATAGTCCCAACCAGCTAATGAAGGTCTGGGATCATCGTAAATGTTCCTTGAAAGCTCAGATATCTTAGGGTGCTCAAATTTTTGCTTCAGGCCCTTTTCATTGTTTTGGTATTTTGTACCTGTGAAGGACTGATATAAAATGTAATCTTGCTTGAAATATGAAAGAAATCTGTCACCTTCTACTCAATTATTCACAGTAACAGACACTTTAAGTAAAGGTGCCCAAACATTTCAATGCCACTGTACTTAGGAAGATTTGTTGGAAATCTGTGTGGAAAATGCAATTTCAGTTTGGTCCATGTGATTTCACTCTAACTTTCCACAAAAGGTTCTGTGATAAGACCTGGTGATTAGGGAGACGTGGAGTGTGTCACTGTACAATTTCTTTTGCACTATGCAGGGAGGTGTAATCATCTTGGGATTTGTGGACATTATGAAAGATGAGCATTTGCACCATAAAACATTTTTTCATTGTTCAGTGGCCCAGTTTTTGCACTCCTTGCTTTGATGCCGTACAGATTGATAGCAGCCATTTCTGTGCTTTGCCCTTGGATAGAAGCAGTTTCCAAATGGCAGCACTGATTATAAACACCGGCGGCCAGAAGGTCATTATGTAGTTGTGACTGAGTCATAGAGGTATTGATTAATTTCTGTTAAGTTTGAGGCCAGTTATTCCATTTTCCAACTGAATCTTTCAGTGTGTAATAGGTGGATATACTGGAGTGGAGTGAAGTTAGGTGATAAATCCATTCACCTGTTGCCAAATGTTAATGACATAAAATGATTTTTTAATTTCTCTCTTAGAGCCCTGCAGTCCCGACATTTTCCTCTAATGTAAAGAGATAGTAATTCCTTGTAATTTATTCCCTAGTGTTAAAGCTCAGTGTCGGCTTTTCGCTTTACCACTCCATCATGTAAAATCAATTCCCAGGTCCTGGTTATTTTTTCCCCATCTCATTTTCATGTCAAGACCAGAGGACAGTGTTTAGCAGCTATTATTTTAAGTGTCCGTCTGCACCTTTTGGCAAGTTTCAACTTGTAATTTTTATTACCAGTGCACCTGCAATTCAGGCATCCACAATTAGGACTCTGTAAATCTGACAGTTGCCTCCAGTTGCTTTGTGGACCCGTGTTTATTACCTTGTTTAGACCGAGTGTTAATTGGCTAATTGACTCACTCACTTCAGGCAAAATATCTGACTGGCTCAAAAATACATTTCATGCTGCCGTTATTTTGTCCCCCCAGGTATATGCATGTACACCAGCATATCTTCAACATCACTAATGAGTGATTGTAAGCCCTTTCTATTGGTCTGTGTCAAAATGAGTCTCAATTTGGCCTGAAAACAATGAAGATGACCTGAAGAAACTCTCCAGTGCTCAAATGTTATGAAGTCTAACATATTCCACAAAGTTGGTATTGTTGCCTTGTTTGTGTTGTTCGATAGGCTACATTTTAATCTCAAAAGCAATCAATGATTGTAATCTAACAATATGTGGACTAGTCGTGTAATGCAGGCAAGAGTGACACTTTTTTGTGGTTTCTGAAGTTCATAAATTAATAAAGTCAGATGAATGAATGTTCCTCTTAGATTTTGTCACCACTGAGGTGTATCCTTAAAATTCATGCAGTGCAAAGGCATACTAAACTCTAACTGAACTAAAAATGCTTGAAGAACAACCTCTCAAATTGGTATTTGTGGCAGATATAGATCTTTATCAGGCGCTTCACAGTTGTGACACAAGACAAAGTCATAAATGATATATAACATTTGACAAGATATGCACAGCAGTTGGGGAGAATTAAAAAGTATAGACAAATAAGGAAAGATGAAAAACAATCTACAGACCTACATTTTATCCTGTCATAAAACACACTTGATGTAACTGAACAATTCCATCCCTCCCTCCCCACAGTACAATGAATAATGAAGACACAGACCATCTTAAGGACATGTAGCCCAATGTCATTTCACATCACCTCAGTCTTCATGCTACCTGATAAATTCACATGTACCTCATTTAACATGTGACCTGTAATCTGTTGCATAAATTTTTATACCTCTCACCTCACCTCTTGGTCCCACAACTGAAAAAGCCTAATTCTGGCATAGAGTCATGACCAACTCAAGTGGTGGATTCTTGGGAAAAGTATTATAAAAAGTAGGGCTCAAGCGAAGTATATCAGGGCAAAAATTTAATATTACTGGCAGAAAATCCACTGCTAAACACCAATAGCATTTATGATGAGTAAAGGAGCTCTCTCACTGGAGAAAATGTTCAGTATCTATGCTTCCTCTATTGTATCTCACCACTCTTAGTCTTATTAGTGACTATTATACCTCAGACTATGGCTGAGCTGTGATACGCATAGTTTTATGTGTTTCAGACCATGGGAACTCCTTCAGCCACGAGTTTTATTTACAGCAGTAGGCATAAGAGATGTGAGATGTGAACAACTAGTGTCAGACGTGCAGTTTGCCAGAACAACAAACAAAAACCCACATCTGCAGTAAAATACAAAAAAAATCTTCATACCATTTTACTGAACTCAAGACAAGGTGGAACAGATAATGCCCTACAGACAACTCTTAAAGTAACGAAAAACAGGCACCAAAAAATTGAAAAACAAAAGGCGTTCAAGCCCTACTGTCTGAAGAGGGATTAATGCAACCAATACACATCAGTCCATCCATTCATGCATCCATTTTCTGTACCAGCTTGTCCTATGTGGAGACACAGGGGTCCGGAGCCTGTCCCGGAAGCTACGGGCTCTGTACTGTACATGGAGTAACTCAGGATGGGGCACCAACCCATCGCCAGGCAAACAACAAATAGTGAAATTCAAATATGAAGAAATAAGTAACATAGAAGCAACTAAAATCCAAAAAAGGCTGAATAAACTCAGAATCCATATTCTTATACAAAGTCCTACATAAGACAGGTGTCAGTAATTGGAATGGAAATATTGCATTATACCACACAAAAACCTCAGGACCGCAAGTGATTTCCTTTGTGTGTGAATACAGTTCATTCTGAGGTGCTTTTGTTAAGTAGAACAATGTATTTTAAATGTGTTCTTGTTTGAGAGTTCAACATTGTGAGAGTTCATGTTCGGTTAATAGAATTTTTAGCTCCTTAAAATAAGTTTTGGTGTCAGAGACAAACTTTTCATATCGCTTGGGCTCTACATAAAAGGAGGTTCTGTGACTATTCTGGAAGGTTAGACACAACGCCCCGGTAGTGTGTACACTGGGAAGTGCTCTCGGTCAACTGCCCTCAGGAATGTTTCTTACTGAATGAGAGGAGAAGGAATCACAATTAAGAACCTCCTACTGGGAGTGGGTAACCATGGTAACCAGGTAACCATGACTGAATTGACTTCCAGATCCAAAGCAATGTCTGAGACGCACGACCTTTTGCAGTAAATATAGAGCTAAATGCTACAGAGATACATTTTTGGAGCTACTAGAGAATCAAAATATCAACAGTCATGACCTGTGCTTGTTCTGACAGTTTGGATAGTGATGAGGTATAATTTTGCAGGTACATTATGGGGTTAGCAGGGACTTTCCCCTTCCTGCCTGCCAAAAGTCATGTAACATTGATGGTAAGCACTTTCTATAACATTTAGGGCTACCTCTGAATGGCTCATTGAGGCTTTTTTTACCTAAAGCTCCAGCAAAATCACAGTACCATATTCTAACACGGTGATAAATTCAAACAGGAAAATTACAACTGTGACAATGGCTCACACAAGAGATGCTTTGCAGAACTGCAAAAGGGGTACTTGATGCCAAATATCTACCCACCTCATGGGGAACAAGAAAAAGAATAAAGATCTATTGGTCAGTTCCATCTTATCAGTAGTGGTGTAGAGTGCATACATAAAACAAGACCAAAATGGAGGATGAAGAGAGATCTATAGAATCTTAGCCAGTGTCATAGGAGTTGAGACAAAACTAGCCCGCAGGGATAGGTGGGTTAAAGCCATTGGCAGCAAATAAGCCCCATTATATAGAAGAAAACTAAGATTAAGAAGATCTGGGGAACACTGAAGGCAGCAAGAAGTACAAAACACCAAGGATCTATGTGGAGCACACACTTACACATCAATTTTTAAAAATTCCTCATGAGCTACAAAAACAACTAATGTTTGACTACCAATACTTCTATCCTCCATCAGCATGATGGGACAGTCATACCGGTTTGCCATATGATGGCCAATTCCACAAAATGTTCTGTCAAAGCTAGTCACAATGAACCCATGGCTAAGGTCAGAGTCAGAACACATCCATGTCACAGTCTCCTTGTGCTTTCATGAGCTACATTCTTAAGTTTTTTTCTTGTTTGTTTTCTGTTCAGACTTCATATTTAGTAAAATGTCTAAATAGTAGCATGAATGGAGCTGAAGTTAAGATGTTATGGAACAGAGCCTAGTAACAGCCAGTGAAAGCAATAGAGGGAACCTGATGAAACGCATGTCTTGTTTAAAAAGATGAATATTCTGGACATAATTGTGTTCAGAGACTCGCCCCGAGTGGCTCCTAACTGGTGTGCGTGCAGCCTGTGTGAGATTCACATTGGAACACACCTCTTTCACACAAACATTCAGGTACACAAACACACACACACACGCGCGCGCACACACATACACACACAGAAAAATAAAAACCCACTAACACCTGTTACAGACACACCTACCTTGTTTTTATAATCCGTTTTTGTCATTTCTCTAAAACAAAATAAATAAATACATAAAAATATTTAAGGTTTAAGATATACATTTTAGCAAGGTAAATATATTGACTAAACAACACAAAACAAAGGAAAATAAACTCAGAAAAAATGTAATATTTACTTGCTTCTTCTTTTTTAAAATATTGTTTTTTCTTTGTGCCTCTTGTTATAGTTTCTTATAAACCCTTCCAGTCCAAAAGAAATGTAAAAGTATTAGAGCACAGTGTCACATGACTTTCCTAGTCCAATCTTTCTTGTGGAATGCATGTGGTCCATTCAAAAACACTAACATATCTGGAACATATCTAGATGGTTCCAGCCTTTTCTTTTTCTTTCTCCCTCTCTTCAGACCGAAATGAAGGCCATCCTTCTTGTAACTGACAGGCTCTGTCAGCTAATACACCAGGAAGGAGGGGCAGCTATCCCAGATAAGTCACTGGCCGTGTGTTCACCTAGGGACCCCCTGCTGATCCTCGGGGCCTATCAGAGGGTGTATGCAGTGGCCAATCACAGGGCAGACACTTTGACAATGTTCGAGCTGACTGTGGTCTGGGTGCTGGGGCTCGATGGCGTGGGTCCGTCTCCATCTGGGGTCGTGCCCGGAGGGGTTGGGATGCTAATGATCGCTGCAGTGATTTGGCTGCTCTTGCAATTAGTCTTGCAAAGCACTTCTTTGGGCATGAGGTTCAGACTGGAACGGCTGGTGAAAGGAAAAAGAGCAGTGCTGTCTATTAAAATACAATCTAAGACTCAAGGCTATCACTAGTTTTGCAGGGAAGCGTGCACTCTTTAAGGGGTGAGAGCTTTGTGTGGTGTCATGGAACTGCTTTAAAAACAAATTATAATATTATTATCTAAATGACTCAAAATACTGCTTGGAGTCATTTAGGTGATGATGTCACGGTTGCCAACCCAAACTCATCTGGCATGATGTACTCACACAAAAAATCTTACAACAAATCTGAAGCTGCATCATAAGCACTGGGGTAGTTTGCAAACCCAACAGATGATTTACAAGGTAATAAAACTGTTACATGCATGTAAATTAGTGTGCAGATTTGTCTCGGACAGAAAGTCTCACCCCAGCTGGCGGACCAAAGTTGGCAACCCTGTGATGTAGGATAGCTACATACCCACATAAGGAATGGGCCCTATATACAAAAACAATTCCATTGTACATTTGGTTGATTCATTCCTCTGATTTCAGTTAGCACCATCTAGCGGTCATATCCAAAATTACACCCTCCATAATTGGAGGTACAAACTCCGTTGGTTGCTATTCTCAGTTTCATGGAAGCAGTGAGATTTGAATCCCTGCCTGCCTCATTTTGCTTGCTAGCAGCATGGCACACTCACATGCTAAGACCCGTTTAGAGACACCAGATCACCTCGCTGCAAGTTATTAGATTGCAAGAGGAAACCCAGATGAATTCTGCACGAACCCGGCCAGAACATACAAACTTCACACCTACAGAGGTGAGTGGAGGAACTGAGCCCTTGACCTTTAAGCCGTAATGCCACCCACTGAACCACTGCACCACTGCTGTGAAAACCTGCTTTTAACTAAATCATCTGATAAACAGCCATAGCACCACAATAAGCGCAATATGGCATAAAAGCCGCATGGTTGAGGGCAGAGGAGCAGGCCAACCTTGTGCTGAGCGGTGGTCGGTCGCTTTGTTGAATGTGGACGGCACTCAGCTCCTGCAGGCCGCACAGAGGTCCCGGGGGGGCGCTGGCATTGGGCAGGTGGGAGCTCTTACGCACGCGGCGGGAGCAGCAGGTTCCTGTCAGGCTGTCGGAGCTGGAGAGGGAGGGGCTGTGGGATGGGTAGCTCTGGAGTGCCCCCTCCAGGCAGTTCTGTTCGTACAGGTGCTCATCCACAAATTTGTGGTTCTACAAATGATCCATGGAACAGAAGAACAGTTCTCATTGCACAAGTAACTGGATAGTAAAAGTGAATGAAAGTTGGGTAGAAAAATGTAAAGAAGCGATATGATTTGTAGGCATGGTTTCTATTATCTTACATCTAGAAATTAAGTAGAAATCAAAGCTCATACTGTTCATATGATACACAGTCATCCATCGACTTATGTCATATCGGACCGTGTGTGCAGCATGCAGCAAGAAGCAAAACAAACCAAGTGCGCTGTCACTAAATGTGTGATATTGTATCTTACGTTATACAGAATATTTGACCTCTCCTCTATAACGATTCAGATACATCCAGATTGGCTAACATCCTCATTTTGGGGGTAATGCATGGATATTAGTTGACGGATGCCTGTACAGTGCTTTTCCCAGTAGGTTAAAACAGTGTATGTGGACTATGGACTCATGTGGATTATGTCTGTAAATTCATCAGATGTTATTTAAATAGCTGAAGTCCCTTTGTAAATCAGGTGAAATGGAGCAGTCTGTCTGCGGGGCCGGATGACCTCGCAACACAGGCTGAAGCAGACAAAGCCAAGTTTAACCCAGTCAGACACGCGGAGAACAGGGAATGTGTGACAGAGAGCAGAGTTCCACCTCCAGCTGTGTTCATGAGCTGCTGTTTCCAAATGCTCTCTAGTACTGCTTCTCTAGGGTGAACACGGTAAAGCAGGCGGAGCCCTATATCAAAGCTAAAGTGCATCCTTACTTCTAACCTTAGACAGTCAGTGGTATATAGGATTAGGGGTGTAGCTGGAAATTCTGGACTCCCTAATAAAATGCTACCTTTTGGTATGGTGGATTTTGCTGAGGAGGGGGGGGGGTTAAGATCTGCTGGGCCCCCTGAATCTGCCGGGGTATCCATGCCCCTCCCACACCCATTGCTTTTGCTCTTCTCTGTTTACGTATATGTTACGAGAAAATATTTTTGCTCTGTGGTACGTATTAATAGATTATAGAAATGACCTATGAGCAAGTATCGACCTTTAAATCTGTCTGTGCCTCTGGCTAATTGAGTTTCAGAGTCACAGTGTCAGCAGAAACAATTCCAGAATCTCCAGACAGAAATAAACACCAACTGTATAAAGAGGCTGACAAACAATACAGTAATTGTGAAAAAAAACAATTACAGTAAAATCCCGTTATAGTGGACTCACTTATAACAGAAAATGGTCTATAATGGACGAGGTTTGCTGGTCCCGGCCGTGCGCCTTTAAGAACTTGCAGAATCGGATATAGTGGATTCACAAATAACGGAATTTCGTTTATAACGGACAGACAATTTGGTCCCCAGGGCCTCTTGTAGATTTGTTCGGCTATAACGGACATGCAGACCTCGCCTACAAGGCACGTGGCGTGCAAGTGATATCCAGCGCATATGCATCTGGTCAGGTGACGTTGGATTACTACATGTACAGTATAAGTGTGTCTGCTGGGGTGTGGCATGAGTAAATGGTGTCCTGTTGTTCTGGGCAAACAACAACTTTTTGGATATAACGGACTGTTTTGCCTGGTCCCTTGAATTCTGTTATAACTAGATTTTACTGTACTTCATTGGTATCTTTCATTTTTCTTTCAAGTACTGGATCAAATTTTCTTTTTTGAATTTAATTCACCCAAACTCATTAAAGTATAGAAATGCTTCCCATGGCAATACTGGGAAGGGCCGTATCGCTTAATTTGAATATTCCCCATCTTCCTTCCCAGCCAAAGGACTGAATACATTATATTTTACCCCTTAGGCGATATATATCACCATGCTTACATGTGAATAAAATGGAAAATGTAAATAAACTTCTAGTGGATGAGCTAGTGTATAGTGTTTATCTCTCTCCACAAACTGCTTGCAAGCTATGCATAAGGCGGCAGGGAGTAGAGACTCACGGTGGTTTTCTCCAGGCAGCGCAGTAGGTGGTGGTGTTGGCTTTCCAGCAATGATACTGCAGCACCCTGATGATTCCCCTCTTCAATGGAACCCTAGTAAGTCCAAACGCACCCACACAAACATACAGTATTAGTAAACACAGGCAAACTCCACAGTAGACAAGGAAATTGGTAGATGGTCAAGGTTCCTGCTTGCAAATGTTCAACCTCTAAACAATTTACTTCACTTTTGTGTGAGAACAGAGACAGAGTAAAGCCAGACAAGAAAAACTGACGATAAGGACTTAAATGACACAGAGCTTAATAACGTCCTAATGCAGATTTGGTTCTTGTAATTAATTTTCCCCTCCAATTGCTTGAAATTTTCAAAGCCACTTGCTGGACTGACACTATGCATGTCAGCTGAAGTAAACCTAGGAAACATCAAGGTTTGAATCCACAGTATTTTTAAATTCTTTTTCAGTTAAAAATGTATTAACTCTGCAGCACAGGACGGCACGGGCTTCTAAGAAATATGAGCGGCGAAGCATCCTCCACCATGTCGACGCTAGAATGCACCACGGCTTTCAAGGCGCAGATACACCCACCATGAGCTGCTGAAGGGCAGCATTTCATAGTGGCCCAGGAATGAGGGGTGTCTGCTCAAGCAGTCCTGCCACTCACACAGAAGATGCACGCCGTAATGAGCTGCGCCGCAGCGTTCACAAAGCGGAGGCCAGTCAACATGTTATCGTGCAGCCAGTGGTTTGTTGCTCAGCACCAGAGGATGCGTTTCCAAAGCGCTCTGGCACGATGCGTTTTCAAAAATAACCCGTGAGTCAGCCAGGAGTGGGCGGTGCTCTGTGCTGTGTTTGTGGGTGAGAAAATGACCAAGACAAGCTTTGCAAAGAAAGGGTCCCAAGAATTCCCTGAAGGAGACCAATGCTTGTGGGACCGAATGGCATTGTGTATTTTAGCTTTTGTAAAAATCACTTTAGCATGCATTTTATTTTTTAGGGTTCCATTTGGGTAAAAAGGGCTCTTATGATCATTGGAAAAATTGCTGGTTTTAGCTAGATAAATAACTCATAAGGCACAGTCGCATCCAATTTGCTTCCAATCAGAAAAAAAGTCAAAAAACCTTCCAACTGCTTATCCAGTAGAGGGTCGTGGGCGT
Source organism: Stomatorhinus walkeri (assembly GCA_026784285.1). NCBI lineage: Eukaryota > Metazoa > Chordata > Actinopteri > Osteoglossiformes > Mormyridae > Stomatorhinus > Stomatorhinus walkeri. The sequence goes on from JAODUD010000107.1 coordinate 8,091,462, forward strand.
ATTTAAATTACCCAAATTAATGGTTTTTGTTCTGATAGGCAGCCTAAACAGTAAGAGTGAGCATGGGTGACAGAGGTGTCCTTTGTGACTCCCTGCTTTTCCTTCATTACCATGCAGGTGCTGCTGTGGTGGAGGAGGAGCTCTGAGGAGGGGGTGTAAGACTGCCTGTGACTCGCATGCCCTTGGGCTGAATCATGGCTTGATAATCAGTTGTAACCACTTGCTAATTACAGATATTGTTCTTGAGTGCGTGTTTTGGGCCTTCAAACACAGCCAGTGCCTTCAGTAATTCCTCCGCTAGGGGACCAATAAAGTATATCTACCTACCTACCGAGGGAAAACTCATGGGAATCTGAAAACCACAGAAGACTCCATACTAACTGTTTCACGCTCAATTTGCGGCATTTAATACCAATTAGCTGTTTGGTGAACACTCCTGTTTAGACTGGCTAAGTCCAGGCATTTATTTTAATCATATTTTTTAAAAGAAACTGGAAGATGGCCAGTTTGATCTGCTTGCTTTTTCCACAATGCATTCCCAACAATACTCGACCTACAAAAAGTGTTATATATGTGTCCATTTACTTTAATTTACTGAAATTCTGTTCATATCAAAACTTTTCAGTGTAATATCTGAACACTGCTGTTTACTACAGAATTCCTTTGGGATATTTAGGTTTTGTTTGCTGGTATAACTTAATGGTCAGCAGTATTGTGTGAGCAGATTTTTCAAAACACAAAACACAAAGATGTTAATCTGGAAGTGCACTTTCCAGCATTCATGTTTTGCATCATTCTGAAGTCTGTAAATGCCAAGTCTGATCTCTGCACTGCTCGTGTTGGTCTTTCCTAATTCTGTTTTGAAACGTTGGAGGTAGGTCACACTCAGTTCCGGGATTTTCCTCCTACTACGCGTCATCTCAGAATCACTAAGACCTTTTTTATCTCCTTAATTAAAATCGGACTCGTGTGGAAGTGAAGGATGAGGGAGGATAGACTCGGAGCTAGCCCCATGCATTCCTGCGCATCTTTAATCTACAGAAAGTGAATCAGGGATGTCCTTAACAGGTCATATCATGGTGGATTTGCTTGTGGAACAGTGTAGCCTCACTTAGCACAGGGAGTGATGTGGGTGGGGAAAAAAGAGCGAGAGACTCACCGTCAGATCCAGCGCCTCGTTCGGGAGGCCGTTACGCTTACTGTGCAGGAAGGGCCTTGAGGTGCCTGTCTTAGATATTCGTATCCTTGCCAGTCTGGCTTTCTGCAGAGGGAGAAAGTATTAAATTAACCCTAATGTGCTTGTGTCTAAACCACAAAAACCAGGACAGATATTTTCACCAAATGTAAGCAGTTAAAAATATCGAGGACTGTAATGACTGAGAGCTTCTCAATAACGTAACTGCTTACCTCTCTATATTAGAAGAAATATACAGACATACATTTATGGGCTGGCAAATGGTCTGCTTTTATGTAACAGTATGTCGTGTGACGTAGCCACCTCTATCTATTCTGGGATCATCCTTTATATGATTGGCTTGTGCAGATATTTTACAAAGAACCTTGTTAAACTTTATGCATTGATTTCTCTGAGGTACCAAAAGAACTATTTTGATAATCTGTTATAGTCTTTATTGTGAATTTTGCTTGTCCCAAAATATTAATTTCATTGCGCCATCTTACTGCTACCGTTCACCTTTCAGGTGTTTATTTGCAGCATCATAATGCAGAGGTTACTCATTTATTTTTAAATGTTTGCAGAAAGCGTGTGGTATATAGGGTTACTCAACAAGAGGTCTCAAAGTTTGCTCAAATGTAACAATATATATATTTATGAGGACCACTATTACAGTACTGTGATGTAAAAATGACAGAAAACCCTTCTACAGTATCTAATGCCCTTTCAAGGAGAAACTTTGAGTATAACATCTTGTAAATTATATATAAATTATTCATGAAACCCATCCAACGATCCATCAATCCATCCATTCGTCCATCCATCCATCCATCCATTTTCCCCACCCGCTTGTCCTATGCATTGTCATGGGTGTGCAGAGCCTATCCCGGAAGCTGCAGGCACAAGGCAGGGAACAATGCAGAATGGCGCACTTTACCAAAAATTACTTTTACAATCTAAGTTAATGTAGATGCAGATGATTTGGGAAAACTGGCAGAAAGTCATATCTGTAAGAATCTGAAGTCCTTATTAGAAAGTCTCTCTATCCTGTTTTTCTGATCAGCTCAGTTGTAAAGCGATATGAGCATAACCTGACCGGCCACTTAACAGCTGCACATCATTTTGCTATCAATAACAGCTTTGAACCGGTCAGAGTGCTTTGCGTTAAACTACAAAAGTGTTTCGGATTTGCTCGTGGCAGTCCATGACTGACAGACCATGATACTCCACACACAGAGTGACTCAGTCTACCTCACTTGTAAAACTCTGGTTAACTGCTTGCAGTATCTACAGAGGAACCATTATGTGCCATTTAGAAACACATGTCATTCAGGATGGTTTATCTACAGGGGTGTGAGTATCTGACAATCCCAAAAGGCTGTGAAATGCCTGTGAAATATAATCAGAATGAAAACATTGGAGAAACAATTGTCTGTTTGGTCTGGATTAAACTCTGGTCTCTCTCTGTCGTACATGAATCACCTTCAGCGGTAGGTGTCCCTGCTACCTCAACCACATCTCTTATTAGACTTTAGGGAAAGAATGCATCGGTAACTTGACTTTCATAATGCATTACAATGCATTAATAAAGTATTATAAACATGGCTATAACTATTTATAAAAAGGCATAACAAATTATACCCATGTTTATTATGCATTATGAATGCTCTATTGATGCTTACCAAGCCATATAAGATGGAAAAGCTTTGTTTTGTGTCTAATGTGATACTGTGTGACACTGCCTGGTGGCTGTCTGTCATTTTATCGAGTGAGCTGGAGTTGGGTGTATTAATACAAGCTGATTGGTGAGACTTCCACATAGTTATTTATTTGTGTGATACGCTGTCCATCTGTTCGACTGTGTTGGTCTGTTCACACTAATACAAAGTGCAGTTTTTTTGTCTACGGTGTGGACTGTAAAATGTTAGCGATGCAAGGGGTGATGTGATATGTGTCCCGACTCCCCATTGAAGGGTGACCTCAGTGTGCCTGACATGTACGGAAACAGAAAGCAGCTGAGCCTTGAGAGTAGCCCCCCAGACTTGGGCTGAAACGTGACATGAAAGCCGGGATGTTGATTCGACAGAAATAATTACACAATACAGGTCAAACCATTGCAACACTACAGCGGCAGTCACCTCTCAACAGTCGACTGACATTGCAATGTAATTTGTCCCTAGGATCAAGCCTCATATTGTATTCCTAGCTACTGCCAATCAAAGCCTCCAGTGTTAGTTAATCTTGCTTACTACAAAAACGTTGTACCCATAACACCACTGGAGCCAGCTTCCGTTGAGAGCTCAAAGTATTTAATATGTAATTTATTAAATAAATTTTACAGCATTTAATACTGGGGGAAATTATGCTTCAAATCCCAGGTTTAGTGAAAGTTGCATGCGCTTCCAAACAGACATGCTTCCCGTTGGGTTAAACACTAAGGAGGGCTGCACAGCTGAAACATAAAGGTTTAAGCAGCCTTCCCAATAACACTCAAAGGTTCAGCTTTTGTGAATGTGGGCCTTTTCTGGATATATTTTCAAATGAACACTCATTTTCCTTCATTACTAGCATCTTCGTGAAGAGATGACTGCATTTGCTTCTGCATAGCAATTACTGCATGTGTTTAATTACTGCAAGTGTTTAAAACATGAAAGGGCTCCCTGTGCCTTGAGTATAGGACAGAGAAATGCCTGGAAGAGACTCTTAGCAGCTGAATGGAGGTGATACTGATTGCATAATCTTTGTACTTATTACTATTAAGTCTTGCTAGAAGAGCATGATAATCAAATAACTGTATTATTTGAGGGCAGTTTTAAAATGTGATTTCCTGGAAGATCATTTCTTCCAAATAATAAACAATAACATGCTACTGAAACTTCAATAAAGATGAAATACGTTGAGCACTCATCAACTTGGGACAGTTAAATTGAGGGTTTGACTGAAAGGTCTTTTAATACTTGGCATGGTTGGGCTTGACTAAGATTAGGTGAGGTACACTACTCTAGGCCTCGTCCTGTTATAATATGAGACAAAGTAGGGTACTTTGGTTGTTTCCAAGGAAACAGAAGAAGAATATTTCCCTTGATAGGATAAAGACACAGAACACCCTGTTTAAGGTCTATGCTTGGTCCTAGATCACAACCTGATTCTTACATCAGATGACTGGTAATTTCAATGACCCCATCAACTTAGACCTTGATTCCGGTAGTGCACCCAGTTTATCATTGAGGTGTATTTTTCATTCTGGAAAAGTTGCTATAAGTGTAGCCCCAGATGGCCACTTAATAGCTACATTAGCCCAAAGTTCCACGTTACTATCTCAGAATCAACAGGTATGTTGAGGGAAGGGTGGGACGGGGTGCGAGCTAATTTGGGTCTCTTCATTATGTATATGGTCACTGGAGATACCATGGTATATATTTTTGGTAATATACATGGTGGCAACAGAGCTAATTAGTGGGATTTTTAATCAATGGACCCCAAAGAACAAGAAACAAACAAATAATGCTAATAATATATATGTTGTTCCCAAATAAAACCTTATTTAGCAGCAGCACATAGCGACACTAATTTTCTGTTCACTGCTAAAGATACCAAAATCTGTGGATGTGGATTCATGGTACCATAGTTATTTCTATGTTCTACAATTGCATGGTTTTTTAGGGCAGTATAAGACACAAGGGGAAGGCAGACCCTGGACAGGATGCCAGTCCCTTGCAGGGCACAGGGATGATAAAACACTAGGGGCAGGTTAGTGTAACTGCACAAGGAAAATGAAATGCCTCTAGAAGGACAGTGCAAAGTACGGAATGAATAGCTCACACGCACACACTGAGAAGAATCAGAATTCAAATCCCCAGCCCAGGGAACATGAGGTAATAGTGCCGACAATTGGGCTGCTGGGCAGTTGTGGCCTAATGGTTGTGGAAGCATGTTTGGGATTAAAAGGCTGCTGATTGGAATTCTTGACCAGCAAAGCACCACTGAGATACCCTGAGCAAGATACTATCCCCCATACACTGCTCACTGGGTGCTAAAAACAGCTGCCTGCTGCTGTACCTACAGTCAGGTCCATAAATATTGGGACATCGACACAATGCTAACATTTTTGGCTCTATACACCACCACAATGGATA
>JAODUD010000107.1:8099109-8134534 GCA_026784285.1 Stomatorhinus walkeri
GATGGCCTGGCACTCCACTGTCAATGAGGAATGCCAACAGGACGGCCTGGCACTCTACTGTCAATGAGGAATGCCAACAGGATGGCCTGGCACTCCACTGTCAATGAGGAATGCCAACAGGACGGCCTGGCACTCTACTGTCAATGAGGAATGCCAATGGGATGGCCTGGTACTCCACTGTCAATGAGGAATGCCAACAGGACGGCCTGGCACTCTACTGTCAATGAGGAATGCCAATGGGACGGCCTGGCACTCCAATCACTCTAATCACTCCAGAGATGCTTGGCAGTATGAGCCCCCAGAGAGGACTGCAGACACCTGCCGGTACGTAGAATCCGAGTGACTCTGGGAAGGTGGTTATCTACCTGCATCAGCTGACCTCACCCACGTCACCGACCCTTCCAACCCCCCCCCCCCCACACCTTTCCCCTCTTGGGGACCCTTCCTGCAACTCTGTCTCCTCTGCTTCCCTGTCTACCATAGTACGTACCCACCTAAAATATGCTTAACCCTCTAATGTGATGCACTGTACAGTTAACCAGTACAGAATCAACATTTTAATCACAATAGCCATGAGCCTGATCATGATGACCAGCTGAAAAATGGATAAATCCCCAACCCCCCAAACTCAATAATTACTAGAAACAGCTTTTTCAGAAATTAGTCTCAAGTTATTGCTAACTGCACAACAGTTTGGCGCCGCTTTTGCCCATTGATCTTAGCAGAGTTGCTGAAGCTCTCGTGTTGCTAGAGGGCTGTCTCGGAACAGCATATTTAAAGAACGACAAATGTTATCCAAGCCATGACTGAACTGCTTGAGGACATCAACTCGAGTGATTCATTCACACACTAATTAAGCAATTATACTTGAGAGACTTATAACCTTGTCCACTTAGTGTGTTTTACAGAGAAGCCAACTGCAAATCTTAGCAGTTTAATATTTGATGTTGAAATACAGAAGAGGTACGTATAAGTAAATGGATATCCTCAGGTTTAGGAACATCAAGTCTCATCAACACACAGCCAACCCCCCCCCCCCACACACACACACCAGCATCAGCGGGCCTAGCCAGCTGATCGTTTGAAAAAATGCATTCACCTGCACCTTCTGCGCCCGTCGTTTGTCTGCTCTCTGGTTCTGGTGATAGATTCGACTGAAATTGGACACGATGACTGGGACTGGGAGGGCTATTACCAACACACCACTCAACGAGCAGATAGAGCCAAAGATCTTCCCTGCGATCGTCTTGGGCACCATATCCCCGTAGCTGCAAAGAATGAGAGAAACAAGAAGACAGAGTAAGCGAGTCATTCAGTAGGCAATAATTAGCTCATGCATATGTTGTATATATTGGACATAAAAGTTTCAATCTGCAGGACAGACATGCTGTTGGCTGTGGATTCCTCAGTTTCCTGGTTTTTAAATACACAGATTATGTAGAGATAGACTGATATAATAGTATTTTTGGATGCCAAGTATGATTACCTTAAGGTAACAAGAAACCACACAAGCAGGAAACAGACATAAACAGAGGAAATAAATGTCTGCATAATGATACAAAATAAGCATAAACACACGGACAAAGTGTCTAGAAATCATGCAGTTAAACTCTAGGTATTACAGGAAAGTCACACTAGGAGATACACTGTATAAAAGTAAAGTTACAGAACAGAGAACATCCTCACAGCCCAATGTTCCTTTGTAGGATTGGTGTAATGGGTAGGAGCACTTTTTTAAAATCCCACTGGACCCATCACATCTTAGCACCATGCGGGGGCCGACTAGGGGCAGGAAGATCCCAAAATTTGTACTTTACAAGCTCAGTGGTTTTGTCTCCTGTGTTCTTTATAATGGTTCCATGTTATTATGAGTACATCAGCTTTGGACTCCCCCACAATCAGCTTCCCCGGTTCATTATGAAAGTCTCCTAATAGCCATCCTGGGAGAATTAAGCCCAGTCTGTGGCCAGTTAATGAACTATCGAGAATATATGCCACCATTGTAATTCCACCTCTGGAAACAGGATTTATTACAAAAGTATATATTACCACATATTTTATGGAGCTAGTGAATAATATTATCAAAGGGACCTTGAAAACTGTTTTTCCTGTATATTTTAAATAGTAAAAAACATATTATGTTGTAGTTAAATTATAATTAGATTTTCAGAAATAATATAAACATAAATAAATGAGTGTTTTCAAGTGGCCAAAATAAGTAGCTGGAAGATGGATGGATGGATGAATTTAGGTTCAGTATCCCATTCAAGGGAACAGAAAGACTCTTCTGAGATGGATAAACAGCATTCATTCATAAACCACCAGACATATTTCTCTATTGATGATGTCCAGTTGGCTCTAATAAGACTGACAGAGCAGACGGTCACAAAGAGCTCATCCAGATGGCAACAGCATTGGATGCACAGACAGTGAGGCCTTAATATTATAAACCTGAGTTTTGTTTTTTTAGTCTTATGCTTCACTGTCAAAAAAAATACAACAACGTGTGCATGACATTTGTTTTGCTTTGATATCAGGTGTGAGTAACAATATCACTGGTTTTTAAATAAATTGCCTGCTAAAAACATTTAAGTACCGATTCTCTTCCAAAGTTCTGTGTGTTGGAGAAACAAATCATTAGGGAAATGTGCTTTTGCCTTTGATAAATGTAATGATTTGCTTGTATTGTAGTACACGTTAACAAATATATTAAATATGAAACTTGTTGATCCTTGGTGGGGGGGAATTCTCTTTATGCCTCCTCCAATTTGCTCTTTGGAGAGTAAGCTGTCTGCAAAGGGCAGCCACCTGTAGCGGCACCCAGGGAGCTGGGGGTTAAGGACCTGAGGCTGGGTTTGAACCAGTGACCCTCAGATCACAGGCACAGCCCACTGAGCCACATGCTGCCCCTGATTTAATGTATGTGTTTATTTCCAATGATACAGAGCAGGGTGTTAACAGGCCCTAGGCCGTATCTCACTGTCTATGGAATGCTGGCGGTTGGTTAATTTCCAAAATAAAACTATATTTTTTCAAGTCAGACCTGTTTTCATGACCTCCGTCACACATTCTGATAGCACTTACACCAATCAATCCCCCTGGTTAACAACTTTAACCGTCATTAAAAGGTTTGGAACCCTTAGTATAGAAGCTGTAACAATTTATCAGGTTTTGGACTAGAAAGTATGAAGAAAAATAAGCTCATCTGATTCAGAAAGTAACTAAGAAAAAAGGTAAATAATCATAATAATTAATCACGCTATACTATACTAAGTTTACATCGGCAATGTGTTACACATTCAGCATATTTATATATGTACAGTATGCTGTCATGTGAAGTAATCTTTGAATATCACCCTCCTTCACCAATATAATATTAACATACTAATGCTAATCTCTCAGTATCCTCCCTGAATTTATCTAGAAAATGAAATCCTAAAAAGAACAACCATCTTAAACTAAGAGCACTGAATCACACATCGGCTCTTGGTATTTAGGTATTAGTTGCAGGGACTGTTATAATTTTGAAATCTAATGTAATTGCTTCTGCAAAATAGCCCCTGGACATGATGGCTGTGCTGTCACATGCATTGCAGCTCACCACACTCAACCCTGAGAACTGCAGGTAAAACAAAACAAAAAAAAAAACAAAACAAAAAACAGGACGATGTCATGGATTCTTGGCCGGTAAAAGTAAAAGTAACACACCTGTACCTCCTTTGCAAACAAGTCTCAGAGGGGTTGCATGTCTTGGGAGAGGGGTTCAGGTGACCAGGATTTGGCATGTTCACCTGTCCCTTGTTCCCTGTGACGGGTGTAAATTTACATAGGAGACGCCATAGCATGCTCGGTCCCTCCAGAGTAAACTTTCCACTCCCTGTCCTATCTTTTTGGTTTTCTTGTCATGTTTACTCATTTGCTGTCAGTCCTGTTCCAGTCCAACCCAGTTTCCTGAAAAGGACATGGTTTCCCAAAATAAACTTCCCATTTTCATCCCCAGCTACGTGTCATATGCTTTTGTTTTCCATTCTGTCCCGAGACTGGTTCCCAGCATGCATTGGCATAAATCCTGTAAGCTGACAACCACTTAATACAGCATGAAGATAGTTTAGGGACTACATGCGCTGTTAAAATGGTGAAGACATTTCAAGAATGCACTGCTTATCCTGTCAGACTCTCTGATCTGAGGCTGCAGGACATCGTCATTTTTTCTAACAGCTCCCACTCCAAGAACAATAAAAGCAACACACCAATGCTGCAGACCACAGATTGTGAGGAGACACCATGAATAATCTGCCAGTGGAAGCCAAAAACCCTTTCGGATGCATCACAATTTCCTCCTGACAGAAGTCTCTTACACGTACAAATATTGTTCACTTTTCGAGCAGATTGGTAATTAATTAAACCTAAATCACAATTTTACCTGCACACCTAATCAAATAATATTATCGCGAAATATATTAAAATACCCCTAAGATACTTCCACAGTAATTACCGCATTTTCATAACTAGAGTGTGAAATAGTTTAAAAATAGTTTTGACACAATTCACACAATTCCAAAAATAGTATTTCAGATGATCACATCACACACACAATTGCTCATGCATCAATAAGCATGACTAATCTCCTAGCTGACACGTGGCTTCCACAATGATGCTGTTAAGTGCTTGGTGACAGTAGCGTAAGCCTCTGTCAAAACAAGCGTCTTCTGCAATGTCAATTGTTTGAAAAAAGGCTTCTGTCTCCAAAGTAAAAACCAGGTCACATTCAGAACCAATTTTCTATGACAGATTTCTGAGAACTGCCCAAAGTGTATTCAGATAACTGCTGTTCACTTGGCATCTGAGAGATCATGCAAAAAAGTTTGAGGCACAGCAGAGGCTACATGTGCAGGTTTGCTTTGACTGGATTGAGTAATGCCTTTGTCTGGAAGGATGGCAAAATTAGTTCCTTCGAGCTTTTCTGTTCTTTTCTTATTTCCTCCCTATTTTCAGTCACTAATCTGCATTTGGCCTCCAGAGGAAATCTTCGTCATTGAAACATCAGCAAGAGGTTTAGCCTATGAGCTTCAGAGTTGCTGCTGTCAATTAAAGATACTTCGCAAAGCCTGAGAGAACCACGTGACATCCATTCTGATTTCAACAGTAAACAAACAGACGCATTTCTTTATTCTCCTTTAAGCTCTGTAGCTATGTGGTGAAGGGGAGGCAATTTATGACATCTATAGCAACAATCATTCTTGTTTAAACTCGAATGTATTTTCATCAGTATAAAATGCTGAACTAACTCCATTCTCAAGGACTTGGATCAGTGAAGCTGGTTTGTCGGTTACAGTGATGACTTGTGCAAGGCAAATATTAATTAGAGCTTAGATTGAAGGGGAATATGAAAGCTCACACTCCACCTGTCTCTGCCGGAATGAAGCTCGGATCATTCTGGTGACCTGGAAACTTTTGCATTATCTCTATCCTTTGCTTCTACTTTGTGTTGATTCCACTAACTCTTCCTCTGTTTCTCTCAGTCCATCTGTCTTTTCCCATCTCTAGAAAACTAGTGAATGGAGTGTGAAATTCAAACTTCCCATGAGGGAACCTGGACTGCGAGGAACTCAAAAGATTTACACCCAAGACAAATATACCTCAGGGACAGGCTAAGTAAACACCACATACAATCACAATGTCACTGTCCGTGCTAAAAGCAAAAATCGCAAAACTAAAGGGTATGATATTTAACACGACCTGTCTACAGAAATTACACAAAATGAACCAGATGCTAACTAATATGAGGCAACTGAAGTTTAGGAGAGGACTACGGTCAAATTACTCCCATCTCATACCATGTCAGAAAACTCCACACACACATCAGTGCAAGGGCAGAATTGTAGAGGGGAGAATTGTCTTAGACCGATGGTTTAAACAGGCCACTTCAATACACTAATCAGTGACCATTCCAAGCATACGTCAATGAGTTTGCTAGTTACAGCTGACCAAACAGATGCTAGATAGATAATATAATAAGAATACAGAACTCCAGATATTGGTTGGGCATAAAGAACCTTTGGTGAGACAAGGAAGGTCACTGCACCGACTAACTTTACAGCAGATGACTGCTGTAAACTGATATTTGATAACGTGCACAAAAGAAACACTAAGAAAAAGAAAACAAAGAATAAAATTTAATGTTATTTTTTACTCCTCCCCATACAGCCCCCTAATGAGCCAGTTTCATTTCATTTTATAAGATTTCCTTAAGTTCATTTTCTGGCTCTTGTTTTACGGTTTTCCTGTTTTTTCAAAAAACATTCCTCCTGTAGCTGCTCAAGGATATTGCATTCTTTTCCCATAATTACATGATTTTTTTTTTCCTCGGCCTGCATGCAGCAATCATGCAGGATGACTAAATACATCTGATATTTAAAAGATCAAAAGTACAGAATTGTATTTGGTGCAATCAGCATTGTTTCTACTGTCTCTCTTTACAGGAACGCTACAACACTGGCCACCTAATGCCATTTCACAGCACCTGGGAGTTAAAAAAATATATAGCAATACAACAGCAGGTGTTATGTGTAAAACCATCACCAGCAGAAAGTGCTGTGGAATAAGATCAGAAAGAAAATTACAGAGGTTCGGCAAGCATTTCTGAAAATGTATGAAACAGAAGAGACAAATAACGTAAAATGGCTTTTCCTTCCAAAACCCCTAATGAGGAGCTAGTGTTTGATGTGTTGAATCCCTAACAAATAACACTGAAAGTTATCTTGATAACTTTCATATAAATGGAAACCAAAAAAAAAAAAACAATTTCCTTCAAGATATCAAGGTTTTTTAGGATATTTTTTGACATTTGAAATCAAGTTCTTATCACTAATATATCATTTGACATTAAGAAATGCTAGATTTAATCTGTAATCTTAAAAAATCTTATGAAATGTTTAGCTTTTCAAGTTTTGAAGTGGATTTTAGGTAAACTGTTTTGTGTAGCAATTAATTATTATATGAACCTTTGTAACACTTTCATAATGGAAACATTGTGGTAGAATTTTATTTTCATACCCAGTTATTATTACATTAATCTAAGTACACTAATAAGAAATAATATTTTTTTGTAGACAGCTATAATCTGACGTTTTAGGATGGTGGTCTAAATGGGGACCGTCCATTCATTTCTATGGGGAAAACCATAATCCCAATCACGACACCCTTAACCCCTACCCAGCCCTAACCTTAACCGTAAGTAGGTTTGGCATTTTTACTTTTTTTTTGATTGCATGTACAGATTTTTATAAAACTGAGGTTATCCAAATGGGGGCGTCAAAAGATGTCCTCAAAAGTAAGGAAATTTCAGGTCTTAGGAAGTTCTTAGTTCAATCCCCATAGCCAATGAGGAGGCTCTTGGGTTGAGTTCACGTGTCATTCTTACTGTATAATGCTATTCTGTATCATATGATCTCCATAAAATACTTTCAATCGCATCTGTATGAAATGTTCTGCACTAATAAGTGTATCTTGTCTTTGTTATTTTATTAATAAACTTTCAAAGTACACAGTGATTAAACCATGGTAGCTCAGCAGGGATTCACTTAAGACACTTTGATGGAACAGAACTCCCACTTAAATGAGCCAGACTTGTCGAAATAAGTCAGACTTTCTCTTAATCCTGCTTCATGGAACACCCCCTTGTTAGTTCTTAGTTTCCCTCTTTAGTTCCTTGAGTAAATTTTTGGTTTCACCTGTGACCTGTTTTTCCAACCCTTGTTGATTACTCTCATCTGCCCTTTGTTAGTCTTGTTACCCCATGCTCGTTTCAGTTCCCCAGTGGTTCGTCGTGATTGTTGGATGTATGATAGCTGAATGTTCTGTTGTTTGTAATCTGCCTGCCTCTTGTGCCCTAATCCATTAGTATTTAGTCTTTGTTTATCCCCTTTTTAGTTTTGACCCCTCGTGGTCCTTTTTGTTCTGTAGTGTTCCTAATGTTTTCAGTTTGTTAATAAACCCCCTTGTCCCAGCAAGTGGCAAGTGGGTCGCCCCCCTTCCTATCTGCCTGCAACATATCTCGGCTGTGCGCCAAGTCTGCCCTGATCCTTATCAATGACAAAGTGATAGAGGAGGGTGGGCATTGTCTCTTCTGCTTCATTCCCAACTCAAGCTCCTGAGTGGCTTCATTATTCTGTTGGAGGAGACTGGCACAAGCTACATGTCAGGGCGTCATTCCAACACCCCGCATGTACCCATGCAGTCACTGTGCCATCTACAGACACACAAGCAGGAGCTGGACTTTGGTTAGCAATATGCTGTAGATTAAATGACAGAATGGGAAGCTTAAAAGCAAAAGGTTAAAGGGGTCTATGGTCGCCATTAGGAAGACGCTTGTACAAATCTATCCTGTCATATGTATATTATTAGACCCATTGCAAGTTGTGATAGGCTGTGATACAGAACAGATCATTTTACAGTCATGTATTCAGCTATGCACATAACAGTTGACATATGGGCAGTAATACTTTGAACTCTGATGAACATTCACCTGTTTCTGGATATGTAACTGTAATTCAGACATTACTGTTGTCATTTTACATCGACTTCAGACATTATTAGGTTCACTGATGGCCGTAAGAAAACATCAGGACATGTGCCAAGCTTATTTAACATTGCACTGTAGCTACTGGCAGACAGTAGGGGCTCTATTTTGATAATCTAATGCAAACCATAAAACATAAGGTGGAACTAACAGTTACGGGTATGTACAAATCAATTTTGCTTTTTTTATGGTGGAAAAACTCGACTTTGCAGCAGCGCAGGGTGGAAAAGGGGTTGTCCTAACTCTAATTAATCGAGGCATGTTTTGGGTGTAACATGCAATAAAACCAATCGGAATGGTGCGTCAATTAATGTTTAAAAGGCAGTGGCACATAATCTTTTGCGGAATGCTATTACGTTGGCTGTTTTCCAGCAACCAAATCGTTATTGTCCGAGGTATTGGACATGCTTGTGTGCGTAGTGAAAAGCCATGAGCACATTATTACGGGAGCAGAACTATTCCACCTAAGCCTTTTGGGGTGAAGCAGGTGTGGGATGAGGTAGCAGTGAGTGTGCCCTTGTTTTCTGGCATCACCAGATCACCCTTGCAATGCCGAAAGAGGTATAATGATGTCAGAAGACAGGGAAGGCGGAAGTTGGCTGCTGGTATGCAGTTCGCAAAACAGAAATAAAAGTGTAAGTGTTGTTCAAAAAAAAAAAAAAAAAAACACTCACAACCTACCGTTTTAAGGCGTTTTAAGCAAGCTAAATGTCCTATCAATTGCAGCACATGCTTAATTCTGATAATGAACTTTTTAAACGATTTTTTCAATGTTTAAAGTTACGGTTTATTAATATATAAAACACCTCTCACGAGCAGAAAGCAGGCACAAAGTAATTTGCTGTTTTGACGGTGTGCGGATAGTGTGAAAATGAGCAATGCGCTAGTACGAAACTAGCAAAACCACTATTTATCCTTCATATGTGTTCTACCTTATATTACAAAAGTATAGTACAAAATTGTACTTCTGCATTAAATCCATTAACATTCAAGTAATACTGTTAAAACTTCTCATATATCAATTCATATTCGAACTGTTTATCCTGGTCAGAGTTGCAGGGACTATTCAAATGTTTATTTTGTTGTACCATGTAATATTTTAATATCATAACAATAACAACAATAATGCATGATAATCAACAATCAGGTTTGATACCTGTGAATCCACTTTTTTCTTGTGTTTTACTTGCCCATTTTAATTATTTTATTGTTTAGGTATTTAATTTTTGTTTATGTTGTGAACTACAGAAAGGCAGGCAAGCTACTACTGTATATCATGTTTTTAAATGTGACAGATACATTTTTATAGATTTATACTTAGGAATGATAGAGTTCTGAAAATCTGGATTTCTTGTTAATGGTCTTGATTGGATCAATTGTGAAAGGCTTAAAAACCCAAGTGCACCACTTATTGCATACTCTAGAACAAAAGGAAATGGAAACTAGAAAATGAAAAACAAGCCAGTCGGGACTGGACACAGATATTTGTATTTAAAAATGTCTTTCGCATGCTGTAAAAGCTTTGCAATGATTCTTAGCTTTAGGGCCTATAAACTGTGCACAAGAATAATACAAAATTAAATGAATGGTTTCAAGAAAAAAAGTGCTTCCGACAGCACATATTAACTGAAAATAGATTTTTTTGTGGATTAAGAAACCCATCCCCATTAACCTATTAACATTCCTGAGTTAATGTGCTTCCTTTTAAAGTGCTTCTCTAAAAAACATCGGGTTTTGCATAGGCCATAGTCTCCCCCTACAGTGGCTTGAACGGGATGCCATTAAGCGCGAGACCAAAAAAAATGCAATAAACAGAAGTTCCCAGACACAAATTCAGACACACACGTGGTGAATTGTGACACTGCCTGCCCCTGTAATTTGCAGCTCTCGATGGTCACTGAGTCTTTCGAATGAAATTCTACATTTCTGAAGTTTCATTTGGACGCGCCGTGCTTCTGCTTATTATGGCAGCAGCAGACACATTTCTCAGAGCACTTTTGCTGTGCATGAGTCCAGCATTCGCAGGCAGTGCTGTCAGTCGCAGCTCCAGTCTGTGCCTCTGGGAGGGAAAGATCAGAGCGATTAGCACCACAGAACCCCTCTCGCAGGAAAAACCACATAAAACAATTGATAAAAAAATATATATATATCTTTTTCATATTTTTATTGGGCCGGTTTGCTGGTTAGCTTGGGTACCTCACACCTCTGAGACTGTAGTCTGTGTCTCCGGCCGGGCTCCCTTTCTGTTCTCCCTGTATTGCTGTGGGGGGTCCTGTGGGTACACCGCCCCCCCCCCCCCCACTGTCCAAAAGTATGCTAAGGGGAATTTGAATCGCGAAATTGTCCCTAGGTGTGAATGTGTGTGAGTTCTGTGTGCGTCCTGTGATGGGTTGGCACCCCATTCTGGATTTATTCCCTGTCTTGCACCGGTAGCTTCTGAGGAAGGTCATCCTGTATAGGACATGTGCTTATGGAGAATGGATGGATTGAAATAAACAACAAAATGACACAGAAACCTGTTAAAAATAAAACCTTTGTATAAAATTACCATAGAAGCTTTATACTGCACTCTGAATGCTCCACACACCCCTTCTTGATTGATATTTTTTTTTTTTGTGAGTATATGTAATATTTAAATGCACTGCTTGCTTTATATTCACTGGATATGATAATTCTTAAGTATACCACTTGTGGCTTCTTGTGGATTCTGATAAAATGGCAAAGGGCACCAGTGTCTTCTATTATCCAGCATACCTCTGCTTAACAGAATCAACCACAGTCATTTATCATTACCACAGTCATTCATCATTTACCGGAATAAAGACCAACAGCTGTAACCAGCACCATCAAGACCTGCTTGTATTTTGTTGTAAAGGCTCAGTTCATCAGGAGCAGCTTGCGTATGGTTCTAAATTTTCAGCGTGAGGGATTGTTTGCCAAGTGAATCATATTGTATATAAGATCTGCCAGATTACTACATTATGCATTGTTATATCAATAAATAACCTGACACGCTCTGTTTAATCCAGATGGAGAGAGTATTGCCCAGTTTGCTACTGTGGAATGTGGAGAAGTGGACATTTTTTGGGGACGGGTGATTTCTGCACACAAGCCCCCGCCATGGGTGTTGTTAGGTCCGCTCACTTGTGGCTATAGCCCAGAGCCCTGATGCCAATTATCTTCCCTCAAAAACAAAAAAAAGTCAAGCCCCAAGTAAACTTGACTTCAACCCTGATCTCTTCAATAGCTAGAAACTCTCCTGGCCCCCGCCCTGATTAATTATTAAGGTGCGTAAAATATGGTTGCTTTGCGTCGATTAGGAGAGTGAGCAATGGCGTGAACTCATGGCGTATCTGCCCTCTACATTTAAATAAGGTACAAAGATGTGTTGCATGTGGAGGATTGTGAGAATGCCACAATAAAGTCACCCCATTCCACTCAAGTCTGATGGATCTGTTCACTGTCTGAAGAACCTGACATGCCACAACTGCATAGCTTCTTTATTTTGAGTGTAGCCTGTCAGGTTGAGGACATCTGTACCAGCAGCTGCATTTACAGGACCGTTCCCTTGAAGGCAAAGAGAGGCTCTGTATGCATTTCATATGGCTGCTCATCGCCACTTCACACATTTCAGAGGCTGTGTGTAATGTCTTGAACAGGAAAAACTGACACTGTCAAGAGACCAAAAACAGGAAAATAATCCAATCATGAAGCACTTTCTTCAGCCATCCTCTAAGCATTAAAAGAGTTTTATCTGTGCTTCCAGGTGGTCTATGCTAATCCTCTTCTGAAACCTGTCAATACCATTATTTATGCTTGGAGTAAATAGTCGTCTGTCCCTGAGTGACATGCATCTAATGCAAAGTGCTATTCAACACAAACATGTACATACTGTTAATGCAAGAACACCTAAGGTCTTCATTTCTGCACAATTCAGAATTGCTGGTACACTGGTTGTTTTGGAGCTCCTGCTGAGGTCATGACAATCACTACGGTAGTGACCTCCACCCTACAGGAAACCAAAACTGTTGTACTTGTGCATTATTTAGGAATGTGTTTTAAGACTTCCCTATTTTTATGAATGTTATGTTAAAAATGTTGGTAACACTTAAGGCCTTGGTTTTAGTACTTTATGAACACGCTCAACAAATAATAATGCATAAAGCATTATAAATATGCCTATAAATATTTTTCAAAAGGCAAAACACATTATACCATATTTATCATGCATTATGACTGCCTTATGAAACTCTCATCTCTAAAGCACTATAGATACCTTCATAATGCATTATAATGGCCAGTATAAGCATTAAAGATGCTTTGTACTCCATTATAAAAGCTTCATATGGCAGTCATAATGCATAATAAACATGGCTTTAATGTGTTGTATGCCTTTATATAAATATTTATAGCCATGTTTATAATGAATGTGTTTATAAATGACTAAAAGTACCTTAAGTTCCTTGAGTAAAGTGTTACTGAAATTTCGCTACAGATTTATATTTCCATTTGCAACATAAACATCTTGTAATTAAACCACCTGGAATGGCTAAGATCATTCAGAGAGTGGATTCTCGGAATGATTAACTATATGCAAAAATACCTGCTTCCAGTTGTTTATTGTTTAATGACTCCAGACTATTAATCTGTAGTTAACATTTAGCACCACACAAACAGCATAAAAAATAAATCAGGAGAAAACAAATGGGGCCCCAGTGGTTCCCCAGGCGAGGTTGGTTCCCTTGAACCTGCAAACAACCGTGGAAGCAGCACAGCTCTACACTCTGGCAAGGCAGGCAAGATGACACAATCAGCTCCCAGCCGTCTTCCTATCTGCATTTTCCCAGGCTTCTCTGTAGAATCTCCTGGAGCAATTAAGATGCCTCTGCTGACCTAATCTCTAGTACTGCCTTAGAACCATTTTCAGGTTTTCGGGTGTTCTGTCAAACTGCCATAAATGTGCACCCATTGTACTGAAGTAGTTGAATCGACACTTTTGGGTTTGCAATCAGTGAAAGTAATGGACCATTGTGTTCCCATAATGTTATGGATATTAGGGTTTTTGTTTCTTCTGGTTGCAGGCCCAATGTTATTGCTCAGTCTTCAGAGGTTTAGAAGCGCTGCTCTGGGGAAGCGATGAGCCCCCCCGGGGGATTCCCTCTCTGCCACTTCACTCTGCTCTCATGGTGTCATTGCGACTGTTGCAGGTAATTAATTATCTTCTTCAGATGTTCTGATGTTGATCATGTAACTAAATGCAAAAACTGAAATTATAATTCACGGAAATTACAAAATGATTGAAGATAATTTTCCGAGACATTATGCGGTTCATGGAAAGGCTTGATGTATGTATCACTACTGCCTCACTATTCCATGACTGGGTTCGAACACAACCCTTGCTTTGTATGTGTGGAATTTGCATGTTCTTTTTGGATTCCTCACACATTCCATTCTGCTTAGCTGAACAATTGTTTCATAATTGTGCATAGCGTGTGCGTGTATGTGCCCTGTCTCATGCCCTATGCTGTGACCCAGTATTTAATAATTTTGTAGAAAATGGACAGACAGATGGATGAATTATACAGTATACAGCAGTGGTCTCAGGCAGTAGTATCAGGTACTTTATAACTAGCAAACTGAAAAATCCGAAGTGAAAGATTTACAAATGGGAGTGGTTATTTATGCCTACAAATAAATTCACAAATACTCACTGTGACACAAAAATTAGATAAAAAAAAATGTCATACATCAAAGCACTATAGACCAAAAGATATCAGAAGTACATACAATTTGAACATTTTAAGACCACAGGGCAGTCCTCATTAACTCTGCCGGAGATGCATTACAAAGAAACACCTTTGGATAGCACATACATTGCTGTTTGAATCACACAATTGCTTCCCTTTCCTGTAGTGCACGGCTGGCCAGTCTTATCCAGAAAGGGCCGGTGTGTGTGCAGGTTTTTGCTGCAACTCCTTAATTAGATTATTAGTTAGAGGACTGATTGGCTGAGGAGTCCTCACACCTGGGTTTGAACAGCTGACCTGAAGGTTACCCCAAAAACCTGCATACACACCGGCCCTTTGCGAGTAAGATTGGCCACCCCTGCAGTGGTGCTTAAAGCTTGCACCAGCATAGAGTCATAGACAGCAAGAAGAATATCCCCTTTCAGAGGAAGTACAGCATGCTGGTTCTGGGAAGTTTCCATCCATTCTGGGAAATTCCATCCATCCATGTTCTATACTCACTTGTCCTATGCAGGGTCCCAGAGGTCCACTATGTACACTTACAGGCACTCTGGTAACTCCAATTCATCTTGGCAAATTTTTGGATAGTGGGGGGAAACCAGAGTAGCTGAAGGAAACCCCATGGTGACACGGGGAGAGGAGAGCATGCAAAGTCCATGACGACACGGGGAGAGGAGAGCATGCAAACTCCATGACGACACGGGGAGAGGAGAGCATGCAAACTCCATGACGACACGGGGAGAGGAGAGCATGCAAACTCCATGACGACACGGGGAGAGGAGAGCATGCAAACTCCATGCATGGAGCCACGGTGGAGACTCGAGACCGGCTCCCAAAGCTGTGACAGTCCTAACCACTGTACCACCACACCATTCCTACTTTGTACTTAATTTCCATCAATATGGTCTTTTAATCATGTAAAACATGAGGTCCGATGGCTTTCATGTCTATATTAAGAAAACATGCATTTTATCATATTAAAAATACAATGCATTCAAAATGAAAGCTGTCATGTTAAATTCTGATGTTTTCCATACAATTTTATGATTAAATTGTTTGGAACAAACATTGCAGCCTTTCACTCACCAAAGATTTCTGCATTAAATTCTTTATTAGAACACAATTACCTTCAAAGCATTACATACAAAGTATGACTTCAAACAGGAGCTCTTTCACTATTCATCATTCACTTGCCACTTTGTGGTACTGGTGTAAGCACTGAATGCAGCATAGACAAAGCGACAAGCCATTCGTTTCAAACTGAACAGCAAAGAAAGGTCATCACCATTATTCATTCCTAATTTTTAAACACATGATTAATGGCTGGTCTTTTTTCTTTTCCATGTTTCCACATGTGTCTGGAGTGCTTTGAAGAACATAATGTCTGACTAACCTCAAAAAGAACAAGGCGCATAAAGCCCTAGAAGATGCCATCTTTGCTCCAAGTCAAAATAACGACAATGGACCATATTGTGAGAAATCTTTAAGTACTCTGACAGTCATTAAATAACGTCCATTTACAAGCATTAGAAAGCTATTCGGTCCATAAAGTGATCCGGGTGATTAGCAGATTGCTGAAGCATTTCATGAAATATAAATTATGATCTACACCAGTGCTGCCAAAGTGCTAATTATTATGTCTGGAAAACATCTATCACATTTATCAATGCCATTATGCGTTCGATTACTAGCAATCTTTGATGATACTCCTGAAAGAACTGCAGCAAATAGCCCTAAAGCCCTAAAGAATCAATATCATGCTTCCTCTATACAGTGAACTCACAGTACAAGCATTAGAATGCTTGTTAAAACATCAAATATGTTGGCATTCATTGGACTCATGGGGCTAATATGCATTTTCAGATCCCTTTGGCTCTTACTCAGGGCACCTTTTTTGCCCAAAAAGAAAGCTGGCTCATTGATCATGGGAGTCTAAAACCTATGAATGGTGATTGAATAGTATCTCATTAGGAGGCAGGCCAAACGCAGCCTTCGTAGCTCAGTCTGGGAAAAGCTTAGATGGTGAAGCATCTTCTATGCGTGACACTAGTCCAGCTTTAGAGCACACGTGGCCTTACGCAGAGCCGTGCTCACATCAAGCATTCAGTCTGTCATTCGAGCAGTAAACAGAATCTGTGAACCTGAATATAGCAATTACATCTTGGAAACAATGTAATGAATTAGGCTCACGACCCCACCACAAACAAACCTTCTATACTCTTGCAATACTAGAGTGTAATAAGGGAAACTGCACGTTTGACTAGGTTTCATGTTTATAGATTGTAGTTTTGTATATTTGTATATATTTCATGTTCTGACTGTGTGTATTACCCAAATGCCGAACCCATGGTATCGCTAAACAATTGGCATTTCAGGTGATTCCTACAAGATGTACAGAGAGCAATGTGATAAGCAAGGTCTTACATGAAACACTAACATGAAAAGCAAATGTTATAAAGAACGAGGGTTCAGGAGTCATCGCTATCAGGTCACTCTGTCCAAGGACCCTCTACTGATGAAACAGAAAAAAAAATCCTTTATTCTATAACATAAAAACACAGGTAGCTGCCTTGGGAATTCACATTGAAATGTATCCTGGAGACATCTCAAGGCCTTTAATGATTTGTTTACTTTCACAGGACTGGTCAATAATGGAGGACAAATAGAGGACAGTGCACAGGTGGGGACTGCAGACACTAATAATGATTAACAACAATGTCGCTGTTCTTTCATCAGCAACAAAATCATCTACTAAACATCGACAGTAGGAGACCAGTCATTTCTACTGATGTACAGGTTCAGATTCTACCTTGAAATGAAATCGCTCGAAGACAAAACATGCTGTACGCCCAGGGATACACATAACTGGTATGCAGGTACGCATTTGCACTGTTACAACAATCGATTGCTGCACGCATCACTTTTAAAGGTGAACGCGTACTTGTGCTATGTGCATCCCTGTATATGCCCATAACTGGCATACATGCCTGCAGGTGATGTTTTCCAATATATCAAATGATTTCTGTTGGTCAGACAGAGACGGTTTGAGGAAAGATGGAAACGCCGCAAGAAGAGTGGTTGTACGTTTAAATATTGATTGCTTGACCCCCTGGATTGGTTTATCCTCCTAACTGAGAGAATCCCATGGTCAGTTGAACTTTCTGAGATACTTTGATCCTGTTCTTGGGACCAATGAATAGTGAATGAACCATATACTTTCATCCTTTCTACAGAGATGATAAGGCTTTTTTATATGAAAGCATAGCTCTTAGGTGCCCCTTCAGTGAATACATTTTTTCCAGTGCTCCAATGTTATGTAAAACAGTTTGTTTCTAGTCAAAAAACATCCTGCAGTCACCTGCCTCAATGTGAACAGACATACACAGGTAGCAGTGCCCTGAGACTGCAAAATAAAATACTCCCATTTCACCCCATACCAATTAAATTCCTTTATGCCCCATAGTAAAATGCATTAGGATATAGGAAGACTAGATTTCATTGGGCAGCAGTGGGGTAGAGCAATGGGTTTCATTCAGAAATT
This sequence comes from Stomatorhinus walkeri, assembly GCA_026784285.1. NCBI lineage: Eukaryota > Metazoa > Chordata > Actinopteri > Osteoglossiformes > Mormyridae > Stomatorhinus > Stomatorhinus walkeri. Next base: position 8,116,979 of record JAODUD010000107.1, read on the forward strand.
AGGATGAGCAAGGTAGATTGCTGTCAATTGTTCACATGATTCACAAGAAATATAACAGGGAGATGGAGAAAAATAAAAAGTGAGTCATACTTGTAATGTGAGGCATTAAAGGTTATTTCACACATATTAAAGACAATGCAGATAATATATTTTGAGTAACAACTTTTCAAATAATAGCTCTTTGAATACTGCAGTAAACGATCACGCCTTAAGGGAATCCCTCCTCAGCATAAACTGATCTTTGTGATCCGAATAAAATTCAGTGCACAGGTTTAGAAGGAATACAGTCAACCTTCCACATGGTGGGAGTTCGGGGCTCAGCCCCCCCCCCACGATCTGGAAAAACCATGTGAAATTTGTTTCCCTTACCAAGCAGAGTGAAGATATGAGAAATGCGAGATACTAAGATCTGTGAGAGATCACTGCGAGATATCATGTGAGAGGCTGCCATGAACACTCTTGTCATCCTGCAAACCAGCACTGCGCATATATGTTATGCTTTTATGAGTTACTAAACTTTTAACGTCGTCTGCGGCTTTTGCAAAACTCCCAAATGTTTAAAAAAATTGCCATTTAATTTCTTACCCTAACCCCACAATATATTTAAACCGCGATGGGGAAAGTCATGATACAGAAGGGTAGACTATAATTCTTGAAATCCTCTAAAAAATCCTATTAACTAAGAGTCTGTAAAGGTCACAAAGCCATCACCATAGAACTGTGGCTCATATAGCATATATGCATATAACGATTGGGATAAAAGATACCCGAAAAACCTCTCAGATATGGATGTCCTACCAAAATATTTCTAAGAGCATGAAGTAAAATTGGCAGCGGAATACACAAGGAAGTGGGTTTGATGTCAACATCGATAGGGACCAAATCAGCACTGAACCCCCGGGCCCCTGTTGACACCCACGGTATCCTCATAATATTGATAGGCACACGCCTCTACCATCCATACCCACATCTATGCCCTTGGAAATAAATCTAAAACAAAATCTGTGGCTCAGGAGGCTTCTCCAGGTTTGATTGGCTCTGACTGACTCCACATCCGAAAGACCGCTCCATACCATCAGCGGACAAATCCTTACTAGAAAGGCAAGACCACACACGTTTGTGTCGAACCTCCTATGGAACCCACATCATTTCTCAAACAGTTTTCATTGTCATAAATCCAGAAACAGATTTGCATGGCAAAGTAGGCAAAGCATTTCCTTTACCAAGTCAATACTCACTAATAACTACAGGAAGCTTTTGGCTGCAGTCATTACTATTGAAGGCAACATGTGCAAAGTGAGTTTTCACAAGTGGACATTGGCTGATGAATGTTTCCTTTGCAAAATGCATACAACTGTGCTAATTCCAGTTCATCTAATATAATATTAAGATGAAAAGTTGTTGAAATTCAGTGTCTGAAATAAGCAAATAAAGACTCCGAGTATCATTACATTTCATAATACTTTGTAAGCCACATTAATTTTAAATGTGTGAAAACTATAAATGATTGGTATTTTATAAGGAGATAACAGAGTATTTGATACAATCCAAAACTATGTGATATAAAAAAGTGTAATTTTATATATTCTTAAAAATATTTTTAGAATATAATTTTTTTTTACCGTTTGATTTTTGTTTCTTCCTAAATTCCACTTGGCTACAACTAGGTCCTCTATACTTTGCAGTTGAAGATTTTATAAGATGAAAAAAATAAAATAAATAATATATATATATTTAATTATATGTGGTACTTTTCTTCCTGAGATTCTCTGCACACCTGTCAACCGTGACCCAAAAAAATTGAGAGTAACAGAAACAAGATTTCCGGGTAACCAGAGGACTCTGTCGCACACAATACCACAGCAGCCTGGCCACCCCCCTGATGGTGGAGGGGGGGGGGTGGGGCACACTCGTCACCGTATTCTCAGAGACCCCTTAACTCCCCCACTACATCCAAAGGCAACAACCAATAAACTGTGCTCATCTTACGGACACCTGTCACATATGGAGGTGTCTGCTTTATAGCAGGGAGCTCTCATTAAAAGTCATTCCTCAGCGAGCCAGCAGCTCAGCTGAATTTCCACAAACATCTCCTTTTAAGTTTCTAAGTAGGTCAAGGGAAGTAGGCCGTTGGTGAGGTTTGCGAGACCCGAAAAGCCACTGATTTCTCTGGCGAGGGCAAGTGTCCTATTTCTGAGACAGACCAGACCTGTGCAGCATGAATATATCGAGTGACACAGCAACAAACAAAGTGATGCTTCACATGTCCGCCACCAGCATCAAAATGGAGCCATCTTCAGACGGTTAGCAGCGTTGGGGTACTAACGGAGTTGGCATGGGGGAGTGAGCAAGCAGGTCTTGTTTTCTGGTGACGAGAATGTGGTTTTCCGTAGGACAGCAGGAACGCGGTTTTGCCTGCCCTGTCACTGCACGTCTGGATTCGCTGTTCCTATGCTGGGCTCCAACCTCCAGTATGAGCTTAGATGGGGGCACTGGGTGATTAACAGGGTCTCATACTTCCTTGAAGTACAGTCTCCAAATGACAAGCAGTCACAAAAGTGACACAGATAACACAGGGACATTCTCTTTTATCACATCGGCCAAGAAACGACAGCCCTTCCTTAACAGTAACAGAGGTTTAGTGAGTGTATTGCACCTAGGAAACATTTTATGTAGTTGGGAAGACACCCGCAAGATTCTGGGGAGACCAGACTACAATTGCACATTCGTATTCCAGCAGCTGAGTTTGCTTGCTTTAATTTACTCCTGTGTGTCAGTGTAGGTTATACACATGACTAATTAATCGAGCACCTTTCATAAGCCAAGTATCAGCAGACTTTGAACTGGCAGTATCTCTCTAAGAAAAAGAACCATTACCTATTTGGTAGCACTAAGTTAGCCACAAGACAGGTGAAGGCAGAAGAAAATAAACAAGCAGGAACAGGTCTGATATGCAAAATTTGACCAGTGCTCTATAATTTGAGAATGACATTCATACGTGAAACCAACTGTGTGGAAATCTTGCATATATGTTTTATATGCCTGACCTTTTTGTGTGACCATGAGATAGACTGTTTGGCTGGGCTTCCTTTCATACTCTGGTGGCCTAGTGGGATTTCAGTGACACCCCTGACACAAATTCCACTCATCAAGGTCTCAATTACAGGAACAGTGGAAAACTGCTGACCGAGAACTGTGAAAGCCCAGCCTGTGAAGGTTTGTTAATTCATAACCATTCTCAACACAACATTAACCTCAGAAATTGTGCTTTGTCTCTTCAAGCTCATACAGGGTGCACCACTAAGCAGAGGTGCAATTTTCCTTGATCGCAAAACGAACCCTTTTGCAGGGTGACAATATACATGTCTAATGAAGGGCTCCCTTGAGCTCTGCCTTCATGCCATTCCAAATGTCTAATGAGCAGGACTCATTTGCTTAACTAAAGTGACATTTCATACGTACAGAGCAGACCCTTCTGCGGTGTCGAGCAGACTGAAGTCCCCGTCTGTGGATATGTGTCGACAGCACACCGAATTGAGTGCTTCAGACCCGAAGCCAGCAATTTATAACAAACACAGATTTAATTTTAAAAGAAGTTTTTTTGCCATTCAGTTTCTTGTGTAGTGATGTTAATAAGGAAGTTAGCACCTCATCTCAGGGGGCACAAGGCAAAAAAAAAGGCTCTTCAAAGTTGTGAATATATGGTTTGGCAAATGCCGGCTTTAGCAAATATGCTAATTAGTTACAAGACAATTAGTTACTATGGCAATAAATAGACCAAAAGAAGCATGTGGCCTGAGACTGTTTGTTGTGAAGTCTCATTATGATGAAGCTTCTCATTTCTTTGCACATGCTTCTGCAGTACAATGCCGGGCAGAACTCTGAAAAAACATTCACTCCCTCTTATTTTCAACCATTTGTTATGCCATTTTGTGGATTTTAGTAGAATATGGCAAGACTGTAAAAGAATAAAACTGCACTACAGTTTGAGGCTTTTTAAACTCATGTAAGGTAATTATTTTAAGGTAATTTGTCAAAGAGAATGTACCGCTTCCTAGTTAACTCAGCCCAAGGGTTCTTTCATAACTAGGATTCATTTTTTAATACTTTTTGTTTACAATAAGATTTGATTTGGCCAATGATTTCTAAATATAAATCAAAATATGTGTCAGCGTGGGATTGTACCCTGCAACTCTGTCCAAGAATACCAGTTAGAAGATGGACGGATGGAAATAGGCTGGGGTGCTATGGGTCGAGATTTGGGACAGTGTTCCTCAGTGAGTCACTTGTAAGGTTCTGGCTACAGGGTATGCTGACAGCTGTGTGCTATGTACACCGCTACACCATTATGCTCCCTGATCAGCTGACTGTTTTATTTACTCACTATAAAGTTGCCAAGCCACACACAGGAGAGAACACATTTGCATGGAAGAGTGGGCCAGAATTCCTCCCCATGTCCCACTTGGTTGCAGTCATTGCTGCTGAAAATGACAGAACCAACTTCTGAGTATAAGAACGCGATTAATTTTTTATATGGGAGGCTTTTATCTCATATCGAGGTTTGAATGCAGGCCTGATAATAGTCAGTGTCTAGTGCAGGTGTGGAAAATTCAGTTTCCGTAGAGAAAAGTCGGCTGTCACAGACACAACAAGCATGGGTGATTAAGGAGGGGTATCGAGCTGCTGCAGGCTGAGGCCACATCACCATATTCCTTCAAATAAATGGACCTTCACGGAAAGCAACATTTCAACCTCAGTCGCTTCTAAGCTGCTCTGTAACACAAATGAGGGTGGCTGCTCTCAGTCTTTTTTTCTACGAAGCTGTCCCCTGCGACTTACTGAGAAACAAGAAAAGACAAATTTCACATCATCTGTTGGGACTAGCAATACAATCGAGATCTCATACCAAAAGTCATTATAACACAACACAAAAATCGTCTCCAGTTTAAATTTGCCTGAAAAATTGAGCTAACCCTTGGAATCTCGTCTACTGCTATGATTTAGTGATGATTTCCTGGTGTAATATATGTGTAAAGGTGAATTCCAATTTGCCTACATCATGCAAAAAATTCCTATACATGTTTTTCAGAGAAAACATACTCGCACTTACTGTAATATATGTTCAGAAATATGTGATTGATCCACTAATACACAAAGAAGGTTTATTTTCCATGAGCATATCATTGGCAATGTGCCTTGGATTTAGGATAGAGCCATGTGACATGGAGGGTCTGGAGAAAGGACCTGAATTATGTTTTAGTAATTCCCGTTTTGAATAGAAGAAAGGAGACTAGAAATCCTATTGAAACAAACAATTGTCCATTTCAGAAGGGACAGATATAGTGAAATAATGAAATATTCTGTAGCAGAGACATGCCGGTGTGGATTAAACAAGGCCTGGGTGTTGTGTTACTGAGAAAAAACAAAAAGTGGAACACACTCATAAATAGAAAATCAGAAATAAGAAACAGGTGGGCTAAGTTAATGTCACAGGAAGAGGCACCAGACTGACCCCCTGGAGATGAACAATGGACCGCCCCCCCGACACATGCACACACCCACAACAATAAGATGAAAAGCTTTTTCTCCAATAACCCTGATCCATTAAAATAGTAATATTCTAATGTTTTTCCAGCACTCAGCGTTCCGTTTGGTGTGCTTCCTCTCCTTACCCCTTACCTGATTCCGGTAGGTTCCTCACATATGAGCCCTCCTATAAATGTCTGTGCATTTCCGACTGCGTCCAAATCTGGGGGACTTCCTGTACATTTTCATTTTATTACTTTTAGTGATATCTCACAAGTGACTTCTTCATTTTCTCAACTGTGCTCTAATTGTATTTCACCGAGTTACCCTCCCTACCCAAGAGATGTCTGGGATGTCTGTAATCCTCAGTCTTCTCAAGACAACCTTTCAATGCAGGGATATATTAAACGACTTCCTTCCTGGGCTGACTGCTGCTCAGATCAGATTTGGTGAGTCATGGGACTTAACGACACATTTAAAGTGATGTTCAGAGACCAATTCTGCTCACATTCACCCACGTGACTAGATGGCACCCTGTTGGATAAATATAGCTTCCCTAATCTGTCATTTCTTACAATACAGTTTAATTAATGTCAGCTCAATAGCAGAATCCCCCCTAACATTGTGTCCACCTCTGTGAAACACAGCAGGTTAGGAGAACGGACTAAAACAAAGCAGTATGATGGGTGAACAAAAGAGGTAGCCTGAGGTTACACTCTCTCCTTCTGTGGTACAATCAGGACTACATGAAACCAAGCAATTACTTTATCTTAAATCTGCTATTTTCACTCCATCGTTGTTGCCAGCTCCGTATAAAACACATCTGAACGCTCCTTGACTCCATGATAATTTCCCAACAGGTGTGGGCTACTACTGATGTGCTCCAGGCATCACTTTGCAGGAAATGCCTGGGTTGCCAGATGCCTGGCAGGAAAGAGCTGCATGCATGTAATAGGTCTACTGAGTACATTTACACAGAATTTACACTTACAGACCTCCCCAGGGACACAGTTCCCAGTTATTCAATTACACAACACTGCCTTGAAATGGTTCCAATGGGGTTGTTTCAATGTGCGAAGGCTGCCTTTAGAGGTTAAGTTGCTTGGAAGCCTTAGTAAAAAAATACATTTGGTCCAAAAGTAATGGATTTCTTTCCATTTTTTTAAAATAAATTTTTAATACAATCTGTCACACTCCAAAGGCAATACACTGAGATAGAAATCCTGAACAGCATGTGCATGACTTCAGAAGTGGACAAGATGGACTCTATAAGGAGCACTGCAGTTATTCCCTGGGAAGAAGAGACCCCTCATTTATCAAACATACACAGCATCTTTTCCAGCTTTGAAAAGGTTTCTAAAAATCCAGCGAGCAGCTCACAGGTTCCCATACACCCCTGCCATTCAAGCAAGTCATTCGTTAACACTTTACTTGAGGGAGCACAAATAGTTAGTGCTAACTCATTTACTACTGAAGTACAAATCATGAACAAATTTAGTGGCTACTTCAAATAAAAAATGCATCATGATTCATTAATGAACAAACCTGACATCTGTATTTCATTTGTGTTATTCATTACTTTTTCCTTCAGTAGTCCACAAAGATTTTCTGAATTAACAGATAAAGTAACAAATATCGTAACTGTGTGGGATAACAGACGTGTCACGAATCATTGTTGCAAAAACATGTGATCAGTATTTCACATTGGTATTCATTATTTGTTCCTTTACTAATTCATTCTGCACTTCACAAAAGATTTTTGGCCCTATTTTAATGATATAAAGCTCACGGTCTGAAGTGCACAGCGCAAGCACTTTTAGGATTGGGCTAAACCTCTTCAGCTAATTTAACGGAGGAAAAATACCAGGCGCATAGTTTAAAAGGGTTATACTAAGTCTTGTAATCAGTTATGGATGCGTTTGGGGAATAGCATGAATATATCATATATCAGAATAACATATATCAGAATGTCATTTCCCATTCCCTTTAAGCAGCGCTTCCACCTTGACTGATCGCTATTATAAAGAAGGATTTGCCAGGTAGTAGATGTGCTTCTCCGTAGAAGAAACAGATCTGTTCGTGCGTGAAGTGAAAGTGTGTGAGCAGACCATCTATGGTAACCAGGATTCCACCAAAGTAGAGGTCTGCATTCCTGCGGGACCTTCAGCAATAGAGTGCGGAGGGGGACAGATTTTCATTTCAGAATGCGGGAACAGGTGGGAAGTGACTCATATGTTTGCCAGAGTAGGAAAAAGAATGAAAATAAGCAAGTATTGCTCGAATGTTTTTTGTTATTTTAATAAAACTATTACTTATGTTTGTGGATAGGAAATCCAATTAAATTTTTACTGAACAAAAGAAATATAGGCTACTATGCCTAATTTGGGTTTTACACGCTAGCATATCCTGAAACTTTCAGAGGGATGTTAGCCTTTTGAAAGTTCCTTATCACATTCATGAATGCCTGGCTAATAATGATGGCAGAGGCAGCACAAAAACCTTTAACAGCTGAGGAAGTAAGTGCCTGCTTAAGGAAAGGTGAATATGAAACTATATGACTACTTAATGTCCAACTAAGTAAGGGGGAATCAGATATTTGGCAGTGCTTTTCATTGTTAGTGACCACAGTGGGAATCACTTGCCTTTTGCCTGTTGTGACAAATGCAACAAAGTGCTATCATACACCGGACACGGGTCTGGCACTATAGGGCGACGTATGTTCAGTTTTCATGGGCCAGATGACACTGACTTTCACTGCAAGTGCAAGCACATCAAGAGTGACAGCTGTACTAAAAACTGAAGCGACACCCAAATGTGTGGATTTTGTTTGTGCAGATCTACAACCTGTTACTGCAAACATTGTTGCAGGTGAAATATGCCTATATGTATGACCAGCCTACTGCTATGTGAGAAATGTAGCCTTTTTTAATTGTTAAATGTTTAAAGTAGCCTATTTGTTGAGGCTACAGAATGGTTGGTCATACAGAAGAGGTCAGTCAACTGAGCACCGTCACTGAACACCACTGAACACCTTTCCAACAAATTGACTCTCCACATTTCTGAGCTGCCTTGAGATTTGGAAACTTAGCAAAGACCTTCTTTGAAAGGGAGCTATGTGGATGAGGACTGGAGTAGCCTTCAGTCCTACAGTGGTAGGGATTGACTGCAGTTAGGTACATGAAGGTGGGTGTTGAGTGGATCTATGGAAGGGGCGTCTGTGGGAGCTGGTGTTGTGGTTCTGTGCAGCTAGCTATTGTGGAGGTTATATTTGAAAATTACAGTGACGGTTTAACTACACATTGAGATATGACGTATTTAAAATTCATTACAATTTTAATTTAATTACAGGTTTATTTATAAGTGCTACGGGCGGTCAATCCTAAAGGCGACATATAGGCAGCCGCCTAGGGCACCACCTTCTGAGTTGTGCAGGCTTACTAGCCAGTTTCACTTTGCCTCTGATGGGGGGTATCATTGGTGATACTCGCCTAGGGCCCTACATCAACTAGGCTCGCTACTGATTCATACTACAGTTTTATGAAGACAATGACAGTATGTGTTAGCAGGGTTGCTTGGGAAGAGGATGCAAAGGCTGCTGTTCCCCAGTCACTCTGTACTGGAGGCTTAGTCAGTGGGAAATTGTCATTCCCATTGACATAAATCTTCATCAGCTTCATGCACAGCTTTGCTTGCAATGAGGCTTGATGATTTCTTTAAAGTTTCATGAGGTTAGACGCCCTCTCCAGGATCTGATACACTCTGGCTGACAGTATTTCAAACAGACCCAGGCACTAAACAGCAGGATGGACCTCAGCAAGCCTGGCCAAAAGCTTCTTGTATATTTTTCATGTTACCTTACTGACAAGAAGTCAGTCAGCTCGGTCAGCTTTACAAAGTATTATGCTCTGTCATGAGATGGTCCACCAGGAATCCACCAGCCCCACAGGGGCCTATGGCAAACATGGTTTCCTCAAGGTTGAACACAACAAGGACCAATGGGATGCGAATGTAGTCTTTAATTGCCCTGAGCAGGGGGCAGATCTGTCTTCCTGCTGTGGCTAAAAGTCTGCACTGAGAAGAAGGTCAGGAGAAAAGCAAAGGGCAAGTCAATGGTGTACGCTCTCTTTCCGCCTAGCTGGGAAGGAAGGCCACCCTAAAGGGGCCGTTGCCTCCTATGTCACCCTGTTGTACATTTTCCTTCCTTCCCCTTAATAAAGCTCAGCCCTAAAGGTGCATTTGCCTGCCCCTCTGTCACCTAGGCCTCCTTTCCCATCATAGCTTGGAATGGCCTTACTGCAATGCGGCCTAAAAACAGAGGCGACTGAATTTTGGCCCAGTAAGAAAAAAATGAACAGAACTTTACATTTACAAAAAAAAAACCCACAAATATTATGAAATAAAATTATGCATTATGTGTCATGTGCAAAGGTACAGGCAGTGTTGAGCATTTCAGGTCCAGAAGCTAGAAATCCAGGCTAAGATTGAACTACCCAACACTGAGAACAAGCACATTTGAATGCTTCTTTTTGACATATCCTATCATGCTTTTCTTTGAGACACATTCAAGTCCTGCTACAACGCACAACTCTCGCGTTCCTGAAAAAAATGTTCACTAAAATCACACACTAAAATACACACATCAAATGGGACAAATAGGGTTAGAGGAAAGTAACTCCAAAGCTTAGTAATGTAACACAAATAAAATGAATTTAAAAATAAAACCAGTGGTTTTACCAGTGGCCAAAATGTAATTAAATGCATTTTAAGTAACAAATAATAAAAACAGATTAATAAATTATACCATAAATATCTGCTGTGAAACTTAAAAGTCTCATGAGAATTACCTAGTATCCATTTCAACTGAATGTGACTCCCTAACTTGTCTATTATCTAGAGCCGGGGTATTCAACTAAAATTTAAAGAGGTCCAGTTAGAGAAAATTTCTTTAAACAAAGGTCTGGAATATCATAATGTCTAGCTATTTAGTGTGATATATATTTAAGTAGCGTATTAGTTGCATCAACATTGCATTTAATCAGTACCTGACTGATAAATCAAATTAATTCAGTACAATTCAAAAACGTTTTGATAATATTTATTGCCACGTGACACAGAACTTCGGCCAGCTGGCTGCAGTGAGATGGTTAATTCGAGATGTCTGCACACACATGTAACAGTTCTTACCTTGTAAATAGTCTGCTTTTGTAATTAACCTTTGTCATAGCTAATTTTAGGTTTTATAATGGCATAATATAGATTTGCCGTAAGATTTCTAGCGTGAGTCTGAAAGCGTGTCATGCCAGATGCTTGAGATTTGGCAGCCATGAAAACGTACATTTTTTGTTTCACCTGAGTTTATTTATATAACAGATAACATTATTTTATACATGTTACAAAGCAGAAACTTCAATGAACATGAAATCAACAATAAACTACGTCTATTTATCCAGTATGTTACATAATACATACTGTATTTAAAAACTTTTCAGTTGCATGATTTCAGGACAGACCAGTCACTCTATTAGGTACATTACGGCTTTTTGGTTGCGGTTTTTAGCTTCGCTGCTGCTATTAACACTAATGGCACATTAGCGCAGACAAAGGGCTGCCGGAGCCGAACTACGTCTATAGCTTGGCGGTTAAAGGTGTTTGACGTTCATTGGTGTGGGAAACGGCAGTTCTGCTGCTAAACCGCTACCGAAAGACTACAAAAGCTGTGCCGGTTAAAATAGAAGCATCAGGTTTTAAATAATAACTTAATGTTTTGGTTATCAGTCCAGGTCTGTATAGGACAGTTTCTGGGTCTGGACCTGGCCCGCGTTTCTGCCTGTTAGTGACCTCTGATCTAGAGTGAGGAGCAGTGAGCCACAGTCATGTGAGTTGGGCAAACACACAGCATAGTGTGAGTGAATGTAAGTGAATGAAAAAATGCTGCTGTGTGATTTAATATAGTACTTTGTTAAATATTTGCTACGTTTTTGACTCTGACCTGTGCAATGCATGGATGTACTAAAAGTTACAGAAAATAACAGCTCCAATTGAATGATTCGTTCAGGAATCGGACATCACATCATTCACTTAAACAGCTGTTTTTGCATGGAATAGTGCTTCTCACTAAAATCATATCGCATTGTAATTCGGGTAGTGCGAACCATGCGCATAAAAGTGCGATTCTGTGTTGCATTGGACTGGGGTACTAGTATAGCATTAGAATAGATATCACGCGTTGTAGCAGGATGGACTATTTATACAGGTCTGACCACAGGGTCAGCCATTTATCCGGTGCTCTTGGGACATTTCTGGGGACCAGGGGCCTTGAAAAAGGCCCCAGCACAGATGTGACTAATCTGCAGAGCATGAGATTTTAATCGATGACCTTCTGATCACAGGCAGTAACCTGCTGAGCCACACCCGCTCTAAGTAAGGGAATTTATAACCACCCTTCCAAAAACCAAAAGAAGATGTCAAGACCTGGTCCAGAAACCGTAAATTGAGAAGGAAATACGAACATGTGTGAAGTGGAAAACCCACTTCCTTACTCCTGGGCCAAGGAGCATGAACCATGGAAGAGCATGAACAAGTCCCAGGATGACGCACTGCCAGAGACGCCGGAGCTTGTCCCCTCCGCCCCAAAAGCGGCTGCGCTCTCACATCGGTTATTACAGGCATCCACCGACATTCCCCGAGGTCAGTCAGCAAGCACAACTCTGCCATTTCTTGGTTGCTCCTTCCATACACATACCTGTTACTTTACTCCTAATATATTTAATACCGTGTGCCACCGACATTACCTGAAATTAACTTTATAAAACTGCAGCTGCAATTATTAGTTTCTTGAATGTATTAAACTTTAGAAATTTCACTTGGGGATTTAAACATCTATTTTACTAAAACAACAGCCTGTTTATATTTTTCCCATTTGATATGTATATTTTAGTATGAGTTTGGTGAATGTGAGGTTTTTCAGGAACGCGAGAGTTGTGCATCCTATAAGCCATGGTTAGTGCCTGGTTCTTTTCTCTTATACAGAGTTATGAGGATTCAGTCATCCTGAGTACAGGTATCACCGGGATTTTGGGTTCCAATGCATGGGAGGTGACTGGTGCATATGTCCCCTCAGAGAGGCTGACAGAAACCAGACAAAGGCTCCGGGAAAACAGTGGCGTCTAATGTGGTAATAATGAGCCTTAATAATGTGAATAAAGTAAAGTAGGAAGGTCAGATGATATCTGCCTGCGCAGGTCTCTGGTGGGTCTGAAAGCAGCAGATCTGAGGAATGTGCACCATTTGTGACAGATGATTCCAGAATTATAGGATACACAATAACTGAACAGTTTAGGCCTATTCGTTAGCTATAAAAGCTGATGGGGAACCTAAGTGGTGATCACACAAAGTATGTGTATTGCTGTTGTGTTATTTTTCAAGCATCATGCATAAGACTTACATGAATAATCTATACACAGATAGACAGACAGAGAGATAGAAGTATGAAGAAAAGAAAGGTGTGATGTGTAAAAACAGCACATGCAAAATTCTGGTAAACGAGGTCAGGAGAACCGCGCATGGACATGTATTGTGAAGTTTGACAGTTTTACAATGGTCTGTTCTGGGAGACCAACAAAACTTTTTGTTTCCTTTTTGGATCGAGCATGATTATTGGTGATTTGCTCGTCATTGTCGATTGTTACTTCCTAGAGCAGATCTTCACTGGACTGAGCACAAAAGTACTGTGTTAGGGCATTAAGTGAGTCACAGTGCAATACTGAAAACCGCCGGTGGACAGGGTGATAGAGATCACGGCACAAGAAGAGATGAAATGAGAAGCGGGATGAAGCTGCCGTTAAACAACCACTTCAATCACTGTGACATTCACACATAGCTTCTCTGGAATAATCCAACCAGTGCTCCAATCTGGAACAGTCTTAGATGGGCTAACAACAACTGCCATAAATAGCAGCCTTGCCTTGGATGGCGCTGCTTGTTTTAAACCTGCCAGTGACAGTATGCTGCATATAAAAATTCACATTTCACACTGTACTGAAGGACTAACCTGGGCAGCATATACATACAGCAAAGGGAGTACTAATACTAATGTAGCACTGCCTTAGAAAACCTTAGGAATAGGTGTGCTACGTTTGGCATACAGTTGTACTGCGTGTACATCATACTGACTCTAAACAAGATATGGGTTTCGGAAGATATATTTCGAGCTTGGGTAGACATTCCTAGTGCATCTCCAAGATGAACACTGGGGGAGTGTAGTGAGAGGATAAACAGGACACCCAGGTTTCTCTTGGAAATGTCATCTGTAAAGAACCCCTAAGCATCGATGCTCTGAGATGAAAGGTCCATCCACGCAGAGAGATGAAACGATGAGGCCCGCTGCAACGGCGCTATTTTCACAAAGCTGCACTAACATTAGAGAAGCAGACAACCATTTTATCATTATAAAGCACAGATTAGGGGCTGGATCCTAGTGACAACATTAGGAAGCATGAGCATGGTGATTGTCAGCCATAAATATTAGTGTCTGCTAATGATAAGCGGCTCATGCTGTAAACTGAATAAAACAAACATCATTTGCTTTTATCATCAGCCTTCTTTTCATGCTTGATAAACAGATGGTCATGGCTGATGAGTTTGACGTACTAAACCCCTGTCTATGGGAAATACATCCATGCAAAATGTTTTTTTTCTATGGAATATATTAATTGTGACATTTACTACAGAGCTGCCATCTCTGTCCTCAAAGGGAAGAAGTGTAATCACCCCCATGGTAAGTCTGCAAGACCACGGGCCCGTAAGAGGACTAATCTATTCAATTAACATTCCCCACCTGTGGGTCTCCCTCTAGGGGGAGCTGCTGGGTCATCAGTTACCTGATAGGCTGATTACAATAGCGGTGTCTCATCTTTCATTTACAAATGAATGGCAACAGTAATCTCTCATTCATGAAGGGGTCAAGACTTCAAGCCCCTACATCATTACTGGCTGCAGGGTTTGGTAGCATAGACCTTCAAATCTACCAAAAAAATCACAAAAAAACTGCATGATGCCATTGTTCCGAAAGCACAGCACAGACCTTTTCCAATGCCTTTTACGTGCCACTTATTTTTTTATTAGTCACTGTTTCACTTCTCAAATGTTTCTGCGGCAAACAGGGGAGGGTGGCAATATTGACCTTTACAGCTGGCTGCAATGCGGCAACTATGGGCTTTTTTAATTAGCCAAAGTCAAACAAGTGAACTATTATCTATATCAAGAATAACTGACGTAAAGCCTTCCTGTGGTCTGCTGGTTAAGATAAAAGTCAATGCACTCAACTTGTAAAATCCATTTTTGTCTTACTGCTTGCTCATTTGAATGGTGACAGCAATTTGGAATAAGATAATGAGCAATCCCATTAATATGGAATTTGGTCTTTCTTTAAAGGGATGATGCGTATCAGGTTTTATCAAGAGGCACACAATATGAAAAAATACATAACACCAAACTTGAGGCCAAAATAAAATACAATACAATACAGGCCTGTGGCAGGCAATAGGGCATCTGCTAGAGCTGCCAGGAACCAAACAAACAGAACACACCAGGTTATAGTCATTATCAGGAACCAGGGCAGGTGGAATTAATTATCACTGATAATCTACGTCACCTGACCCTCCCTCCTGACACAAGTGGATGCCCCCATTCAGTCTCACAACATGACTTTTCTATCAGTAGAACTTTTATTGTCACGAAGAAATCTGGACTACATAAAACATAAATATAAACCAATTATTAATTAAGTTTCTTGGAAAAAAATCTTGTTTCTTTGTGTGTTTGTATTATGCATGTTATCTTCTGTAAAGTAGAAAGAATCTAGCCATACCATATTATTGATGAGATGGACCTGGTTGTGACCAGCTTGTGGCAGCTCTTGTCTCACTATCTGTGATATATGGCATCACATGGAAGGCAGAGGAGTTAAGGCAGCCATAATCCCATCCTGCTCTCACCACAGAAGCAGTATGAAGGTGGATTTTACCCTAAATATAAAGCATCGCTGTACGTCGTGCTCGCAGCTCGGCCAAATCTCAGGAAAAATCCAGATTATTTCCCAGCTATACTGGATTCCTGTGCTTCATCCTACTGACATGGTTAAGTAATATCATGAATAAATGTAACATTAGAATAGCCCTGACAGCATTTATATTGTCATTTCCACCACTGAAGGAGTGGATTGACTGCATGGCAGGAAAGGGGTTATTATTGATTTCCTATTTCGTTATTTTCTTTTGTAAATAAAGTAGATGCAGCCAATTGGCCACATAAATTTGACCAATGATTGATTAGCTTGTTACACTTTCCCCCAAAACTCAACATTAAACCAGCTAAAGGGATTGGAATTCTGACATCCTTGCTATTGCATCTCCATCAAGACCACAGCATGCAGAAGCTCTGCAATGGGAAATGATCAAACGGCCTACAGCTGCAGCCTGCTGTTTAATTGCAGTTGGGATAAAAGGATGGCGCTTAATCATGGACAGGATTCAGGCTTGTACTCTCAGGGTGTTTATCAGTCGTGCCCTTGCTGTTGAGCACATCTGTGTGAGGAAGATCTGGCGGAGGCTTGTGGTCGCATTAGGGCTCTGTGCCTATGATTGGAAGGTCGTCGGTTCAAATCCTGTCATCAACAGAGTGATTTCATCGCTGGGGCCTTGAACGATGCCCTTAACCCCAATTGCTCCAGGTTCTGGCTGACCTTGTGTTCTCAACTGAATGTCACATTGGATAAATGTGTCTGCTAAATGAATAAATGAAGTATACTAGCCAAACTCTGCAAGTGACAAACTCAGTCCTGTGTATTGGTTCTCATGCGGCTCTTTCTGTTATATTTAAGGTTTTCCCTAGTTTCCTAGTTAAATGAGATGATTTTTCTGCTCTGGCAAACTACAGATCACAACCTCTCTGAACACTTGGTGACTTATGCCAGAGGGGCCACAATTTCAATTAATATCTTCGATGTAAGGTGATTATCACTGACAGACAGGAATGAAAATAAATGTGTCCCTTTTAATTCACCTGGGAAACACAGTGATAAGGCACCTGCAGCACACGTCAGCTGACGGACTACAATTTAAAGCATGGAGGCTGCAATTGCATCATCTTCTATGCAACCTCCCACACCTGTGCAAGTGAAAGAAATTCACGTTACTGAGGGATGTTTTGCTTTTTACTTAAGTCCTCATATCAGTGTGGCTAACATTCTCGAACACTATAGCATATCAAAGATATTTTTATCCGTGGTTCATTTCTGAGGCCAAAGTAGTCCTTTAAAGCTTAAAAGCACAGATTAGAAAGAAAGATGACAGGTTGTAATTCATGGAAAGAGCCTAAAAACCAAGAAAAAAAACAGGAAAAAAATATCGACATGAACATGCAAAGAATAAAATGTTGCACGACTGCTTTTAAGTACACCAAATGTTACAAGGTCCAACAGGTTAAGAAGCAAAGAGCTTGCTTCCCATTAGCCTATAATGAGTGATATGATTGGAAGGCTGCTGGTTCAAATCCCTGGGTCAGCAGAATGATGCTACCATTGGACCCCTGAGCATTCCCCCATTACATTAGGGGCTGTCTGACCACCTTTCTCAAGCATCTTTTTTTTTATAAAAGCACCTGTTAACTATAATGTGTAAATGCATACTATTTAACAGGGGGTCAAGATGCTACCAATTCAAGCACCTGTTGGGGAATGTTCACGGGGGGATTATTTGGGTGACAAAAACAGCAAAAAACATGACACTTCACATCAATTCTTAGCTGTGCTAGAGCTTTAAGAGTAGCATGGCATGTCCCAGTCACATGACTACTTTAATAACAAAAACACTTTTGGGAAACGGCAAATCCAGGAAGACCTACAAGCCGTCTCCCCGTGGAAGCTTTGAAAGACTTCATCTAGATGAAGTATGGAAAGACATATCCCATGGGAGAAGGCTTGAGAGTGTGTGTGCAGTTATGTAGGGGTGTGTGTGTGTGGGGGGGGGGGTT
>JAODUD010000107.1:8143467-8157789 GCA_026784285.1 Stomatorhinus walkeri
AACAAACAAACAAATAAATAAATTAATTAACTAAATCCAAATAAAGTAGTCCCCCGCAGAGGGGGGGTGGTGGAGGGCTTATAAAAAAAAAAATGCTCTAAAAAATAAATACTAATATTGTGTAAGAAAAATATGTTTTTCTAAACAATACGAACAGAATGTCTTCTGTTTGGGGTAGAAGTATTTGAGCTGTGTGCTTATTGTACATTGGCTTTTGTAAAGGGTACCTGACACCTGTGGATGGTCCTCATTCCTCTGTATTGCCAACTTTTTACCTAACCCCAGCCATCCATCCTCTTGTCACTGAACAGCTGGAAGGGCATAGCTGAACGTGCATTCTCAAACACAAACACACACAAACAAACATACATAAACCATGGCTTCAGTCTGTAAATGTCAGGCATACAAAGCAGAATTTTGCTTTGCAGACCTGTTAAATATCACTGGGTGCTGGGAATTTAAAATCTTGTCAAGCATTAATGAGTATCATCTAAATAGGGTGGGGGCAAATCTGCTTAGCCTGAACAGTACATCTGTGATGAGCACCTGGGCGAAGCTGTGAGCTGTATGAGTCAGCCCGATCAGTGAAGTGTAGCTTATTCATTACATGTGAGGACTGCCTTCTCTGTGGATTCATTGCCCATAGCTGTAGTCACAGGAAATAAGCAGAAGGTCCCTGAGGCATGGCAGACTTCCTTCCAAACCACCTTGACACAAATCCAGCCTGTAACAGTCATGGGGTTATTTAACCTGGACTGGGTAGTCAGAAAATGATGTATGACTTTATGTAGTGCCAGTTTCTGATAACATAATTATTGCTATTAGCATTTCTGTTGCTACATTTTATAGTTTTTCTTAGTACTATGTTACCTTTGACCCTGTGGTGTTTCATCATGTCGTCTATCTCCATAGATATGTTCTTATTCAGCAGGTTATATTCTGTCATAATCCACAAGCCTTTCAGAGATCAAGAAACTACTTTTTCTAGAAGTTATATATTTGTGAATAAATTGGTCTATGATATGATATGATATGATATTTATAGACTGTCTCCAACTTCAAAAAAACCTGCAGCACCTTTGTTGGGAAAATTAATCATAACCTAAAATTAACTAATTATAGCCATCTGATTTATTGAATTTGCATCTTAGGACCAGAGGAAGAGACCTGTTATCTTTGATTTTGGAGAAATGTACTCTTTGAATTACTGTAGAACTTCCCAGAATAATCCCCCCCCACCACCACCACCACAGATAGGACTAAAGGAATGCACATCGCAGTAGTTTAAGTCAATTTTTTGTTGATACCTGTTATTTTCATGCTTTATACCTTTCCTTCAGCCTTAAGCTCCAGCAGAATGTGAATACTTTGAAATGTGCTGCTAATGTGTCTTTTTGAGGAGGTATTTAGAATTTCTTTTTTGCTTTCACTACTTTGTCAGTAGTCTTTTCAGATCCTTGAGCTCAAACTTTTTGGCACGATGTCAAAAAAAGTCTTCAGTGTGATCAGCTCATGACCGTAACTGACTAGCTTTGGGAACTCAGTGTTCCTCCATAGGCGATTATTGTATTTCAAGTTTGGATTGTAGTCTAAGTTGGGGAATTCCAGGGGGGGATAAGACAACTTTATAAAACACTCTCGTGGGGAAGTAAGACTCAGATTTTTTACCTGAACTGGGCCATCTATCAGTGGTTAGGAGTTTCTATGCTGCCTTTTTAATTTTAGTAGATTTCACACTCATACAATCTGCATTACACTCTATGTTGCTTATAACCTGAAAAATTGCAGGAGTGAGGAAAACAAATCTGGATTTAAGTGAACAAGACAGTTCTGCTCTAAGATACTATACCGCATTGTCCTGTCTAACTGGGGATAGAAGTGGGGAAATGTAAACATCACCTTGGATGACAAATCACTACAATGTTTCCAGTGACACTGGCCCCTCAATGTTTCTTGAGCTACGACAAATTTTAAAGCAGTTTATTTTACTTAGAGTCTCCAGCTCACTCTCTATAACGCGTCCTGCCTTAATTAACATAGTCGTGACATTACAGAAGTAAATAAGTTCACTTATTGGCATCTGAAGCTGTGGATTGTCTAATTGTAAGACCAACGACTGGTCAGTCACCAATCTGCTCACTGTGTGGATTTTGGTTAAATTTGGTCCACAGAAAATCTGCTAGTTTTGGTTAAGTTTCATTATTTAAAGTTTCATTACCACAAATTTGGAAATTTACAAGTGACTATCATGCAAAAAATTTGCTAAATGGCTTCATTCTAGTTTTGCTGTTGAAATTGTAAAGATCTATTTCCTACACGTATCCTATTATCTTAGAAACAGAGTTCATGTATATATTACCCATTACTTCACTGCCAAATTTAACTCCAATCAGAGGCGTTAGAAATAGGGGGAATGGGGGGAGGCGTTTCCCCCAATATCAGCAGGACCCCCCACCCCCAACAAATAAATAATAAAATAAATCATACCTTTTCTTTTATCTTTTAATAGGAATTACTGAGGCCAATTTGCTCTGCATATGAACTGGAAGGACAAAACATATACCTTATGGAGATTGTAGTTCTGTATCAGACAAACATTTTGTCATATGGATCATGTTTTTATGTATTTTTTATTTGACATAATCATTGTTAGTCAGATTTTGCATCATGAAATCTTTAATATTATTGGAAATTCTTTCTTATATCGCATCATTTCATGATTTCTATTGTATATGTATCCATTGCGATGTCATATTATCTCCCACCCCCCCACCGCCAGGCCCTCCCAGTGTCAAGCTACATCTCAAGTCCTACATCACTGTCTCCAGCCACATCATCAGGTTTACCGACGACCCGCCAGGGGTCTCATCACTAATGGAGACGGGTCGGCATACAGGATGGAGCTGGACCAGTTGCTGGCATGGTGCAGTTATCTTAATCTCGCCCTCAATGTCAAGAAGACCAAAGCGACGCTAATCGACTTCTGGAGGGCCCACTTATCCTCCACAGATCATTGATGGAAGAGCAGTGGAGAGGGTCAGCAACATTAAGTTTCAGGGGGTGTCCCTGGCAGAAGAGACCCCAACCATTAACCCCACAGACACCATCAAGACGGCCCAACAGTGACTCCACCACCTATGGAGGCAAGCCTCCCCTCCCAAGCCGTCACCACCTTTAACAAGGTCATCGTGAAAAGTGCACTGAACTGAACGGTGCCAACTGAACAGGATAGCGAGGACAGTTGAAAAGTCCATTGGTGCCCCTCTCCTCAATCTGCTGGAGATTTGTCACAAACGCCGTGCTCACAAGGCCTCCAGCATTATCAGGGATCCCTCTCATCCCTCACGCAGGCTGCTTTCTCCCCTGGCACCTGGAAAGAGGTACAGGTGCATCCAAACCAGGACCGCCGGGCTGCTAAACAATTTATTCCCCCAGGTTGTTAGACTCCTGAACTCCCAGGGCACCTCACAAGCACACACATCCCCCCTGCATCGCTTTAAGCACCCCTGTCAACACTGGTCACTTTAACACTGGACACTTTAACACTGGACACTTTAACATTGAACTGGAGATTTTAACAATGGGTACTTTGCCAACTTTACTTTTTTAATATATTTATTCAGCTATATATTTTCTTATGTTTTTTACCCTTCTTGAATCCTAGAGCTACCAGAATCTCAATTTTGCTGTTGGACTTTTTGGTTTAGCTACTGGCCTTCAGCACTGCTCCAGGAATGCCCAAAACTGGCCGATCCTGCACTCTGACCCCAAGCAAGAAGAACAAGCAAAAACTGAATTCTTTTGTTTGTGCTACCTATACAATGATAATAAATGCATTCTGTCGACTAAGGTAAGTTATTGAACATGAAAACACCACTGGGGAGACACTAGCTGGCCAGCACTGAACACAATTCAGTTTCACATAAATCTGGAGCTGTTCTATTCCTTCGCTGTCCCATCAAGTCACAGCAGAGCGAACGTGACAGCAGGTGAATCTTCGTACCAGTGCGTTAGAGGATGTGTTTCTCACTCAATTTGGAATTTCATTAACTTGGCCAGTAGCTCCTAAGGACATTTTAAGAGGCTTCTTTTCTGGTTCATACCTTAGGATGGATGATGACTTGCTTCAGGGAAATATTTAACCTCATTTGGAATGTAAGCCACTGCTAAGTAATTTTAAGAACGTTTTATTGAAAAAAAAACCTCATATCTCAAATGACTCCTGCACATATAGACATATACAGTAAGCAGGCTGCAAACAATATGCACTACATAAACTGAAGCTAGTAACCAAGAAAATGCACAAAGAACAAGCCTAATTCAGTTAATATTTTGAATCCAGTCTGAATATAAGGTATCATTTCTGTCTTCCTGATTTGCTCAGTAGGATTTCAGTATGGCTCATCTGCTTTTAGAAGTCTATTTTTAGTCCAGTTGGTTTAATTTGCATGCACTTTCCCCATTTTCATGAAAAAAAATGTAAAAAAGGATCAAATATAAGTTATGACAGGAAACTGAAACGGTGAAAGTGAGGGTCCAAGATTACAGATGCCACAGAAGAAGCTCCATGGAAACAAATGGAGTTAGTTCACGAAATGGCTTTGTTTTCATGACCTCAAGAAGGACATATGTTTACCTCGCTCTTCACTAATTAATTATGGCATGCCTTGTCTGTCAGTCAAAGGGCTTCCACAAATGTTAACTCATGTTTCGATTACAGGCAAAAGCAATCGATGCAGAGGAGCCCAAGATGATTAAGTATTAAAATCTACGATCAATTTCCCACTACTTGTTCTTTCCTAGTCATCTTGTTTTCACTCACACACGCAGAGTTCAAAATGTCAGAGTGTTGAATGAGATGATGTAATTTGCGAATCCAATTAAAACATCTGCCATTCATCAACGCTATTCAAAAGTCAGACGCGACATGACCTAATCATTCTTGACGTTTTTTTGTTGTTGTTTTAAACAGACATATATGCATAACTGTCCAGTTTCACTGAATTGCCCAAAAGTCTTAAGGTAGCAATCAAGCTAGTGCAAAAACGTCTTTGTTTCCAAACCATCAAAAGAATTCCATGTATGTGTATGCAGAAAGTGAACAAGGCAACTATGTGTAGGGTGATCTCACCATGGAATGGAGACTAGCCTGTAAATAATGCAGAGAACAGGAATCTGAGCTGAGATTCCTCTATCCTACTCCTGTCCTCACCCCTAACCAGCAGAGATTTCAAAAAGACTGCATATTTTCTGTTTTTGTCTGATCATCCACCTAAATTGTTTTGCTTCAGACTGATGTTTGAAGTCATCATTATATATTTTTTCTTCACAGCAGGAGAAAATACCGAGGCTGAGAAATGGCTTTCTTTATTCTTGATGGGATTCAGCAAAGTCTGCTTGCTAGTTCAGTGCTCGGGTTCATCAGAAAAAATATGCAAGCATTCATCTGAATACATCCTGTCTATTTATGGTTAGTGACAACTAGGTTGGATGAAGAAGACCATTCATTCTAAATATCTTTCTTCAATTTTTTTATTGTAGATGTGTAACCAGTATTTTTATTTTTACTGTTCAGCTGTAAATAAGAAAGAAAGAAAGAAAGAAAGAATAAAAAAGATGACAACAGAGGAACCAAAAACTTATAGGGAGGGAGAAAAACCTTTGCGGCTCTAAGGTCAGCTGGCTATCAATGAACAACTCCTGGCCATACTAACATTACACAAAAAGAAAGAATGGACTTGCTTGCTAAAAGCAAAGTGTTGATGCTAAAGTCCGTCAAAGAGTAGGTTCTCCATGCTGGCCTCTGTGAGCCATCCAGTTGTCTCTATACTCTGTTTGTTGGTTTGGTTGTCTGGTTTATTGATTATGTGTCTGCTCTCTGTTTTGGTTCTGTGATTTGGATTTGTTAGACAGTTCCCAGTGTTGACTTTTGGTTTGTTCTCTAGTTTCTTTAGCTGTGTCTTTGACTCTGGTTGCAAATGAACTGGCCATGTTTCGTGGCTTAACGCCCCCATTATTGAAATCCATTGAAACTTGGCACTTATCCTTATACCTGGTTCAACTGCATTGTTAGCAAAGAAGCAGTTTAAAACCCTTATCTCATTAACACAATAACTCAAAAAGTTTCTGACGTATCTATTTTAACTTTTGTGGACACATTGTAAGTGATTAAGTGATTACATTTTGACACAAAATAGACCAAAATTAAAGCAGCATCACAAAGGGATAACAGGAACGGTGACTGCAGAAGAGCCTTGGATTGATCTTTGTTGGATCTTATTACTTCAAAAAAATATATGAATGAAAATCTACACCTGAAACCATTGAGACAAATCACCTGAAGACTAAATCACCAGTCGGCAGCAGAATATGGAATGGGAGACTGCAGAAGCTGTCTCGTGAATTTGAAAATACAGATTTTTTTTCAAACTTCCCAGGAACATTGTATAGGTCAGGGGGTCTCAAACTGTGGGGCACAAGATGGGTTTCTGAAAATTCTAAAAAAAAAAATTTTTTTTCCCTCGCCA
The DNA here is from genome assembly GCA_026784285.1 of Stomatorhinus walkeri. Taxonomy (NCBI): domain Eukaryota; kingdom Metazoa; phylum Chordata; class Actinopteri; order Osteoglossiformes; family Mormyridae; genus Stomatorhinus; species Stomatorhinus walkeri. The sequence goes on from JAODUD010000107.1 coordinate 8,149,995, forward strand.
ATCCACCTGGTCACCAAATTTGATCAGTCAGGCCTGTAGCTGGCTGTTCAAATTGATCATGTTGAGTTAAATCACGTCACTTAGCCTTAGTCCAAGTCAGTGGTGACACATGGAAGAGCAAGTGCAGATCTGGTGAACCTGATTACACATGACAAGCCATGGCTCTTCCTCTGCAAATTTTATCATGGGGCAAAATATTGAAACTGTGCTGCTTTTGGAAATACCATCAAAATACTGCGGTATAATGTATGGATGTTATGAAAAAATAGATGGCACCAAAGCCTACTGTAGCAGGGCAAGAGAGAGATGAAGAATACTGTTTATATAGGGGCAAGGGGGTGATGGGGCCATCCAGAAAATACATTGTTGTCATTTTTGCCAGCTTCTTTGCAATCTGTATGCATGCTGATCTTAAGTAGTCTAGAATCATAATGAATATATAAGTTTATTTCCAAAGTTATAATGCTAATGTAATAACTGTTTGTTTGCTTGGTGGGTATTTTTCACAAGTTTTGGACCTGGTGCGTTTCATGATTTTATGTACATCCTACTGTGATTTTATGTACATCCCACTGTGCTTGTGGGGCAGTTTTCTGCCAGCTAACTGGAGCTTGTGTGTGTACAGTCACAAACAATCTAGGCGGCAGATACACTTCCTCTCGGAAGAAAACCAAAATGAAATCAGTAGGTGTCTGTATTGTATTACGTGGTACTTACTTGGTTATAGCAACGGTGTGTCTGTTATAGTTCTCTCTGTTATATCCTTCTGAGACCCCACCCATTCATTTATGTCCATTGTAGTGGACAATTTATTTTTGGATCTATCTTTTCACTGATGTAAGGATAACATATTTATTCCTTTTGTACACTAAAGAGGTCATGCTGTGAAATGAAAAATAAAAACACATTTGAAAAAATCGAAATTGTAAGATGTCTTATTTCCTCCAAAGACAAATAACCCACAATTGAAGGACACTTTTTTCCTTGGGTCTCAGGAGGATATCACAGAAAACACTGGTCATAGTGCAAATGAGAAAGTAAAAAAAAAAGATACATTTTGACATATAAAAAAATAAATAATATAAGTGACATTTTCAGACATGGAAAATGAGACACGCAAAGAAAGTAAACACCAAATTGGAGAGGAAAGATTATGCAAATTGGTATGTAAGTGGAATATGCAGTAAATGAACAGGTATAGTTTCAGCCTTGCATGTTACAACCAGGACTCAGAGCATTGGGGTAAAACACATTTATTGGCTTTCACATACTGTAAAAAGTCTGAAACAGAGTCAAATTCGGCCATCCAACAACACTGCCATATTTTTAAAGCCATATTTATGGTACCTGTTTCTAACCCTAATGAAGGACATGAGCGGTCTGGAAGTATTGGAACATCTCGGAGCATGATTTCCCAAAATGCCTCTTCGCCCGTCCCCAGACCCCCCCGGGCCCCATCTGGCTCCCTTCCTCACCCCACTATCAATGTGGCCACTGTAGAGCATGTGCTTATTTGCAGTGACAAGCACTGATCATGCTGGCAGCTTTAACACAATCCCAAGGAAAAAAAAATACTAACAAACTAAACCAAGTGCCACAGATGAGACTCTTGAATTCATACGACTTGATTTCCCACAATCCTCCCTCCCTCGATGATACAGCCAGTAATTTTAGAAATTGCAAAGGTTGGGAGTTGTGGGAGGTGTAGGGATTAGATGGGACAGGGGTGATCTTTATTAGTTATTGATCATTGTACTTAGGTGAAGATAACAGATATATGCTAATAATAAATCAATTTCAGCAATGCAAAATATGTATATATAATCTGAATAAAAAAGGAAACATTGCCTTTTGTGAAATCATACATGTATTTTTGTATCTATTTAAACTATTTCCCGAATGGGTATAACACTGTCTAGCTGTATCCCCACAAAGTACAAAGTACAAGGAGATCTTAACTTTTTTTCTGAATCAAAACATTGCAGAGCTTTCACAACATTGATCAGAAAGAGTTTTGATGTTTTTATTTTTGACTAAACACGTAATAATCATTGACACTAATTTATGACAACATGACAATTTTAATACTTTTAGATATGTTTCAGAAATATTCTTGTACCTTGATCTTACCACACCATTTCCATCTTCTTCCACTTCAAGTAGATTTCTATGGCAAAAATAGTCCTCAAAGACCACAATAGCGGTGAATGTAAGGAGTGGGCTAACTAAACCTCTCTGGTAAGTATACGGCATAACATTTATTTTTTATGCTTATATATTTTTCTTTTTTATTCCCCTATAACTCCCTTTAGGCATTAGATTCAACTGTCAATCATTCTGAGAACCAGTGAAGGACAACAAAGAAGGCACGACCCTCTCTTTAATCCACCAAGTGCCGCATGGCACACATCGCTGCAAACGTCACCTGCTCTGCAGGCAATGGCCTCATTTTGGAAAAAAAGAGAAATAATTTCTGTGTCCACTCCAGTTTTATATATTTCTTGGCTGAACGCAGTTGCTTAGGCAATGAATAGAAACCCTGCTGTAATACTGACAACACAATTGAAGACAAATGCAATATCCAAGAAAACGCAAAAAGTGAGACCTATTTTAGAAGTTTAAATTATTGATTCTGTATAATGGGTTATATAATTAGAGGACATTTGTATTGCAGATGATTTTATCCCATAATTACAACCCAGCTCTAGTAACATTTATGTATATTTAATAATGTTCTGTGTATCTGTGTATTTGTAATGAGGGATGACCCTGCATCCAATAGGTGTTTTTCTGTATGACTATGTTTCTTACCAGATGAAATTTTTTTTAATTTGTTAATTAGAAAATTCAGAAGTTAGAAATTACAAGTTCTTAATTAGAAAATTCAGGCTGAGTAATTAAATCACAGATCTAGGGGGGAAACAGAAACATAGGAGTGACATGAAAGGAATGATCACATCTGTATTTAGCCAAAAATAGCCTTGGGCTGTTAACACACACACACACACACACACAGATTAGGTATCTGTATCTTTGTGGGGACTCTCCATTCATTTCTATGGGCATAAGTCTAATCTTAACTTAACCCTAACCTTACCCATAAGTAATCAAACAAAATATGAGACTTTTGGATTTTTTTGCAATTTTAGGGGTGCATGGTGGTGCAGTGGTTAGCACTTTTGCCTCACACCTCTGGGACCTGCATGTAAATCTCTGCCAGGGTTCCATGTGTGTGGAGTTTGCATGTTCTCCTCATGGCATTGTGAGGTTTCCTCGGGTTTCCCCCCACAGTCCAAAAACATGCTGAGGTTAGGTGGAGTTACCAAACTGCCCATAGGTGTAAATGGTGTGGGAATGTGTTGTACAATGGGATGGCACCCCATCCTAGGTTGTTCCCTGCCTTGCGCCCCGGAATAGGCCCTGGACCCCCTGTAACCCCGAATCGGATAAGTGGTTACAGAAAGTGGATGGATGGATGATTGCATTCACAGATTTTTAGAAAGCTGAGTTTCCCCTTGTTCAGACTAAAAAAATGTCTGCACAAGGCCAAATTTTCTTTTTTCACATTGTGGGGTTCCCACAATGAAATATATTCATGGCCACACACACACACACACACACACACAGCCCAAGGGATCCTTTTTGCATCTGGGAAGTCTCTCAAAAGAGATAACTGGCTACTGAATGAGGTAACCTCTGAGAAAAACTGAGGGTTTAATTGGAAAGGCTAAAAATTCATTGACATTTATTCAAGGAGGACCACCAAAGCCCTCCCAGATGTGTGATCTCTGTGGGACCTCCAGCCAATGAAAGACCCTTTTAGGCCATCCCCCAGTGATCTTGATTAGTGCACTGCTTACCACAGCACCAGGGGGCTTGGCTGGAATTGACCAGAGAGCAACCCTACAGAGCCGAAATGTCTCAATTGCTTTGGCTCAGGAGAGAATTGTGCACCACCCCTATCATTTTCCTTGGCACCTGAGGAACTACTACTTCAGCCTTTCTCAAACTTATCTCGCACACAAAGTCCCCACATTTTCCATTCACATCATGCTTAATAATAGACTTATCTGCATCCTGCCATTGAATGTGCAATGATGAAAGCTTTGCACCAATTGGAGTGCCCTCAGTGCGCACCTTGTAGGCATGGCTTATGAATATTTTTAAACAGTTGCAGAGCACACAGCTAGTCAAACACAATAAAAGGAGTGGTCAAATTATCCAATCAAAAATGGCATAAAGCCTGTTATCCAGGCTTTCATTTATCAAATTTCATTAAAAAAAAGATAAATTAACTTGATGGCTGAATGGGCCACAGGCTTGATTTTTTTACATGCATCCTGTTATGTCATGAATAGGCTGAAAGATGCCAGTCAAGTAAATTAGGAGAGAGAGTATCCAGTGCTCTGAATTAGATTGAGTGGGGGAATGTTTAACAGAAAAGCAAGGGACAGACGCCGTTTATCCTGCCCCAAGTTACTATGGGAACGCCTGTTGCTAGGACATGAGGAACGAGCAGGCAATCAGATTTGGAGAGCTGTGTAATAACATTATGTTGGAAAGGAAGGGGGGTGGGGGGAAGCCCCACTAACTACAGCAATAAATTTGATTTGAACACGGAGCCCTTTAATATCCCATCGCTCTTAAAGGCCGGCTACGGGAGTGAGAGGCAGTGTCCCCAGCACCGAGGAGAACTGCTGGTGCTACCGAGGCCAAGGCAGGCCACACTCACCTCCGGGTCTCACAGCCAGGTCATCTGCGCACAGCAGCCTGCACTTCATCTGCGCACAGCAGCCTGCACTTCATCTGCGCACAGCAGCCTGCACTTCATCTGCGCACAGCAGTCTGCACTTCATCTGCGCACAGCAGCCTGCACTTCTGGCTGTAGAATGCAACCTGGGCTGCTAAAATTAGCTTCTTGTCCAGACGTCTTACATTGCAAACGCACACACACACACAAAATGTGTGTGCTGTATGCTGCTTTGGGTAAATGCCATCCAATAAACATCTAAAATAACATAGCAGACGTGCAGCAACAAGGATTCTGCATTATGGCATTTAAATAGGCTCTGTCATGAAAGTTCCAGAAAGGGCAGTAGGGTGGGGCATTCTACACTGTGTGTATCTCAGAGGAATAAAGCTTTAGAGTATTTCAGATCTATAAGGCATTGTCCCTTAGTTAAGTAAAATCCGAGTCTATTATAAGCAGCAGGTCTTTAGCAGGTAAACAGTAACTTGGTCTGTCTTGCCTGAACTCAGACTTATAGAGCTGAAATGTAGAGCTGTCCGAGGTGCTGTGATGTGGGCCATTTTCAGCTTTAGTAAAGTCAGGTTGCCTATTTTAGCAGTACCCCCCCTCCCCGTACTGTACATCTCAGGCAGTCACGACTCATCGATTTCCTGATCGAGGCTCACAGGTTTCACCGGCCCCACCAAGACCATGACAGCAATGCTGCTCTTACAACTAGATCAGGATGTATTTAAAGGCACTTGTGTCCCACAGCCTGTCTGCTTCACCCCCCCACTCCCCCACCACGGCCCACTTTTATTCATCATCCAAGGGGTGATTGGATTAACTGTGAATGGCAGCACCGTTTATTCTATCATCCTCTGTCAGCAGTGCTGGGGGAATGTATTCCCAAATGACAAATACCAGATGTCACCTGGGCAGTGCTGTCTCGAGCGCACAAGATGTCCACCCATTCCAGAGCTCTATCCCATTTTTGAATCCCACTGTGCAGCTCATAGCTATCACTTGTTCACCATTGTTATGACAAAACAGTACCCTAACTTTGTGGAAAATATTGCATAATTTTCATCAACATAAGTCAGAAAAAAATGACTAGAAAAACTCAAACATTAGCCTATATATGCTTTTTGAATTTACTGTTTTTGAATCACATACATCACAAATAAACATATGCACCAAGCTTATGCAAGCCTTCCATGGAGAAGTTTTTGCCTTCTCCTTTCGGATAGATGCATCTTTCTGAATTACCATACATTTTCCTCCCATTCCCTCATCTGCACATGGAAATAAAGACATTACTGTGTCATGCCTGAAGGATAAATGCAGATGAGAGAGAAAAAAAAGAAAATGAGTCTTGCAGAGCCAGGCTTCCGGTTCCACCTGCTACTTTTGTGCAAAGGAGATTTGGTTAATCTTCAGTCCAAACCGTGCTCCTTTTTTAATTAAACTGCCACATTATAAGCCTTTAGCCTTCTCAGGCAGCCTGAGCGATAAGCATGGATGTTCAATAATTCTTCTTAATATATGCCAACGCTTAGGAAAAGGGAAAGAGATGAGGACCAAGAAAATCAGAGCAGAATATACGCAAGGAAAAAAATTCTTGGGAATATGGTGTAAAGCTGATGGAGTCGACTGCGAACATAACAACAATCACGATTCCACTGCATAGTAACGCAAGGTGGAACAAAGGAAGATGATTTCTGTATCAAATTAAGGAGATTATACAGAATTTGGCCTCTAGGAAGAGTGTATGCTATCTTGATGCTTGTGGACCAAGTTCTCAGGCATGGAACTTTCTTTGAGTTTCTGTGAGTCTTAGCCAAATATCACACGCCTGACAGAGTGCACGATAGTGCTTTATTAAGCTGGGCATTTCAGATGGGTTTGAGGGGACACTCAAACAGACTCAAACAGTGGGCCTTTCCAACAGACCTTAACAATAAGCCCTGTCAAGCAGGCACTATCAGCGAGGCCAGTCCAGACCAAAACGTAATTAGTCTCTCTGAGATTTAGCATGGAAATTTCTAAATTGCAGTTCTGTTCATCTAATGAAAAAAATGTAAAGCAAAAAAGACAGGCGAAGCAAAGCTTTACTTTTAATGTTAGTTATATTTAAAATTAAAATAAAAAAGATCGAAAGCATAAAGCTGGTATATCTCTTTTTTTCACTTCACGGATAACTAGATATTACTAATGGCATTTTCTTCCCGTCATTAAAGATTTGTAAATTAAATGTCACAACACATGATGTGAAGACTGAAGAAGTACATTTCAAGTTTTCTCCTGTATCTATAGTAATATAACATTTTATCCATTTAAATTAGCCTAGCCACAATTGTACCAACCACTGAAATTTAAGATGAGATCTCTTCTGGTGTAAGTTTCTCATCCTTCTCAAACGACACTGTTGAAAGGTACCTATCTTAGAGTATCATTTGTATAACTTTTGTATAACATAGGTGGTATGTTAACTTGGCACAGGAGTTGCCAATGTCAGCATTTTTGACAGCTACAAAAGTTGGAATTAACCTTTATAAATGCTCTTGTCAAGATTTGTCAGCTCTCATGAAGGGCTTATGTTGGTATCATGTAACCTTATGAAGAGCACCCTTAAGTAAAGTCTTACCCCATTCTATTATACCAATGAAATGTGAGTATGTTGCTATGGTAGCTGCATAAATGCCTCACCTTTATTAGTATATTAGTGTACTGTATTTTAATCCCAGGCACTGGCTGTGCGGCATGTGGATTACATCAGCCTGGCACTAATTTGCTTATCCAGTCATAGTTTGGGTAATTTGACAGGTTATTGTATGTCTTTCCCCCATTTTGGTCCAATTACTTCTAGTACCTTTGTGTTTACCTCATTCTTGCTTTGAATTTTCCTCTTGGTGTTGAGTGTGTCACCATAATGTAAATAGCTATGTCCACCCCATGAGTATTTCTGTCCATTCTGGTTGCTACCTTGTTCAGTTTATGTTTGTTTGGCAGGGTTGATTAAAAAGTGTTTTCCTCTGCAATCTGAATCTCAGTCTTATGAATTGC
>JAODUD010000107.1:8165206-8184254 GCA_026784285.1 Stomatorhinus walkeri
GTGATGACATACTGGTACAGATGAGTGATGACATACTGGTAAAGATGAGTGATGACATACAGGTAAAGATGAGTGATACATACAGGTGAAGATGAGTGATAACATACAGGCAAAGATGAGTGATAACATACTGGTAAAGATGAGTGATGACATACTGGTACAGATGAGTGATGACATACTGGTAAAGATGAGTGATGACATACAGGTAAAGATGAGTGATGACATTCAGATAAACTCGTCTGAATACATAATCATTTTAGATGAGGAAAAGGCCATTTTCCAAATAGTTTCTGTAACGGATTGCAGCTGAAGCTGAGGGTGGCGGGTGTTTCTGCAGTGTCTGTCAGTCCAATGGGAGGATGACTTCGTTTTTAATTTACCTTCCCTGGAAAGCCAAGGAGCGATCTCAGCACTGCTTCAAACTTCTAACCTGTGCTAAGTACATGCATCTCAGCTTTGAAGCTAAACTGCTTACACACTATCAAGAAGAAAAAAAGTAAGTCAGCTTTTTGTTATACGTTTGTTCAATTGTGAAAGTGAGTGTTATTTGAGGGATGAACTATAGCTTTATTTTGTTATTTTTTTCTTAAAGTCGTACCTGTTAAATTGCTGGCAACTGCATTTTCCATGTAATTGCAGTATAGTCAAGAGAATAAAAATGACAATGCATTACAAAAAATTCATCCTCTGCATAAATATGCCACAGAGAAGCGACCAAGGCTTACTAAACATAGCAAACCCACGCACCAGGAATGCTGCAGACATTTAGAGATGTCATGGCATTCATTTAACTGTGGCAGGTTTGTTACAAAATCATTAGCAACTGGGAAACTTTACAGGTGCACTTAAAATAGCACTAGAGAACTGGAGGAAGCTGGTTAATTTACACTTCAGTATTGTGTGATACACGATATTCATTCCAAGAAAATACAATCAGCTACTCGGGTCCATGGACTCAGACTGAGAATTACTATATTTTTGGTGTAAGAGTATGTGGAGCATACTTTATTCATTCTCAGCACATAAATACTAAAAGTACTGAGCACAGCAGACATATATGACAGGGATGAACAGGATGCAACACATATTTAAAAACAAAAAAGGTTTATAACCTCTCATCAGCTTCATGCTTGCCATAATTTTCTAAGGAAGATGTTTATGTGCTCTAGAAGGTTTTCAGTAGAAATTAGGCTTTTTGTTAGCCTGTCATGAGACACTCAATAGGTACAATTTTTTTATATTACACTTGGCATTCATGCCAGATTCCCATTTTAGAAGCATCTCCAAAGTCAAGCCCTGGCTTCACGTGAGCGTACAGCTGCTATGAACACCCCTGAGGCTGCAGAGTAAGAGATCATCTTGCCATATTAAGCATGTCAGTAACAGACTGCCGTCTCACATTGTCAAACAGCCTTTACAACCATTTTTAAGATTGGGTTCTGGCCAAGCCTGGGAAGTCTGTGACAGCGACACACAGAGATCACTCATTTTCTATCAAAGTTTTATAACAAGGACAATGATATAGTAATATGCGGATCAATTGGCCCCTTGTTTGCATATGATACCTTGAGAGACACTGATGACGATTACTAGGGGCATGATGCCAGTCAAATTCGTTATTGCTCTGGATATTTGTTTTATGGGTAAGATGCATAATATCGACAACAAGCAATTCAGAAAATTCTTACGAATCATGCCTTGCTCTGTGTGTATATGCTGGGTGCCAGGGTTTGAGTCACATGACACTGACCGGAAGCACAGGGCTCTTGACAGCACAGTTTAGCACGGCATCCACAACAGTGCACATTAGTGCACTGAGTCTTCTCATCTGACATCATCATTCTGTATATGCTTGTATTACCGCATTCATTGTAATGGATAGACCACCTCGGACAGCCCCTATTTGCATTCCTTGATGCAGACAGAAAGGGTCATGCAGAAAAATGCACTGTGCCTTTTTTTGCTTTTACAAATGCAATGGGACCTTTACTCTGTCAGACAGAAGTTTTAGCATGTCAGCTGAAATGAGGAAGAATGGAACTCAATTTGCCCAAGATGACAAATCTAGCTGATCTAACTGTCTGCATATTTCATTTTTTCGTCGCCTTGCTAAGACGACATATACCCTACATACAGCCTGCAGCCACCTTATTAGGTAGGCCATTGTAATATGAGGAGTCTTTTTCCTCAAGAGCCCTTCAACATTAGAGAAGACATTTTGCACATTAATGCAAAGTCCTGAGCTGTTATTTTTGTATTTGTGACCTTACTGTGAGCTTTAACAAGTCTGGCCCCTCCGTCCTCTTTCATTAAGTCATTTATGGCCACAGAAAAGCCCCTGACTGGATGATTCTTGTTCATCACACCATTCTCTGTGAATTCCAGACACTGTAGCATGTAAAATTCCCAGAAGGCTGTTTCTGAGGTGCAAGAACCACCACATGTGGCACCAACAATCACACTACATTCCAAAGCACTTTGATCAGGCATAGAAGTCATTCTAATGCTTAAGTGAACATCCAGTGAACCTCCTGACCTTGTCTATGTGCTGTATGCATTCAACTCCAGGCACAAGATTCTCTGTTTGAAGGAACAGGCTGCATTCGCAATTTGCAAACAGCTGCGGCCACGGAGTGTATAGCATGATAACAATATCAGGAAGCAGATTTTCTTTTTTAGGATGTGTCGGCTGTGTTTTCGGTGTGTTCTTGTTTCTGGCCTTCGGCGAGCAGTCCACTAGAGGGCTTGCTCCTTGTTTGCTGCAGGAGGTTGACGGTTCCCTTCTGGACATCATTAAAAGGGAAAAAGACGGAGGCTGAGGAGAGATTCTGTCAGCGGGCCTTTAAAAACATGTGTGAGAAATGCTTTGGCAAGTTTTTTGGTTACTTGGGTACAAGCTGAATAATTCTGAATATCCATCATTAACTTCAGGAAGATACCAGTGCTGAAAGGGTAAGGCCTGTCAGGTATCAGGTGGAATTTACACTAGCTCCCCCCAAAGTATTCTAAGCAGTTACACAACTGTCTGCTCAAATTTATGTTTTGCTTGCTTTGGTTTCCCGTTTGTTTGTAAAATTATTTCCCCACATTAGAAATATATGGTCCTTGTGGCTGACATCTCACAAAGGACCACAACACTAGCTACAGAAGGGCAGCCACTAGGAACGAAAAACCTGGAGCCTTCAAAATATGGAGGATCTTTGATTTGAAGAGGCTAAGGACGATAACACGGATTCAGATATTGCCTCCTCGAGCTGCATCTGTTGTTCCAGAGTTGAAAGGCCTCAAATGAACAGCCCTTTGCCCTACATTCACACGAGGAAACGACAGCTGCAGAAAGGCCTGACATTTCCTCTGAGGTTATCGGATGTCATTAGACGTACCATCCGAACCTGGAGGAAAGAGGACGAGGACACGTAATTTCACGTGCGGCAGTCATCTTAATGGGTTCTCTTAATTTTCTATTAATGGAAGCAGCACCGCCTTATGTCTCATGAAAGATTCATCTGTGCAGCTCCTGCTTGCGTGAATTACCATGCAGACACAAGCACCTGCAGCAAGGGCTACGGCGTGTATGTGTTTGCTGTCAGACTTAATATATGTGTGAAAAACACAATGGTCTTAGGCCTGAACAAACAGGGTCAGAGACGTTTAGTCTTTTTATATCAGGGCCATTATTTGACCAAGCTAAATTTAGGCGCATGAGGAATCCTCAGTCATTCATCTACTTAACAAGATAAATAAATTAAGAATGGGGCTTTGATGGGCAAGTTTCAATAAAAAAAAAAGATTCTTCCAATTACCCTGTCTGGTGCCCCTGGGCAGTAGATTTTATCTCCATGGAACTCCTGCAGGAAGGTCTCCTTTGGCGCCAGTGTCCATGCTGCCGTTTGCTACTATGCAAGCTGCCAAAATGTATGATCATCCATGGAATTCACAGAACATTCCAGCAAAAAGAAAAGACTCATTACAGCTCACTATGACATAATATACGTTATATCCTATATAATACTTATATACAAATAAGGACATAGGAAAATGTCCAGTGCGTGAAGAGGGGAACAGTGGCAGTACAGTACCTAGGGGTCTTCTTATGGAATATCAGCCCTAAATTCCACAGAAAAGATTTTACTGTAAGGCACTATATTATATCATTTAAGTCTTATGCGTCAAGGAACCCAGCTGGATAAGGACATTTGAAATAACCAGCAAAGATATCTACGAGATGTATAGCAAATACACCATAAATCTATCATCTAAAGGCTAAAGTCATTAGCAAACTGATGCATTAGAGCCTATTTTAAATGTAAACATATCTCTATCAAGTAAGATAAAATGGAGACATGCAAGCTGCAGCGGCACATATATCACTTCTTATCTGTGTCCTTCGTCAACAGCAATCCTTGCCATTATCATGCCTATTATAAACAGGCTTAGGATCACATGGCATGGTGGGTATACAGGTCATTACATTATTTGTGTTCTATTTGTATGCTAGTTGAGCAACAAAAGATTAACTCTTTACGCTACTGGGTCCATTTAGACAATTTACACATGCTTATTTTGTTGAAACACAAGAATTCCTCATTTTTATGAACTGTTACAAAAAGTTATGTGAAAATCTAACACAATAAAACCGACTTCCTCCTTCCCATTGGACATTTCTTCAGCAGTTCTAGCGGTACCGTCCCTAAATGAATACCACACTGATGAGTACCTAAACAGGAAAGAAATTTGGTTCCACTTGAAGGTCCCGTGCTACAACTCGCCGTTACTTTGGCATACTTTGGTATCGTATCAAAGCAGCAACACATTTAAACCCAAATCCCAGCTGATGCACATAAACAGACACTGCCGACAGAACACTGAAAGCACTATACACATACACAGACAGAAGTATAGTGATATAAACTTCACAATGATTGCTAGTAAGTTATATATTTAAATAATTTTTACCTTTTTCTTCAAAATAGGCTGAGACATTAGACTAAGAACGTAGATTAAGGCATTCATACTCAAAAACATTCACTCACAGTCATAAATAAATGACATGTAGACATCCATATGATGGAATATGTAAAATTAATGACTGAACGAACAAACAAATACATTTTTGGTGTAACCAATGCTTACTTTGTGCCAGAACTTCTCCACCACCTGAAACACTACACCCAATATAATTAAACTTTGGAAAAATTACAGACTGAACTAAAGAAATATTATTTATGAAATCCTTTGTGCTAAATAATTTGTGCTATTTAATACATACATCCACCTAAATTAGTAAGTTTTGCTTATCTGACTTTTGATTTGAGGGAAAGCCGCACCTCATGGACTGTTTTGGCCACTGAAAAAGATGAGGTTACACGGCAGGTTGTTACAGCAAAAAATAATTAAAAGAAAATGTTGAAAAGACAGAGTTATATTATATTATTTTAGCTAAGCAGAGCAGAAATGAACCAAAAAACCTTATGGAAGAAGAAGCAGAGACAGTGAGGAGCGGTAATGCTAATAAGAAGGAACAAAAAAGGATCAAGAAAAACAGAAAGCAGACGAGAAGCTTGATGTAACGAACATGCGTGCATGACGTCATCGTGCTCTTTATGAACTCCGGCACCTCAGAATTTACCAATGCTGCACTGGGTGGAAATGAAATGGCATCACAGACTGAATGACTTAGCATTGGTTTGATAGACCAATGAAGAATGTTCCTCACATTTTTTGGCTGTTCCACAGTGACATCCTAGAAGCATTATCCTATACCTCACCATATAGCTATTGCAGCCCAAGTATTCAGCGCACAGTCAAAAAGTGCAGTATAGCCATAGGGCAATCTTTAAGGCCTACTACTCATTTTAATGGCCACACCTGCTGAGGTCTGTGTCTGTGCAATCTGACACAAACTGCCGTCAGAAATGTTTCAAGTCAGAGACTTTGTATATTATACATGGAATGGGGAAAACATTGGAAACCTTTATCATCATTGCACATTCAATGAAATTTTGTGTACAACGGAATCAGTTTTATAACAAAGTATATCATGTTATGTCACCCAAAAGCCAAAACCTAAAACAGACACTTTGCCACTATGAGCAGCTGTTGCAGAGGATCCTGGAGCCTCACCCACCTTCCTCTTCTCTTCACTTCAGTCTCCCTGCCTGTCAGCCCAGCTGGTTTAAATAGTCTGTTACTCAGTCTTGTTAACTTCAACAGTTGGGCATCATTAAGCAGGCAAAATTACATGGGGTGGGAAATTAATCACCATGGCAACAAAAAAACTAGAGAAATACAACCCCATGCACCCGTACTGGTTCACAGAACCAATTATTACTTTAGACGAATAAATTCATGAAATGAAAGAGCTGCAGTAAAACTTTAGCATGCATGAGGTAGGACTTCACTCAGTCTTTGAAAGCACAGTTCACCACAGCCCACTGAAACAGTATGCCTTTGCAGTCATAAATGCAAAAGAGAAAAATAAAAAAAACCTACATTTGTCATTACTCTTCACTACTCATGACACAAAGATTGCATCAGCCACGGGTTAATTTCTCATCGGCCGACAGGTCCATATGAGAAATTGAATGATTATTAGGCTCTGACATTGCCTTGCATTTCAAGAACTCGACCTGTACCAACTGACAAAGTAGATAATTTCTTATATTCATTACTATATTGCCAATGAATACCAAACAGTAAGAAGAGGGCAGAGAACTGTCAGCCCGCATGATAACTGTTTTTTCCAAGATCTTTCAGAATCAGGTATTATTGAAAGGTTGTGAAGGATCATTTTAGGACACATAATCCAATGTAAAATAATCATCAGCGCCATTTCCATACATTCAACATACTGCCTTTATCTTCCCATTCTTAACTTGTCATCATTTGCCCATAAGTGAGATGAGGTCAGAGGCAAGTGAAATTTTGGAGGAACACAAGTGCTCTGGAATGGTCATATTTACCTGATGCTGGTTGTGAAGGCACATATTAGACAGATATAGCAGATGTGGATGACTTACGACTCTCTCCATCAGTTTTCCATGTATGAGACCAGAAAAGCATATTTTGGCTGATAAGACAACGGGGGATGCTTTGATATGCAGATTTTACTGAACTTCCAAAATGTATTCATATGGACAAATATCAGATGCATGATGATATCAACACGACAACCAAAGTCACAGTGCTGTAATAATGTTATTAATTATTTTTATTAATTATTAATATTGATATTCCCTATTAATATCTAATCGAGCAGAAACCTAAAATACCTGCCAATCTGATTTTAAATTCAGGCCTATCGAACGCAGAAGCAATAATTCCGGAAGTGACATAATTCCACCCAGGCTAAGGTGCGACCAACAGCTCTGGTCTCACCTCACCACATCCAGTCTCGCACGCTTTTCTATTCCTACTGCGCTGTGAAACACATGGGCCAACCTGGTCTATTATCTCTCATAGCGTGAACTTACAAGAACACCTGCTGCTTAGGACTGCAGACTTAACCTAGCAATCCGACGAAAGGCCTACTGCCCATCTGTCTTCATAAGAGAAGCCAAATATTGTTTAATATCAAGCTAAAGTCTGGACTGGGCTCCAATGACTACTATCTGGTTGCTAAAAGAAAAGCATCCATACCGAATATAATTCAAATTTAAAAAGGAG
Source organism: Stomatorhinus walkeri (assembly GCA_026784285.1). Taxonomy (NCBI): domain Eukaryota; kingdom Metazoa; phylum Chordata; class Actinopteri; order Osteoglossiformes; family Mormyridae; genus Stomatorhinus; species Stomatorhinus walkeri. The sequence continues at coordinate 8,172,872 of JAODUD010000107.1, forward strand.
ACTGTATTTTACAATAAAATATAGGTCTTCTGAGCTTCTGTCAAGACACACTTCTGTTCTTGTGGATTAGCAGCAGGGTTCGAAAGCAAACTGTTGATGTGTTTTTTGGCACGTCACCATCAGGCAAAATGCAGACCGAGGCGCCATGGGTGTGTGAGTGTTCCTCTCGTTTCGGAGCAGGGAAGCATGGGCAGAATCCTCTGGCCACCCGTCTGGGATCAGGACATGGGTGTTAATTCAAAACCGCATGCAACATTTCGTCTCTGACTTGATTATTCTAAATATAACACCGGCATCTGCGTGCGAAGGAAAGTTGCCAAAACCAATGATAGTCAGACAACCTGAGCACCAAATACAGGCCTCCTTCATCATGTCTATAATCATCTACTGTGCTTGTACAGTAAGAAAATCCCAAAAAGTGTGAGAACTCAGGTCATGGTGAGTTTGAATTCAAAAGGCATAAGGTTTTCATTTATTATCAAATAATGAAATTTAATGTTTTTATGAATATATATGTTTTTGGGGGAATTGAGCTAAAGAGATGGCACATGTTTCAATCCTGGAAACGGCATTTCATTTTCACCACACACCTGAGAATGGTATTTAATGGAATTGCTGGGGAATACCCGTTGGATAATGGATTATGCAACTGGAAAGGGTTAATAGTACTGGAATGCTGGCAGACTGAATAAATTTTCCTTCCCTTGGGCAAAAACACTGAATTTTGCTGCTCAGATCATTTGCTTATCACAGCAGAAATACAATATCACCACCCCCATATAATATTCACTATTTAGTAAAAATGGTGCATATCAAGGTCTGAAATATTTTAGACTATTGAAAGTACCAACAATGGGCAGGCGCAGATCGGACCTGGACCTTGGATGAATGGAAGGTGTTCTGATGGTCTTCTGCCCAAAATTATTTGACCCTTGTCAAAGTCACTCAGATCGTTGTCCCTGTCTGTTTCTTTCTACGAGTACCAAATGTTAGCTTACCATCTAATTTATCCTAGATCTTGAACTGCATTTTTCAGATAGTTTATGAGATATTCAACATTATTCATTTCCCTTACATTTTTTTCATCTCAAGACCCAACCAGTGTCTATCTTTTAAGGTATGATATGCCACTCACTGCATTGTGCTTTTGTGTTACTGATGGAAAAAAGATGTTGTTTCCATGTCATATGCTATTATTAGCTATCAAAAACTTGAGTGAGTGAATGAGAGAGAGAGAGAGAGAGAGTGAAATAGAGAGAGAGAAATTAGAGGACAAGCACATCCTTACATCGACATCTATACTGTAGGGAAAAAGTGACATAGTGAGAATGAGCCAGAAAGCAGCAGAGTGCACTGCTGAAGAGGCTTGACCGAGTGATGCCTTTGCAACCTCTTATAGCAAGATGTCCCCTTCATTCCATATAATTAGCTGACCCCAAATTAGTGTCAAACGACCAGGCGTAGCATAGCCCTGTCTGCACAGACACTGTTTCCATCTTTACTGTTTTAGAATTGTAGACTGTACCACATAGGACATTTAAATGTACCACCATAGTTCACTGTGGTTAGATCCTGATCTTTTTGGAGAAGAACATGTTTCACATTTTTTTGAGACAATTTAGATAACGATAGTAATCAACAAGTTAATTTTTCTATATCTAAACCATATTTGATACATCCAATTATCCATTCTTACAAGTCTACTTCAAAGATGTCTGAAGTGACAAGTGTGACAGGATTCAAATTAGCACACTTCCAGACACTAGTACCAATGTCTTACCTGCAGAACCAAAACCCACAAAGAAACTTAGCTGATATGCTCAAGCCAACCCATATTTGTCCTAACATAGGGGTGAAAATTATTGGGGCACATTCTTCTGGATATCAGCTGGAACCTACCACAATCAAAGGGGGAAGAAGGCTTTTTTAAATCCTCGACTTGACTTAAATATTGCACCAAACCATTCAATGTTGATTGATTTTGTGCAGAATAATCAAATGAAAAGATGTTTTTTTTTCACTTAAAAAAGATACAGTTTAAGCTGACAGTTCTGCTGGTGGCAGATAAACACATACTTCTGACAGCACTCACTTGCCACTAGCTAAACTACAGCTTAAAATGATAATCATCCATCTCCATGTTGCATTATATTAACAAATGTATGACTCCAAGACCAACTTCAGAAGTTTTGGGGGGGTTTCTGGGTCTGTATATATATACTGAAAGCAGGAATGTATTTCAGATCAATGTCACTAGTTTGTGGGGTGGAGGGCCGGGGGTCTGGGGCAGAGCTAAGGGACGAGGGCAGTGACAGAGCTCTAGCTGTAAATTAGATTAAACAGCAAATCAGTAAATCAGAAAAATTGATTTGAAATAATTAGGCATTGCTCCCTGTCTTGTATTGACTTTAAGTGGATGGCTCAGGCAATCATCTTCAATATTATTAGCCCAAAATTAATTGCATGGACAAAAGAAATGAACGAGACATTAATCCACTAAAAGGGAAGCTATTCTGCCGTTAGAAGACTTGACGCTGACGGCCATGTTCAGTTTGATTCCTTGATTTTCATTAGTCATACTGTTCTCAGATGGCTATTGTGAAATTCTGTCTAGTTCTCCCAACTCTGAAACTGACAAAAACCCTATTTTAAACCATTACTATGTATTTGAGGGTGTGAATGTGGGTATGAGAACATTCAAACCATATTTCTGCACTGTTCCTTTTGTAACGCTTTAGAGAAAACAATGCTAAATAAGTGTAGAAAATAATCTATTGGATTCTTGTGTGACAGCAGGGCAGCTAGAAATTTTGAGTAAGTCGACCCTTGAACATCCTCTGGTCACTGCTTGCTGCTGCACCTCTTCCTCCCTGGCAGCTTTCAAATGGCTGATATCCATAAGCACGATAAAGGTACACTGTTTCGTTTTAACTAGAAGGCTGCAATCGACAGGTGTACATTATTAGATATCAGTAGTCCACTATACTGACCTGCCATTTGGAGAAGCATAAAATTAAAGACCTGAAGTACAATGCAATGCAACATTTTTCTAAATCTTGTTTAATTTTATATCATACTGTTGATGGTAGATGAGTTTAAAAGCAACACCTGTCTGTTCCTCCCACAACCAACTTACCTACAGGTACCACAATCTGCAGCCTAGATCTAAGGGCTATTTAAACTCAAGAGAAAGCCTTGCTAGGTATTTTATTTATTTATTTATTTAGCTATTTATTCATTCATTTGTTTATTTATTTGTTTATGTATTTATTTGTTTTTGAAGTTATAATACTTGTATTTAGGTTTGGTTTCATCTTTAGATGTGCCTTTTACCTGTCCTTAGATATGTCTTTTACCCAAGTACTGCATGTGTTGGTTTTGTTTTTAGTGCATGAATCTAAATGTAATAATATAATGGATCTCTTGGATCTGCATTAAACTCAGGGAATTCCTCTGGAACCAATCTTTTCTTGTGCCCCATCAGCATCTGTCTGTCTCACTCTCTGGCTTTTGCCACATCTCTCACATCTGGATCTGGAGTCATTCGTTGAGTAAAGCCACCACAAGCCCTATTCACCGGTCTATACAGTTGCTGGGATGATCATTGCACGATACCTCTCCTTTGATTGGAATGGGATGGTTCAAAGTATTCTCCATTTCTTCTATGTGATTCCTTTTGTAGACTGCAGTCAATAAAATGAGATTATACCAACTTTCCCAGCTAACACTGTCAAGCTAGTCAGCATTTTATAGTTTGATTAAGTGTGATGATCAAGAATCAAATTAACCTTAAGCTGAGCCCAGACAGAGGAGCAAAAGACAATTTATGATAGGCCTTTTATGGCATTTGGCACCAACACGCTGAGCTGATGGCAAACTATTGATTGCAAGAGGGGGTATTACTAATAGCATTCTCAAAATAAATAAATAAATCACTAATCAGGAACAGAGAAAATAGCCTTTTTATAAGGCTTTAGCTGCACCCAGAGTTACTAGAGAGGTAAAGTATTAATAAATAAAATAAAAAGGAAAATGGCTATTTTAGCATTGGTTGAGTTGGCACAGCATAACTATTCTTATGGTTTGCAAAATTGGCAGAAAGAACCATTCCTCAGAGTCTCACTGTCTATTACAATTTCCTGTGGTTTATGAGAATATGGCTCCATTTATGGTCCTCTGCGCTAATAGTAGCAGTCAGTTCAAACGGCTGACCTCATAAGTGAACTTGTCTATCAGCTCCTGGGTGCGCCAATCTTTTCATGACGGCAGAGGACACATACACTGACATAGCGGGCGAGACTTTCACTTTGTACGGGTTAACAATAGGCAACACTTGGGGAATGATCCTCATTTACAGCCTGTTTCCACAGTAATGTGCGCACGGTGAGTGACGTATTCTAAAAAAGGCATATTGAGGTTTAACTTAAAGAAACATTTAGAATAAAAAATGAATGCATAGATCCCTACGTATACACAAATTTGTGTCTATATGTGGGCGTTTATCTATGGATGCACATGCTGAGGAGACCGGATGCTTATGGACTGACTGTGAACCAATACTTGTTCCAATAAAAGTAAAAAAATATGCAGGCATTAATGAACATCTGATATCCTCACATTCTATTAGCAGAACGCCCTTGGGGGATGTAGACTGAATGATCCTGAATAACAAACATTCATCAGATGCAACAGAGACACTTGTTTTGCAACATAAATAATTTTGTGTGTTTATGAGCGTCAAATGCAGTATTGCAAAATACACAGAAATTACAAGCTTTCATGTCGCTCATTGCTCCATATGAATAACAGATATATGAAAGTGTAAAAGGGGTCATGCTGATATTTGTAGAGCTATCAAGAAAAATTTTATTTTACCCTTTCATTGCCTGCAGATAGGGGCTTGTACCTAGTTACTAAAGTCTACTGTTATTACACGCTTGCATTAATCATACTTTGATTTTGGTTATTTCTGCTCAGAATGCCTTCTGTCTTATTTTATTTCAGTAAATGTTTTTAAAGAGGACTAAATTTAGACTCTTGCATTTCCGCTGCTGGTGGAATCATATTACACCCATAGCGGTGCTGCGGTAGTAGCTGTCTACCACATTCTGAGCACCGATATAGCAATATCCTCAGGCTAATTGAAATCACACTACAGTTTATTTTATATCTCACATGTGATTTTCTTTACTCATAAATGGCAGGAGTACTTATGTGTTCCGGAAAAAAAGATATATTCGACATTTACTTTGCAGCCGCGAGAATAATGGTTGGGGGAGAAAAAAATCTAGATCTGTCTAAAAATGAAATTCAGAGAAACTGTACTGGTAGGGAATATCATGCAAAAATACAGAATTCATCTGAACATCTTGTGCTATCATATAATAACACAAAGAAGCATCACAATTTAAAGATGACACAATAAAACCATAAATTTGCTAACGCCACAGCAGCATGCAAAAAAAATTAATATAAATATATAATGAAATATTATATTATTACAATAATGAAATTACTCCTCTACAGAGTTGGGTAATTCAGGTCCAGAGAGTAAAAGTCCAGACCAGGATTTTGTTTGAACAAACCAGGTAAGTACTCTGCGACTGTGACTCTTGATGCTCAACTAGATGGTTGAAGCAAAATCATGGTATGGATTTTTTACTCTCTGGACCTGAATTTCCCAACTCTGCTCCTCTACCACTGCATGCTGTGTACAGTGACTGTAACAGCCAGTGTGCGGCATTTCCTCCATTATACTCTTTTTTATTGAGTGCCAAATGAATGGGTAGATCCTGCATGATAAATGGAGCCTGTGCCTTTAAGGTGGGAAATGGTCAGGTGATAGTGAGAGTGTCGCCCTTAATAGGCGACTGATCCCAAATGCTTAGTCTTGTGGGATCTTTATAAGTCTTGTTGGTTTATTGATATGAAGAAAAGTGTGCCCATGGTGGACGCTGGATTGCTGCTTGTGCTGAGTTTAGTAATAACTGGTCTTGGATGGATGGCTATGAAGATGTTGTATCATACCTGAGCGCCTTTACACTTCACGTTCCTGTTCATATCAATGGGTGGTAGCTTAGACATGGCTGTAAACTGTAAGTTATCACTTAGAGAGCTTTATGTGCATGTTGGTTATTCCATCTCCCACTGTGTTTCAAGCAATATTTTTTATTGTTGGATTTTGAATTAATTTTATATAGCAGTGTTTCTGCATGTGCAGCTGCTTTAACAAAAACATGTGCCGGGCCGGTGTTGGAAGCATACTGAGTTTGCCCTTTTTAAACTGTTGTTGTGTCACTCAGACAAGTGTGTTGTTAATTTTTCATTGGAGTGACCATCGAAGTGGATATTAGTTGTTTAACGTGTTGTAGCTCATGTTTGCATGCTAGAACTAAGGCCAGCCGGAGCAATATATTTTGATAATAACAAGGAAAAGAGCGTTGAATAGGAGAGGCTTGTGTTTTTAATTTTTTCCTTGTTTCCCCTGTGTTGTGGTTTCCTGTGTATCACGAGTGTGGTGCTGTCTGCAAGCAGGCAATGCCTTTTTCTCTTTTTGGCATATTCATATTAAAGCTGTTTATGTTAAGACGCTGTGTAATTATTTTGTGGTGAAAGGCCAAATGTATATTGTTTTAAGGCTTAATAATAAATTTAAAGCCGGTTCTTGGGTCTAAGCCGCTTCTTAAATATGTACAGTCTAACCTGTATGGTTACATTAGCAGAACTATTGTTACTGGATAAAAGAGCCCCCCTCCAGGAAAGTGCACTTTACTCCTGTGGGCCCACCGCCTGCAGGGGGGGCATGGAGGTCTGGTGCAGCATGGATCAGGTTACATTCAAAGGCAGGGCCTTGGTGGACCAATTTTTGGATACCCAGTATCTGTATTACTGGCGTCAGGCAGAAACAGTCTCTGCAAATCTCCTTGCGGCATTTAAGGTGCTCTTGCGAGGAAATTCAGACCAGGTTAAAGAAATAAATATGGCTATAAGAGTGATTATTGCTACATATATGTGACTATACTTGGTAGTACAGAACACGGGATTGAGTACAACTACACACCAAATTTGATGTACCGAAACTCCCGTAAGCCTGAGCTAGTGCAGGAGGTAGAGAGATAATGTCAAGTCGGGCTCACCTCAATACATAACTCGGGCTCTGGAACCAAACTCCTTGAGAGGAGCTGGAAGCCATTACAGAGTCGCCCTGGGTGAGAGGCACCGAACCGGTGTGTCTTTACTCATAGTCCCCTGCAGGACATTTATTTCAGACAGTGCGGGAACATAACCGCCAAAGTCAGCAGAGACAAAATCCACCGGAACAGCAACCTTTTCACCCGACTCAGGTCAGGAAAGCACTCCTGCAGTCTCCCAAAGTAGAGCTACTGCTCCATGGCGTCGGCAGCTGTCTAGGACGCCTCCTCAACGCCTCCCTGGGGAGGTACTTCGGGCATGTCCAACTTTGAGGGGACCACAAGGCAGACCCAAGACACGCTGGGGAGATTATATCTCTGGACTGGCCTGGGAACACCTTGGTATTCCCCTGGTGGAGCTGCAGGAGGTGGCTGGGAGAGGATGGTCTGCTTAGACTGCTGCCCCCACAACCTGCCAGTTAATGGAGTTAATGGAGAAAACATCATCCAATAGCTTTATTGTTATAGCACACATTTTTAAGTGATTAAAGGTGTCTGTATTTTAATTTTGCACATAAGTTTTGCAGTACTTTCCTGGAAGAGCATGGGAATCCCTTTTATTAATTATGCACTATGATCATCCTATTCAATAACTGGGAGTGGTGTAGTCATATATTCTATAAGATTTGCAGCCATCTGTAAGCTGCTTCTGCCCCAGTGCTGCCACATCAACAACAGTCAGACTGTTGCATGTCCTTCCCCTTCCGTCAGTAGTTCTGGGTCACCATCCTGGGGGAAACACTGAGATGAGCTGGGCTGCATCTATCAGCACGCCTTATTCCATTTACATACAGAACACGCACACTCAAAACGGGGTCAGCATCTTGCCATATAGTTCACTGGCTTTATTATATGACCAGCTTTGTTAAAGCCATTGTGTAAATCTCTTCCAGGTACTCCATATAAGCTGATGAAACTGAGCTGCCCATAGTGTGTGTGTGTGTGTGTGTCCTGTGCTGTCCTGCCGTCCCTCTCAGGGTGTCCCCTGCTTTGTAGCCTGCACCTCCTGGAATAGCCTTTGTACCAGATACTGCACCTTAATGCCTGAACACAGCATGCTCTTAGCTTATTCGCTCCGTTTTAGCGTTTTGCTTTGTTTGTGTGGGCACACCAGCAGCCCCTGAAGCAATGCTACAGGCTCTCATCATGCTGCCAAACCCAAGTGGCCCCTTGCCACCTTACTGAAGCTCCATCGCCCCCAGAAGAATACCTTCCTTATTCATCAAGTGATCGCAGTGCCAGACAGGGGCCCCAGCAGATCAGCTAAGAACTAGATATCATGGGCTGGAGATTGAGGGTTCTGTTACCATCTGTGCCACGGCACCAGTGACTCAACAGCCCTGGAGCAAAGTCATTTACCTTGACAACAATCCTAAATGTCTGCAATGAAAGGTCTGCAAGCTGTTATGGAAAAGGGCGTCAACTAAAATGCAACAACGATGAAGACAGACAGGCCTGATGCTGCACAGTATTGAGTGCCCGGCGTATAGATCTTTACAAAGAGCCAGAAGATGAAGATTCTTCCAAGTGCAGGTCACAGTGTTACACAAACACACTTACACCAAGGAAGTTCTGTGGAATGGAATTGGGTGATTTGTACCATAGTCCCTCCTGATATGTCACAGACCGTGCTCTGACTGAAGACGGGCAGCTAATACACAGAATGTCCAGAATCCTTCACCATGCCACAACTCCTCTGACATGCAAGCTCCTTTAGCCTTTTGTTAAAAACACCAGCGCTGCGCACACAAGTGTAAGGCGGAAACGATGTCTTCTAATTATAGCTGCCACTATTCATTTGCATATATTTTAAACTCAAATCAGTGTCGGAGACATTGAGTTCTGTTCCCTTGGTACACAAACAGGGACTGAGAAAGGATGCCTTCTGCTTTCTGTTGTTTTATAAGATTCAATATGTAACCATTTTTTCTGTTATATTTTTCTCCCTCAATACTCAATACTTAGTTTTGTTTTCATTCATTCTTAGCACAGGTTGAAAAATAAATTGTTATATTTGATTGACAATATTGTTGATATTCTTCCTTTTTACCGTATGCTTTTTAGCATGTCGAGTAGTTTGACTTCTGTGTGGTAACCGTTCATTAGTTTATATGAGAATTGTGCACAGACACTGGAACACACATTTCATTATTATTATTGATTATAGCCTTACAATGACGTATTGTTGGAGTTTGCACATGTTAGTACGGGGGAAAAAATCAAAACTTTTTTGATTCTGATGGGCCAGTTCTGTAACTTTTCTTTGAATTTGCTATTGTTCACACACGAAGACTTTCCTGCATGAATGCAAAATACTTGTGTCCTGTAACCCCATGTACCATGCCTTGAGTGGCATTCTGTTGTTGTCAGATTACCAACTGAGCTGACCTGAGCTGAACATCTCACTCAGTAAAAGATTTCTTTTCACAGAAAAGACTGAATATTATTGTTATAGACATGAATGAAGATGAATTTCATGAGTAAAATATTAAAATACAAGGATGGTAGACCTAAAGTTATTAAAACTTATTGGACTGGATATTCATTCAATTACCAGCAGGTCTGCTATTTCCAATCATAACCCAGCAGCACAGATATACTAAAACTTATGTCTCTTCAGAATTAAATTGAGTTAATTAAATTTTAAGACACGCTAGATGTATAACATGAAACTATTTATTCTTGTAATTTGACTCTGCTAGCACACTGACCTGTACTCCAAAAGGTTGAAGTCCATTTGCTGCCTTTGAATGAACTGGACTTAAGCCACTCCTGATGCCAACCAGAGTACGAGTGGACAAACTCCTAAGGGATGTTTCTTATCTGCCGCGGCACTCATCTCTTGGCGATCATTAATTTGTGAAAAGGTGGTAATGGCTGTTTTTGGTTGTGCTGATGAGCCTGGCAGGGATGAAAATGGAACAGCCTACACGTTCTTTACACTAGGTCAGACAGAAACAGACGCATCACATTTATTACACAGGCAAACAGTGAGACGTAGGGATGTTCCTATATGCTCCAACATTCTGATAGACTTCACTGGCAGAGCTTTTACCCGGTGATCCGAAAATCTCCTTCCGTTAGCAAGAAGAGCCAGGTATGCTGCTATTTACTACCAGCAGAACAACATCCAAGATCAACTCCACCCCAGAGCTTCCAGACTGGGGCTAAATCAAGCAAAGATGATGGAAAACGGCAGGCTCAGAATCCTGGTTGCCATTATTGTCTATTTTCCCACAATCCCACACACACAGTTTTGTCCTTCAGTCTGTGTGCTTATATATTTGAGTCCTCTGAGCCTTGTGGCATCACACTATAAAAAGTGCCCACAGCTGCTGTACAATATATATACCTTAATGATAACTAGTCACAATTATATAGGATATTGTTTACATTAACAATGTTGTACTGCTGCTCTGTTATTGGCTGCTGAATTCTATTATCAAGTGTAATACATGAATATTCAGTATTATTTAAGGAATAATGAAGCAAGATGGAAACATTGTGGAAAATCAAGACTGTGGCTACTAAAACATTTTGTTGTGCTTATGTTTCTATGCCGCATGTGGGCATTCACCTCTGATAAATCACTGTAACGATCCCTTTCATAAGCATGAGTGGACAATAACGTGACAATAATGAAGAATACCTGTGTTATGCCACTTGGTAATATATGTCACTTGGTAAAAGCAATTTAAGAATATTAGGTGTCCAACTTCGATATGGTACCTCCTAATTTCCCCATACAACATCCAGAAAATTATAATCTCCTTTGAATCCAACATAAGGTCAAAACAGAGCTTGTGGACCGAGTAAAATTGGTCACACATGTTAAACACAGAGTCATAGTGGCAAGGTCATTGCTGTAATACCGAGAGCATGTAATGAAAGGAAAAACAGGAAATGACTGAAGAGGGAAACCTGAATGTCGAACCTCATGATTCAGAACATGCTTGACTGCAAAACTGACGAATGTGAACTCAGAGAGAGAACCGCGATTAGCCTCATTAATTTGGAAATTAACTTGCCTTGGCTTGATTCAGAATATCTATGAAATTAAATTACAACTAACCTCATGCACCCTGCTGAAAAAATGATGTCCTTCTGTATTATAAGTAAATGGGCCAGTTTCTTTGTATTTAGGAGTATTTGCCATAAATCCTAATTTAACAATGGTAATCCTTAAAAAGTTC